>OY998185.1:1258475-2477641 GCA_963921935.1 Galeruca laticollis
TCTTTGGGCGGTTTCAAATTACCAAATGAATCGAAATACTCAACATTGTTTTTCTTTATGTATGCCACCCAATGTGTTCCGTCATTTTTAGACGAGCCAAGTTTAACCACTGCACACTCTTGTTGTCGAGGAGACGGATTTAGTAGAGTCTCGCATGAAAACACCTCGAAAATTTTATATAATTTTGCATAACGTGCAATATCAATGTCGTACAGTGGACGATTGGGTAGCTTTATCGAGATTTTTTTGATTTTTTTAAATACAATCCAAATCCTTTGCCTCCACCATACTTTTTCAGATATAAACCATTTTCAACATGTTCCAATTTCTTTCGAGCATTATTGGCATCAATGACAGTCTTTGCCACTCCTGCAGCTCCACCCGATAACGCTCAAGTGCTGAGAGCCCAGCAAACAGAGGTATAAGTGGTAGAAAACCTCCAGATTTTACTACAGGTATCACACGAGGAACATCAATTGTCTTTGATCCCCCAAACTGTCGAATAAGTGATTTGGCTGCTCGTAAAGCAAACAAGGCGCTTTCTTTCAAAGATGCTCCTCTTTTCATAGATTTGCCTACCTTTAGCACAACATCTCGATGGAAGGAATGACGTTTTCCCATTCCCAACTTTCGTTTAACCTTCATGCCGCCTGTAACAAGTAATGCAGCACTCTTTTCACCAAAAGATGCGTCTTTTGATTTGACTCGAGCCCAAGCTTTATCTTCCAACTCCTTATCTGCTTTGTGACGTTCTTCAAGCGAATAAGCGATATCGTGCTGTTTACAAACGTCGTCTAAGGGATTAATACCGACGTCACCACGTGCAAGTCGTTTTTGTAACTGTGTTCCTGCTGTAAATGGAGAGAGAGAGTGTAAGTCTTTAACAGTTAACAAGTTATATCATCATGACTTACGTCCACAATAATTGTAGTTTATTGATTAGAGAATTCAAAAGACCTTCTCCCTCAAACACCAACATTACGACTGATCTGAGGTGATATGATGACATCCATATATATATATATATATATATATATATATATATATATATATATATATATATATAATATATATATATATATATATATAGATATATATATATATATATATATATATATATATATATATATATATATATATATATATATTTAGAATTATATCTTCTTGGGTTCAAAGGTTGTGGAATGAAACATATATATTAGTTAAAATATATTTTCGAATAAAGACTTATCAAACTTGACGTTTCGCTCTTATTTTAGGAGCATTTTCAAAAGAATATGTATAAATATTAAATTTGAATTACATAAAATACAGTTATTGTAAAAATTATTTTGAAAAAGTCAATAAAATGTCATGAAGTGTCAATAGTAATAGAATACCTACCTTAGATATTTACGTAACGATATTATGTTTGGAGTGATGAAAATAAATTAATTAATTAATTTGTAATAAATTTGACTCAAGTTTTTTATGTCTTGTTTGTCATTTACTGATAATTTATCTTGTTTTATATATATCATTTCTTTGATTTTGAATTTTTGATAATTTGTGTCTTGTGTTAAAATCTTTTGTGTTTTTGAAATCGAACTCATGATTTTCGTTATGTTCATGTTTGTGTAGCGCTGTGGATGCATTTTTAGTGTATTTATGGCCGTTTATTCGGCTTTCTAGATATTGTGTAGTCATTCCTACATAATTTTTTGAACAGTTTAAGCATGGTATGGAGTATATAACATTTGATTTCTTATTATTTTTAGTTTTGCTTTTTAATTTAGTAAATAGTGATGATAGTGTATTATTTGGTTTATGGCATATTTTGATATTATGTTTAGATAATATATATTTTAGTTTTTCTGATAATTGATTCGTATAAGGTAGAGCTATATATATATTTTTTTCGTGGTTCAAAGTTGTTAGTGAATTTGGTTTTATATTGTTGTTGTAGTATTTGTACGTACGTTGTTGAATAATTTTATTTATTTGATTTGAAGGATAGTGATTATTTTCTAAAACAATCTTAAGTTTTTTAATTATTTCAGGACGATATTTAGGTGAAGTTAGTTTTATAGCTCTATCTATCAATCCTATAATAACACTATTTTTTTGTATTTTTGGATGGCATGAATTATAATTTAGATATCGTCCTGACCAAGTTTCTTTTGTATATAATTTAGTTTCAATTTTATTATCATTGGTTTTCATTAGTGTCATATCTAGAAAATTTATATTATTGTTTTTTTTCAATTTCTATGGTAAATTGTATTTTAGAGTTAAAAGAATTAAAAATATTGAGGAATTCATTACATTTGTCTTCTGGAATAGCAGCTAAACAGTCGTCAACATAGCGTTTGAAGAATAATATATCAAATTTTATATGTATATATATATATATATATATATATATATATATATTGAAAATACTTTAATAGCACTCACCGCAAGATGAAGATCATTCAACAAGAACAGACGCTACCCATTGAAAATCTGGACTTTACATCTAAACCAACTGTTGGTAAACATGGAAAACTACTACCAAACTCATTTAGAGCTATAATATGTGGACCAAGTGGGTGTGGAAAGACGAATGTAATGTTTGCACTCCTGTTCAATCCTAATGGTGCAAGATTCAAAAATATTTATGTTTATTCAAAGTCACTATTCCAACCAAAATATCAACTGCTGCAAGATGTTATAGCTCAAGTCAAAGGAGTTGGGTATTTTCCATTCAAAGACAATGAGGACATTATTAGCCCGGAAGAAGCTCGACCAAACTCCGTGTTTGTATTCGATGATGTAGCGTGTGATGGACAACAGAAAATTCGAGAATATTACTCCATGTGTAGACACAGAGATATTGACGCTGCATATCTTTGTCAGACATATTCAAAAATTCCCAAACAGCTAATACGAGACAATTGTAATCTGATTGTACTATTCAAGCAAGACGAAATTAATCTTAAACACATATTCGACGAACAAGTTTCTCCAGACATGACTTTCGAAAAATTCAAAAAATTGTGTTCTGAATGTTGGTTGTCAGGCAACTATGAAACTTTAGCAATAGTAAAAGATTTTGCTCTGAATAATGGTAGATATCGCCAAGGATTTGATAAATATATAAAGATTTAAGCTAAGTCTTCAGTTCACATCAATATGTCAGACGATAAAGTGGCTGCTGCCTTGCGTAAGAAAAAGGTGGCTGAACTAGCCAGATCAATTCGCAAAAAATATTTAGCTTTGAAATTGGGCAAATCAGAGCATGATGAGTCTCTTAATAAACTCTTCAAACCAATATCTATGCCCTTAAAGGAAATTGTAGAGTCTTCAAAGACATTGCAGAAAACCATATCAAATTTGAATCCAATTAAAAATGAGAAGAAGGAGGAGGAGGAGGAAGTAAAGAAAGAAGAAGAAAAACTAAATAACGTGTTTGTACCACCATCCTTTCCCGAATCTGTAACTGAAACATATGAGGTAGGAAATATTATACGCCCCGAATCTCCAGAGGAGATGCGCCCTAACGTTTCACATGAAGCTTTTCAAGAATATATGGATCAATACCCTGCCATCAGTTTAAAATACATTCAGGATTATTTTCAAAAAGATGATAACATTGACAAAAATTACGGTCCTATCTATGATGATATGTTCGGATGGATGCTGGGTAAACGTCGAATTGCCTTTGATAAAACAAACGGTAATATAAACGTGCTACAGGATGGTAACAAAGAGGCGGGATACTTACCTGGAACTCAAGGATTGTATGAGCTTTTATTTTACAACGATCCCTATTATAAAGAGGAAGATTTAAAACATTACAAAATTCTGCTAAACAATACACAAGTCCATCTTGATACTCTCAATCGTCTTAAAGGTTCAAGTACTGACAAATACAAATATATAATTAAACCATTATTTAAAACTGCGCGATCGGACTCAGAACCGAGTAGTTCACAATATACGACTCCAATTCAACGATCTGGCTCCCTATCAACAAGAACTCGCCTGAAATCAATATCATCTAATAAAGGAAAAGGACTTAGCTTAATGTACAACGAAAAACCCATGGAATATATTTATTGGGATAATCCAAATGAATTGGTTGAACGTTTGAAATTATTGATTGCTTCAAAAGAGGCAGGTAATACGTCCAACGACAACGAAATAGTTGCCATCATAAATGAACTAAAGGAAGCAAATATAATAGAATAACCAAAAAAAGTCTATTCATTTCAATCATGCCTCTCGATAAGTTCGGACACCGCCGTCGTCATGCTAATGAACGGATTACACCGTATATGTCGAAAGTATCATATCCACACACTTCGGACGGTAATATTGATGCTGAAAATGTGAGAATCTGTAATGTTAAGACGCCGACTACAAATAACGATGCTGCCATAAACTGTATGTCGATGAGCAAATGCAAGTGTATCATAATGATGTACAAGAACTTCATAAAAAACTAATTCCTACATTACAAAAGAAGGTAGAAAATAACCGAGATGAAATCCTCTACATTAATTCATTTATTTCGAGAAATCCGCCCGTCGCAGCTCGAGATATGGCAACTAAAAAGTACGTCGATGATGTGATTGTTGTGACCAAAGATAATATGAGACAAGAATTCAAATCTTTTGTTCAAGGTTTTGGGGAAATATTTTTAAAACATATACAACAACAATTCCAGGGAAAAATCAGTCAGCATGAAGTATCTATAAACGAATTACGAACAAATTACTTGAAGAAAGGTATCAAATAGTATCGAAACGATATCATCAGTTGAGAACGTGTATGTGCTTACGAAGCATGTCATCCAAAATTCAGCTTGTAAACGAACTCCACAAACCGATACGTAAAAATTATCCGCGCAGAGGTACAATTGTCAAAGGCATAGATGATTTATGGCAAATGGATTTGGCTGAAATGCGACCTTACGCTCATCAAAATAAAAACCATAAAATGATACTAGTCGTTATCGATTGCTTCTCAAAGTTTTTGTGGACACGTCCGCTAAAGACAAAGACCGGTGAAGAGCTAACTCGTGCATTCTCAGACATTCTCGCTCACACAAGACGAACTCCCAAAAATCTTCAATCAGACCAAGGAACGGAATTTTACAACAACAAGTTTCAACAATTAATGGAAAAACATGTAATTAATCACTATAGTGTATTTAGTACGAAAAAGGCTTCTATGGCCGAACGAGTAATACGAACATTGAAATCAAAACTATATAAGCATTTCAGTTTAAATGGTACCTATAAATGGATAGACATTCTACCCGAAATAACTAAGAAATACAATTATAAAAAGCATTCAACTACCAAGTATAAACCTTCCCAAGTCAATAAATCCAACGAAAAAACTATTTTAAACAAAACCTATAAACATCTAAAGATTGCAGGACCGCGAAAATTCAAAGTTGGTGATATTGTTCGTATAAGCAAGTCGAAACATGTCTTTGAAAAAGGATATACACCCAATTGGACAACCGAACTATTCAAAATCGTTAAAATCAAAATTACTAATCCTATCACGTATTTGCTTGAAGACATGTATGGTATACCAATCAGTGGAGGGTTTTACGAGGAAGAGCTGCAGATAACGTCATATCCAGACATTTACTTGGTGGAAAAGGTGCTTAGAAGAAAAGGCAACAAGATGTATGTTAAATGGTTGGGTTTAGACAAAAAACATAACAGTTGGATAGAAAATACAGATGTTGTTGTGTAACTACTTTTAATTTGATCGTCGCGTGTGAATACAAGGTTTTGTAGCGGGGGGACATTATTAACCTTAAAGAGATAGGTGAGTGGGTATAAATTGGAGAGAGCTGCAAGCTATATTGTTAGTTGTCAATATGAATTCTCAAGATAGTGGTTATAGTAGTATTAGTAGTAGTGCTTCAGAAAGTTATACTTATGACGCTGAACTAGATCATATTTTAGAAAAGTATGAAATTGCTTCCAAAATGGAAAAGCACTACTTACTGTATACAGAGTATTCTACAGATACGAATTTTCGAATTGGATGTGGTCTAAGTCCAGCACGAACGTTTGGTAGTGTAATCACTCTCGCATACGCTGATATAAAAATCTCCTTCAGCACTTACGAATGGGACACGTTTATCAATATTTTAAATAATAATTCATTTATAAGTGCACCACTTCCAGCATTATACGAAGAATATAAACCAGAGACGATACGTTGTGGAGACTATTGCACTATTCGACAAGTAATATTTGATGATGTTAAAGTAACCAAACACGGCATCAGTTTCCTTCTACGAATACAAGATGTTCTTCAAATCATACAAGTTGATAATTGCCTCATTTCCCATCGTCTCGCTCATTTAGAATCTCAAAATTTTTGTGAATACTATAGAAATGTGATTGAAATTATCAGGAATTTCGTTCAAAATAATGGACATTTGAGTAAATCTGAGATATTGTACACCATTTGTGATTGTAGTAATAGTATAATGTCAGTGGCCCTTAGAGAATTTATATATTTCTATGAACCCAAAGTTGTAAACGATTTAGATAATGTAATAAATTGATTGATTGAAATTATTTTGTTTTATTTCCACTTCTGCTGTCACTTGAGCTGATTGAAGAAGAATTTACTGAATAAAATATTTATTATGTTTTGATAATAAAACACGTTTGAAATTGCTATATATATATATATATATTGTTTCATATAATTTTTACAAAGTTACAAAATTTCTTAACTACTCTCAGTTATATTTTATAAATAATTATGATATATCATCATTTTTGTCAATCTCATAATCGTCAATAAATCTGCTAAACCTCTCACTAGCAGATGGAGGTGAATTTAATTCATAAGAAGGATGTAAATCCATATTACATTCATATCTTTCCTTAAGCCCAAACAGCCGTGTTTTAAACTGATTTTGACACCACATATGCCTCGACTGATATATTTTATGCAATTCTTTAGTATGGTAATACCCATGAAAATGATCTCTAATTGTGTGTAAAGTGAAATTTAAGTTTTTTAACTGTATAATAAACATAAGAGATCTATAGCACGTTTGACACAAATATAAATTCAGTGAAATTACTTTGTATCTGTTGAACCACGCACAATATTTCATTTCTGTATATTCCGTCTCCCAATTACGATGAGCAATTATAGCATTTCGTGCTAATGTTGAGGGTATATCGCGTCGGTATAACATGTCAGCAGGAATGTTGGATTCACTAGGAGTGTCAGAATTATCATTATCATTGTCATCATCATCATCGGTAATAGGATGTTGTACAAAACACTTCCATTTAAAATAACTATATTTTCTAATAATATTGAGAGTTAAATTTTTAGGTAATGTTGAATTGCTCAAAAAGTCTTTAACTGATTTAATTCTTAGACAAATAGTTTCAATGCACATCTCCTCCAAACTCATGATAGATATTTATAAAACAAAAACTTACTACTACTACTACCACTACTACTACTACTGACTACTCTTATAACCCCAGGGAAGTGTGTCAAATGACTTTGAAATTAACTGTCGTTTATCGTCGTATGGACTTAAAGCAATTTTCGTTTGTTCTATACTAAATACATTGTGAGCATATGAACGAATAGTTTGTTGAGTTATGACTTTTGTATTGAATTCGTTTAAGCATGTAACATAATCTTCAAAAGTAATAATAGTTTTCACTATATTATTTTTAATACCCTTAGATTTTTTTGAAATACCTAAATTATTTATTTTAATGGCTATTTGGTTTAAGGACATGCCTTTCTTTTCTAATTTTTTTCTAAAATTAAATTTTTCCTCTTCACTGACTTGCATTTTATAGGTATACATTTTGGAACGAAGACCGGCAAAATGAGTAATAATTTTACCATTTGCCTCATCTTTCATTAATCCCGGTATTTTTTTGTTTACCAACGGAATATTATAAATATTATTTTGGTTATAATCTGAAGTATCAAATTTGTGAATATTTTTCTTGATAATATCTTCGTAAACGTCTAGGTCACTTATTTCATAGATAAAACTATCTGTGTCTGTATACAATAATTTACATTTTTCTGCACCTACTGTTGCTATCATGAAATCATAGTGAAAATCATACATACAAATTTTTGAAAGATCTAAAATAACCATACCAATGTACAGTGGTTTATTAGATAATAATTCGATTTTTTTCAACTCAATTGCCATCAAGTTTTCATCAAAAATTGTTCTATTGTGAAATCGTGGACTAGCAATCAAATTTTTCGCCCCATAACGTCCCTCCCACTTAGAGCAAAGGTTAACGTGCCTATGTAATCTTATGTTTTCCATAGTTTTTCCAAACACTGCGTTATTAGCAAGTTTAAATTGATTTTTTTCAAAGTTGCTTGTAGCACTTGCCCTTAATCGACTGTTCAATTCAATGTAAGGTCTCAACCATTCTGATTGATTGAATTCCAACACTTTATGTATTTTTGTAATAATTAAACCATGTGCCAAGGCTTGTTTTAAATTTCTATAATGTAATATATATTATTTTTTATCATACAAATCAGCTATTAACTTTGGTAGTTTTGAAGCTGGAGGAATGCGATGGTTAGCACAAAAAGGAAAATCTCTATGTAGAGTATGTAAACTTTTTGGATACTCCAAATCCACTTGTAATATGTATCCAATCGGAGAATTGTCGGGAATTGTTGTTACATCAACGTTTGAACTTGACCATTTAATTCCTCCAAATGGTAATGGTTCGCACATTGCGTAACCATACAAGTTATTTACATCCAAATAAACAATTGTTTTGGTGGGTTGTGATGGATCATATCTGTCACCCATATATTTATTGTTTGCCTCCGAAAATCGACTACAGCATACTGAAATTCCACCTCTAATCGCTTTTTCTATAAACATAACCATATCGACGTCCTTTAAAATTTCCAATTTACATTTAGTATATTTTAACATAGCATCCCATGTGTATCCTGGCATTGTATAATACCATGCTGGATCTAAACCATATGTTTTCAATGCTGTTTCTCTGAAATTATCCATAACATCTGCTAGTAGCAGAATATCTGTCTTCATATACAAACTACTGTATTCTCCAAGGTGATTTATGTTGAAAGCGGTCCAAACATTTTGTGCATGAATGTAATCAGTCTCACACAATTCCGCATCATTTAATTTATTATAAAATTTTTCAATGGGTGGCAGATTTTTCTCCTTCAATTTCTCAACATTATCAACATAATCATAGGGAAATACTCCTTTCCTAGTTAGAAGTTGAAATTTATCATGATCTAAATTTTTAAACTCATGTTTTAAATTTTGAAAATTGTCTAAGTTTAAAGTAGAAACAAGTTCATCAAGACTACACCCCATAAATCTAAAAGAATCTATAAACCTAAATTTAATTCTACTGTCATTATCATTTAGTGTGAAAGATATATACTTCTCTTTATTTAGCGGAAGAACAGATACATGTCCACGCTTAGCAATGCGCATCGTAGCCTGACAGATTATGAAATAAAATTGGAACAACAAACAATTTTTTAAATGAAAGATTACAAGATTGGTGAGCGTAACCTCTAAATAGTCCTGTAAAATGATTATGGTCTCTAACAATAATGTCTCTTTGACTAAATTTTTTCTCACAAATGTGACAACTTTGTATATTGACATTTTCTATCGTGTCTACTACAACTGGTATTATATTAACTATTTTGCTCTCAGCAATCTTTTTAATTTCATTTGAAAACCAATCCATACAATCTTCCCCTTCATGATTATTGTAAAAAGAAAAAGTGTTGTTATAAGTACATTTCATATAATATCCTGCACAAGATGCTTTATGATGTTGGTATTTATTCGATGTTTTTGATAATTTTGTTTTACACGGTTCCAAAATAGCTTCAATATCAGCATAGATAAGAAAAGGTATTTTTTGTTTATAGACATAATTTCTAAATTCAACAACGTTATATTTTGGGAATGAAATTTTACAGTGGTTTTTATTTTCACACAACAAATAATGCTCTCTCAACTTTTCCTCATTATAAAAATAATTTAGACAACGATCACACAAGCTAATTGTAGCTCTATGCTTAGTGATTTGAGATCGAATAAGTCGTGAAAGATTTTTAATCGAACAATAATGAAATTTTATTTCAATATTTTCTTCTTGATCATCATTATCATCCTGTTCTAATTCTGTGAAATCATTCAACTTTGGAAAATACTTATTTTGAATTAATAACAAATTAACATGTTTCTCTAATTTTCGTTTGGTAAGTTTAGCAGGTACAACTTCATAATATGAACTTTGTTGTGTACAATTTAATTCTAGAGCATAGACGTTCACAGAAATATTATTTAATTCCTCAAATTTGTTAATTTGATTCAATTTCATAGGTAATTCTAAGCCTTTAGTATTTAACACAAGACTATAGTGTGAATATGATGATGTAAGTCTATAATTACCCGTTGGTGGGTATAAAAAGCTAACAATACTCCAAAAAAAGCATGCGTTGTCTCTATTTTGAATGTTGATACATGCTTTTTTATTTTCTATTTGTGGTGGTATTTTGATATAGGAGGTTCCATTACCTATTTTATATTCGTTTATAGCTACCTCCAACAATAGAATTTTTTGTAGCGCCCAACCGCTCGATTCTTCCTGAAATTCCGACAGTTTATTTAAAATATAATCTGTTACATGTTCTTGAAACCAAATAGCTAAATCCGTTGTTTGATCTAAAACTGCATTAGGTGTGACAAAATACTTTTGATCAATCACTTCTTGATCATCTAACATTTTAATAAAATCTGCCCATAGTGTAGTATTAATTTTTACAATTAACTTATTTTTAATAATTCTGGGAACCTTCATTTTAAACAGATCGAAAGCATCTGATAAAAATTCTTTTATTTCTTTATGTTTCACATTTATAATCACTGCAGTTTGAACTCTACTATTGAAACAAGATGTTATATTTTCCCAGTAAACTTTTCGATTTTGTTTTACGCCAACACGATTTTTTTCTACTTTTATTAAACATTTTAATCGTTTCAATTGACCAATTTTTGTTAATATTTTACTTTTTTGACCAACCTTTAAGTGATATTTTTTCCATGCTATGTTACATTTTTTAATATGTTCATTGATTAATTTTATTGATTTGTTTTCAGCAGAGTTCGCTCTAATTAACTTAATTGATTCATCAATTTTAGATAATGTACTTCGGTATTTGTCCATAATTTTATATCATAATTATTTATAATAATATAACTCACCAACTAAATTTCAATAATTTCGAATGATGCCGCCGGATTAGGTTTACCAATTTCCACTGCCCCTCTATATACAAAAGCGTATTTTCCCCCTTCAAAATACTTTATAAATGGTTTGTACGTCTTTGTCACCCTCTGCGGAAGGAATATTATTTCTTTTTCCAGCTCCAACAACACAGTTTCCCCAAATTTGCTATTCACCAATTTCGCCGAAATAATTTTCTTAGGTTCACCTAATATTAAGTCGTTTATTTTTGTTATGGGTTTCGGATCTTTTTCTAGAAGAGAAGAAGAATTTATCGCTTTTAAATCCATTACACTAAAAATAATAATTATATAATTAAATCACCAATCATTCTAAGTAAAATAAATGAAAATGTCATTCTTACCTGTTGATTATTGGAAGCTGCTGATGCGTTAAAAAAATAGACACGGAGAATGAATTTCAAACTAGAATTCTGGCCTTAAATACTAAATGAATCTAATATTTTTTTCAAATTTTAAGAGAATATAATTACCTTGAACATAATGCATCGGCATATATCTAAATATTGCATTTTTATAGAATAATAATTAATAAATGCACACATACTTTCCACTATTGCGTAAAACTCTCGCTTCGAGTGCCTCAGGCTGAACAGGTAGGTCATTGCATTGAATTAAATTATCTTTTGAATTTATACAGAGTAGCCATACCAAAATATGGGGATTTATTATATACTGAGTGTTGAATAACCTAGAAGGAACATTGTTACACTACTATTGTAGATGCCTAACATAAGTTTCTGCAATCAAATAAAATTCCAAAATTTAATTACGAACATCAATACTGGAGCAAAAACAAAATATTCAAATTATCTAAAGCAGCTATTACAGTTTTCTATCTTGGCATAAGATTATAAAGATGGAACATTTTGAATTCCGTACAAATAATTATGAATCCATTCTTACATAGTTGAGAGTTTTACCTCCTTCACTATTATCTTTACTTATTAAGACATGTTATAGATAACACATTTGCAGTGTTAATAATTTATTTAATTATTAAATTTTGGAATTCTCAACAAAAAATTAATTTTATAAGATCATAGCAAATATTTAAAAACTGAATGGCGAAGTTAAAATATTTGAAACGCAGCAAATTATTCTTTAAAATGAATCTAAAAATGTGCAAGCAAATCATCAATCTTTAGTCGGGTGGTTCATAAACTAAAGATTGTTGATTAAAAAATGTATTTCAAGGGTATTTCAACAAGTCTTTTCTGTAATGAAAACCAACGCTGGCGACATCTAATTTACCCTTGGACGAATAAAAAAGATGGACCTAGCATTAAAACACAAAGACCCATGAAGCCACCTTAACAATGGTTTGTTATTGTTTTCCTTCAGACGAAAACATAAATGAGATCATACGAACATAGGCGTACCATGAGAAATGTGAATAAATTAGATTTAAAAAAAATATTTAAATATATTAATGGATTAGAGCTAGTTAGTTTTATACAAAGATAGTTAAATATCTCTAAATATATGTAATGAAGTAGTTTTATAATAATGAACTGATTCAATTTTAATGGTTTATTTATAATAAATCATTAATAACATGAAGTAACTCTAAAATAAATTATACGTTACAAAAATTGGCAGTTGTAAGGACTGCCTACAGAAGTGAAAACTCAAAGCAATGGAATAACTTTGTTCCTTTTCAAATTTTTAAATCAATTATTCTCTGATTATTTTCCTCATCTTGAAATAGACCAATCAGACACCGCCATTTTTTAACGAAATATGTTTAAATAAGTGATTAAATCCCAAGACCCATCTAACCACAGATAAATGTTTGTCCTCCATATTGTTTTTCGTGTTGTTGATTATCACTGACTCTTACTATATTGGCAATAGTATATGAAAATACATTAATTTCTCAATCGTTTCATGACCTAATATTGATTTTCATCAGTAAAAACTCCATTTTAGACAGATTTTTCATACAAATAATTTGACATGAGGCGATGAAAATACGTCAGAATTTAAAATATTGACATGCATACTTTGCTACCAAGGCTTCTTCGATGCATTGTTCGGATGAGTAATTAAAGTAATTGGAACACAAACATTATTAATTGAGCGTCATTCTAAAAAGTCATTGATTCAACGATTTAATGAAAATTAATTCACGATTTAGAAATATTTCGTGTGATAGTTTAGATCTGGCAATTCATAAAAGTTTACCAACTATCTCTGTAAAAACTCATGCCTCTATATGGCCACAGTTTTTCGAGTTTTGTAAGATAAAAGGCTACCATTTGAAGGAAGATACCAAAGTTGATGAATTGGCTATAATATTGAAAGACTGGGGGTTCAATATGCGGAAGAAAGGCGAAGCAATATAAAAAATTTGTGGTGAAGACAATGTGGAATATCGTAGCAAAAAAACTGCAAGAAATGTACCACATTCAATATAATGTAGCTTTCGATCCATTCAAAGACGTTTCAAAACTGCTGCCAAAGATGCAAGAAATGCGAAGTGCAGAATTCTTCAACAAAACCCAATCAAAATAAAGGAAAGTTCTTCTGTGTTAAGTGTTGAAGAATATCTAAAAATAGTTGAATTGTAGGAGGAGAATACTCCCAGGGGTTTGCAGAAAAAGCTCTACCATATAATAGCCGTTGAATTAGCGTGGAGAGGCGGAGAAGCCACTTTCTGTCGGATAAGTTACTTTAAAGAAGAAGTCCACCATGAAGGAAATTCTACAGGTAAAATGTTAAAAATATTTTGTTTTATCTGAAAGTATAATTTCTGTCTTGTTGTAGGTAGAATAGAGGACAGGACAAGTTTACGGACAGCAAATGATTAGTTCGGAATACTACAGACACAAAAATTTGATCTGTATGATTATTTAAAAACCTTCTCAGCAAAAGAGCCCAAAATATACAGGTTATTCTTAGCTCCGAATCCTTATTGGAATAAAGCCGAATCCAATAACTGGTACAAAAATTATCCTATAGGTACAAAAAAATTTCAAAATTGACCCAAGAAGCAGCCCAGAGAATCGGAATTAAGAAAGTAAAAATAACTAACCACTCTAACCGATCTACAGCAGTTAGTAAGCTACAAATGGAGTTCAAGAACAACAACTGCTCAACATCACAGGCCATAACAATGTATCTTCTATTAAACCATATCTGCAAATGCATCCTAGTCATCATCTGGATATTATCAACAAAATTAGAAACATGCCTGATAATAGAACTGCCAACAATCCATCTTCGTTTGCTGATTCCATCTTCATTAAATACCAATGTCTTGTCTAACGTAAATAGCAATGAGAAACTAACATTTATAACCTACACAAAGTACAATTATACGGATACAAAGCAAAAATGATTATTTTCTCTGTTTCTCCTACTTATAACCAAAAATATTAAATTTAGGATTTATTATTCATTGAAAAAAAGTTACAAATTATCCACTTTTATTGCCAACAAAATTATTTGTTTCAATCTAAGTTATTTAGGACATAATCTAGCCGTATAACCCTCGACCTATAAATTTAAACAGATTCTTTTTTTGCCTTCCTGAGTGTATCAAAATCAGAACTATTAAGATTTCCAACATTTTTTTTTAATTGAAAATACATTTCAATAATAACTCTATCTATACCTACCTTGAGAAATTTTATTATTTACATTTTTATAGAAATTAGAATTGATTTAGTATTTCTATCTTGTTTTTTTAACCTTAATATCAGTGACGTCATCAGAATGATCTATGTGTTGAGTACAAGAACTGTTCTCACTTTCAATAGCACTTAGAAGTTTCAGATGAGTGTAATGATTAAATTCCTTAACTTTGGATGATGTAAACTACAAAATAAGCAATATGCATTAACAGCATCTTTCAAACAAGCAATACTTTTCAAATGTTGAGTCTAAACACTGCCAAGAAGCACCCGGTTTATTATCCAAATTTAAAATTACTTTTTGCCTGAAAACAATATTCTTTGTAAATTAGCTGATTCTCTTATAAAGAGGTTGAATTAATACCTTTTACTGGAAGATACATCATCATCTGTACTGCTATCTGATTGAAAGTATGGCAATGGTATTACATTCCTTTAAAAAAAATTCCGCATTTCCCTTCCATTGAACATCATCTAATTTATAATGAGAGCAACAAATATAAGCTTCATTTTATGAATTTTCATCGGTTCTGTAGAAAACAGATTTTCCACTATGCCGACGTTTCGGATTTATTTGAATCCTTTATCAAGGCTAGAAAGATATAGATGCAAATGGTGTTTATGACTATTAAATACTCAATAAAAACATTAAAACTTCAAAACCTTTCATAAAACTTTAAAACCTTCAAAAACTTGAAAACTTATACTCATGTCAAAATTAAAAAATTTCAATAAAATTATAAAAAACTAAAAAATCCCTCACAGTTTTGTCTCTAAGAAACATCACCAAATAAAATAAAATCTAAATTACTGACAATTTAAAATTTCTCAAGGTGTCACTTTTACCTAGTGAGGTTTTTTCCGTCGAGCAGAAATGATTTATTTCCTTGTCAAATTAAAAAATAGACGAGAAAACATGAAAATATTTTAGAACGTTCTGGCACGTCATATAAAAAAACAAAATAATGCACAATCTTCAAACATTGGTAATAACCTATTTTCCTTTTGATTGAGATCCTATAAACAAACTGTACCTTAATATTTGGTGTTGAAAGTAAATTATACGAATTCATTGATAAACGAAAAACAAAAATTGCAAAAAAACTACTAATTATGTTGGACTGGGACAGCTTATTGAATACAGTGTGTCCTCAAAAAATTCTTAGTAATTGTTAAAGAACCAAAAATTATCTATTATAGATATTATTTATTGAGCTAGTATCGATTGTTTTTTAATTTTATATAATTGGTAATTATGTGTTTGTACATTTTATTTAAGTTGTCAGTATCCGATTTTTTGTTTACTGTATTTTCACTCAATTCAATAAATATCATTTCGCTTAAAAGACGTTTGTGATAGTTAGTCTCTTTATCTGGGATGTTGACGGTTTCAAAGTCAAATTTGTGATTTTGTTCAAATGCATGGATTGCTAATGCTGTTTTTTTCTGATTTGTCCCTATGTTTTTCATCACATTAGTTCTTGTGGGCATATATTCTTTTTTTTAACCTTTGCTTAGTTTGACCAATATAACATCTATCGCATTCCAAACAATTTATTTTGTAAATAAGGTTTGATTCATAGTCTCTCGGTAATGTGTCCTTCATAGAGGAATAAAAACAATTTACCGTTTTTGTATGGTAAAATACGATTTTTGTTCTTTCTGTTTGGAGTATGTGTTTCAATTTTTCCGAAAGATCCTTAACATAAGGAATCTTAAAATATCTATATGGATCTCCAGTCAATACTGGTGTTAAACTTCTCTCAATATTTTTATTAATTATAATATAACAAACATTAAGGGGATAATCATTTTAAGAAAGGTTTTGAAGTTTTAATGTTTTTATTGAGTATTTAATAGTCATAATCACCATTTGCATCTTTGTAGCCTTGATAAAGGATTCAAATGAATCGGAAACGTCGGCATAGTGGAAAATCTGTTTTCTTATATCCTACAGAACCGATGAAAATTCATAAAATAAATAATACATAAGGATACGATCACAGAAGTTGCGAATATAAGTTTATTTCGGTAAATCTTTTTCCTGTATTTTCAATATAGCTAGGAACTTTTGTCTCTGATCTACATTCGTACGAAATATACAATTTCACATTAGAAGAAGTTAAATCATTTATTAAAATGAATAATGTTGAGTTACGCCACTGATACTCATCTATGGAATAACAGGTTAGGATTCAAATAATCAATTTTTTTACAAACATAACACGTATTAGCACTAATATATCACTTAAACAGTATATAAACACTCAAAAATATTTCACTTCAACAAATTTATTCAAAATTTTTACTCAATAATTAGTAAACAACAGCAGACATTTTACCACAAACGAATACGATGTTGCCTAACTTATATTTTTTCATACATTTTTTGACAAAATTATTTCGTTGGATATAAAAATACTTTTGTCTAGAATCATCGTGAAAAATATTTCTCATTTACCACATTTAATAAGGACTAGAACCAGATTCTTATTGATTTTTAAGAATATTATGATGTATAAATCAATCTTTGTGAAATGTAACATGCACTCAGAACGTTAATTGTATAATTTGACAACACTGGAGTTGTAGTTGTTTTCAACTAAACTCATACACACTAGGTCCATCTTTTTTATTCGTCCAAGAATTTACCTGCTTATCTTCACTAGACTGATGGCGAGATGACAGCTCCAAGTCTACTTCGTCCAGTAGCGCCGACATCGCGTTTACAACTAAGAATAGAGAATCGATATACTCTATTTACTTGATTTGAACACCGTTAATGTAAACAACACTGCTGAATTATGACGAAAGAATAAAAGTGCATCAAAGTTTTACATAATTTCAAAAAATAAAAAAATTCACTTTGTTCTACGGAGAAAAATACGATAAAAAGTGCTTTTGATTTGTTTTTAAACAGCTTGACGTATTCAGACTTTTCAATTAGTCTCCAAAAACACGATTGAACGAACATTTTATTTTTATTTTCAATAATTTTTTAATGAAATATTGATATTTTTTTTTTAGTTTGAGAAAAATTCTTTTTTTACAGTGGAAAACATTTGTCTCACAGAATGTACATAAGGTTTGAAATAAAGTATAAAGTATTTAAAAATTATTTCATGAAATACTGAGCAACAATTAAAACTTTATAGCACGTGGGACCACGTTTCAGAGAAAAAAATTACTTCGCCGTTGATACTTCGTGTATTTGTTGTTTTTGCTGAGTCCGACAAACTCCTGATAGCGAGAGAGCGTTTTTGGCACCCCTCCAAAGTCAGCAATTTGGTGCCAGGAAAAATGTTATTACCTCATTCAAAGTTTTTATTTTAAATGGAAGTGTTTTACGTAAAAAATGAATTAAATGTTGTACGAGAAATATGTTGGGGTATTTTGGCCCGTTCGACACCTCGAACATGGTAAAGTTATGCCACCAAAAACTGATTACATCACTGCTCATTTTTGCAGAATAGCTTATTATAAATATGTATATTGAAGAAAGTGGTCCGATAAAATATTGGGGTGAGTTTGATGGTATAACTTTGCCACGTTCGAGGTGTTGTACAGGGGAAAACGCCCCAACATATTTGTCGGACAAAATTTTATTCGTTTTTTTTGCATAAAAAAACTTTCGAAATAAAAAGTTCGAATGAGTTAATACATTTTTGTAGGGGTGTAAAAACACGTCCCGCTACCTCTCTATCAGAAGTTTGTCCTGACTCAGCAAAAGCAACACATACCATGAAGTATCAATGATGAGGTAATATTTTTTTCTCAGACGTGAACCCACGGGCTGTTACTACTTTATTCTAAAACTATTGAAAAATAAAATTACATTTTTTTAATTACTTAAATAGCCGTGAAAACAAAAACATATGCTCTAGCAATGGTACCCAGGTCATTTTTTCGCAGTAAATTTGTTTTCAAACATGTAGCATCGTTTTTTCGAAAAATTACAATATTTCTGAAACGAATCGGTATTTTTCAAAATATAAAAAAATGGTTATAATCAGGACAAAAAACTACATTGTCATAAAAATGTATACAGTTTTTTGCGAAAAAATAAAAAAGAAACAAAAAACGCTTTTTTTGCATTTCTCTACGAAATTTTGGAGTTAAGCGAAAAAAGAAGCGTTTTACGTGTCATACGTTTTGCCGTAATTCGAACATAAACATCGAAAATGGAAATTTTCACCCCTTTCGTCCCCATATTCCACTATTTCTAATCTGAGAATATTAGGTCCATTTTCCGCTTATTGTGTACTTCCATTCCCATGGTCAAAACCGTGTTTTCGCCATCCAGAATCGTCTGACGAGAATACTATATTTGATAAATTGTTGTGTATTTTTTAATAATAAAGATGTTGATCAATTTATAATAATGAAGATTTTCAAATATGTTGATAATGTATTGCTAATGTAACAGAATAAGTAGATTATTGCATTATCACTCGTTCGTTTACTTCATAATTTCAAAAGAAATGGAGGATTTCCTACATCAAGTAAACACAATAAGTTGTTGATGAAAATAATGAAATTACTATTTCAGGATTTTCTCTGTTTTTCCAACTGCTTCATTACATGAAGCTGAAAGCGTCGTATCATTAACATTTATAAATGGCGTCCGTATACATTTTACTCCACCCAACATTTTAAAGAAACAGACCGACCTAGAAGGTTTGAGTTTGAATTTTTTGTTTTGCTGATTATCACAATAAATGAAGATAAAATTTTTACAGTTTTCAACAACAGCAACTATTGGACTCCAATAAATCCCCATGTAAAGTAGAAAGAAATTTTCAAAATCATTGGCAATTTAATATATTATTCTGTGTAATTAGTTATGTAATTATCTATAATGTTTGGCCTGCTCGTAGTCTACATTTAAATGAAATCGAACATGTATGGAACGAGATTTGGAAACGTTTACAGAAATATGTGCCAGCAACCAAAAATTCTAGAGAGCTGTTATTACTACCGAGGAAATATTCGTTACCTCGATTTCCTCGAACTTTCTTTTATGTCAACGAAAAGCATTGAATTACAATAAATTGTTAATTTTTTTACTGTCAATAAACTTTGAACAAAAAAACTTTATTTTCTTCAAGGAATCATTTAGTTAACTATGTTACCAACGAAATAAATAGGAGAAATATCAAAAATAACTTTGATGTTGCGGTGTGACCGTAATTTTATGCGAGTGTTGATTTTTTGAGTTATTTAAATATATTTGAATCGTTAATTATAGAAAATACTGATTACTAAAGAAACTACTGAAACCAAAGACGTAAAAGTGAGCCAGGGATAGTAACAATTGACATGCAATAAATAATAAGCGAAAAAGCAAGGCAATAAAGCTGATGTAGTGTGGATCAGGAGGGGCCTGCAAAGGCGAACCTGAAATTTTAGGGGTACTTTGGCCATCTGTTCAACTATGCGTTCCATGGTCATTTCCGTTTCCCTCAATCGATGACGAAGTTGGTCCGATTCGGTGTTTCCTGTGGATAGAATACTTCAAGTACACCTCTGTTGACGCCGTTATTGAGAAATTTAGTAGAACGCTCCACATTAAAAGTTAGATAAAAGTAATGTTTTGTTTATGTACAGGATGCGGTATTAGTGCGACGAAGTCTAATTACACAGTTGTCATACGAGATACGAAAAAAATTATGAAGATAAAAATTAAAACACACAAAGATGTATATTTTCAAGACTCTATATATTTTTACATTTTTAGACTCTTCTCGTTATTCTCGTTTCTATAATATAGGGTATTATAATGTTATACGTGGTAGTTTAGAATATATAAGCAGTTTAATATAAATTTCGCAGCAACTTCTCAACACCCTGTAGCATTGTAGACTTTTGATATAAAAACATTTATTTACACCTGGAGAAATTTAAAATATTGCCTATTGTTGTCTGAAATTATTGATGTATAGAAAAACTTCTTTTTTGGATACAGAGTGGGTAGAAACTCGGATTTCTTAAATGAGACACTGTATTTTATTATTGCAAATATTAATTGGATCAAATTTCAAATATTAATTTGATCAAAAAATTCCCTTCCGATCCATTTTCTAGGTAAATTGTTGTTTAAATGTTCTAACAAAGGCACTGCATCTAAGCACAGAAAAATGGGTTTATATAATTTTTTTCTAAAAATCTATTTATGTTGAATAATTCTACGGTCAATACTATTAAATTTTATCTATTTTTTGAGCCAATTAATATTTGACTGAAAAATCACGAATAACTCATTAACAATTAGAATTAACAGGGTATAGGAAATGCTTAAGAAATGATGAAGTACCATAATATAGGATATTATTACATTAAAATACAGGGTGTTTCAGTTAAGAAATCCGAAAAAATAATTAATCACTCACCCTTTATCCAAAAATGTTTTTTGATAAATCAATAATTTTTAACACCAATAATAGGCCAAATTAAAAATCCTCCAAGTGTAAATAGATTTTTTTATATCAAATGTCTACAATGCTACAGGGTACTGAAGTCACTACGAAATTAATATAAAACTGCTTATACCTTTTAAACTACCCTGTATAAAATTGCCAAACCCTATATTATTGAAACGAAAATAACGAGAAGGGTCTAA
This sequence comes from Galeruca laticollis, assembly GCA_963921935.1. Taxonomy (NCBI): domain Eukaryota; kingdom Metazoa; phylum Arthropoda; class Insecta; order Coleoptera; family Chrysomelidae; genus Galeruca; species Galeruca laticollis. The sequence continues at coordinate 1,280,065 of OY998185.1, forward strand.
AATTGTAAAAAATATACAGGGTGTTCCATTTCAAAAAATATAAATTTGATTGCCTGTGTCAATATGAGTAGCACTATATATTTCAAAATATTTTTAAAATGTGATTCTAAGTGTGTTTCAATTTTTATGTTAGTAAATTTTCTTCGTATCTCGTATGACAAATGAGTAATTGGACTTCCTCGCACTAACGCCACACCATGTATATACAGTATGGTGCAAATGAAAGGAGCAAATTCGTTATTTCGTAAACCGGCGACTTTAATGAAAAATCCTGAAACCCGTCGATTTTTATTTTTAAACAGGCTATTCCTAAGGATAACTTTTTATTTTTGACGTCATCCATGTGAGCGTGATTACGTCATCGCTAAAATTTTGAAATAGAAATGTGGGTGTTGTAATACATTATTTGAAAGGTTTTTTAAATAGCTATTAAGCCATATCAATATGTCTAAGTAATTGGTTTGCGTATTGTCACAAATAATATTGATGAAATTTCAATAGATTTCTTAATAAAATGTATGATGTATTTATTGACACCCAAAAATAAATTTTGTAAAGGCGTCACTGGTAATGAAATGCCTTATCTACCTACTTTTTACCTTTTTAAAAAATCTAGTTACCTTATCAATATCAACATTAGTACTTGGACATTCAAACTTAATTAACTTTCTGTCAAGTGATTAATAGTATTATTGTAGTAGACGTATTCAAAAAGTCTTTGTATCTATCAACATGGAGCTGACTGAAACGCAAAGAATTGAAATTCTAATAATGATTGGTTGTGGAGATAAAACGCGTACGCAGAAAGAAGTATGTACGTTATTTAATAATAAATATCCCAACAGAGAACCAATTTCACAATCCACTGCAAGCAAAATTCAGAGAAACGGGTCATGTCAAAGATCTCCCTAAAGGTAGTAAAAAACCAATATCTGAAAACAAACAACTAGATGTTCTGTTAGCATTTCAAGATAATCCCCATACCAGTTCACGTCAAGTAGCATTAGATAATGACATGGACCATTCAACAGTTCTTAGAAAGCTAAAGAAGGAAAAGTGGCATCCCTACAAAGTAAGTTTAGTACAAGAACTTACGGAAGATGATTTTGATAGACGAATTGAATTTTGTTAAATTATAATGGCACAAAATAACAGAGATCCGATGTTTTTAAAAAGGTTCTTTTCAAGCTACATTTCTACTAAACGGTCAATGTCAATCGTCAAACTTATCGGTACTGGGCTACGGAAAATCCACACTGGATGCAAGAGTACCGTACTCAATACCCAGAGAAAGTTAATGTTTGGGCGGGAATTATAGATGATAGAATTATTGGACCAAATTTTTTCAAAGAAACCTTAATAGGTCCTCGATATTTAGAATTTCTTCAAAACTTTTTGCTTCCCGAATTGAACCGGTTGTTTCCAAACAGAAATGATTTATGGCTGCAGCAAGACGGTGCGCCTCCACACTATGCTGTCTTGGTACGCAACTACTTGAACAACGTCTTTCCAAATCGGTGGATAGGTCGAAGAGGCCGCCTAGGTCACCTGACTTGACTCCTCTTGATTTCTTTTTATGGGGACACTTGAAAAGTAAAGTTTACCAAAATATACCACAAAATATCAATGACATCTAAGAAAGGATACGTATTGAGCTTGCACAAATAACTCCGGAAGTTACAGAGAAGGTTCGAGAAGAATTCGCGGCACGTCTTTCTCATTGTATTTTAGCTCAAGGTAAACAATTTTAGCACTTAAGAGCCAATGCTGCAATAGAGCTCTCACCATTTCCACATTTTAACAAATATTGGCTAATAAAATGTTTATATATTTGAAATGTGCTGATAATTGAGAGTAATAAGTAAATATCCGTGAACTTCCCACGAATAGACCCGGAGATAAAGTAAAATAATTGGAAAAATCTATGAAAAATTGTCTTTTTTTCAAAAAAACCCCTTTTTCTTTGTTAATATTGCATGAAAATTGCCCAAATTTTCAGGACGTATGTGGCTCACGATAGCGCAGAAGCTATACATATTCAAATTTTAAATATGTTTGATATTGATGACAAATGATAATTAATTTCTGTTAATTTCAAAAAAAAAGTTGAAATTAAACATGCATAGCTTCTGCAACTAGCTGTCAGTAATATACCCTTAAAATGTTATTGAAATATATCTTCTAATAACGGAGAAAAACGGTACTAAAGAACCGAATTCAAATTTTTGAACGACTGATAAAAGCGCCTTCATACGGATTCATTCTTGTACTCTCCTTGTACAATCGGAGTATTTCGGCCTGCCGATGTGCGAGAACTCGTGAATTGTAAGAACTAGCGGACCAGTTGGAAAATAAACTAATATTATAGAGGAATATACTCTAATAATTTATCTGGCGAACCGATCGGTGTGGCGCTTACTGTATGTAACTTTTATTCATATTGTTTGAGTGTAAGCACAGTATACCTAACAAACAGTAGTGTATCTTCTAGGCGGTACCTTTGAAGTTTAAAAGTAACTGTCGGCCATGTTTTCTGGATAAATGTCAGGTCAGAAGCCAGCTTTATGGGAACGACAGAATCGTACTTAAAAACATTCTTTATTGTAACAAAGCTACAAATAAGGATATTTTCTTAATTTCCGTGTGTTAAATGTTGATATATTGTGACCTTATTTAAGTATATACTTATAAAAACAATTTACAAAACACCTGTTCACACAAGATACAATTAACATAAAATGAAATAATGAAAATCACACATGAAAATGTCGTTCATGACGTTTTCTTGTTCCTCTGTTCATCGTGCCGAGTAATGTCAGACGCACATACTGTCAAATAACTCGAATGTCGATATTCCATTGGTTGGATTCAGACAGAGACAGTGACAATAGAAAGCACCACACTCTTTCTTCTTGATTGGTTTAAATATTTTATCCTCATTACATGGCGTCTTGTCAGCGCAGTCAAAGATGCGCGACTTTTGCCGCCTGCCCAAGATGCACTACTGTTTGTATTTGTATACTGTGTAAGACTGCAGTCATAGACAAATAATAATATAAGAGATAGTTTGATGCATAGGCGGTATGTGGCAGAACGTTTCTGCGCAACTGACCCGCGGATGGAATCTGTGCTGTCGCGAACTACAAGACTGTTTTACATAAACAAAATAGAATAAAATATCATAAATTACAATACATTTTAACATATCGCCTTTAATGTGAATAAATATTATAAAATATCCTAGTATATTAACTTTTACGTCATTAAAAATGAAAATATACAAAATCAATCTTACATTGGTTGGTGTGAATATGGCTTATGTTTGTCAAAGTCAAAGTATCAAAATCATCAAAAATAAAAAAATAGACAGTCAATTTCAATAAAAAAATTGTTGAAAATATGGTTATGGTGTGACAAACAATGGTGAGTATTTTAGGATAACTTTTAGTATGTTTCTTAATTTATTTAGGATTTTGAATGTAATGAAGTAAATAAAAGTATGTGAACCTTTAAAATATCATCACCAGGTATAATTCGTCATAGTTGTATTGCAGAAAATTGTAATATTTAATATTTTTAGCCACTTGGCAATTTGGAGTTAAAGAACAAAACATTTTTCAAACTTCCATCTGACATTAATCAAAGCTTATTTTTTGTAACAATAATGATAGTCAAGAACTACAACACAAATTGTGAAGCAGATGACTGCAGTTCATTGTGTTATTTTTTAAATTCTCATAATAAACCAAAACCATTCACTATTAATAACTAAATGATTTAAATTTTGGCACTCAAACAATAAGCTGTCTCTGGTTTCCTTTTAAAAAAATTACTACTTTTAATTGCGAAGAATGTAAGGCTAATTTGCTGACACGATATTTTAGACATTCACCATATGTTCACTTCATTCAAAGAAAACACATCTGTTTTATGTACAAAGAGAAATTGCATTTATTTCAATACTGCACGACTTTGTTATCATATTTTAACACTTTTACGTCATGTATAAAATATTACTGAAAAAACTGAACACTTTGCAAAAGGTCGTATATATTTTGATTGGTTCACCTATCGGGAACATAAATCATACGTATTTTCTCAACTCCTGAAAGTTTGCGTCCCCTTATTAATTAAAAAATATGATGATGATGAAGGGACTAACAAACAAAAATATTTTTCTTCAAACGTCAGTAAATCTGTCATTTTTCACCGGTGTGAAGAGACCAGCCAATTTTAGCTGCAAAAATGTTGGGAACTGCTCATTTCTCGGTTTCAGTGGCGTGCAAAATATTTATTGAATCGAATTCATATTTCGGAGATCCACCTTTATATTCAATGAGTAGGGGTGTATTCGTGTAGAGGACACACTGTTTGGAGGGATTTTGCTTACCATAGGGAACAAAAGTTGCAACATCACCTTTAAAACTGAAATAAATTGTAACTTCCAAAGGAAACGAGAAGCCAAGTTAATATTTGGAGGGTAGACGCATTATAATGTTGAAAACACACTGTTTGCAGAAATTTTGTTTACGATGGGGAACAAGGGTTGAAACGTCACCCCCAAAACTAAAATAAATTGTAACTTCCAAAGGGAGCGAGAGGCCAAGTTAATATTAGGAGGGTAGAGGCATTATAATGTAGAAAACACAATGTTAAAAAGAAATTTGCTTAGGATGGGGAACAAGGGTTGAAAAGTCACCCCCAAAACTAAAAATAAATTGTAACTTCCAAAGGAAACGAGAAGCCAAATCAATATTTGGAGGGTAGAATCATTATAATGTTGAAAACACACTGTTTAAAGGAAATTTGCTCACGATGGGGAACAAGAGTTAAAAAGTCACCCCCAAAACTAAAAAAAATTCTAATTTGCAAAGGAAACGAGAAACCAAGTTAATATTTGGAGGGTAGAAGCATTTTAATATTGAAAACACACTGTTCAAAGGAAATTTGCTTACGATGGGGAACAAGAGTTGAAACGTCACCCCCAACACTAAAATAAATTGTAACTTCCAAAGGAAACGAGAAGCAAAGTTAATATTTGGAGGGTAGAAGCATATAATATTGAACCCTTGTTCCCCATCGTAAGCAAATTTCCTTTGAACAGTGTGTTTTCAATATTAAAATGCTTCTACCCTCCAAATATTAACTTGGTTTCTCGTTTCCTTTGGAAATTAGAATTTTTTTTAGTTTTGGGGGTGACGTTTTAACCCTTGTTCCCCATCGTAAGCAAATTTCCTTCAAACAGTGTGTTTTCAACATTATAATGCGTCTACCCTCCAAATATTAACTTGGTGTCTCGTTTTCTTTGGAAATTAGAATTTTTTTTAGTTTTGGGGGTGACGTTTTAACCCTTGTTCCCCATCGTAAGCAAATTGCCTTCAAACAGTGTGTTTTCACTTATAATTGCACAAGTGGTTTGTATTTTATCGGGTAAATTTGGGTTGTTTAATGAGAAACTGTTTCCTAGCAATTTGACGAGAATAACTGTCAAATCTTAAAAACACGACACCGAGGGTGGAGTGTTTTTAGGTTGACAGTTATTCGAGTCAAATTACTAAAGGAAACAGTTTAGAATTTGAACAACACAAATTTACCCAATATCAATACAAACCTCGAGTGTAATTCGGCAGGACAATTTAATGAATGAGAAATTTGGAAACATACCCAAGTAAACTTTATTCATGAAACATTAAAAATAAACACATTTTTATTTTAATGTACAATTTGACTAATTTCGGCGTTCGTAGACACACCGAATCGACTCATTGTTAGTTCTTGAAAATTCAATAAGTTGTTGACAAACATGCCAAACTATTTATTCTGGTAACCAACACCGCGATAATTGATGAACAAATGAATAAGTGAAAAAACCACTAGTGTATTTGTCGCTGTAAAAGTTAAAGCTAACTTTTGCCGCTGTCAAAGTGACAATTGCACTGTGGCATATGCGATTTTTTATACATGAGTTAAATTGTCAACATTATAATGCTTCTACCCTCCAAAAATTAACTTGGCTTCTCGTTTCCTTTGGAAGTTGCAATTTATTTTAGTGTTGGGGGTGACGTTTCGGCCCTTGTTCCCCATCGTAAGCAAATTTCCTTTGAAAAGTGTGTTTTCAATATTAAAATGCTTCTACCCTCCAAATATTATCTTGGTTTCTCGTTTCCTTTGGAAATTAGAATTTTTTTTGTTTTAGGGGTGACGTTTTAACCCTTGTTGCCAATCGTAAGCAAATTTCCTTCAAACAGTGTGTTTTCAACATTATAATGCGTCTACCCTCCAAATATTAGCTTGGCTTCTCGTTTCCTTTGGAAGTTACAATTTATTTTAGTTTTGGGGGTGACGTTTCAACCCTTGTTCCCCATCGTAAGCAAATTTCTTTCAATCAGTGTGTTTTCAACATTATAATGCTTTTACCCTTCAAATATTAACTAGGCTTCTCGTTTCCTTTGGAAGTTACAATTTATTTCATTTTTGGGGGTGACGTTTCAACCCTTGTTCCCCATCGTAAGAAAATTTCCTTTGAACAGTGTGTTTTCAACATTATAATGCTTCTACCCTCCAAATATTAACTTGGGTTCTCGTTTCCTATGGAAATTACAATTTATTTCAGTTTTAAGGGTAACGTCGAATTGAATAAATATTTTACACGCCACTGAAACCGATAATTGAGCAGTTCCCAACATTTTTGCAGCTAAAATTTTTCCTCCGCCGGAGCTTTAGTTTTCACTTTCCCGCCAGCGGAGAGAAAAGTGTTATCATAGCAACATAGATAGATGCTGCTTCTTTTGCCTCTTGCATAATTTCCGGCGGTGTGCACTGCATTTCTATAAATCACTGATTTGGGAAAATAACTTGATCTGATATTGAATTAAGACTCTTAAATATAATGTAATGTAATTTTAGTAAAAATATGTAGTTTTGTAATAAATATTTTTTTTATTATGTCCAGATTAATAAAAAAATTAAATGTTTGCCGTTTTATTTATCTAAATATTTTATTAATTTGTTTTTATATTATGTGCCGATTAATAAAAAATTTAAATGTGTGCCGGTTAATAAAAAATTTAAATGTGTGCCGTTTTATTATTTATTACTTAAATTATTTGTCTCTCAATTGTTTATTATAATTATTTCATTACAAAAAATGAAATATAATTATATTTTTTGGAATGAAATATAATAAACAATTTTAAAACAAACTGTAAAATTTACCTACCCATAATCCAAACTACCAAATTTAAATATCCCGCCTGTAAAAATTAGTTCCGCCAACCGCAAGGGGTGCACTCAGATCGACGCGATGCCAGCTGTTTACAAATGAACGAACACTCTCTTAACCTTCATAGGACTGGCCGGGGTCCGTTTGTACCCCATGACGTATGTTTTTGCTGTATCTTTGCAAATGCAAATTTTTAAACATTGATCTTTCATCTAGCTGCAGTTTATGAATTATTTTTATAAAATATGATGTATTTAGTAGTTTTTATTGGCTGGTATAAACAAAATAGTTTTATATTCCAGGGGTCTCTTCAGACCCCGGTCAGCCTTTTACGTCCGATAAAATAATCCCGGTAACTGTTAGTAAAATCGGGGAATCCCATACATTTAACGTTTGTTTACTCACAGGGAATTTACCCATATAATTGTAAAATGTAAATTACCAGTTCAAATGGGGGATTCCCCGCACTGCGATATAATTTTTAGACTTGAATATTCGGGTTAGTCTCTTGTGATAATGCGAGTAGGGTACATCGTTTTGAAAATGAGTCAGGTTTTATTTAGAAACAATCGCAAGGGGCTTACTGACGATGAGATGTTACGTATACTTGAAAGTGATGATCCAGAGTTTGATAGTGTTATCAATGAGGAAACATTGAGTGACTTAGAAGATGAAGACATTGTCACAGAAGTAGAGGAAGAAAATGATGTAATAGTTGTTGATCAAAGTATAGAGAAAACGAACCCAGAGGAACCAACAGTTAGTAACAGCCAGGGCATTCCAGTATATAAATCTAAAGATGGAACTGAGTGGTCAAAAATTCCTGGAAACACAAAAGTTAGACGTTCAAAAGCTAATATTCGGAGACATGCTCTAGGCCTTACAAATTACAGTTCTGATATCTCAAGTATAAAAGACGATTTTCTTCTTTTCCTATCTCCGGATATTCTGAACATAATAGTTACCGAAACAAACAGAAACGCACAAACAAATTATGATAAATGGAATATAGAAAATCCGAATAAAATTAAAGTTTTTGTACCTGTTGATTCTACAGAGATTGAAGCTTATATTGGACTGTTGCTTATTCTTGAAGTTGAACAAAAAAGCACATGTTAATTAGAGTATTATAATATTTGAAAATACTAATATTTAGCTATGTTTATTACAGGACTAAAATGGGAAAAGTAAAAACAATTAAACTATCAAGAAAAAGGTGAGTTAATTATTACTTAGGTTTTTTCAGTTTTAAATATGATTTTATGATATAGAGCTGCGTTAGTCAGGTGGAGAAAGGATCGGAGGCAACCTGACCATAATGAAATTCCGGCTGTCGCAGGATTAACTGAACCTGAGGTTACTGAAGGTTCTGTTACTGAAATCAGTACTAGCGATGTACTTGCATCAACATTATTTACAGGACGGAGAATTGTAAGCTAGATTATTTTTGGAACCAAATTAAAAATATTAACCATCATCCTCTCTTCAACTGTAGTATACAGGACTGTGATATTATTCACGAAAGCAGATAAGGTTTATTAACAACATTGAAGATCAAATGCAACATTTGCAATAAACTGAGTTCAATTAGAACAGAGCCATCAACACCAGCAGATGTTAACAAATCTACAGTTTTGGGTATATGCTTAATTTCATTGTAATCTTTTTTTATTTGTTTTACATTAATTTGTAGGAACGATCTCCGTCGGAGCCGGTTACACTCAAATGAATGAAATGCTCACAACTATGGAATTGCCTCTGATTACGCCTTTATTATTCACAAAGATTCAACGAACGCTTCAGGATAATGTCCACGCCACTTTAATGGAACAGCTAGCAATGGCTGGCAAAGAAGAAAAAAAGATTGCCATTGAAAGGGGTGATGTTGACGGAAACGGTGTTCTTTTTATAACCGTAATTGCAGATGGAGCATGGTCTAAAAGATCGTACAAAACGAATTACAATGCATTATCTGGAGTAGCAGTTATCATTGGAGAAGCCACCAAAAAGGTCTTGTTTATGGGTGTAAAACATAAATTTTGCATTGTATGTGTTCGGACTGATACTAGAGGAAAAGAACATGTATGTGCTACTGGACAGGATCTTCAACGTCCATGGAATCTGCAATTATAATGGAGGGATTTAAAAATCGTGAAACAGTGCATGGAGTGAGGTGCACAAAACTAATTGATGATGGTGATAGTAGCATCACAAAAAAACTTTTGGAGGAAAAGCCGTTTGTTACTGTACTCGTTGAAAATGTTGAGTATGTAAATCACTTACTACGAAATCTGTGCAACAAGTTAAAGGAGATTACAAAGCCCACAAGAAGTAGTTCTTTGCCTAAAAATACTTCAGTGGCATTAAGAAAAAAATTTGAAAACAATATTTTAAAATTTAGAACCTCCATCAAGAAAGCTGCTGAATTTAGAAACAAAGAACCAACAGATTTCTCGAAGAAAGTGGACGATTTTAAAAAAAAATGTGCTAAACTCCCCCAATCACATTTTTGGTGAACATAAATATTGTGATAAGTACTTTTGCAATAAAAAAGATAAAAATGAAAATATAGTGCCAATGCTGATAGAATGTGGAATGTGGACATTTGCGTCGCTTTACAAAGAATTGTAGAATGTGCTATTTCGATTTTATTAAATAAAAATAACAACCCAGCTGATCAATTTAATGCTGTTGTCAATAAATTTGTAGGAGAAAAGTAAGTACCATGTGCATCTAAGTATTTTTAAAAAACTATTTTCCTAATAGTCTAGTTATTGTAAAATGAAAGGGACCACCAGAATGTCTAGCTGTGTTTCACAGCATTTTTTTTCATTACAAAAAGTGACCTAGGAATTAAAAAAAGCTTATAAACAGCACTGAATGATAAAGCACTCTTATATTTTTATTGTTAATATGTCTATTTTTAGATAAATTTTTCTGGTCAAAAGTCGTACGAGATGAGGTGTGAATTGGCAGCTATTTCATATAACTGCAAGGATAATTATTTCCTGGAAATATTGAAAGCAGCTGGAATTGAAGCAGGGCATTTCATAAATAATCTGGTAAAATGCAAATGATTAAAAAGAAAACGGGAAGCACAGTTCAAAGAAAAAATAATTTAAAAAAAATGTAAACATACACTAGCCAACCACGAGCCCGACGCGGACTATGGCGCTATTGAGGAAACCTTATGTGCAGAGGAATTAGAACGAAGAAAGATGAAGCTACAAACAATTTTGAAGAAAACAGATGAGGAGATACTTAACCTGGAAAAACATACTCGAGGTCAAGGCCACAGATGGCTAGAAGAAAGAAGTTACCGATTAACTTCTTCCAACTTCGGTTTGATTTGTAAACGGAGAAAAGTTAATCCAAATCTACTGGCAAAAAGGCTTTACAGTAACCCTTTTACAGGCAATAAAGGCACCAGATACAGCTTATACTTTGAACCTCTGGCAATTGACACTTTTGAGGAAGTTACAGGCCTAAAAGTCAATAGGTGGTTTAGTTGTAGGTCGTGATGAAGAGTATTTTTTAGGAGCTAGTCCAGATGGAGTTGTAGGTACAGATTCGATACTAGAAATTAAATGACCAGCAGTATTAAAGAAAACTATCGTGGGGGATGGAATAAGCAGTAAAAAAATAAAATATCTACAAAGGACGAAAGGGGTAAAATTACCCTTAAACAGAACCACAATTATTATTATCAGATTCAGAGCCAACTGCATTTATCTAAAACAAAAAAGATATTGTTATTTTATGGTGTGGAGTCCAGTAAATTTCTATATAGGAAAAATTGAAAAGCTAGACCGGTTTTGGGAAACTAACATGAGGAAACAGTTATACAATTTTTTCACCACACATTATATAAGAGAGATTATAAAACACCCTATCTGATGATATATTTTTCTACTCATATACTACCTATAAGTTGGTAATTACATGATCATTTTCAGTTTCATAATGATACTCATTATAACACTGGCTTTCATTATGGAACTGAAAAATTGACCACTAGAAGCCTACATTTTGTAATATCAAGTAGACGGTTTTCCATGCATACCACCTGAAATGTAGTGATTACTTGATTCTTTCATATTTTATTTCTATTGTTTCTTAAATAAATATTACAAAAATTAAAAAACTAAAGCAATGTTGTTAAATTGAAGTAAAGTTTATTTGTCGTAGAAAAAATAGTGTATGCAACTTTCATGATAACTATCATTACATGATCGTTGCATAATATACCTATTATTTAATTTTTTTTATTGAAATTTGTTGTAATCTGTTTTTACATTATTTGATTCAAATTTCGTGAAATACAGACCTAGAAAATAAAATAAAAAATATGTATGATCAAAGTAAAAGCTCAAAACTGAAATTCGGATCCCGATTACCATAAATGGCTTTCTGCCTAAAAAAAACTTTCAATTTTTATACCTTTTCCCTATTCCTAGTTTCAAATGTAAGTACTTGTATATATTTTACATTTTTTCGAAAAAAGCGTTTGTTTGCTTATCCAGTATGTATCATATTTATTTTTTTATATTACAGTGTAATGTTATTATTATTATTGTCTAGGGATTTATATCTTTAAAATTTGTTTATATATTGTCACATACAGGTTGTCCCACCATTGTAGTGACAGTGTTGATCACATATTTAATATTTAATTATTTGAAAGAAAGTGGTATTTTGAGAAACATAATTTTGAGTGTACCGAGAAATTTATTAGTGTAGGAATTACAAAAAGCTGTGAAACTGGTGTTAACGTCTGAAAAGGTATACGGAAGTAGGAAATAAGAAGTGTCTTAATTGAGAATTGTTATGATTAGAAAGGAAAATGATATGTTCGATGTGGTTGTATTGTTGATAGTTGATCTATTAATTTCCATCGAATAAAATCTGAGTTTGACAATACATGACATTGATGAAAATAAAAATAAAAATTTATTTGAACAAGCCTTTAAGGAAACTAAGGAAGGAAGTGAGGAGAGAGGTTGTTGAAACGGGAGACTATTCACTTGACATATTTTGGTGACGGAAGTTTTTTATCCCAAAAAGACGGAAAAATAACTAAATAAATTATATTGGAGACGATTCAGAGATTGAAAATTAAAATAACATAGTCAATACAAGGAATAGAACAAATATAATTGAAAATTAAAACAGTATATGGAAAACAGAGATTAAATATTATGGAATGATGTAAGACTGGGAAAATAGCACGTGAGATTATTTTAACACAGATAGTAGACATAAATAGAACATATTTAGAAGATTGTGAGCAAAATAAATAATTGGAGCCGGTAACTAATAATTTGAAGAAGAACATTGAGAACAGAAATAAATATTTTGGAAAGAAGCAACATGGTAAAGAAATACATGAACCCAATATAAGACAGCGGAACCACATAAATAAACATATACCGACGAGTTTGCAGAAAAAGAACATTAAGTTAAAAGGTCGGTTTAAATTTTATACTAGTTAGTTGTTTTTTTTTAAAGTTGTGTAATTATTAAATTTGGTTATTTCGTTAACCATTTGAGAAAGATCTAGTTAATTTTATAGTAGTTTTTTTTTTAAAGTTGTTTAATTATTAAATTAGGTTATTTCGTTGATACTTTGAAAAAGTTCTATTTGATTTGATTGAAGTCGTATAAATTATTGAAATTTTGTTAATTATTGGATCATTGGATATAGAAATTTTGTTTAGTTAATTATAATTTTAGTAGATTTTCTTTATAAGGTAAGCTAGATATTGAAATTCATCCAGAACAAAGATCTTTGTTTGAGGAATTCAAAAGAAGCAGTCCTGTATGAAGAAAGGTAAGAGTTTTTAGTATACAATTTAGAGGTAGTGATGGTAAAATTTTGAATAGTAATAAATTTAGGTCAAATTAGAGAAAATTAACATACAGGGTGTTTCTTGAATTAAAATTTAGAATAAAAGCTTAATTGTAGAACTGTGTAAAAATGTTAATTTAAATTTTTATAAAAAAAACAGGAAATAAAAAGAAAAGATATATTTGAACACCGCAATTCATTCGAGAACCGACTCCCTGAAAATAAGAGGTCTTATATATAGCCGGAGCATATACATTTACATTATTTTTTTCTTATGATAATTTGAATTAAGTCAGAATAATTATATTAAATTTTACTTACCTATTTATGGTAAGTTGGCGTCCATAAATTATTAAATATATAGCAATACGCGTTATATATATCAAAAGTTAATTAAAATAAATTGTGTATATAGAAATAATCACAATCATAATAGAATTTGTCGCTTTAAGGTGTTAATTATAATAAAATCTGTCGCCTGAAACATGGGGCATAATAAAAACTGGCATCCGAACAAAGTGGGGCGATTACCAGTGGCAGTAGTAACATAAAAATTTTCTAGAATAAAATAAATCAAACAAAATAAGAAATGGAAATTGAAAAATATTTAGACGATTTAAAAATACGAGAGACCAAAACAGAACTGGTGAAGAGAAACCTGGACACAACTGGAATTAAAATAACATTGAAGAAGAGATTGAGGCAAGCGTTAATTGATGAGGGAGAAGATCCAGAAGAGTATCGGTTTACATATCTAGAACAAGGAGATGGGAATCAGGAACAACAAGGTAAAATGGTAAATCTCATCAAACAAATGCTAAAAAAATGGACAAGAACAAAGGAGAAATGAAGAAAAATTTGGAAGAGAACAAAGAAGAAATGATGAAAAATTTGGAAGAGAACAAGGAAGAAATGAAGAAAAATTTAGAAGAGAACAAAAAAGAAATGAAGAAAAATTTAGAAGAGAACAAAGAAGAAATGAATAAAAAGATGGATGAAACCAAGGAAGAAATGAAAAAGAATATAGATGAAAAGATGGGAGAAGCAAATAAAAACATTGACAAAATGGAGAAAAGAATACAAAAATTACAGGAACATGTAATAGAAAAAGTGGGAGGTATTAAACGTGAACAGGAACTTCAAAAAGAAAAATTTGAAGAGTATGTATGCCATAATGAGAAAGAAAAAGATAAATTACTAGAACTAATAAATCAGAATGATAAAAAAATAGAAGCTGAGGTGATAGTAATTGACAATAAAGTTGAAACAAAAATAAACATAGTGAAAAGGGAAATAGAAAATATAAATAAGAAGATAGAAGAATTGCCATCAGGAGACAAACAGGTAATCTATATGGAAGCAGGAAGAGGGATGGATTTAGAATATTATGGAGATATTAAAAAAAATCCTATCAAAATATTAAGGGACATGAAGAACACAATACAGCAAAAGAATCAGAAGGAAAACTGGAAAGTAGTAGTATCGAAAACGATGAAAGGAAAGGCAGAATTATGGTGGGAAATGATAAGAGAAGAATGCGAGGACTGGGTACAATTTGAGAATATGTTTATTGAATATTTCTGGAGTGATGCACTTCAAAGTAAAATAAGGGAAAACCTATACACGGGAAAATACTTGGAAGGAGGCATGCCTAGAGAGAATTATGCAATGAAAAAATTAGACAATATTAAATATTTAACACCAGAAATACTGGAAGAGGATGCGATAAAATATTTGGCTAGACACTTCACGAATGATATATACGAATTTATTATGGTAAATAATTTAAAAGACAAGAAAAGGTTCCTAGATTATCTCCGTAGAATAGATGACACGAAATCGATGAGGACGAATTACAACAGAGAAGAGAATAATAGGAGGGATGGATGGAGAGCTTCCTGGAACAAGAAGGAAGAGATAGATAATAGGGAAGAAAGATACCCTAAGAACAAAAATAACAATCCCCAGAGAAATAGTAATTATGGAAATAATTATGGGAATAATTACCATAAATATGATAATGGAAGTTCAAGACAGAATTTTCCAGGTAGAGATGACCATAATAGACATAGATATCTAAACCATAGAAACAATAATTATGAGGACAACAGAGCAAGATATGAAAATAATCAACAGAGACGGGAAGATGGAAATAATAGTAACAGTTATGATAATAATAAGAAGAGATTTGATGATAGAAATAATTTTCATAAAAGAAGTTCATATCAAAATAGGTATGAAAATAACAATGATATGAGAAATTATAATAGAAATGAACCTATGGACAAATATGAGGATGAAAGAAGAAATGATGATGGGTACAACCAAAGACGAACACACAATAAACAAGAGCATACGGAACCCAGGAATTGCGGGGCAGAAATTAATTATACAAGAATAAAAGAGGTAGAAGATGGAGAAAAATTAAATGAAGATTATGATAAGATTGATATAATGACCTCTGCAATGGTACATGAGCCAGCAGAAGGCAGACAAAATTTTTAATATCGAGCAGATTAAGTCATCTTCAGGTGAATGCAATAAAAAGCACCTATTTTCATCTAAAAGAATTTATAAAAATCGAACCTGAAGAAGAAAACATGACCAATAATGATAATGAACTAATATATCTCAAATTGGAAATGAATGCAATAGAAATAATAGGATTAATAGATACCGGAAGTCAAATTTCAATGTGTAAAGAAAAATTTCATAAAGAAAACAAAAATAAGTTCAAGGAAGAACAAATTAAAAAAATTAATAAAAAACAAGTGGTTAGTTTCAATAATAAAAAGCTGGGAAATGTTGAAGTAATGATATCAACAGAAATTGATATAAAAGGAATTAAAAGGAAAATTAATTTTTTTGTTATGCCAGGATTAAAAGTAGATGCTATATTGGGAGTAGACTTTATAGGGAAACATGATTTTATCATCGATTTAAGAGATAAAAAAGTACTCATTGATGATAATGTTATAAATATAAATAATTATGAAAATGATGAGGCTGAACGGCAGCAAAAGGGCACCGCAGTCAATTCAAATGGAATTAAAATATGGGGGGAGAGTGAATCTACTACTTCAAAAAGCAAGTATAAAATCCTAAGCATGAGTAATAAATTAGAAACAATAATAGAAGAACAGTCAATAGAAATATTAAATAACAATAAAAAGGAAAATACCAATATCAATATAAAGGAAATTAAATTAAATAAAAAAGAGAATATAGAAAGGGAATGGGAATTAAGAATCAACACTTATATCAATTTTATCAAAGAAACAAAGTACATTTGTAAATATAATTTGAATGTAAACAAATTAAACATTGAAATCTTGAAAAATCCTAGCCGATTTGATCTGCTCTACGAAAAACATCAGTTTTATAGACAATACACGTCAGGACCAGAGACAAGAGAGAAAATGAATTTTAATATTTATAATCATGTGAAATATAAAAATAAATTTGTTAAAATAAAACTGAAAAGACTATTGCGAAACCAATTATGTAGAAAGCATATTCGTTTTAAAATACACAATAATATACTCAAACCAGGAAGTAGATTGTATAGAAAACATGTAAAATGGAAAAAAGAGCATGATACAGGATACCTAAAATTAGATGACAATACTAATAGTATAATTACAAGAAATAATAACTATATCAGCATAGGAAGCATGAAGTCAAAAGAAAGTAATTTATTATGGTTACCATATATTGAAATAAATATTCAAGGTTTACCAATAGGAGCACTAATCGATACTGCAGCTCAAATATCAGTAATAAAAGAGAAGATAATTTTAGACAATTTTAGACAATTTTAGCAATTTTAATGAACATATAATACCAATTAAAAGGATTACTATTATAGCTGCAAACAATAAGAATTTAGCCGAAATTGGAAAAATGTATTGTGGTACCTTAGTAGTTAAAAATAAAGAGGTACAGGTTAATCTTTTGATAATGGCAGACATGGATCAAGATATGATTCTAGGGATAGATTTTTTGCGTCAAAATAAGAGTATAATAGATTTGCATCATAAAGTTATACAATTAAATTATGATAATTTGAAGATAAATGCTCGTTTGGATGCAGAGCAAAATAAATATGTAATTCCAATGCATGTAATGAAGGTGGAAGAAGGAAGAGAATGGATAACAAGAGTAAAATGTATGCCGGAATATAAAAAGAAGATTTCAGAAATAATGAATAATAATAGGCAACTTTTTGACGATTCACCGAGAAAAGCAAATCAGTATGAACACAAAATAGAAATATATACAGAAAAACCATTTATTTATAGGGGTTATCCTATACCTCAAGCATATAAGGAACAGGTAAAAGAAGAATTAGGAAAAATGGAAAGAGATGGGATTATTCAAAAATCAAACACACATTACATTAGTCCGTTAATAATTGTCAAGAAGGCTGATAATTCCATTCGTCTATGCTTGGATGCAAGAAGAATAAATGAGATTTCTAAACCACAATATGAGGCACCACAGCATGTAAATATTCTCTTAACAAAAATAGGAAAATCAACAATATTCACCAAATTAGATCTTAACAATTCATTCTGGTTAATTCCATTAAGTCCAGAATCTAGAAAATATACTGGTTTTCAAGTGGATGGGCAGGTATATGAATTTTTAACAGTACCATTTGAATTACAATCAAGTTCTTCAGCACTAGTACGAGCTTTGAGGGAGGTACTTGAGCCATATCAAGAATTTTGCATTTCATACATTGATGATATCCTTATCTTTAGTAATAGCTCACGGGAACATCTAAAACATATAGAAAAAATTGTAAATATTTTAAACAAATTTGGACTGAAGTTAAATATTGATAAGTGTGTATTTTATCAAAGCGAGGTACAGTATCTGGGTTTTAAAATAACGAATAATGGAATAACAATAGATGAGAAACGATAAGAACAGATACAAGAATTTCCTAAGCCTAAAAATTTAAAAACACTTAGAGGATTTCTTGGAATGATTAACTACTATTCTAAATTTGTACCTAATTTGGCAGAAAAAGAAAGGCCATTAATAGAGTTGCTAAGAAAGAATGAAAAGTGGATATGGGATGAACGTAGAATAAAGGCGTTTAACCAAATTAAAAATGAATTTTATAAAAACATTTCGGTATATGTTCCAAATTTTAAAGAACCATTTTTA
Organism: Galeruca laticollis; assembly: GCA_963921935.1. NCBI lineage: Eukaryota > Metazoa > Arthropoda > Insecta > Coleoptera > Chrysomelidae > Galeruca > Galeruca laticollis. Next base: position 1,298,313 of record OY998185.1, read on the forward strand.
TTACGTACAGATGCATCTGAATATTCAATAGGAGGAGAATTGGTGCAAATGCAAGGGAAAGAAGAAGTACCAATATGCTTTGTGTCAAGAATGTTAAGAAGACCTGAAGTAAGATATAGTGTGGGAGAGAAAGAAATGTTGGCTATTGTATACTGTTGTCAAAAATTGGGATATGGAAACAGCAGAATTTATCGGTGGAATTTGCTACTTCAAGAATATGATTTTGAAATAAAATATCGGCCTGGGTGTATTAACTTCACAGCAGATTTTCTAAGTAGAAAAGATACTGAGAAAACTAAAAAAACGACAGAATTATTGATAGCACATAACAAGATAAACACGGTATTAATGGGTTTAAATCAATTGAAACATGAAACAGGGGTTTATTAAAAAAGAACGATTATTGAAAGTCAAGAAAATCTAGGAGAAGTAAAGAATAAGATACAAGAAAAGATGTGTTATCGCGGAATCAAATTAGTAGAGGGATATTTAGTTAAAGTCATTAAAAATCAAGAATTGTATGTGTTAGATGAAGAAACGGCCGAGCGAGTTTTAAAAGAAATTCACCAAGATTATGGACATGTTGGTGTGCGGAAAACGTGGATGATTTTCAGAGAAAATTATTTTTCTATGCATGATTTATCGAGTACCAAAAGTATATGTCAGAATTGTCAAGTGTGTATGAGAACAAAATACAGAAACTATCATAATTTACATACGGTACACAGTATCAGTGTTAACGAATGTTTAGAATTAATCACGATAGATTATCTTAGCAATCTCATAATGAGTTATAATGGAAATAAGAACATTTTAGTAATATATGATTTATTTTCAAAATATGTCAAGCTGTATCCAACAGTAAAATGTAACCGAAAAGAAACAATACGATGTTTAGAAACGGATATAAATGAATATGGCAAGCCAAAGAAAATACTAAAGGATAATGCAACTTATTTCACGAATGAACAATTTAAAAGACACTTTGCACGACAAGGTATACAAATTATACATACATCTATAAGAAGACCAAATGCGAATCCAACGGAGAGACAGGTAGAAGAATGTATCAAGTTTTTGACATCAGAATGTACAAACAACCATAAAGAATGGGATGAAAAATTAGGAAATATAGAAAAATATATTAATCACACACCGAGTCTAGTGACAAATGTAGCACCAGTCACTTTAATGGAAAAAATACAACCAGAGAGACCCTGGAATATAGATAATATAAATATAGAAAATTTACAGGAGAAGGCAAAAAGAAATATCATGAAATATAATGAAAAATATGAGAATCAGGAAAACAAGAAGATAAAAAAACAAATTAAATTTAATATTGGAGACAAGGTATTATTAAAGAGACATAGGGTGAGCAACAAAAGGAATGAAACATGTGCTAAATTGCAAGAACCCTATATTGGACCATTCATTATAAAAAGGTTATTAGGAAATAACGTATATGAACTACTGGAACCAGAAACATAAAAGAACGTAGGGAAATATCATATACAACTCCTGTATAAATACTATGAATAAAACGAAAATGAGACAAAAACATAAAAAAGGATGATCAACACAATTAATTATAACACTGAACAAAGATGTTCATTGTTCTGGGGGGAGAATGTCACATACAGGTTGTCCCACCATTGTAGTGATATGTGTTGATCACATATTTAATATTTAATTATTTGAAAGAAAGTGGTATTTTGAGAAACATAATTTTGAGTGTACCGAGAAATTTATTAGTGTAGGAGTTACAAAAAGCTGTGAAACGGGTGTTAACGTCTAAAAAGGTATACGGAAGTAGGAAATAAGAAGTGTCTTAATTGAGAATTGTTATGATTAGAAAGGAAAATTATATGTTCGATGTGGTTGTATTGTTGATAGTTGATCTATTAATTTCCATCGAATAAAATCTGAGTTTGACAATATATGACATTGATGAAAATAAAAATAAAAATTAATTTGAACAAGCCTTTAAGGAAACTAAGGAAGGAAGTGAGGAGAGAGGTTGTTGAAACGGGAGACTATTCACTTGACATATTTTGGTGACGGAAGTTTTTTATCCCAAAAGACGGAAAAATAACTAAATAAATTATATTGGAGACGATTCAGAGATTGAAAATTAAAATAACATAGTCAATACAAGGAATAGAACAAATATAATTGAAAATTAAAACAGTATATGGAAAACAGAGATTAAATATTATGGAATGATGTAAGACTGGGAAAATAGCACGTGAGATTATTTTAACACAGATAGTAGACATAAATAGAACATATTTAGAAGATTGTGAGCAAAATAAATAATTGGAGACGGTAACTAATAATTTGAAGAAGAACATTGAGAACAGAAATAAATATTTTGGAAAGAAGCAACATGGTAAAGAAATACATGAACCCAATATAAGACAGCGGAACCACATAAATAAACATATACCGACGAGTTTGCAGAAAAAGAACATTAAGTTAAAAGGTCGGTTTAAATTTTATACTAGTTAGTTGTTTTTTTTTAAAGTTGTGTAATTATTAAATTTGGTTATTTCGTTAACCATTTGAGAAAGATCTAGTTAATTTTATAGTAGTTTTTTTTTAAAGTTGTTTAATTATTAAATTAGGTTATTTCGTTGATACTTTGAGAAAGTTCTATTTGATTTGATTGAAGTCGTATAAATTATTGAAATTTTGTTAATTATTGGATCATTGGATATAGAAATTTTGTTTAGTTAATTGTAATTTTAATAGATTTTCTTTATAAGGTAAGCTAGATATTGAAATTCATCCAGTACAAAGATCTTTGTTTGAGGAATTTAAAAGAAGCAGTCCTGTATGAAGAAAGGTAAGAGTTTTTAGTATACAATTTAGAGGTAGTGATGGTAAAATTTTGAATAGTAATAAATTTAGGTCAAATTAGAGAAAATTAACATACAGGGTGTTTCTTGAATTAAAATTTAGAATAAAAGCTCAATTGTAGAACTGTGTAAAAATGTTAATTTAAATTTATATAAAAAAAAACAGGAAATAAAAAGAAAAGATATATTTGAACACTGCAATTCATTCGAGAACCGACTCCCTGAAAATAAGAGGTCTTATATATAGCCGGAGCATATACATTTACATTATTTTTTTCTTATGATAATTTGAATTAAGTCAGAATAATTATATTAAATTTTACTTACCTATTTATGGTAAGTTGGCGTCCATAAATTATTAAATATATAGCAATACGCGTTATATATATCAAAAGTTAATTAAAATAAATTGTGTATATAGAAATAATCACAATCATAATAGAATTTGTCGCTTTAAGGTGTTAATTATATATATATATATATATATATATACATATTGATACGTTTCAATTTTGTGGTTGTGCAAATTAAGTTACAGGAACTTAAAAATATAATAAGTCATGCAATATTAACATCATTTTGACCTACCACGTATATGAGGAAATCCAGTGACATCTATATTGGGAATAATTTATAATATTGTACAGCCATAAACATTATTACCTTTCCTAATTAACTATACGCCAAGTATTTATTTTCTTTTTGTGGAGCATGTCCCCGAGGTGTTACTCCAAACGCACTACCCCTGATACATATCTTTGTAACGCGATTCTCCGTGATGTGTCTATGCATATATTATTCTGTGATATATACTTGTTGGATATCTCAGCTCTTATTGGTTATTGGAAGCTTTGACATCTCGAGAGCATTCTGATTGGCTGGCTGGTTTGACACGAGAGTTTTTGATTTTGCCTGTGAATATACTGGACATTTCATTGTTCGATGGGTATATCGGAGTGAAGGGGGTTGAATTTATGTCACCATTTTCGGATGAAATAATTGAATATTTCACCTTATGTTAAGGGATGACCGATTGGTGATACACATTTCCCGGGTATCGTTAGATATTTTTGGAGTTGTTTGGAGAGTATAGACCTGTGGAAATACCATTTTTTGGGATCAGATAATTCAACCGACAGGTGGTTTTTTTTTGTGCTGTCATTCCAGTTAATTGTAAGTATCAGAATGTTTCTATAGTTTCATTAACTAGATTGTTCTCAATTACATCGTAGAGGTTTTGTCCATTGTCTGATGTATTGATTTTTCTTTATAGCTGTACATTGTACATGAAAACCAATCTTGAAGAGGGTATATTGTTTCAGTAGGCTTTTATCACAGTACCTAGGGTAATAACACCTTCAGCCCTATATATTCGGAACTCAAACTGGCCATTTGGTAAGAAATATTACAGTTTTTTATACATAGATGAATATTCTAGTAATTTTAAAGAGTTTTATCTTTGGATAATGTATTTTTTTTGTTGATTGAAGGTCAACTGGTTTTATAGTTTAAGTACTTAGTTCATAGGTATTGGCTCCATATGAGCTCGTATCTTGTTTTTTTTGTCAAATGTAAAAAGATTATAGTTAATATAGCTCGATTAGTATTATGATTTTTTGTTGGTCAAACATGAAATATACAATTTTCTAGTTAACTTTTGTCAGCAAAATTAAGTAATATCAATATTAGTTGATTAGTCTTTATGATTAATAGAAGTCTTGCTCTTATGAGATTAGTAGATATTTCAGTTTAGAGATCAGTAATAGAGATTACTCATATCGGATATATGACTGCTAGAGGAAGTTAATCGATTAGGGGGTGAAGTTTAGATTGATATTTCGTTTTGGCCATTGAGACTGAAAGAAAATGTATAGAGTATTAATATATTTCTCATTTTAGGGTTCTCTTTCCTTTTCTTCTCTTCTTTTCTGTTCTGCTCTTTTTCTCGTTCGTCAATCTTTACTATTCTGGATTTGGTTTTGGATTTCATTTTATGGGACAACGTTGAGTCAGAACAACAAACTTGTATGGGGGAAAATTTGGATTGTTACTGAAGAGTACAATATTGGATCTTATAGCATTCTATAGAAGTAGTAGTTGGTAGCCACCACTAGCAACCATCGAGACACAGTGGATTTCACGCAAGTTTTAAACTTTGGTTTATGTAAAATACCTTTTTGCGCATAACACTTGTTTATATCCGTCAGCGTAGGTTGTAGATAACTTTTTTTATTACCGTAAGCCACTTGTGGTACGCAGATTACGATACTTGTGTTGATCAAGTATTACAAATACTTTGATCAAGTATTACAAATACTTTGATCAACATACACTATTCAATTAAACCTGTTTTACCATTTATACTCACATTGTGGATTGGTGATAACTACACCCACTGTTGTTAAATTTGTAAACGTTACTGTGGCTATTCAATTTCAACATACTGAGTTATTTGAGTTGTTGGTAGTAAGCATATGAGCTCATATGATATTGCGCCATATTGTATTTTTAATATTTACTTTCAAATTTCACATTTAATTGCATAAACGTTATTTTGTGCCATAGATACGTATGGTATATTGTATTGATTTAACCCTATATTGTATTTGGAACTTAAGTATATAGTTTTCTCATTCTACCGGCTAATCGAGTACTCGTTTGAGAAATTTCATTTGTATGTAGGTACTGGTTTGTACATATTTATACCCAACGAACAATCCAGGCTGTAACATAGGGTTTCAATCGGAGGGAATTATAGGATTTTACCAGGGGGGTTTCATAGGATTTTACCAGGGGGGTTTCATAGGATTTTACCAGGGGGGTTTTATAGGATTTTACCAGGGGGGTTTCATAGGATTTTACCAGGGGGTCTATAGGATTTTACTTGGGGGGAATTAAAGGATTTTACTTAGGGAATATATAGGGTCTTAACCCAGGGATTTATAGGATTTTAAAGTACCATTGGGTACAGCCTGTCAACCTTTTTTTTTGTACAAATTGTAGTAGGATTGAGTTACTACTGGGGGTACATTAGTTTTAAAGGTACAGGATATATATTTTTGGCTTGGGATACTTGTATATATATATATGTATATAATGAAATAAGGTTCAAGAAAAAAAAAACAAAACTAATATATATATATATATATATATATATATATACATATTTGTATAAATTTTTGTACATAATTTAATCAATGGGGGAATTTCACTTACCTATGATAATTTGTGTTTATGACTTGTGAGTCATTTTGGACACCTGGGGGAATTTATTATAATTTTGTGGTACCCTTGTATGTACTAGTTGTAATAGTAGAACATTGTAAGATCGCTTGATATACTATGCCAATTCATTAAACTTAGACTTGGGTAAGTGACATCTGACTTTTATTTCTCCACCTATTTGGTAGTCTTAGGGTGGGAAAAACTTGTGTAGGTAGTTGTCGGGAGGCAAGATTGCCTGGCGCCCTTTTACATTTATTTAGTCTGAACAACGGACCCCCCCCCCCGTCTCCGCAAGAGTTAGAGGCAACGCCTAGAAGCGCACAGTATGCACCGAGTTTTAGGTTCATAGATCTCATATATATATATATATATATATATATATATATATATATATATATATATATATATATATATATATATATATATATATATATATATGTATATATTTTGTATTTGTGTTTATGAATAAAACTACTGTTATTATTACTCAATCATATTTTCTACTTTTATATTCTATTCTATTTAGTCTTAACTGACTCCCAGTTGCAAGTCAATAAATGAGAAGTAGGTACTTAGATCAATATTATTATGATTTTCAACTTGAACACGTTATAACAATAATGGCTACTATTCTTTTATATAATATCAATATACGGTAAAGAATTTAATAATAAAATAGTCACTTTAGCCGCCGTACTACTGCAACGAACTAGTAGTCCAAGATCCCAGAGCGTTCTGACATAACTTATTTTCACATGGATGAAACCTTCACGACTTAGTAGCGTCTAGTATACTTTAAATACATGCCTATTTGTGGAGCTTGCCCTGTGACACCTGGGCAGGTACCAGGTGAGAAAGGTAACTAAAAATATGAGTTATCTAATTTAAATTTGTATGGCTGATTTTTATATACATTTTGTAGAATATTATTCTAGACTAGAATTATAAAGTGTCAGACACTTTTCATGGACCAGAGCTTTTTTGAGACGCTTTAAAGCTCGACAAAAAATTAATGAACTTTACTTATTTTTTCATGTCAGACTTTTAAATATGTTATTCAAGTAACTATTACAAAGTTATATTTCATCAGTCAGACAAATTCGAGTGACCAAACATCCCCTAAACACAAAATTATTTAGCCGGGAATGTGAGCGCGAGAGCACTATGCGCATGCGTCTCAGAGTAAAAAATTTAAATGTATTGAAAATACTTACTCATTTCAATCCAAGATTTTTGCATCCTTATTTCAATAAGATCCCTTAATAAAAAAAATATTTAAAAAGATTCAACCCATGCAAAATGTATATCTATATATTTGTCAAGTTGAATCTTTTTTAATCTCTTTGAGCCATTTCGAATCTTTTCAAATCTCTTTTTCTAATCAGGGATGAGCTTCAATATTAAGTTGTGAATTCATAAATATTAAAGTGAATTTATTTATTGCATGTATTTGGGATAGTGAATATATGAGGAGCCATTTTGTTTTATAAGGAATTATCTTTATTTTATTGTAAAAAGATACCAGTTAGAAAAATTTTAAGCAAATATTTGTTTATCTTTTAATCATCGCAATTATCGACACAGTCATTGGAATTTTCATCGTTCGTCAAATCATGATATTGTCCATTCAGGTCATTCTCGTCGTCCTCAGTGATGTTGTCGTTGCTGGCAGCGTCTTCAGCAAAAAAACAGTTTAAAGAATTCAAAAACATAAAATTATAAATACAATAAATTTAAAACTTAAGTCAAAGTATAGTACTTGAATTTTTAAGGAATTCACTAATGTCTCCGAGTAATTGGTCACCATCAAACCAATGAAAGTGATATTGGTTTTCTTCTAGCCTCCACCCACTGTGTTCAGGAGTTAAAATGGTTGGTAGTTTTTCATTTGCGTTATTCCATATACTAGAAATGTAATTCGCTCGGAGAAATTGTTGAAATAATTCAGTTTTACATGGTTGAATTCTTCGTTAATACTATTTACGCTGTAATTATTTACAAACAGCTGAAGTCGGGCAGCATCAACATCGAGTACACCAGGAACACTGTAAATTTCGAAGATGAATTTCTGAATTTTTTGGAAAATGTCTTTTTGTATATGCTCATCAGTACACGACTCTGGATCTCCAAACTGCATAAAAGCTTGCTGACATTCATGTTTTTTCATTAATAAACTGAATGGTTTTTTCCCTTTCTTAAAAAGGGCGGGATTAAAGTCACATCCAGTCAATGGATGAAATCCTGGCAAACTTCTACACAAAGATGGTCCTAAATGCTCGTTAACTTTTGTTAAATTAATATATCTTTGGTTATTTCCGGTGCCTGCGTTTAACCATACATTCGAGTCATCATTTTTCAAGTTATGCATATGTCCTAGCATAATTATCGCGATGTCAGTATCAGAGCATCTGATAACGAAATTTGCTTCAACGTCTGTATTACAAACATCAAAAAAAATTTTAGTATCGGCTTCTTCATGCTCTGGACACGATAAGTTATCGTCCACATTTGATACGATTTTATTATTATCAACGATGTAAGAATGACACTGTTTAAAAGTCTTTGATCGAAGGGGAGAAATATTGATCAAAAATGACGTCGTATCTTGTCGCTTTGAGCTGCGTTACCGTTAGAATCATTTTTTTTTGAGATTACTCTAAAAGTTTTAGGTATATTTTTCATGGTGTGAAGCAAAAAGAAACCATCAATTAATAAGATGTCTATTTGATTAGGTGAATCGTGCTCTAAATTTTTCTCCAAAGATTTCATCAAAGTTGACTTCTGGGTTTTACAAATTGCCCCATCAATATGGCACATAGATAATGGTATTGGAGTAATAGGATATGATAGAATTTTCTCCATATCTACTTTGTAATCTAAAGATATGCCGAGAATACGCCCAAAAAAGTCTCTTTGCATTCGTATCTCTTCGACTTTACCACCTACTTTGCTTTTATTCTTTCTAGTAAAGTTTTCCATAGGTGTTTTCTGAATACTTTTTTCGAATCTGCTAATATTCGATTCACACTCTGCGATGAACGTTAGACGTTTAGCTTCATCATTTTTTCAATATTAAGCAAAAAGATTTCTACGGGCTCCGACGCAGCTTTACCCGATGAAATATTGATTAATAGTTCTTTCGGCACTTGTGAGTCGAATGGATTTATAAATAGATCAAAAGTGTCGATAAATTTTTGCAATTGCTTAGCATTATTTTTTATAGCATGATTGGTGAGCCCGGCTGAAACGTCTTGCCTTTTCTTCAGATCCAAATCTTCATACACAGAACTAATTACTGTAGATCTAATGTCGTGACTGCGGGCCCATCGCTGACGTGCAGAAATTGAGTTAGTAAAATGTATTATACCAGTAAGTTTCCTTGCTGCATCAGCGTTTATTGTTTGTTCAAGAACAAGGTCAATTGGTTGTTTAGAAAATGACTTATTGGTTCTTCGAATGCCAAAAAAACCTTGAAATTCTTCGTACAAATTAGGATGAGTTTGGGCAACGTTTAATGAATTTGAGCAATATCTAACAGTCCAACGAGCATAGTTTGGCTGGTTAAAGATAAAAAATAAATTCGTGATCTTCGGTAATACGTACTTAAATAAATCAAAATCTCCAATGCGAATACTTCTGGATAGAGTTAAGTAATAGTTGACTAAGTTTATATATATTAAATAAAACTGTGGTGTTTTTCCATGCTCACCGTTCAAGTCTGTTGTTTGTAAATCCAATAATTATTTAATAGTACTTTCAACTCTTCATTCTCTATTTCAAAATATGACATTGGAGCATTTTGCAGACGTACAATTTCTTCAATAATTGCATCCGATATTTCTATATTATTAATATCTAAAAAAGACTTGAAATGTAAAATCTGCAGACCTACTGACACCAACGGATGAAGCCTCTTATACCGATTGAAGTGTTTTCCTTCCTGAAATCCAGCAACTAACCCAGAAGCTAACAAACTACTTTGCACCATCACGTTGGACATGCCGCAATCGGCCATATAGCTTTGAGGTAGGACATCATGATATGGAATGGTCCCAAATGAATAAATAGGTTGTCAAATTTAGGTGCTTCAGTAGCTTGGATTTGTAAGGCTAATTTTGCTATCGCAAGGTCATAAGTAATTTGAATGCAAAATTGTTTAACTTCATTGCAAATTTTTAAACTTTGCTCCATTGTCTCCAAAACAACCGATGTGTTTGTGGGCGATAGAGTGTTCGGAGTAAGATAAGAAACAACTTGCTTTGGCTTATCTTCATTATTACTGATCAAACAATTGTAGCCAACCCACATCGGAAGATTTGGTAAATGATAAGCATGACTTAACATCCAAATTGTATCAATGTTTTTATATAATTGTAAATTTTTAGGTAGTGTTTCTTCAGCTTCATGAATAGAAATTTCCAAACTATCAGTCATCTTGGGTTTTTTCATGTATGGTCGACCTTCTACCTCAGTAACCTCCAATGTTCTTCGTCGTCTTTTTGCCGACGTTCCAGGTTCTTCGCTGGTGGAAAAAGGCAAATTTGGAGTGTCTGATTCGTGTAAAGAATTTGGATCCACGTTTTGGTAAATTATACCAACAGTGTCGTGTAACGTGTCCTTCTCATCTTTTGTTTCCACAAACCGATCAAAATTATCATACACAACTCCAGTGCAGAGATTCGGATTTATTTTAATTGCTTCAGGACACATAGTTGATTTTTGCATAGAGTAATAAGTAGCTTCAGTCTCCAGCTCCTCTATCCCTGGATAACTAATACAATGGCCATATCTGTGGATGATGTCGATTATATTACGACTGCTTGTTAAGCTTTTTAAAGCCATTCCGAGCTTAATATGCTTTGACGTTTTACATTTACCATTCAAGATAGCATACACAGCATCCTAGCTCAAAGATTTAACTAGTCGAAGACACTTAAAATTGTTTTTCCTTTTGCTGTTACTTCCTGCAATAAGAGTACAATAAAATTGGGATAAGTTTTCCGGCACTGAAACTTCGCCGTTTTTAAGATCCTGAACAGATAAATTATTTGGCAATTTTTTTTCTCAATTTGTATTACTGATTTCCTCAATATCAAAGCAGCTTTATTAAGAATGTCCTGATCCTTCAAATTGTCTAATAACTCTTCATCAATAACAGAAACATGTTTCGGAGCAAGTAGCTTCTTATTATGACACATTAAGAACTTAATCTCCTTTGTAAATACTTTGTTTATTTTATCTTCTAAGTTATGAGGAGTGAAATTCCCCATAACTTCTTTAGAGTTTTCTACTTCTTCGTTAAATAGCTCTATGTAGTTCCTGTGGAGAAATGTAAGGAAGTAACATCGACCTTTTTCTACTACATTTTGTTGTATAAAATTACAAACTTCATTAAAAACTGCTTGATGGTATTTTCGAAGATCATGCCAAGATGTTTTAGTTTTATTTTTCTTTGACGATATTTTATAGGAATATTCCATTTGTCATTTTTTATGATAGTATATTGTTGAATCCGTTACATCTTGCACTTTCTCAACTAATTCTGCCAAGTCTTCTTCTTCAACATTTAATTTCATTAAAACATCATTTTTACCGCACTTATGCAATGGTAGTCGTTTCAATTTATGCCTTTTAGTCATTTGGTCACAATATATACATGCCTGGGTTTTGTCAATTATCATATCATTTTCAATTGAAACATCATGAGAAGAGGAATTAACATCACATTCAAATGTCGCACAAGGTTCCTCAGAAATACATGACACCGGTTCAACTGATTCTAAGTCAACATTAGGTTTAACACTTTGCTCAGGTATTACAATAGGTTCAGACATAGTACTAACTGGAGTTGAGTTTGATACTACATCTGAATCTGGAACTATACAATTATTTTGTTGACTTGAGGTAAATTGTATGCATTGATCAATATCAGTACTAAGATTACTTGGTAGGCTTGATGTCGATGCAACTGATGTATTTTCAACATGACTCGATACATTTTTTTTAGCAATTTTTGGATTTTCTGAAGTGGCAGAATGATACCTTTTTGGCAAAGCAGTAAAATTCTTATAAGATTCTCGATAGTAACCATTGTCATACAAATCTTCCGGAAAAACTAAGTCTTTAAATTTTAGGTAATGGAGTACTCGCTGTTTTAAAACTTGTTTACATTTTTTAAACGTTTCTTCGGTAAGTAATTTTAATTTATCATGATGTTGCTTACAAAATATACACTTTGATTTTTCTTCTTCCATGGTTTTCACTATTACAAATAACAATATCAGTCACTAATTACACGATATAAACAACAATAAGCACGTATAATACACTGCAGAGTGGAGCAGATGGTGAGTTTAAGGAGGGGAACCAAGTTGTTGTGAACGTATCACTCGCTCTGAAATGCATGCGCATAGTGCTCTCACGCTCGCACTCCCGGCTGAATAATTTTGTGTTTAGGGGATGTTTGGTCACTCGAATTTGTCGGACTGATGAAATATAACTTTGTAATAGTTACTTGAATAACATATTTAAAAGTCAGACATGAAAAAATAAGTAAAGTTCATTAATTTTTTGTCGAGCTTTAAAGCGTCTGACAAAAGCTCTGGTCCATGAAAAGTGTCTGACACTTTATAATTCTAGTATAGAATAATATTCTACAAAATATATATAAAAATCAGCCATACAAATTTAAGTTAGATAACTCATATTTTTAGTTACCTTTCTCACCTGGTACCTGCCCAGGTGTCACAGGGCAAGCTCCACAAGTAGGCAGGTATTTAAAGTATACTAGACGCTACTAAGTCGTGAAGGTTTCATCCATGTGAAAATAAGTTATGTCAGAACGCCCTGGGATCTTACTCTATAGTAGTGTCGCTTACAAAATAGCAAAATATCCATTTATTATTTGTGAAAATGCAAATATTATCGCCTACTCGTCTATCCCCTCTAAAATAAGTAGTTCATCTTAGTAATCGAGACGTATGAGCGACGTTCGATATCTCTATAGATGTGGTCTGAATAGTGCATGCTGTGTTCTACATTGTATTTCACAGTAATTCAAACAAGTTTAGTTGAAGGTAATTTCGACAATAAATGAAATATTACAGTTGGCTAATCGCTGTACATAATTCTTCGCTTTCAACTTACATTTTGCGCAGAGTGTACCGACTGACTCGCACCGTGTTTAACGCTTGGATTTTAATCAGAGGCTGTCCTCCAAATTTCGAAGCTTTCCAATCTTACGTGGGTAAATCAGAGCGCATTGACTCTTAATTTAGGTTTCGTTGTATTTAATGAATAATACATAATAAATATTTATTGTAATAATAAAAAGTTATTAATTTTTTAAACAAATACATACAAACATCAATTACTCAGATATATTGATATGGCTGAATAGGTATTTAAAGACCTTTCAAATAAGATATTACAACACCCACATTTCTATTTAAAAATGTTAGCGATGACGTCATCACGCTCATATAGATGACGTCAAAAATAAAATGGTATCCTTACGTATAGCCTGTTTGAAAATAAAAATCGACGGATTTCAGGGTTTTACCTTAGTCGACGGTTTACGAAATAACGAATTTATTCCTTTCATTTGCACCATACTGTATATATTTTATAAAAGATACAAAAATTTGAGTAGAAAGATTTGACCATGACAAAATTTTTGAAAATGGTGAGTTTCTCGGTTTTAATTACACTGCTGCGAAGATTTTGAATATATACCAGAGTTTTTTGGTTTTTTGTTTTTATATTCAATAACTCATATTTTCAGTTTTGGAAGAAATTGTTTCCGCACCTATCCGAAATATATATTGGAACGAATTTATTTTGAATAGCCAGGGTTCAATTTATTTGCACGTTATGTAATGGATTACTAACTTAATTCCTTTTTAAAAAAAATTAAACTGCATTCCTTTTGTGAAAAAAGTCATGTAATGTGTAATTTGACCGATTTTCGAGAAATTAATTGAAAATTCCTTTCTAAAAGGAATTAATTACAGCTAACCTACTTGTCTCCAATTCCTACTCAATTATGGAATTAAATTTTAACAATGAATTGTAGTCCAAAAATATAATTGATTTCCTATTATAATACATTCCTTTCTTATTCCGTCGATAAACGCATAAATTGGCAGAGAAATGAACGATGTTGCTCAAGTCAAGGATAAAATAGAACTGGAATTAATGAAGTACCTGGAAGGTAAGAGACAGAATTTGGATATGATAAAGATTAAATAAATTTTGTTTAAATACAGTACTCCACGAACGGGAGTATGTTTGCTCTTTGACAAACTATATTTGTTTTGGAGCCAACATAGTAAGGATCTGACGAACCCACGGGACTCCAGTTCAGCTGTCCGCTATCTTCAACTATTCCTCAGCCCTATTCCCAAACTAACTTCTCACCTTTTCCCCCAATATTATACTCTTTCCCATGCAAATACTCCCAACCTCTCCCCTCCTAATCCCCATTAAAGGACTAAACCTTACAAAAAAAATCCGAAATCTTAAGGTGGGAGACTTCCTGCCGATGCTGATAGATGAATGACCTCCCGGAGCTGGTCGTTAACGATTCCCTGTAAGCACCTGGCGACACCTAGTTGTTATCTCACCTCTACATTTCAATTCAAAACTACTTCTGCTGCACAATCTAAACGTATATTACAAATTACAAGCTTCCTTGATAACGAAATAGAAATTATACCACATATATACCACTGTACTGTAGAAGAAATTAAAGACCAAGGTGTAATTGCAATCAGTGGAATTAAAACCAAACGCGAAGGAAATATTATCGATACACCTAGTCACATCCTCACCATTTAACTCATCAAAGCTCCAGAAAGAAGATAGCCGTTTATATATTAAAAATTCGCCCATATATACCATACCGCCCCCCTCCCTCCGATATTTTGAATTCCAACTTTTCAGTCACACTGCCAGAAAATTCACCAGAGATCAGGTATATGTATGAGGCAAAGCCTTGCACCCCGGTGACGTATGTGAAACAACCATTAACATGTATACATTGCAAAGGCTCGTATTCCGCACGTGCAAACAAGAGGTTGCAATACAAGAAATTGAAGTAGCCAGAAGAAAAGTAATAATTACGAGCCCAAAAGAAAAAATTTCATACACTACTTTCGCCGTATCATGTCCACCAGCTCAACCAACTTTGACCACCCCTTTTATCCTCAAGAATTGGCAAATTCTTTAATTCTACATCTAACAAAATCTCTAAAGGAATATTAGTGTTTTTAAATGAAACTCAAGGTCTCTAGTTAATTCCACAATATAATACAAGTTATTGAAAATTATAAAAAATTGACAATTGTTTCGATAAATCAATATCATCGTCAGAATGACAGAAGTTACATTTCATTTTATGCCTACCTGATGTTTAGTAGTTATATTTTTGGCTAGACCAAGAAGTAACCTAACTTGTGATTGGCTTAATATATGTTTATAGAAAAAAGAAGATGTGATATTACAAATATTGAAGCTTAGATATTATTAGCCCTATGGTGATATCCTGGATATCATTTTTCCAATTAAGATCAGTATAACTGTGCAATGATATAGAAAACCAGGAAAACTATATCTGCTGATCTTTACAATTATAGTAGTAGTAGTAGTAGTAGTAGTAGTAGTAGTAGTAGTAGTAGTAGTAGTAGTAGTAGTAGTAGTAGTAGTAGTAGTAGTAGTAGTAGTAGTAGTAGTAGTAGTAGTAGTAGTAGTAGTAGTAGTAGTAGTAGTAGTAGTAGTAGTAGTAGTAGTAGTAGTAGTAGTAGTAGTAGTAGTAGTAGTAGTAGTAGTAGTAGTAGTAGTAGTAGTAGTAGTAGTAGTAGTAGTAGTAGTAGTAGTAGTAGTAGTAGTAGTAGTAGTAGTAGTAGTAGTAGTAGTAGTAGTAGTAGTAGTAGTAGTAGTAGTAGTAGTAGTAGTAGTAGTAGTAGTAGTAGTAGTAGTAGTAGTAGTAGTAGTAGTAGTAGTAGTAGTAGTAGTAGTAGTAGTAGTAGTAGTAGTAGTAGTAGTAGTAGTAGTAGTAGTAGTAGTAGTAGTAGTAGTAGTAGTAGTAGTAGTAGTAGTAGTAGTAGTAGTAGTAGTAGTAGTAGTAGTAGTAGTAGTAGTAGTAGTAGTAGTAGTAGTAGTAGTAGTAGTAGTAGTAGTAGTAGTAGTAGTAGTAGTAGTAGTAGTAGTAGTAGTAGTAGTAGTAGTAGTAGTAGTAGTAGTAGTAGTAGTAGTAGTAGTAGTAGTAGTAGTAGTAGTAGTAGTAGTAGTAGTAGTAGTAGTAGTAGTAGTAGTAGTAGTAGTAGTAGTAGTAGTAGTAGTAGTAGTAGTAGTAGTAGTAGTAGTAGTAGTAGTAGTAGTAGTAGTAGTAGTAGTAGTAGTAGTAGTAGTAGTAGTAGTAGTAGTAGTAGTAGTAGTAGTAGTAGTAGTAGTAGTAGTAGTAGTAGTAGTAGTAGTAGTAGTAGTAGTAGTAGTAGTAGTAGTAGTAGTAGTAGTAGTAGTAGTAGTAGTAGTAGTAGTAGTAGTAGTAGTAGTAGTAGTAGTAGTAGTAGTAGTAGTAGTAGTAGTAGTAGTAGTAGTAGTAGTAGTAGTAGTAGTAGTAGTAGTAGTAGTAGTAGTAGTAGTAGTAGTAGTAGTAGTAGTAGTAGTAGTAGTAGTAGTAGTAGTAGTAGTAGTAGTAGTAGTAGTAGTAGTAGTAGTAGTAGTAGTAGTAGTAGTAGTAGTAGTAGTAGTAGTAGTAGTAGTAGTAGTAGTAGTAGTAGTAGTAGTAGTAGTAGTAGTAGTAGTAGTAGTAGTAGTAGTAGTAGTAGTAGTAGTAGTAGTAGTAGTAGTAGTAGTAGTAGTAGTAGTAGTAGTAGTAGTAGTAGTAGTAGTAGTAGTAGTAGTAGTAGTAGTAGTAGTAGTAGTAGTAGTAGTAGTAGTAGTAGTAGTAGTAGTAGTAGTAGTAGTAGTAGTAGTAGTAGTAGTAGTAGTAGTAGTAGTAGTAGTAGTAGTAGTAGTAGTAGTAGTAGTAGTAGTAGTAGTAGTAGTAGTAGTAGTAGTAGTAGTAGTAGTAGTAGTAGTAGTATTTATTTAAATAGGAATCCTAATTTATAATACATAATATATACATCAGTTTACAATTACACATCAGTTTTTTTCTTTTTACAATAATTTCAATTTTCATCACAATAGAATATAATCAAATCCAATATAATAAAACTATATATTCTCTATTTACAATATAATGTCAAGGCACGCTTAAATTCAGACAGACTTTTTGATTTTTTTATATTTTCTGGTAGGCCATTGTAATGGATGAATCCTTTAAAAAACAAACTCTTTACATTATAGGAATGATTTTGCCTCGATACATATAAGCTGTTCTGGCTCCTCGTATTGTAGGTATGAATTTCATTGGTAAATGTAATATACTTACAAAAATACGTTGGCAAAAGATTATTTATCATTTTATAAATATAAGTCATAACTAAATAATATAATCGCCTCTCTACCTTGAGTAATTCCAAAGTTTGAAGCATCATAGAGATAGGAGTCATTCTGTTGCATCGTAGTATAATTCTCATTGCACGATTTTGCAGTTTTTGTAATTGAGACATCTTATTTAAATCAAAGAAGTATAGTAGTGTCGGGCAATACTCAAAATGGGGCTGAATAATGGTCTTATAAACGGTTATACAGGAATTTAGACTTAAGTGTTGAGACACTCTGGAGAAAAAATAAAGTTTTTTCAAAATTTTCTTTTTTATGTACTCAAAATGGCCACTAAATAATAAATGATTATCCAACATGAATCCTAAATATTTGATTTCTTTGACAATTTCAATTTGTTCATTATTTATTTCTATACTTATTTGATCATTGCTTATTTGATTGTATTTATGAGGTGTTGTAATTATCATAGCCTTGCTTTTATTTACATTTAGCTTTAGTTTATTCATTTTTAAATATTTATTCAAACTTCTTAACACACTATTTATTTTAAACAATACTCTATCTAAATTCTCATCACTTACAGATATTAATGTATCATCTGCAAAGATATGAATGTAGTCACAATCAACAAATTTATCTATATCATTTATGTAAATCAAGAACAAGATAGGGCCTAGAATACTTCCCTGAGGAACTCCATGCTTTACCTCAATAGGAGGTGATATTGTATCGCCAATTTTAGTAACTTGTTTTCTATTAGTTAAGTATCCTTTTATCCAATTTAATACCTTACCCCCTATACCATACCGCTTAATTTTTTTAAGTAATATTTTTCTATTTACGGTCTCAAAAGCTCTTCTTAGATCCAATGATACTGCTATAGTATATAAATTTTTGCTCATATTATTCTTCCACTTAGTGACAGTCAGCTGGATAGCTGATTCACATGAATGTTTGGATCTAAAACCAGACTGATTAATAAACAACAAGTTATTTGACTCGATATGTTCCAATAATTGCTGACAAACTACTGATTCCAATAATTTTTCCACAAAAGGTAAAGAATTAATCGGTCTGAACTCACTACTTTTATTAGTATTAGTAATCTTCTCAACAGGTGTAACGATACTAGTTTTCAGTTCCTCTGGGAATACGCCAGTTTCCAGTGATGTATTAACAAAATGACACCACACATGCCCAATAACATCAAAACTGTTTTTTACTACTTGACTATTAAGTTCATAAATTGTAGATCCTTTATTTTCCAAATTTTTTATAATTAATCCCAACTCTCTCAAAGAAATTGTTTTAAAATTACTAAAATGATTCTCACACTCTTGGATATTACAAATAAACTTAATATCCTCAATACTATACACCATTTCACTAATACTATTAACAAAAAATTCATTAAAATGTTCAGAAAGCTCACGATTATTTCTTATAAGAGTACTCTGACCATTGTTTTCAAAATAAACACCATTGGAAAAATTACTATTGTATTGTTTAGGGTTAATTAATTTTTTTAATGTTTTCCACATCAACTTTGGATTTTTTACATTTTTGTCAATTTCATTATAGTAATAAATATTTTTCTTTTCTTTCATTAAGTTAACCACTGCATTACGTTTGTGTTTATAACTTTCCCAGTTAATATTATTCGGAATACTTTTAAATATTTTATATGCATTATCTCTATCTCTACTCAACTTTTTTATATCATCGTCATACCAAGGCAACTCATTTTCGTAATATGATATAGTTTTTTTTGGTGCAATTTCATTAACAACTGAGCCAAAAACATCTTTAATATTATTATAAATATCATTAACATCGGTACTATTTAGTAAAAATTCACTATCAATTAAATTTAAATTTATGTTGTGTAGTTTGTCATTACTTAAATTTCTAACCATTCTAGTACTTTTCCTCGCCATAGCAGATCTTTCAAAATTAAAGCATTTAACTGTTATTACAGAATGATCAGTGAGTTTGGGTTCATCCATAACAAAGGCTTGTAAATTATCAATATTTGTCAGTACATAGTCTATTAAAGTTTTGCTTGTGTTAGTTATTCTAGTATATGTTTCTACTTTTTGACAAATGCCATAAGAATGGAAAAGATCTTTAATTTTTTTAACATAAAATTCTTCGGACAAAAAATCCAAATTGAAATCACCTGCCAACACTACCCGAGAATTCTTACACAATACTTCCTCGCATATATTCTCCATTTGCTCAAGAAACGTAGCATGACTTCCACTAGGTGAATGGTAAAGGCTTCCTATTATCCATTTAATACTGCCATAATTTACAGTTACAAATTTACACCAATAATTTCCTTCTTGAACATAAGATTTACCATTTGTATAATTTAAATCTTTTCTAACATAGATAACTATCCCTCCTGTGTGTCTTGAGTTGGAGTCACACCTTATAAGTGAATAATCTCAAGTTCAAAATTATCTATCACGTTTGTTGTTCTAGACTCACTTAAGAAGACAGTTTATTAGTGGAGAATTCCCTAGATTTAAGTGTTCATTGACAACTTCATATTGTGGGTTTCTTAAATGTCTTCTAATTTCCAGTTCTTCAAGGAAATCCAGTTCTTGTTTCTTTTCACAAATATGCAGCACTTCTAGTTCTGTGTTAGGTGTCAATGAATGATTGGTGTCAAGTAGATGTTTTGCGTAGTGGGATTTATCTGGTTGTTTTAATCTGTAAGCTCGTAAGTGCTCACTGTATCGTATTTCAAAATTCCTAAGGGTCTGACCCAAATAGACAGCATTACAATCTGGACATTTGAGTTTATATATACCTGACTTCTTTAATAGTGGTATTTTTGTTTTTACATTTAACAATTTTGTACTAACGTTACTTTCTGTTTTAAAAGAAATTGTTGCATTCGTTGCTGAAGATATTATCTTTGAAATATTATTAGAAATATTTCCTGCATATGTGATGGTTTTATAAGTTTTAATTTCATCATCTTGTTTAGGATATATTAGTTGTAATGCCACTTTTTTCTCTTCTTTACTAATTAGTTTATTTATCATATCTAATGGATAACCGTTAGATATTGCTATTTGTCTAATTGTATTAATCTCTCTATCAAAATTACATTTGTTCATAGGAACTGAAAAAGCTCTATGTATCATTGAATTATATGCTGCTAGTCTGTGTGAGACAGGGTGGTTAGAATTGAATGGAATTGTCACATCAGTCTGTGTTGGTTTTCGGTAAATTGAATAATCAAATACATTATTAACTCTTCGAATTTTTAAATCAAGAAAATTGATTGAGCTATTTTCTTCAATTTCTAATGTAAATTTAATTTTCGGGTGTAAATTATTGATGTGGTTGAAAAACACATCTAATTGTCGCTCACTACCCATAAAACAAGCTAATATGTCATCCACATATCTATACCAAAATAAAATATTTTTCGAAATATTACTTTCAAAGATCTTTCTTTCTAAATTGTCCATAAAAATGTTTGCTAAAATAGGTGATATAGGGCTTCCCATTGGTAAACCTTCATTTTGAATATATATCTTATTGTCAAAAGTGAAATAATTCTGATTAATGCATACATCAAATAAATTAAGTATATCTGATATTATTCCTGGATTAATATTTTTATCTTCTAGTAATTTTCTTACAAGTATTAGACATTCTTTAGGAGGAATTTTAGTAAACATATTAGTTACATCGAACGATATGAGTTTATAGTTATCTTGCAAGTGGATTGATTTCAACTTTTTGATTAGTTCTATTGAATTTCTAATTGAGTACTGAGATTCATATCCGTAAGTATTGATTATATTGTTGAGCTTTTTTTGCCAATATATTATTAGGAGCATTAACATCAGAGACTACAGGTCTAATTTGTTTCGTTATTTTATGTAATTTAACTGTTCCATATAATTGTGGACAATGAGGATTCTTATGTATGATAGACCTCTTTTCGTAATCATTTAAAAGATAATTTGAATTATTAACAATATCCCTTACATTATTAGAAAACTTCTTTGTTGGGTCTGCTTTAAGAACTTTTACATCGCTGGATTCTATAAAGTTATATACTTTGGAATTGTAATTTTCAGACGTCAAAATGACAGTAGCATTCCCCTTATCGGATTTTGTAACTGTTAGGTTATTATTCTCTATCTTCTCTTTTATTGCGTTTAAAACTGAAATGTCATTTTTTGTTTGACGTTTAACTTTTGAAGGTTCAATATTTTTGATTAAATTGGCAATTTTTAATTTCTCATAAAGAAAATTATTTGAATTAGATTTTAAAGCTATTTCTGACTCTGTAGCTAAAATTTGTTTAATATTATTCGTAAATTTAGGTGGTATGCTGTACTTTAAACATTTATTTAAAAATTCTATTTCACTATTTGTAAAATTAGTGTCTGAAAGGTTTTCAAATCGTGGTGCAAAGTGTGTTGGTATGTAGGTACTTACAGTTTCATGATGTTTTGAGTATTGAATTTTATGTTGTGTGTGTTCAAGATTCTGTAGCTTCTTTTCTTGTTTCTTAAATTTCATATGCTTCATCGTGCTGACATTTTCTCTAATTTTGTCATCCAAACAGTCAAATTCTACTGGATGTAATTGGAATGTGAGTTCTGAATGTACAACTTTTATGTAGTTGTCTGAGGAGTCTCTAACTTTGAACCATTTCTTACATTCAGATTTTATCCAAACTCGTTGAGCACATTTTATAGCTTTTTGTGCTTGTGGTGTTTTAGTGTGACATTTTATATTCACATAATTTGGTATTACCTTTTTTCTAAGGCATTCTTGGTTAAACCAAATGTTTTGTGATGCTTTGTAACGTTTTTGTAGTAACTTCTGGTACAGTCGGGTCAAATCTTCTCTCGAAGATTTTTTAATGAAATTAACTGTTTCGACCCTTACTTCGTGGAATATGCTCATATTAGTGTTTTTAAATGAAACTCAAGGTCTCTAGTTAATTCCACAATATAATACAAGTTATTGAAAATTCTAAAAAATTGACAATAACTTGTATTATATTGTGGAATTAACTAGAGACCTTGAGTTTCATTTAAAAACACTAATATGAGCATATTCCACGAAGTAAGGGTCGAGACAGTCAATTTCTAAAGGAATATTTCGCAATACCTTTCCAAACGCCACAAACAACCCCCAATAACGAAGACAACGAAAATACCAACAGAACATAGAGCTCGGATCTCGATTCGATCATCAATGAAACTTCAGCTCTGGATTATAGGAGAAAAGTAAACATTTCGATAAGCAGCACTGGGATTTTATTTATACATTAAATAACACTTAATTACTAGACATGACCTATTATTTACTAGGACGGTCAAGTCCAACTTCTTACCAACAACATACACTAGTTGATATCTATAAACACGACAGAGTATTCATTGACGACTGTTTACAATATTTCTTTTTATAATAAATATTATATCTAGTGTCTACAGTTATGTTTATAATTAGCATCAAAATATCTCTTGCTAATATGTGTTTGTATTCTATTTAATAACCACTACAAAACACATCTGAGACCGAATGAAAACTTTACCTTTCGAGGATTACAAACTTTCAGGAAATATGTGAAACCAAATATTAGAGCAAGGGATGGAGTAGCAATTTTACTAAAAGAAGAAATACCGGCTAAAAGAATAACTGTTAATACTAGGTTACAAGCTGTAGCTGTTAAAATTGATACCCCAAGAAAGCTTACCACATGCCCGATTCAAACTGGAACACAGACTAGATTGAAAATATATTCGTACAATTACCTACCCCATGCATAATTATGGATGACTTCAACGCCCATTAACCATTATGGGGATCTTTAACAACTGATACTAGAGGGAAATGTTTAGACGATTTAAATATATGTCTTCTAAATAATGGAAAGCCCATACTTTTCAGTCAAAGATCAAACTCCTTTTCAGCTATAGACCTAACCTATAACTCATCATTTTTACTGGAACCCATTAGGAGATCTCCATTCTGGTGATGACTTCCCAATCTCTGATACCAATAATATTCCAACAAAGGTCCAATTTTCTACAGAAAGGTTGACTTATCGGAAAAGCCAATTGGATTGACTACTCAAATATAGTATCTCTTCCAAGCCCCGATTCGAGTAACACCATTAATGAAATGGTAGAGGCAGTTGCCAAATATATTCTAATGGCCTCAGATGCAACTATCCCTAAAGCTAAACGCAAAACATTATCGAAACCATTTTCACCGCCATAATACCATTATTATGGTGGAATTATGGAATTAGAGAAGCAATATAAGCAAGAAAAAGGGCACCCTACATATTCCGAACATCGCCTACAAACTATAATCTAATACAATAAAAAAAACTAAAATCAACTGCCCGGCATTTAATTAATCATCCTTAACAACTGACACCGAGGTATCTGAAAAATGAAGAAAAATCAAAACAATATCAGGTAAATGTCAATCCATCACCCCCCATACAATAGAAAATAACAACATATTTTCAACCGATCCCCACGATACAGGTGAAACTTTCGCTGATCACTTTGAATCAATGAGCAGCTCGGAAAATTATTGTCCTGATTTCCAAAAAATAAAAACCACAGAAGAATCCTTCAACCTAGATTTTAATACCGATGACTTAGATCTCCAGTACAACATTCCTTTTATTTTCGAGAAACTGGCCAGTATTGGACTCGGTTATGTATGGAATGATAACCCAATTACCTATTAACTCTCTTCAACAAAATATGGCCAGCGAATATCTACCCTTGTAATTGGAAAATGGCTATCATTATCCCAATCTTAAAAAAATAGAGATCAAATGACAAATCCAACAAACTACAGACAAATTTCGAAGAAACCATTCCTTCCTTGACGCATTGGTTGAATTAGAGACGACATCCAAAATGACTTTTCTAAACGGCAACACCTCGTCGCATTCATGTTCGACTTGCAAAAAGCCTATGACATGATGATATGCAATAATGAAATTCTATGTCGATGACCTAACCATTTATGCTTACGGTCATTCAATTCCCGAAATTGAGAATTCACTACAAGAGCAAATCAATGCTCTAGAAGAAACTGCTAGAGCTAGCGGATTTAAATTTTCACCTACAAAGTCCCAAGCCACCCACTTCTGCATATCAAGTTCCGACCACTTTGAACCACAACTAAAACTGCAAAGTCAAAATATCGAGGTAAAGTACCAAACAAAATTAATGGGTATGATACTCAACCAAAAATTAAACTGGAGAGCGGACATTGAATATCTAAAGAACAGATTCCGAAAAGTTATTAATATTATCAAATGATTGTCGAATATCCGACAGGGAGATTTTATTACGCAACTATCAAACTTTAGTGCAATCTAAAATTGATTATGGTTGTATTGCATATGGTTCTGCAAGACGTTCATATTTGAACCAAGTAAATAAAATCCAAAAACTCGGAGTAAGACTTGCAATCGGTGCATTTAGGACAAGTCCTATAGAAAAATCTTATGGGAAGCTTCATCCTTACCCCTAAAATTAAGGAGGGATATGCAACTATAACATATGGTGTAAAAATACAAACGTTACCCAACCATTTAAACAACATTTTCACAAACATTTCCAGTCCACACAATCTAGGACCTAGTTCAACGAATGCATCCAACATTCGTTTTTCCGATACATATGAAGAGTACAGGATAGATTTACAAACAGAAAAAATAATTTACAAGTAAACACTCCTCCATGGCTAAGAAAACTGCCACAAATAAACATATCTCAGCAAAAACAACAAAGATCACCAACGATCTACCGAACGCTTTTTTTAGAACAAATGGATCTATATAGCAAACGGATAGTTCAAAAACAGGACGGAGGCGGCTCGTGGCAGACCCCTTTTTTTGGACCCCAAACCAAGACCTTGGTATACTTAATGCAGAGTTGTACACAATATGACAAGTACTGTTGTACTTTAATCAGAGCAGTTTTGAAAAATGTTTTTTCTACGACCATTAAGAAAAACGTACATTTCAAGTGCGTCTTCGATTAAGAAACCTACCACGTTCTAATACAGATTTTCATTTCCCACGGGCTAGCTGTATCGAAATATTTAATTTGCAACGACTTTCATGAGCTATTAGACTATCATTATATTAAAAAATTTTGATCATATATATTATAATATATGATCGAGTCATGTTTGTTAACGTCTGTCTAATAATTTGACATTTCACATCAGTGTTTACAAAATTCGTTTATAAAAAAATGAATAATCGAAAATGGGTAGTAGTACAGTAAATGGGGAGAAAAATAAGGTATAACCTCCGAATTCTTTACACCCGCTCCGATTTTGATGACAATTTGGAAATAAGTTATTGTCACCCTCTAGATCAAAGTTGATATGCTCTTGAGGTGCGCTTTTTATTTTTAGGGGGTGTCTCGTATGAAACACCAGAGTTTCTGGGAAACGTATAAAAATGGACTGTAGATTGTAAGACAGATGTATAGAAAAAATAGCAGTACTTACCACTCTCCTGGTCTTCACTTATAAAGGGCGCCCTTTTGCTGTTGGCCTCTAGATGAGTGATGCACAGCGCGAAAACCCCGTAAAATGTGTTATTAAAACTAATAGGTCGTAGACCGTAACTTTTGTATCGACGTATACACTATCGATGTCGGTATTAATCTGTTCTACTCCATCGTCGCCGTGGCAGTACTTCTAAATTTACTATACAGCCTGTCCTTGCAAATATGTCATATACATTTTTAATTTGGGAAACAGAAATTAAAAATTATTATAGAGTATTGAACGTTCCACCCACCAAAAACAAGCTTGTTTTTTCCGCTGTAATTAAATTAAGCATATAATAAAAAAAAACTATTAAGAATTCTACTAAATTAAAAATACTAAAAAAAAGGTAAATTATTAATCAATTTATTGCCCCGGCAATGGGCAAACCTTGACAACCGGGCGTTGTAATGTACCGTTTTGTGTCTTTAACGTTACTACTCTAATTATCCCATCTTTTCCGGGATGTAACTTCGCTACACGTCCAAGAGACCAATTTAGAGGAGACCTTTGTTCATCTTTTATTAGAACCAACGTATTTAATGTTATATTTGGGACTGATTTAGTCCACTTACTACGCTGCTGTAACGTATGCAAATATTCTTGGCTCCAGCGTTTCCAAAAATCGATATGCATTTTTTGTAACATTTGCCATCGTGATAAACGGTTAATTGGAACAAGAGACAAATCTGGTTCCGGAAAGGATGAAAGGGGCTCCATGGTCAGAAAATGTCCTGGAGTTAAGGGTGCAAGATCGTTGGGATCTTCGCTAATAGCCGTTGAGGGCCGTGAATTTAAGAGTGCCTCAATTTGAGTTAAAAGTGTAGAAAACTCTTCGAAAGTCATAAGTTGGTCCCCTATGACTCGATACAAGTGCGTTTTAACTGATTTTACACCTGCTTCACTAAGTCCATTGAAATGGGGTGCTCCAGGTGGGTTAAAATGCCATTTGATTGAAAGTTTCTCAGAAGCTTGTTGAGCAAAAAAAGTTAATTGATTGTAAGCGCCTTTCAAATTAGTGCCTTGGTCAGAATAAATGTCGGATACTCGGCCTCTACGGGCTATGAAACGTCGAAAACTTGCAAGAAACGTATCAGTGGACAAGTCCGACGAAAGCTCTAGATGAATAGCCTTGGTTGCACCACAAACAAATAAACATATATAGGCTTTAGATACCTTTGCCCCTCGATATCTTCCCATCGTTATTGAAAACGGTCCAGCATAATCAAGTGAAACTTGAGAAAATGCTTTCATTTGGGAAACCCGAAACGAGGGAAGATCAGCCATAAACGGTAGGTAAGATCGAGGTTTAGACCGAAAACATTTTATACATTTGGATATACATTTAAAAATTGCATTACGAGAAGAAATTATCCAAAAATGTTGTAGCATTAAATTTTGTAACGTTTTTAAACCAGGATGTAGATTTTCTCGATGAATCTGTTCTATGAGGAGATCAGTAAAACGATGGTTTTTAGGCAACAAAATAGGATGCTTAGCGTCGAAAGAAAGAGATGATTGTCTCAACCTACCACCCACCCTGAGAATACCTATCTTATCTATGAAAGGTGCTAATTTCCTGAAATGTTTAGGTAGGGTAGTATCTTGTTCGCAATTGCGAATAATATTGTTGAAACATTCCTTTTGAACGTCTTTAATTATGATTTGAAATGTAGTATCCATTTCAGAGAAATCTATACTTATATTCTTATGAATGCGTTCGGTTTTTCGCGTAATTGAAATAAAACGTAAGCGAGTATTCGCTGAATTTTTTTTACAGAAGAAAATCTTGAGAGTAAATCACCAATAACGGATGGAGTTTCAACTGAAATACATAAAGTTGTTTTCCTTTCTTCCTGAGTTATTTCAGGAAATCTGTCTACAAGAATCGTAGGTTGTTTGGGCCAATGTTCTGGATCCAGCAAAAGAAAATCGGGACCCTGCCACCACAATTTGTGTTCGAGTAATTGCAATGGACTTAAACCACGAGAAACACAATCGGCCGGATTCATTTCAGAAGGAACATATCTCCAAGAGGACATAGATACTGTCTCTTGAATAAAGGCCACTCTGTTAGCTACAAACGTTTTCCACTGATGAGGTGAAGAAGAAAGCCACGCAAGAGTAACTTGCGAATCTGACCAAGCGTACACAGAGTTAAAAGTTAAACGCTTAGCATATGAATTCTTAATAAAATTTAATAACTCTGTAAGCAGATATGCTGCACAAAGTTCTAAGCGGGGTAATGAAACTACTCGAAGAGGTGCTACTCGAGATTTTGCAGAAATTAAGCGAGTTTGAATCTGATTATCAGAGGTTATATATCTGAAATAAATTACACAACCATACCCCTTCGTGCTAGCGTCGCAGAAACAGTGTATTTCTAGACGAATAACTGTCTTGGAAATAAGCATTCTTGGTAACTGAACTTGAGATATGTTGGGTAATTCATATTTGAATCGATCCCAAAGTGTAATAATGTCATCAGAGGGTTCATCATCCCATCCCAATTTCGATAACCAAAGCAATTGAATGATATATTTGGCCATAAACACTAGGGGTGCTATGTACCCCAATGGGTCGAATATTCTAGCTGTTTGTGACAGGATACTACGCTTCGTACATTTTGATTCAATAGAAGTGAATTTATAAGAAAAAACATCTGACCTGGGATTCCATTGCAATCCGAGGAGTTTTACGAATCTAGGACCTTCATTATCAAAAGTAAGAGGTATTTGAGCATCTGTTAAAGGAACAGCTGATAATAGTGCAGGATGATTACTTGTCCATTTTCCTAATTCAAATCCTCCCTTTTTAAGAAGCTTAATTAGGTCTGATTGAATATTTAAGGCTGATTCGACGGAATCTGCGTCACTTACAATATCATCAACATAAATTGACTCCTTCAGTACTTCCGAGGCTAAGGGATGATTTTTTTGTTCGAGAGTAGCTAACTCTTTTAATGTTCTAAGAGCCAAAAATGGAGCTGAAGACACTCCGAAAGTTGTCACATTAAGGGTATACTCCTTAATTGCGTCTTTGTTTGAAAAGCGCCAGAGAAACCTTTGATATTTTCTATGTTCAGGCTTAATATAAATTTGACAGTACATTTGTTTAATATCACAGCTGAATACAACTGGATATGTACGAAAAGTATGTAAAATAGTCGATAAGTCTTGATGAAGCTTAGGACCAGTATATAATGTATCGTTTAAGCTTATCCCCTTTGTATCTTTGGCACTAGCATCAAATACTACTCGAATCTTGGTAGAAATGCTATCTGGCTTTAGAATACAATGATGAGGTAAATAATAGGCTGAAGAGGATTGATAATCTGAAGACGGAACTTCGGAAATATAATTTTTTTTGATGATACTCATTTATGAAGTCTGAATAAAGAGTTTGAAGTTCGGATATTCTATATAATCGATTTTCCAGTGATTTGAAACGTCGGTATGCTTGAGTGTATGTATCTCCAAACTGAGTATTTGAGTGTTTAAAAGGAAGTGGTACAACAAACTTACCAGACTGTTCTCTGTAAACAGATTGTTTGTATATATTTTCACATTTTAAATCATCTGGGGATATAATATTAGAGACAGGAGGTTGCTCTATCTCCCAGAATTTTCTTAGTGTAAAATCGATTTGAGATTCTAAAGAAGCATGGCAACTGAGTAATGATGTATTTGGAGTAACACATGTGGTTTTACCCTGTAAAATCCACCCAAAAACGGTTTCAAGAGCAACGGGTTGACCTTCTTGGCCGAAAACCCGAGAAGAACCTAAAACAAATGGTACAATTTCTGCTCCAACTAAAATGTCAATAGCACCAGGAATGTGGCATTGATTATCTGCAAGGGGTAGATTTTTAATATGAGACCAACCTTGCGTACCAATGGTTAGTTTTGGCTGTTCGGAGCAGACCTTTGGCAAAACAATTGCTTCAAAAGTGAAGGTAGGCTCAGGTTTACCACAAGGTTTGATCAGGCATTGGGTGATACCTTTATTTGAACTGGAAGTTATATCGTTAATACCCTCAATAGGTGTCGAAAAGGGGTGACGTCGTAAACCTAAACGATTGACACATTTTTCAGATATGAAGTTAGCCATACTAGCAGTATCTAATAAAATTCTAACCTTTTGAAAGTTTCCCCAAGCATCTTTGATTTCTACTACGGCCGTTGACAGCATAACCGTAGAGCTGCTAAAACTATTTGTGCAAGCAGAACAATGAAGTGTATTAGTCGACTGAGACACATTTGGTGGAGGAGGTAAAGTTTCAATCGCTGAGGACTGCACATTAGTATTCAGATTATCTGGACTTAAACTAGAAGAGCTTGAACTTGAAGAAGCTGTATCTAAGTTTTTTGTTAAATGAAGTGTGCTATGATGGGGCAATTCACATGTTTTACACCTTGAAGAAGAAGGGCATTGTCGCACCGAATGGTTAGGACGTAAGCAATTGCGACATAACTTACGCTGTTGTACGACTGCTAGTCTATCATTAGGATTTTTTTCCAAAAAATGCATACACCGATATAGTGCATGAGAAGAGGCACAAATGACACAT
Organism: Galeruca laticollis; assembly: GCA_963921935.1. Lineage (NCBI taxonomy): Eukaryota > Metazoa > Arthropoda > Insecta > Coleoptera > Chrysomelidae > Galeruca > Galeruca laticollis. Next base: position 1,329,006 of record OY998185.1, read on the forward strand.
TTATTATTGCGTTGTTGGTCATCAACAGTATTTACATATGCCGAAGGCATACTAGACGTTTTAGAAGGATATTGAAAATTAAAATTTTTGAATTTTGAAGATTGAGAATTTTGATTTGAATTTGTATGCTTTTCTTTACTCAAATATGAAGGACCCGTAGTTTGAATCGATTCCAGAGCCTTACAACGCTGTTCCAAAAATGTAACTAATTGTGTATATGTAGGCATATCGATGTTGCTATGTTCAATTTCGAAATTGGTTCTAGTCTTTGAATCTAATTTTTGTAACAAAATATTAAAAATAATGAAATCCCAAGAATCCGTATTAAATTTAAGAGCTTTTAATGCTGCAAGATTTTCTGTAAAGATGTTTAATAAATGTCTAAGTTCTTTTGTAGTTGCCTTTTGTAAACATTGAACACTATAAATTTCATTAAAATAGGTTGTAGCCAAAAATCTAGTGTTTTGATATCTTTTAATTAGAGTATCAAACGCAATGATATAATTATTATCTGTCATTGGAATGGACTTGATCAAATTAAAAGGTTCATTCTTTAGCGAGGTTAGCAAATAATGAAATTTTTCTATGTTAGATAAACTTGTGTTTTCATGAATAGTACTTCTATAAAGATCATAAAATGCAGGCCATGACTTAATATTGCCTTCAAACAAAGGAACATTTATTTTCGGTAATCGAATATTTTTGTTTTGATTCGAAGAATCGACAGCACTAGAAATCACTGATGAATAATTTAACTCTGAAACCTTTGATTTAGTCGCATGAAAATACTTATCTGCCTTAGCTCTAACTTGATCATTAGTTTGAAACTCTGCATCAGTAGAAATTAAAGAAATGATTGCGTTATGATTTTCTTGGAATTCATCGTTAATTTTATCCACAAACTGAGACCTTACTAAGAAATTTTGTTTATAAAATTGATCATTTGTATTATTGAAACCATAACTATATATTTCCTCCAATCGCGTCAGCGACACTTTGCGAAGCCTATCCAGCTTGGCTATTTTATTATCAACGTCCGCAGGCGGAGCCATTTCTAAATAATTTCAAAATGTTAAATTTTACTCTGTAAAATATCTTAATTTACACTGTTCCGTGAGAACGTATTCTAATATATCTTAAGACAACGCTGAAATAGAATTTTCAAAATAACTATTAAAATTAAAATAGTTATTAAAATTATCAAAAGCTGTATTTTGCCTTGCAAATATAAACGTAAACAAACCTCGATGGGGATTTGTGGCTACGATTGTACTGAATCACCGGTTAGTCGATACAAAAATGCGTTTGCGTTTCTAACAAGCTTATTTGTGGTAAAATGGAATTTATATAGTTTTAAAAATTCAAAATTTATCAATATAAAATAACCTTTTAGCAGCGAGTGAAACAACGGGTTATTTTATTTGTCTTTTGATAGTAAAAAATGTGAAAAGGTAATTAGCCTTAATGATGTTTTGAACTCAACGAAAACTATTGAAATGTGAAGTTTTAACAATTTATACTACACCGATAATTTTATGTAGCAAAATTTAAGGTATTGAAAATAATGAAAATAGTAGTCCCTTCTAGAGGTAAGGGAACCTAACTGTTCTATCCAGGTTCGAATGACCAAAATGTCTCGTATGAAACACCAGAGTTTCTGGGAAACGTATAAAAATGGACTGTAGATTGTAAGACAGATGTATAGAAAAAATAGCAGTACTTACCACTCTCCTGGTCTTCACTTATAAAGGGCGCCCTTTTGCTGTTGGCCTCTAGATGAGTGATGCACAGCGCGAAAACCCCGTAAAATGTGTTATTAAAACTAATAGGTCGTAGACTGTAACTTTTGTATCGACGTATACACTATCGATGTCGGTATTAATCTGTTCTACTCCATCGTCGCCGTGGCAGTACTTCTAAATTGACTATACAGCCTGTCCTTGCAAATATGTCATATACATTTTTAATTTGGGAAACAGAAATTAAAAATTATTATAGAGTATTGAACAGGGGGTGAAAACTACCCTTTATGCTAAAAAAATAGAAAAACCATAAAAACATATATTACATCGATCTAAATCAATTTAAATACGTAAAATAAATATATTTGTATGTTGTGAGTTAAAATTAAACAATAGTTTCACTCTTTCAACTTTTAAAAACCACCCTTATTGTCGAAAAAAAAATGATTTTTTCAGCTTAAATTTTTTGAATGACGCATAAATTTTATATAAAAATGTTTTTAATGTTTTACAGTATAATAAATATTTAATTACAATCATTCAACCCTTAAAAACTACCCCTAATTAAATGTATAGAAAAAAATTGAAATAATTTTATACACATAAGACAACTATGTATGTATGTATGTATGCTGCACGCCTTTCTCGTTTCTAGCAGGTAAAAAATTTGAAAAAGGTCGAAACATACAGAGCTGTGCGCGTCCTGAAGGACACACACAATACGACGTAATTGAAAGTTTTCAATTAAATAAAAAAATGTTACTTTGATCTAAAACTTAACAGAGTAGTTTACATTTGCCATACAATTAAATATTAGTAACGCATTTTTTATCTCAGTAATGTAAAAAAATCAAAGAGTTGTTACTCGTTTTGAGGTTATCGCAATATTAACTGTTAATATTAAATAATTTACTGTATTATTATGAAATTTTAAAGCTATTATAATGATCCAAGTCTCATTTGAAAGGAAATTTTAAAAGCTATAAGCTCTGTAAATTTAAATATTTTTTAACTGGTAGTTTTCAAGATTTTTGAGGTTAAGAGGCTTCAGACACGTGACTATTTCCCTCAAGAGAAAACTTCTACTAACCATAACTCTGTCAATTTTTACAGAAATGAAAAAAAAACCAAAATATTCTGTAAAGAATAAGCTACATTTTTCGTATCTTCAATATTTTGTAAGTTATTTTCAAAAATATCAAATTTTTCCTAAAATTTGAAATTTTTTTTTCATTTTAACATTTCTATTTTCAAAAATATGTACTCTAAATTGCTTAAACTTGCAGAACACATAGTTAACACATAAATAAAGTAAATTGCAGAAGGATTTTTTTTATTTTTATCAAAAAATTCAGAAGCTTAAGTGCTGATTTTTTTTCAGAAAAAGTGCAAATTCGATTTTATTTTCATCAGAATTTTTATGCTAATGACTGGATTCATTTTAAAGATTTTTTGAAGTACTTTGAAAAATAAACAGGGTACTTTCGTTAAATGCATGAAATTTAGTGATTAAAAAATGATTTTTTTCTAGCCGCCGTATCCCGGTAATAATTGCACCTATGTCATTGATAAACCTCTCAATCTTTTCCTTTTTTTGTAAGCTTTATTTTAGTTCCGACATGTTTTTTCGAAGCATGTCAAATTGTTGACTTATACAAGAAAAACTGTTAAAAAACGTGATTTTTTTCATAAAAAACGAGCATTTCCAACCAAGAATAACTCAGTAAATATTGACTTTACGAAAAATGTTTATATGGAACTTTTTGCTTAAAATTAACCCCTCTATCGATTTCCGAAGTTATTTTCAACATTTTATTTTCCGCCCCCGAGAAGGGGTGGTTTCCACCCCCTGGGCAAAAGCGCACTACGGCACTATATCAAATTTACTTTTTATGGTATTTTATAGTTACCCTCCAAATTCAAGGTCAATCGGACCCGGTGTTTATTTTTCTTAGCAAAAACCCCCCCATTTACTGTACTATAGCGATAGTGAGGATGATTTGACATGCTGATCCTTATATGTAAACTTGCCATTGCTTTAGAAGGACATTGGTCACTATCCTGGTAGATGCAGGAGGTGATATAACTTCTTTAAAGAGACATTTTCCGCAGGTGAATTATAATGATTTTTTCTGCATAAAGTATTTTTATTTCAGAGTTGTCAAAATTTGAAAATTTTGAACGTTATTTGTTTCACAATGTACATGTACAAACAGAAAAAAAATATATGGTTAATTCAACGGGTTAAGAATAACCCGACTTAATAATTTCAGAATAAAAATTCTCTAAACCATGCAACAATGACTTATCCATGCAGTTTTCATAGCGATTTTTACAAAACAATATTTATTATCGGTTGTCTTTTGTGTCCAAAATTCGGCCGACATTATAAGTTCATTTCATATTATTTTTTGCTTTATAACATATGACTGAAAAAACAATAAACTAATACTAAACAGAAACTAGAATTATTTAGGTACTTATTTAAAATTATTATACATTGTGCAGTTATTGCATGTCATATTTAACGTAAGTACAATAACACCGGACGGGGTAATATTAATTGTACGATTTTCAAATTCATTCATTATCTGACTTTGAAGTAGACGGTTGAGATCGATCTGTTGGTCTTCTTTGTACCATTCTTGCTATGCGTTTTTTGTTCTCAATTGATTCTTCTATATATTACCCTCGGCCACTGTAGAACTCTTCCACCCGCCATGGCGTTTTAAAGAGAAAATATCGGCCCCACCTTCTGATAATATAGTGACAGATGTCATTTTTAAAGTGTGCCCAGTAAAAGTATTTATATTTTTTAGTTTTAAAAACTTGGCTCCCTTTATCGGAACACCCATATTTTGTTGTGTAGCTTTTAAATTTCTTATTCTAATAAATAGTTTCTCAATATTTGGCGTAGGTCTGAATGATATATATTTTTTACTATATTAATCCACAAAGAGAGTCCATTATTACAAATTTCATCGACGAACCATTTTTATTTTTATTAACATTGAATATAATTATGTCTTCTCGTATATCCACATCCACAAATTTCATATTTAAATGTTCATCTGTTCTACAGGCACCCGCAATTCCAATCAGAAGTACAGCCAAAAATATATTTAAGTAATTTTTTTAATATAATATTTTTATTTTCATTATTTCTTTAAAATTAATTTTCGGCAATCACCAGCAATCTATAAGGTAAATTTGGAAGGACAATAATGTGTTTTTCAACTAATTTGAATTTAGAGACTTTGTAAATATATTCAGAGATTGAGCAAATTTGAGTTTTACCGGAGGAAGGAAAAAACTACGAAAAACTAATCAATGGTCACTTATCTTAACTTAAGATCGGTGAGTAGACACATCCAAATAAACTCACTCGTTGTTCTGTCAGATTCTATTCCCGATGCATTTCTGTACTGTGGTTCTGTGCCAAATTAATTTTCACAAAAAGAAATAATTCAAATTTTATTTGGAAAAGAGTAAGATATTTCATTTTCATAGGAACTAAAAGTACCTAAGTAAACAAGGTACCTACCTTTTTCGACAAATACAACTCATTTGGTGCTTCCAAAACAAATTTCGTTATGTCGAAAAAATAGATGCCTTTTTGTGTTTTACATTTGACAGAAGCATGGATGTTTTGATTTTTGAGAAAATTTTGAAGTTCATATTATATTCGAAATGTATTAGTTCCAAAAACTAATATATAAAAAAATAAAATGCCAGTAGTGAAAAAAATGCTATATGAGCCACGGTAGAAAAGTGTATTAATGGACCTCGACAATAATACCTCACTTTTCTACCTTGGCGCATAATTACTATTAGTGGGCCTATTATTGTCATGCTAACTATTTTATATTAATTCTACAATTTAAGCTACATTTTGTTAATGTTATGATTGCATCCTCTTACAGTTAGAAGATGACCTCTCATACACCACTATGGTGAAATCATAACAATATGAGGTTGCCAGTAACTTAATAAATAAGAACTTCTAATAAGCACGAGATGACGCTGTCCATAGAATTCTTGATACCCTCTCGATAAAGAATATTTTAAAAACATGCTATTATTTTATTTAATGAGCAGAAGATATAACAATCATCAATCATCTAGAGAATTTTGAAACTTACTAATCTTATGCAACTTTTTAAATTATAGTAATTATTCATGTCTTTTCATTGTAAGAACTTGATTTCAAAGTGTTTTATTTGACAAACGTCAAACATGAAAAAAATTGACTGTCTCGACCCTTACTTCGTGGAATATGCTCATATTAGTGTTTTTAAATGAAACTCAAGGTCTCTAGTTAATTCCACAATATAATACAAGTTATTGAAAACTCTAAAAAATTGACAATTGTTTCGATAAATCAATATCATCGTCAGAATGACAGAAGTTACATTTCATTTTATGCCTACCTGATGTTTAGTAGTTATATTTTTGGCTAGACCAAGAAGTAACCTAACTTGTGATTGGCTTAATATATGTTTATAGAAAAAAGAAGAAGATGTGATATTACAAATATTGAAGCTTAGATATTATTAGCCCTATGGTGATATCCTGGATATCATTTTTCCAATTAAGATCAGTATAACTGTGCAATGATATAGAAAACCAGGAAAACTATATCTGCTGATCTTTACAAAACATCTACTTGACACCAATCATTCATTGACACCTAACACAGAACTAGAAGTGCTGCATATTTGTGAAAAGAAACAAGAACTGGATTTCCTTGAAGAACTGGAAATTAGAAGACATTTAAGAAACCCACAATATGAAGTTGTCAATGAACAGTTAAATCTAGGGAATTCTCCACTAATAAACTGTCTTATTAAGTGATAATTGTAAAGATCAGCAGATATAGTTTTCCTGGTTTTCTATATCATTGCACAGTTATACTGATCTTAATTGGAAAAATGATATCCAGGATATCACCATAGGGCTAATAATATCTAAGCTTCAATATTTGTAATATCACATCTTCTTCTTTTTTCTATAAACATATATTAAGCCAATCACAAGTTAGGTTACTTCTTGGTCTAGCCAAAAATATAACTACTAAACATCAGGTAGGCATAAAATGAAATGTAACTTCTGTCATTCTGACGATGATATTGATTTATCGAAACAATTGTCAATTTTTTAGAGTTTTCAATAACTTGTATTATATTGTGGAATTAACTAGAGACCTTGAGTTTCATTTAAAAACACTAGTCAAACATGAAGTCAAACATTTATATCTGCAATAGATATCCATGAACATTGTTCCAATCAGAAACAAGTACTATATGAGCTAATTGTTTCGACTGCACTGAACTACACTTCATTAGAAGATGTCTTAAAGAAAATTCGTTGAATCCAAAGTAGTATTTCATACCTATTTGCTGGATGATAAAACACTTGCTTATGTGTTGAGAGGACTGCAGAAATAATTCAACAAGAGCTAGAAAGACAATATAAATTAAAGGCAACAGAAATATATGGAAGCTCCAATCCGGAAATCCACTACTTCAGCTGAAGTTACCAAAACCAGTACTGTCGATAATAATCGGCTGCCACAGTGCAAATCCAGACATCAACATAATTAATCACCTCAATAACCGATGTAAAGGCATAAGTTCCGTAATCTACCTCAAAGAATTAGCCAGAGCTGTTGAATATCTAATAGTCTAGATGAGACAAGCCACTACTAAAACGAATAAAATAATTATCCATAACAACTCATCCAGTATTGACAATTGATATTTAGACAGTTGGTAAAAAACTTAGTTTTCAGAATCGAGATTATTTACGTGAATATTCGAGGTATTTCAAATAAAATATATACAATCAGTCACTTTATGTTCAAAAACCTGATATATTCTTCATTACAGAGGTACTCCCAAAAACTAATCGTCAAATTAATCTTAATATTCCTATCCATCCTCTATAGACAAGTTCGACCTGGCAATACCTCAGTAGAAATATTATAGTTCTTATCAAAAAAGGTATAAGTATGCAAATAATGTAACAAAATTACACCGTTGTTAGAAGATCAAATTAAAATAGTAGGATGTTATAAGGAACAAAAACAAAAATAATTGAATTTACATAAGATAAACTTCCTGAATACGTTTTAGAGATATGTATCAAAGATAATATTCGCAAACGATGGCAAAAACAAGGAAACAAAGAACAAAGATAAAGAACTTGCTGTGGCAAATGTCTAAAAAGCTATGGAAACAATATTGTTAATTAAACTAAAATTCCACATGAGTCTGGTAAATATTTCCAAAATAATTTCATAAATAACAAACCAATAACATCCATGAAAAAATTAGTAGCTTTATAAATAATGCCATTCAAACATGAATATCGACAAATTAACATTGATCAATACAAATATATTTTGTGTATACAGAGTGATTCAAAAGTATGAACTGCCCCTGGATACAACAAAATAAGCAATTTATTGAATAATTGACAGAATAATCTGCATATGACTACTGAACAGTATTGAAAAACACCAACAATTCCCGCCGAGCAATAAGAGTTTCAAGCAGAGCACAGCACCAAAGCCCAGATGATTAATCTTGCGCAAGTTGCAGTCTACACAAATGCTTTGGCACGGCATTATGGAAAATTTTTGCCTTCCTAAATTTCTACATGAAAAGCTTATACTAGCCACATGTCCAAAAATCGTTTAAGTTTCTGCATACTAATCTATCTATATAACACAATAATTTGTCTCCCTAACAAAATATATTTTTATCCTGAAGGGGTTTCCGATTTGATCTAAGCGTGGCGAAGATTATTCTTGTTCATGACCACCAAAATCCAAATTGTACACACTGACCTGACATAATTGTTTTCCTTCTATTATTACGTTTTATAAAGCATTTTAAAAAGAGTTTTTCAAAGAAAGTCGGGCTAAAATCTAGGGAGTCAAAAATGTTAATACAAGGTACACAGGAGTATGAAACCATTCTCTCCATTTTAGCTTTAGAACATTAACACTCCGGATTAAAACAGCAATATCTCCATTCTTTAAGGTAATATGCAATTAACTCCGTGATAATGTAATATATATGCGCTACAAAATATATTTTTCAACTTCTTGGCACAATGAAAAGAATAGAAATTATTATATAGTTATGGCTTCTACCATCTCTACATCCATTATGCGGACGACATAATCTGACTATTTTTATGCCAGATAATTGATATTAATTGAAAGTGACAACTAGGATTTTACAAAGGTGCACACTGGAACAAAAAACTAGATTTTTACATTCTTTTCAAATTCGCACATATTTAAGTATTAATCAATCATATAAATGGTAATTACAGGAATGCACAAAAATTGGATTATTGCTTTATTTCAAGTACCTAAGTTTTTCTTAAAATTTTCCATATATTGCAGCTGTAAATGTATAACATTGGTCATTTTTTTCAATTGGTGACAAAGTTTAACTATGTATTGTCATATATTAATTTTATTAATAAAATGTGAATAAATCTAGCATATACCTTATTTTTGTTGCAGTATGTGAACACTCTAATTTTATTTTGCTTGTTTCAACTTATTATTGCACTCCTCGCCACAAGTAAGTAAAATGATAAGATGGGGTCAAATAAAATGAAGTTGTAAATTGTCCCAAAAAGTGATATTAACTTGGCATAATAAACATATTTTAGGATGAGTGTTGTGAATAAATATTAATGATAACTTACTTGCGTCACGTTCTTTCCACCCTAGAAATTCGCAGCAAGAAACAGTGAAACATAAAAAATTTAATTTTTGTACTATACAGACCCAACTTAAACAACTAGAGAGAGTGGTATTTTGGAATTTTATAATTATTTCATCATTCTTGAAAATGACTAACGAGAAAAAAGTTGGGAGCGTATAGTATGATCCAAGATAATGTTAGTATGTTCATGTAAACTTTTTCAATACAGGCCCTCTATTTCGAATTATAGGTTTCCAAAGTTTTTTATTTTTAATTTTCGTATTGCTCATTTGATCTTTATAAAAGTTTCAGCATATTTATAATGTATGTGTATGTTTATTTTGGAAAGGTGAACAGATTTATAATAGTGCCTTGAGGCCAGCTGCGGACTACTCGTAATTGTTAGTGATCCTAAATTTTTGCAGGGATGACACACCCTAAATGAAAATATTGAGAATAACTTCAATACATCTTAAACTAATCAAAAGGTACTCTTGTTGGAATATGATAAAATAATATATTTACCATTTTATTAATGCACTTCGTACCGATTTGCTCATTCGCCATTTTAAGAGGATATCCTACCTAACGAGTTAAAAGTAATTTATTGATGCCAGTCCAAGATTCACCTAATGTTGTAGAAATGAATAACTCAGCAATAGTCGATAATATAAATATTTACAACTCATTCCATAGAAATTAAGTAGGTATGTATTAATTACAAACACAAAGTTATTAAACAATTAAGAAAACGTCAAAATACAAGTTATAAAACATTAGACTGAAACTAATCCCAAACCAACAAAAAAAACTAAGGTTAATCTAATAAATGTTTAATATGAGCTCCTCCCATAAATGTATATTATGAGAATTAATGACTCGTCCGTGAAAAGAACGTTAGAAAGAAAGTTATTGTCTGCTTGTTTTTGTCACTGAAACCACTGACTATACTCAGTGATGCAGGACAATGGGCCGTTGTCATACTATGCCCTTTTTGTACGTGAAAAGGATACATCAGTTGTTCTTTGAGGACCCGATGAACAATTAATTTTGAATTGAGTGAATGAAACGACGAGTACTCAGTGTGTGTTAATTATTAAAATCCTGCTAAGCGCTTTCGGCCATTAGGCCATTCTCAGAGCTGTCGTCATAAAAAATCCTATAACAGGTGGCAAAAAACATCCAATGAATCAATGTATGATGTTAAGTCATTGTTACAATAAAATGATTAAAAAACATTAAAAACATTTCACGTGTCAAACTTGTCATCGCATATCATTTAGTTTACACTTTTGAATGAGACGTTTCATTATGTAAAAACAGCTTCAAGAAACCAATCCATACATTAAATGCATATCTGTTTACTCAATAAAAGTCTGTCATTGTAATTTTTAAATCAACTATTTATTAATTATTGACAAGTACCGACAGCTAACTATTTAACAGAACGATTAACGATCAATCTTATGGTCACTTGATGTACTTTTCAAACCATTTTAAAACTTTTTACCAAATTTCCAATTAATAAGTTGTTAATATTTCTATTATCGACTATTGCTTAGTTATTCATTTCTACTACAGTAGATGAATTTTGGACATGGTATCAATAAATTACTTTTAACTCGTTACAAAGGATATCCTCATAAAAATTGTGAAAGTGCAAATCCGTACGAAGTACATTAATAAAATGGCAAATATCAGCCAAACGGCTTATCAAATTCCAACAAGAGCTCCTTTTTATTAGCTTAAGGTATGGGAAAGTCATTTTCGATATTTTCATTTAGGGTGTGTCATCCCTGCAAAATTTTGTATCACTGATCATTACGAGTAGTCCGTCTCTGGCTTCAAATCTGGCTGTAAATCTGTTTACCTTACCGAAATAAACATACACATACATTGTAGATATGCTGAAAATTTTATAAAGATCAAATTAACAGTACGAACATTAAAAAGAAAAAACGAATTCATAATTCAAACTTTAGAGGCCTATAATTCGAAAACGAGGACCTGTATTGAAAACGTTTATATGAAGTACTAAATTGCTCACATTATTTTGTCCCATACTATACGCTCCCGACTTTTTCACATTAGTCCCAGGACACCTTGTGTTTTCTTTCTCATAACTTGGGAAGCATCCTGTAGATTTTTCATATTAAGTTTATATACATCGATTTATTAAAAATCTATAAGATGAAGTCCTGACTTGCAAAAAAATCCTGTATGTGCCACTTTCAAAAAATTTCTTTCCATAGTTGCAGTAAGCTCAAAAATAGAAACCAGAGATGATTTTATTTTTATGAAGATTCCGTTACTGAAATAAAATCTAGATTAGCGAAAAATACACACCTAATTTTCTGGAAACTGAATCTTTAGATACTTTTGATTCTGAATGGCGTCGATCTGCTTCAAAAACTTCTCTTCTGAAATGTGGATCAGGATTTATAGGCTGGTACAAAGCGTCTGATTGTTTCTTGAATACAATCTAAAAATAAATAATAACTACTAAAATTATTACAAACGAAACATTTGATTTAAAGTTGTGTGCATGTGAAGAAAATATTGGTTTTCAGGTGCCTTAACAATACCCTCATATATTTTTAACCAATCTAATCTAATTTGATTTCTATAATTACTAATGGAAAGGTAGTCTGTAAGAGATATTGTGAATGAGAAAATAATGGTTTTTTGATTCCTTGGCCATGCCATTGTATATCTCTAACTAGTCTCATCTAATTTGATTATTATAATTACTAATGAAATCAGAGTAATTATATATGGTAGTCTGTGGTGCTTCCTTGGTTCCAGAATCTGCTATTGTCACTACATGTGTCTTAGCCCAGGTAAATCTTACACTGATATTTGGAGAATGGATAAAATATGCAAGCCTTCTAATAATAAAGTTATTTTATTTTTTAAATGTTTAAATAAGGAGAACTGAAGAGCTTCCAATACTGATACTGAATCGGATATGTTTACTATATCTGTTGTTACTTTTCTGCACCAATCCTATCTAATATGCGAGAAAAGTATTGGTTTACTCCAAAAGTTGGAATTTTGAAAAATATGTTTAAGTTATTTTTTCGGTTTTCAGCAAGAAGAACACGAAAACACGGCTTCTAGAAAAAAAATCGTGTGTGTATCTCGTCGTTGTTGGCCACTTTTCGTAACATGACTTGTTAGTTCGATACAGCCTCCAGATTTTATGATTGATTATTCTTCAGGACATCTCACAGATGAACCCTATTGATATTCAGCTCATCAGAGCCAGTACAACGGGTGACATAGTACTTAGAGTACCACATTTTTGGACAAATTTCGGTTTATTAGCACGATAGAGACTCCAAAGAGTATACAAGTGACCAATTTTATGATTTGATATAGTTCAGGGCGTCTAATAGATGAACCCTATTGATTTTCAGCTTACCAGATCCAGTACAACGGGTGCTATGGTACTTGAAGTACGACATTTTTGTAATTTTTGGATAAATTTCAGGTTGTTAGCATGATACACCCTCCTGAGTGTATACAAGTGACCAATTTGATGATTGGATATTCTTCAGGGCGTCTCAGAGATGAACTCTATTTATTTTCAGCTCACTAGAGCCAGTACAATGAGTGCTATGGTACTCAAAGTACCAAATTTGTGGAGAATTTTCAGTTTGTTAGCACGATACAGCCTCCGGAGTGTCTAGAAGTGACCAACTTTATGATTGAATATTGTTCTTATAGATGAACCTTATCGATTTTGAGCTCACTGGAGCTAGTACAACGAGTGCTATGGCACTGGAAGTGCCACATTTTTGTAGAAATTATGTGTTGTTAGCACGATACAGCCTTCGGAGTGTATACAAGTGACCAATATTATAATTTGATATTTTTCAGTGTGTGTCACAGATGAACCTTATTGATTTTAAGCTCACTAGAGCGCGTACAACGGGTCCTATAAATCCAGATATACTACATTTCTGATTATTTTTGGAGAAATTTCAGTACGTTAGCACGATACAGCCTCCGAAGTGTATACAAGTGACAATAATTTTATGATAGGATATTGTTCAGGGCGTCTCACAGATGCGGAAAAGTTAGTTTTAATCTTTAAAACCATTTATTTTTTATTTTAAACGCTATGTAATAGTGCTTATTCTACAGCAAAAGATTCTGCGCTGAAGATCGACCAATTTCAGTTTTCATTTGTATAAATGACTGTGTAGTTTTCCTGATTGTATTATTTAATAAGGAGATGCTCGAGGAGATGACAGTGCATTGTGGATATATTTTTTGTAACTATAAATATGACACATTTTGATGGTTAGACATTTATAATATTGTGAATATCAACAAAAGGAGTTCTAAGTTAACAGTTGTTTTGTTCAGACATTTTCTATTGAATTCTATAAAGTGATTTAAATCGTATTTGAAATTTATTGAATAAATTTAATATTGAAATTAATTAAGGCAACTTATTAATTTCTCACCCATTAATAAAAATTGAAAAGCCGAAATTTGGATGTAGTCTGAAATGAATAGTTAAAGAAAAGCAACCCCAAAATATTACATAAAATGATTTTAACCTAACAGTTTCAATTATTTTTAAACTTGAAATAAATCAAAAATCATGCAAGTCTCCTGCAAATCTTCAATGAATCAATTCGCATTCTACAAACCCAATACAAAAAATTTCGAAACTAAAAATCACAAAAATAAACAATGAAAGAATTTGGTTTTCAATCGCTCAAATAATTTATTCAAGATTCGTGAGAACATCAAAACGAACTGCAGAAATAATAATTAATAAATCCGATACTTACGAATTTACTTTACTGAATTTATAAATTTAATTACCTGATTAAAACGGCTAAAACATTCAATGCAAAAATGTAGACATTAGATATAAACTTCACACCGATTTATGTTTTCCAAAATTCTGAAAAACGGAATGCAAAAATCAAATGTTGACTGTTCACTTGATTTTTTTTTAATATTGGACAGAATGTAATATTGTTACACATGAAAGTAAACGGTTTAACGCCAAAAAATCAACCAATAATAGCAGTAAAAAATTCACATCAACCTGCCCTCCTATCGTCATTGATAGCGATGTCTCCGCGCACAGAGACATGGTCAATGTTTAAGGAAGAAATCAAAAATAACTTTGTAATCAAGTACACTAATAATTAATTCTACTATAATATTTACAAAAGATGTATAAGGCTTTGATTAAAGAAAACGTTAATAGAAGAAAAAGTACCCTCCATACTTATTCCAGACAAGAAGAGAAAACGCATGCCTTCGTTCTGAGAGGGTTAGCCGAGGGACTGCAACTAGTTGATATTAAAGATGATCTAGTCAGCTCATACGAAATTAATGTAAAATATATCTATAAAATGACTACGAAAGCTAGGCCACTATACTTTGTTATAACATATTCCAAAGTCACCCTCGATTAGTTCAACAAAATGCAAGAGTGATAGAACATACAAGAGTTCAATGGGAGCATCGCCGGCAAATTAAACCTATAATCTAATGCTACTATGCCAACTTTGGGGGTGGCAGAGCACCAAGATGCTTGAAATGTGCGGCGCCGAATCTTATTCCTGAATATTCGAAGGACAGATCAAAGTCAGCGAAATGTGCTAATTCTAAAGGCGACCATCCGGCCAACGCTGAGATTTGTTCAGAATATATTAAGAGAAGAGATTGGCTCGAAATAAGAAGGACTAAAAGCAAAAATTCTAAACCAGCCACTGCAAAATTCCTCCCCGCTCATATCCCCTCAGTCAACCCCTAGACACAGAAAGCACAAACCTGTCACCGAAGATGTTCCCAGTCTACCCATAAAACCAAAAAACAGACCTATTGTGACGAACCATAAAGACACTAATAGTAATAGGAATTATTATCAGCGGGCAGTGAACCAGAAGGTCACTAATAATTATAGGAATGTTACTCATAAGAATGAAATCACGGCTCTTTGCAAATATAATATAAATAATAGCACGTTTTTAAATGTACAAACAATTTAGTACCATAAGGTCAAAGTCAGGCCAATGTGTGTGTTTATTTTTAATATATATATATATATATATATATATATATATATATATATATATATATATATATATATATATATAGGAATTCCTTACGAGTAGAATTAACTATAGTTAATCATATTTCATGTTAGTATGTAGTGTAAGTTGTCTAAAATATATGTCCCAGTGATTTTGATATAACCTATGGTATTATTTATTTCATCAGTAATGGTATGATTGACGAAGGGCCTAGTAAGCGGAACACTTACTTTTAATCACCACACTATCCCACAAAAACATATTCCAAATTCAAGAATCAAACAAACCATAAATACAGAGGTCACAACAGATATTAACAAATTTCCGCATTTAAATAATTTGTTCAAGGAACTCCACCAAACCGTTAACCTGGATGAGCTGACTAGAGCCGTCACAGACCTCCACCATTAATTGAAATCCGCTACAAACAAACAGAAGTTCACAATTTACAATAACTTTGTCACTGGAATAGATAAATATAGCCTCTAGGCAGGCAGGTGGTAAAGCAGGACTTCAAAAACGACTTTAATATTTTGTAATGTACATGGAGTACTTAACTAACTTCATATCATCAGACACTTTCTCGACATTCATAAACCTGATATTTTCTTTATAACCGCTCCTTAAACCCAACAAAACTATTAATTCTAAAAACACGGAATATAATCTCTTTAAACAATACCACCCCGTAGATATCGCCGGAGGAGGTATCGCAATACTTACCAACAATGGCATACATTTCCAACTTCTGCAACAAAATAGCTCTTCTACTGCGCATATCGCCATAGCGACAATAAAATTAAAATTGTGGGAGCATACAGCTCACCCAATAACAAATTAAAAGAAATGGATCTCATAGTCGGTGATTTAACCTGCAAGCACCCTCTACGGGACTTTTATGCTAAATTCCCAAACACAAACGGAAACACTCTTCAAAGATTCTGTGACAACTCCGAATGCAACATATACAGTACAGACGACCCTACATACTTTCCTTATACCAACCAATCCCCCAGCACCCTTGATATAAGCCATTGGAAGCAACATACATAATATAACGAAGATAAAAACAATTCCCGACCTGAATTCCGATCACGACCCTGTTCTGACAGAACTTAAATTTACACATAACATATACACTCACACAAAAAAGGCATACGACTACACCACCACATGTTGGAAACAATACAGAAAATACATCAATGAAAATCTAACAATCACAGACAAAATAGAAAACACAAATCACTTATCAGAAACAATTTAAAACCTACAAAACATTATCACCACTGGCAGAAGCAATACATCTTTTAAACCTAAACCCCACATTAGCAATACCCTCCCCGATTACATCACAAAAATCATACACTTCAAAAATAAAATTCGCAGAAGAAGGCAAACTAGACATGATAATGACATACAACTACTCACACACTATCAAACACAATTAATTCACTACTACACGAACACAAGAACTCCACATGGAAGTTATTTTTGGATAAACTAACCCCAAAAGATGACTCCTTGTGGAAAATCTCTAGACACCTTAAGAATAAATATAACAAATTGTCAAACGGACAAACCTTCACAGAAAAATCTCAGAAGCAGAAGAAATTTTACAAACAACTCACCAAACACAAAACATAATTTTAACATTTCACATATAGTTCACAATTATTTACATAACACATACATAACAGACACAAAAAATCCAGCTACTTACCATGAAATTTACAACAGTAACTATAAAAAATAAAACAGCTCAGGGCGAGGATGACATTCCAAACATCCTACTCAAAATCTTCCTAAAATGCAATAGTTCAAATAACATACACTACCAAATACATAATTAAAAGAGGACCTACCCTGATATGCTCAAGATTGCCAACATTATCCCAATTATCAAAGCCAACAAACAACCATGTCATGTGGATAGCTAGACCTATTTCCCTACTAAACAATATAGGAAAGGTTATAGATATCCTCAAAAGAATCCAAAATTTAATTGATAAGCACTGTTAAAGTTAGTTCAAAATTCCCACCTATTTTTGGTTACGCCATCTTTTTCAAATGTCAACTGTCTGAATAAATGATGTAGTTGTTATGCACTCTTGAACGAAGCACGTTGTTTTATTTTATTAAATCCCGATTCCCGTAAAAATCCATAACAGGTTATGGGCCCAGGCCACGTTATTATTTCGGATTGAAAAATACAGTTAACGTTGAGCTTTGCTCTGTACAAGTGTGTTAGTATCTCGTCGAGTTTTTTGGTTAACGTGTTAAAAGGGCGTGAAAACTACGACGATTGGGCATTTGTTGCCAAAAATTTCTTAATCCTAGAAAGGCTCGAAAAATATGTTGTTAGTGAATCTACTGATGAAACAACAAGGAGTGAGGATCAGAAATGTAAGGCCAAACTTATATTAACAATAGACCCATCGCTATATGTTCATATCAAGGAAGCCGTTACAACCAAAACTTTATGGGACAAGTTGAAATCGATGTTCGATGACTCCGGTTTTACCAGGAGAATAAGTCTACTTCGTAGTCTAATTTCTACGCGTTTAGAAAGCAGTGATTCAATGACTTCCTACGTAAGCCAGATTGTAGAAATAAGTCAAAGACTTCGTGGTACAGGTTACGAAATTAGTGATGAATGGATTGGCTCCCTTTTACTCGCCGGATTGCCAATGATAATGGCAATAGAGCATTCTGGTATTGCCATTACCACCGATTCTATAAAAACGAAGCTCCTGGACATGGAAAGTGATGATGATTTCAAAAGTAGTGCATTTTTTGTTCGAAATCGAAACAATTCGAATAATCACTCGTATTCGTTGAAATCAAATTCACATGAAAGTGACAATCGACAGAATCGTGAAAAGTCAAAAAGATGCTATAAATGTCAACAATTGGGACATTTTCGAAATAAGTGCCCCTTATTAAAAAAACGGCGGAAAACTGATCATGCGAACGCGTTCAGTGTCGTATTTTCAAATGGTAATTTTAAAAAAACGGATTGGTACATTGATTCTGGTGCAAGTAAGTTCACATCTTGTCGCGGATAAAAACATTTTGAGTAAAGTGACTACAAACTCGTGTTCTCAAGAAATAATGGTTGCTAACAAGTCAATGGTTCCTGTTGAAGCAGAAGGAGTTGTTTATTTAAAAACACTTGTTGGTAAAGATGTTTTTGATGTCACAGTTAATAATGTTTTGTGTGTTCCGCAGTTGTCAACAAATCTTTTGTCTGTTAGCCGATTACTAGCACCTACTGGCTGTAAGATATTTAACAAAGAAAAAATGTTAATCGGCGTTGCTAAACTTCTAGATGGTGTATACAAGTTAAATGTACTAAATGAACATTGTTTATTGAGTGTCTCAACAGAGACATGGCACCGTAGATTGGGTCACATTAATAGCTCCGATTTAGAAAAAATGAAAAATGATTCAGTTCTAGGACTTAATTGTTCAGATGTCACTAAAATTGGAAAACGTAACTGTTTCACATGTTGTGAAGGAAAAGAGACTCGCTTACCTTTTAAGAATAAAGGTTCTAGAGCTTTAACCCATTAGAAGTTATACTTGGTGATGTATGCGGCACAATGAAAACTAAATCTATTGGTGGTTCGAGATATTTCATGCTCCTGATTGATGATTACACTCGTATGTCATTTGTTTATTTTTTAAAAACAAAAGACGAAGTTTTTGATTGCTTCAAAAAGTACAAGATCCTGGTTGAAAAACAGCTGAACTTTGAAATTAAAATCTTCAGATCTGACAATGGGGGTGAGTTCGTAAATAAACGTTTAGATAGTTTTTTAGAATCTAATGGTATTATTCATCAAAAAACTAACCCATACACTCCTGAACAAAATGGTGTATGTGCGAGAGATTGAATCGCTCTGTTGTCGCTGACCTTGAAAAAAAGGTTTGGGCAGAGGCTGTCAATACTGCCGTTTACATCAGAAATCGATCGACGGTTTTTGGATTACATAACAAGACACCTTTTGAATTATGGCACAAACGGAAGCCTGATATTAGTAATTTTAAAATCTTTGGAAGTCCAGCCATGGTACATATAGCCAAAGAGAAGAGATGTAAATGGGACAAAAAAGCCAAAAAGCAAATTTTTGTTCGTTATTCTGAGGATGTTAAAGGTTTCAGAGTATATGACCCAGAAACTAATGTTGTCAGCACTAGCCGAGATGTCAATAGTGCTATTCAACACTTCGATCTTGATTCCGATTTTGTTTATAATCGAAATCGAAAACGGATTGATGTTTGTTGAACGACCAAAAAAAATTGTCATTTGTCATGTCATTTTACAAATCAAATAAATCAATAGTGACATAACCTCATCATTATTTCAGTTCATTTTACGTGTATTTCACACTTTTCACAAGTTCATTTAGTATAATCACGTTTAATTTTATAGAAGCTGTTCTGTTAACTAAAAATGTAATATACAATAATTGCAAAGTAACACTCATATCACATAACCCATAGACAAACGGTAGTTTATTTAAATTTTTCGACCAATCACATGCTTCCGATTTACGATAGTTTTCAATAGCATCATAATTTTAGACTGATTATAATCAGAGTGATCGATTGACATCGAAAATGTATTGTTGAACATGTTGTTTTTTAAATGACATGAAATGATTGTAATCGATTGTCGCGTTGAATAGCACTATTATTTTTGAACATTTAAATAATGAAGTTCATTGTCAAGTCTCAGCTGATAGTGAAGCAAGAGCTCCAGTGGGGGAAACCAATGGTGAACAACAGATTACCGAAACAGAAATATTTGGTACCCCATCTTCTAGTACATCTGAAAGTTTTGATAGTGAGGGTAGTGAATATAAACCCGAAGAAGATGTACAGTTAGTTGAAGTAGAAAGCAGTAGGCCTCAAAGAGTTAGAAAACCTAAAGATTTCTCAGATTATGTCACCTATATGTGTCTAGAGACTGATCTAAAAAATGAACCAACTTCTGTAGAAGAAGCACTTGAGAGACCCGATGGTAAAAATTGGAGAAAGGCCATGTTGGAAGAAATAGAATCTTTCAAAGAAAATGATGCTTGGGAGATGACAAATGTTCCAGAAAGTGGAAGTGTAGTGCAGTGTAAATGGGTATTTAAAAGAAAAGTTGATTGTGAAGGTAAGACTAGATATAGAGCTAGGTTAGTCACTAAAGGTTTTACACAGAAGTACGGAGTAGACTATCAGGAAACTTTTTCTCCAGTTGTAAGTCATTCAACATTTCGTTTGCTTATTGCACTGTCTGTTAATTTAGGTTTAGATATAACACACTTAGATGTAGCCACAGCTTCTCTCAACGGTACTCTCGAAGAGAATGTTTTTATGTCTCAACCAGAAGGTTTTATTATACAAGGCCAAGAAAATAAAGTTTTAAAACAATCTTCTCGTGCCTGGTATAAAAAGGTTGAAGTTGTTCTTAATGATTTAGGTTATAAAAAATCAGATTATGAATCATGTATTTTTATAAAACGTCAGGGTGATTTGATTACTATTATTGCACTCTATGTTGATGACTTTTTTATTTTTTCTAATAGTCATGTTGAAACTGATTTTATTAAAAAACAGTTGAGTTCACATTTTAAGATTAAAGATTTGTGCCAAGCTAGAAATTGTTTAGGTGTTAGGATCAATTATTGTAAAGATAAAAATACTATAACACTTGATCAAGAACAATTTATTGATAGTTTGCTGAATAAATTTAGGATGACAGATTCAAAAACTGTAGCCACTCCTATGGAAGTGAATCCAAATTTTGAAAAGGAGGAAAATTGTAATAAAAATTTTCCATATCAACAACTAATAGGAAGTTTAATGTATCTTTGTCTAATTACTAGACCTGATATATCATATTGTGTTAGCTATTTAAGTCAGTTCAACAATTGTTTTAATGAATCTCATTGGCATGCAGCAAAAAGAGTCTTAAAATATCTAAAAGGTACAAAGTCTCACTGCTTGAAATTCATAAAAAATAATTGTAATTTAGAAGGGTTTGTTGATGCTGATTGGGGACAAAATAATATAGATAGGAGATCTTATACAGGTTTTTGCGTTAAACTTGCTGGTTCTGCTATATCCTGGGAAAGGTCTAAGCAAAAATCAGTTGCACTCTCCAGTACAGAGTCAGAATATATTGCTATTAGTGAAGCTGTCAAGGAAGCAATTTACCTCAGAAATATTCTATTTGAACTTTTAGATAAGTCTATTTGTGTAATATTATATAATGATAACCAGGGCGCACAGAAACTTTCACAGAATAGTGTGTTTCATTTTATTAGAGACATTATATCTAGGAAAGAAATAGAATTAAGATATTTGCAGACAGCTGATATGCCAACAGATTTGTTAACTAAAGCGTTACATAGCAATAAACATTGTAAATTTATGAAATATTTAAACATTGTTTATAGTAAATACTAACTTGTTTTATATTTTGAACTAAAGGAGGTGTTAAAAGTTAGTTCAAAATTCCCACCTATTATTGGTTACACCATCTTTCTCAAATGTCAACTGTCTGAATAAATGATGTAGTTGTTATGCACTCTTGAACGAAGCACGTTGTTTTATTTTATTTAATCCCGATTCACGTAAAAATCCATAACAAGCACAATATATCTCCTGATCAATACGAATAGTATGGGAATAGTACAGTTTCACAAATAACCAGGGTCTTCAACCACATTAGACAAGGATTTTGGGACCCAAACAAATCCATAATGGTCACGATTGAAATTCACCCTAGTTTTTGAACTAAGTTTTCAGTAATAAAACATGACTGTGAGCCACTGTCAACAAGTGCAATAGCATCAATGAATGTATTGTTTTTTGATTTGACATTAACTTTAATTGTTGGCAACAAAACATCTTTATTGTTTGACACATTGGTGGTGTTTATTGAGGCAGAAGTAGATACAACTGCTTGTGTTTCAAAGTTTGATTTGTTTTCTTGTTGAGATTTTACATAATGTAGTAACATGTTATGTGAATTTTTGTTACAAATTCTGCAAGTTACTTTTAAGTTACATTTCTAGCCAATGTGTTTGTCTAAACATATCTTGCAGTGGCTATTTTTGTTTATGAAATTATTTCTTTCACTGATATTGACAGACTGGAATTTTACACAATTATAAATCTTATGATTGAAATTATTACAAAATGCACATTTGAAATCATTTTTTCCAACTGCTATGTGAACATGTGATTTTTCTTGGACATTCTTTGTTAAGTCTGGTAATGAAACAGCTTCGAAAGCAGTTGCTCTATTCTCCAAATAAGTTAGAAATCCTTCCAATGTTGGAAGCCTTGAAGGATCCTATCAATCTGATAAGCCCTATTAGTAAATGAATCTAACTTTTTTGATAAAATGCAAATTAATACCATGTCCCAACTGTCAATTGTATCCTTTAATATATTTTTTAAACTACCAATGTTTTGTCGAACCTTGCTAACAAATTCTCTTAAAGCTACAGCAGTCCCTTTGTTTATATTAGGTAAATCAAGAATTGAATAAATGTAAGAATTTATTAACATTGTTTGGTAATTATACCTATTATCTAATAAGGTTAATGCTTTACTGCAAGAGTCACCTATTATTGGAAGTCAGTCAATGAGACTTAGTGCTTCATCTTTTAAATGAGATTTGAGATAATATAACTTCTCAACATCTGAAAGATTTTTGTTGTTATCAATTAAAGCAACAAAAAGGTCCAATTTGAATAGGTTGCAACTTAGCTGTAGATGTAGCTTGAACTGGGACTTTTTGCATTTGCATTGAATTTGTTACCACACGTGTTTTTTGATTATTATCATATGAAAAAATAATTGCATTAATTTTTGAAACTGTATCAAAATGACTGTCTTCAAATTCACTGAATTTAATTTCTTCAATAGAATCTGGATCAAGACTTTCCAGCTCAGACAAATATTCTTTAAACAAGTCGTAATCACTGTTTAAAACGTTTTTGCGAATAGAAAGCTGTTCGATTAATGTGTCAGTGAGTTGGTCATCCTTATGATCTACTAAATATTTTGATACTTGAATTGCAGTAGTTTTGCACTGCTTGATTTTGCTTTTCAATTTTTTAATTTCAACTTCTATTTTCCCCATTTTTGAAAACGATTTCAACAGTTTCACAATGAGAAAACAAATAAGTAATTTTAGAAAAAAGTTATGTTTTGAAACAAAGTGACTAAAAAGTATGTTATTTTAGAATATAATGCAATTATTTATTTATTATTAATTAAAGTTTCTTATCTTGTTCCTGGGCTGTGTGGCTTCAATATCCAATTGTCCAAATGTATCCATAACCATAATATATATAACCAAAGAATACTGTAATCTGCTAGCCTGAATCAGCTGATTTTTAATAGTTCATATTTATTTATATTACAATGGCGACATCTTTTAGCACTGGTGGCTTCTAGTTTTGTCAGATTTGACGTTACCGTCCTCTTGTGGATGAGAGACGAATTCAGTCTTTCAAAGTTTGTAGATTTCTATGGCATCGACTTCACGTGTTTCAATTTTTCACTTAACAGTTTTTAGTGCACGCTAAGACGCCATCTTGTAATCTATAATATCGAATCTTACCAATTTTTAGCACTTGTGTTTCACCAGATTCACGAAATCACAAATTTGTCTGTTTGATTACCCGATATTTTTTTGGGAAATCACAATAACATCCGGCTCGAAGGATCATAATGTTTGATATGTACAATTCGATTACGCACATATCAATCATTGGGTTTGTGGACTGTGTTAAAATAAATAAATTTCCTTCGATGTCACTTGATATGTACAATTTATTTAAACATATTTACACTGGTTTATTTATACTAACATATTTACACTTCAACTGCACTGTTGAAAAGGTTTTATTTATGGGTACTTGCCCGATTGTATGCGTATTAAAAACACTTGACTACTTGTGGGAACTAGCCCGAATCGTTTAATAATTAAAATTATGGTACAGCGTAGGTGCAACGCGTTCGTACGCGAGAGCTCTTGCTTGCACCATGCTTTGTGTTATATTGCCGCAGGCTATATTTTTGCTCTGCGCATGATTCAACCTCAGATGCTTGCCGCAGACGACATCTAGGATATGAACTTACACTTATACATTTTAGTGTATTTCGTGTTGCATAATGTTTGCAACTTACAGTAACAAATCAAAACAATGGAACTGTCTCACATACACGTCACTTAGACGTTTATGGACACGCCATTTTCTTATATTATTACACTCACCTTCTTTGCACTTTAAAATCCTAGTTTTTGTTATTTACATGAAAACTCTATGATCTCAGGATTTTGGGTTCATATAATAATGTTTTAATCACAAAAATTGTATATATTAGAGAAATTCTAGATACTGTGATAATTTTAACATGTAATTTCGTACATTGTAATTATTAAGAACCATTTTTCAAGGAAAGAAAAAGCACATTGATGTTGTTTTCACATTTACACCAACTTAATGACAAATAACCTCACTTACTGTAAGTGTTGATTTTATTGTTTGATTTTAAAATTTTGACTATTTTTATCAATTGTAGAGTCCCTGGGGATGGAAATAAACATTTTCGAAAGCTCGGACTAATTAAACAGAGTATTCTTTGTCTCAGATGCCAAATCCCCCACTAATATTTGTTCTAACTAGTTATTGGCAAAATAACTACCTTCTATATACATATATATATATATATATATATATATATATATATATATATATATATATATATATATTATATATATATTTATATATATATATATTTATATATATATAGCGGTCAAATTGGCATCGGTACTTTTACGGTATAGCCAGGAATCCTTCAATATACACCAATGTATATTTGCTAAATATATGTAATGGACAGGTTAGCATCTTGATAATTTGGCAACGTTGGAATACAAGATATATTTGAGTTTATTAAATCACTTTCATTATGCAGATTTGATGGTCTTGTATAAATGTTGTACTTGTAACGGAGGAAGTGGCATCTTTGAAAATATATTTAGAATTAACGTATTCGTTACGGTAAAGTGTATGGTTTTTCAAATGCATTGTGCTTTCTTGGTTGTAATTTACATTTATCTATTTCTATGAGTTGTTTGGCCATAATTTGATTAGTATTTATTCGAACGTATCGCTACATGTCGCTAGAATGTTTGGGGCAAACCAAAAAATCAAACGTTGTAGTTTAAAATTGTGATCATATTCAGGGCTCCGTATCGAAACTTGTTAGCAAAAGGTGCCTAATTAAAATCTAATTTTTTCCTTTCTATTCGAAGCAACACTTAAAACTCTCCGCACCAGTTGAAATAAAATATGAACCACAGGATGCAAACAATATATTAGGAACTCTTGAGATGAATATTTCAAATAATATGAACATTGACGTTTCCAGTGATAAAATCGCTGATGACTGTCTTGCGTAAAGTACTAAATTAATGTCTGAACAATCTTTGAATGAAATTTTGGCTAGTGATGTAGAACAACATTTAGAAAACGTCCCTGATCGTTCCGTAACAGATATAAGTTATTTGAACAAAATAAATAACACACCTTGCAATAGGTACATCTAGCTAAGTTCCAGCTACTAAGAATAAAAGGTCCAGAAGGAAACATAACTGTTTATTCTGCAGTGTAAAAACTAGACAATTTTGTTCTACATATAGAAAGATGTCATTCTGATGAAATACAGGTACAAGAAATAATGTCTTTGGTTAAGAAATCAAAGGAAAGGAAAAAATCAATTGATAAAGTACGTAGAGAAGGCGACTTCACATCTTCGAAAGTAGCTCAAATATTCCGAATTAGAAAAATGATTTAAAACAACTTGCTGCATTTATGGGACATACAGAAAAGATACATGCTGAGTGGTATCGATTGCCTGACGATATTTACCAGACTGCTAAGGTGAGCAAATTATTGATGCATGGACTTAATTAATCAGCACCCAAACCTGTTTCCTGGCCAGTAATTAAAGTTTATATTTGTAATAAATATAAACAGGTTAAGTAAATGCAAGGACTTATTTTCTTATTATAATGGATATTTTTTAGTTTTAATCAAAGAGCAGAAGAATTTTTTTTTAATTATATTTCAGAGGAATTTTTTGTTCGTTTTTCTGAAAAAAAATAATTTGTTCATGTTTTATTATACAAAATAAATAGAAAATCATTGTGTTTGTGTCTAGGAATCTTTGTTGCATTTTCTTTACCATCCATATTTCAATCTATTATCAATTCAATTCAGTTATCTACTTTTTGTGTGACAACTAGTATCATTGCGATGTAGACGACGAATAAATATTACTCAAAATTGTTATATCTACATGTCAAACTCTGACAATTTCAAATTACGTATTTTCTTTTTGAATTAAATAACAATACAATGATATAAGAAAACAGAAAAACTACCATCTGCTGATCTTTACAATTATGACTTGAGAAGACAATTTTATAGTGGAGAACTTCCTATATTGATCTGTTCGTTGACGACTTCATATTGTGGGTTTCTCAAGTGTCTTCTAATCTAATTCTTGTTTCTTATCACAAAAACGTAGTACTTCTGGTTCTGTGTAAGGTGCAGTGGATGATTTGTGTCGAGTAGATGTTTAGCAAAATGAGATATTTCTGGTTGTTTCCGTCTGTACGATCTTAAGTGTTCACCCCACCCCGTCTCTTCTTAAAATTTCGCAGGGTTTGGCCGATTTAGATAGCATCACAATCTGGACATTTAAGTTCTTATATACCAGACTGCTTCAATTGGGATATTTTTGCTTCAAAATTTAACAATTTTGTACTTACATCACTTCATGTTTTCAAAGAAATTGATATTACCAGCATATGTGGTAGTTCTATAATTTTGTACTCGTTTAGTTAGTTTGTGAAATATTTGTTGTACTACTCTCTCCTTCTTTTTATCGAGTAAACTATCAATTCTAATAGATAACCGTTTGATGTGGCTATCTGTTTAATTGTATTGATCTGTCCATCAAAATAATATCGTATGCATTGGTTTCTCTAAAATGAGTAATTCATTATCAACTCTTTGAATTGTTAAATCAAGGAAATTAATTGAGCTATTCTCTTCAACTCCTAATGTAAATTGAGTTTTTGGGTGTGAATGATTAATATGATTGAAAAATGAATCTAATTGTCCTTCACTGTCTATGAAACAAGCTAATATATCATCTACATATCTATAACATATTATATATATATATTTTTTTATTTATTAGCAGTAGATACAAATTTACAGTCTAATAGGGTGATACTTAGGAATACAATCTACAATAAATGCTAGAATCTCTAGTTACAATAATACTCTCTTTGGATAATGATTAGTAAGGTAATTTTTACTTCACTCTTATAAACTTAATCCTAATAAGCTATCATCACAGTACTGCTATGGTTTTAAGTGCACAATGGTATTTATAATACTGTGTGTGCACTCATTTATCTATTTTACAGTTACTTTTGAGGTTTTGTATGTTAGTTAACAAGTAATTGCATTGTATCACATTTTGCCAGCTTATAAAATTATTATCAATATATTATTAGAATTATTTCTATTATTGCATTATTTTGTAACTTGATTTCCTTTCTTGTATGCGATTATACTACATAGTTTATTTTATATTTGCTTTCGACAATCCATTCTGTTAAGGTTTTTTTAATTCTGTAATAGACCTTTAGCTTAAAGCGGTCAGGTAAATCATTGTAAATTTTCGGACCCACACAGTAAATGTGCTTTTGACATGATTTGTGTTTAGGGTTTTGTAGCTCAACCATACCTCTCGTGACATTTCTTGTATTTTGGCAATGTTTTAAGTTTACTTTGTAGTCGTTATTTTTTATCATGAATCTTATGACTGATTTCAGATGGAGTTGTTCTATGTTTAGTATCTTACTTTCATTGTATACCCTATCACTAGGATATCTTCTTTTTTTGAAAAGCATAATTTTTATGATCCTTTTTTGGGTTACCTGTAATTTTGTTAAGGTTATTGAGCCAGCAGCTCCCCACACCACCAAGCCATAGTTCAATAGTGACTCTGCTACAGCAAGATAAATTGTTTTTAGAGTTTTGAAAGGTACCATATTCCTTAGTTCATAAAATTTATAAATTAGTTTTCTGAGTTTAGTTGTTACATACTCCACATGCTCTTTCCAAGTGAGCTTTTCATCTAAAATAACTCCTAGATATTTTAGACTGGTTTTTCTTTTTATGGTCATACCACATTTACATTGATGATTCCGGTTGCATTTTGATTCATGGATTTTGATCGTTTCAAGGTTTGGTAAATTTCTTGCGGCTAGTGCAAATGCCACAAAGTTTGTTTTTTCCACATTAAGCGAGAGTAAGCTATCATCTAACCAGTTTTTTAATTTCTGAAGAGTGTTTTCTGCTTTTGCTTTGGTAGCTTCCCAGGTATCTTCACTTATTAGGACACTAGTATCGTCGGCGAAGCAATAGATTTTGATATTTTCATCGTCAAATAGGTCCATTATGTCATTGATGTAGATATTGAACAGCAAGGTTGAGAGTACTGTACCCTGTGGAACACCAAAGTTTACTTGTAATGCATCACTCTCATGTCCGGATACCAATGTGGTTTGGTTACGGTTAGTGAGGTATGACCTGATAAGGTTATTTGGGATTCCTCTGATTCCAGCATTTTCTAAACGTTTTAATAAAGTTTGGTGTTCCACAGTGTCAAAGGCTTTCCTGAGATCCAGGAAGATGCCCATTACTTTTTTTCCCCTGTCTAAGTTTTTTAGAATCCCTTCAGTTACCTTTACAAGTGCTTTATCAGTGATTGAATTTCTCCTAAAAGCAAACTGGTTTGCATTAAGTAGGTGGTGTTTTTCCAAAAAAGTGATTAATTTGCTTTTGAGGCATTTTTCGATAATTTTACTTATGGTACTTGTTAGTGCTATTGGTCTATAATTGTTCATTGATTTTTTATCACCTTGTTTGTATAAAGGTATGATTGTAGTGATTTTTAATATGTTGGGAAAGATACCTGAGCTAAAAACCAGATTTGTTATATGTTTTAGTGGTATACTGAGATTATCTTTGTATTTTTTAATTATATTTGATGAAATGGCGTCCTCCCCTCCCTTAATGTCATTCTTTAGGTTGTTTATTTCTCTAATTATGTCTTCACTTGACTCAGGACTCAAAAAGAACGATGTAGCACTTCTTTTTTCCTTCATAGCCCTATTTTGTGTGCATCTAGTAATCTTGTTTGCCAAATGTTTTCCAATATTACAAAAGTATGAGTTGAACTCATTTGCCATCAGATTTTTGTCTGTTATTTCAGTATTTTTTTGGTTAGTAATGCATTTTATTTCTGACTCACAGACCTGGTCATTGGTGGCCTCTCTGATCACTTTCCATAGTTTTTTTGGGTCATTTATGTTTTTTTGGGTCTTAGATTTGTAATAAGCATACTTTGCGTTTTTTATTAGTTTACTTAGCATTTTTCTATATTCTTGATACCTATTCAAGATAGTGGGGTTGCGAGGGTTTAGGGTACAATTCTTTTTAAGGCTGTTTCTATATCTAATTGATGTCAAGAGCCCACCAGTGATCCAAGGTTTCAATTTCATTTTTTTGTTTGTTATTGATTTTGTAATTGTTGCTTCTTTTATTATATTTTTTAATTTATTCGTAAACATGGTTGTGCATATTTCTACATTATTTTCTAGGAGAACATCATCCCATCCCTCAACATCCAGTTTCCTTGTTAGATTTTGATAATTTAATGTTTTGAAAGTGTTAATTTCATTTTTATTTACAGAACATGTTTCTAACTGGAGGCTAAGCAAAATGGGGTGGTGATCTGTAAGATCACTTTCCAAGATTAAAGCCCTAGTATTGTTAAAAATGTTACTTTTACATTTGATAAAAAAGTGGTCCAAGCAGGTACCTCCACTTTCACTTTCTCTTGTTGGTTTGTTTATTGCGCTCATAAAGCCATATCCCTGTAATACTGTCAGGTAATTGTTCGTTGTGTCAGAATCTTTGGATAGCAGATCAATATTAATGTCACCGGCAAACACATACACTTTGCTTTGATCCGTAGCTTCTCGTTGTAGTACTCTTTCCAAGTTTTCGATGAGTTCTTCTTTTGACATGGCAAAACACCTGTATGTGGCTAGTATATCTACAGTTTTCTGGTTTTTTAGTAAAGTAACCTTGATAATTTTCAGGTTATTTTCTTGGATTATCCGATCCTCCACGTGAAATTCATTTTTGACAAGGATTATGCATCCATCACATCTATTTAGATTGCTTTCATTAAAAAACAAATTATATCCCGGTATATTGAAATCACTCTTGCACTGCACATTGTGGGTTTCAGACATCACTATCACATCAAATGATTTACCCAGTGATTCAAGATACACTACAAATTGATCGAAATTTTGGTATATACTGCGTATGTTGACGTGGATAATGTTGATGTCCCTATTACTATTGTCGAAATAGTTTATTTGGTCTATGTTTTCACATACATGTGTTTCTATGGTCATATAATCGTCCAAGATATTATTTAGTTCCTTAAGTTAATATTTTTTTTTAAGTTACGTATATTTATGTGTAATACAAAGTTTTTATTGGTATTTCTCGAGATCCGCTTCACATCTTATTTTTATTGCCTGTTCGTTTTCATTGATTCTAATTTCCATTTACATAAAAAGCTGCCTTATAATTCTTCTGTTTTCTCAGATCACGTGTCGCTTTGAAAAGGACCCTTTTGGCCAAAGACATGTCTTCATTGAAGTAAATTTTTTTGTCATCCCCATCTAAGCCACATTTCTTAGAAGTTACACCTTTCATGTCTTTTATTCTCTTTAGTGCATCCTTCTTTGCCTGTTCGTTATTCATTTTCACCAGGATTGGTCCCTCACCACTCTTGTTAACCCTGAAACTCTCTGTTAGGGTTCTCTCAGTAGTAACGCCTCAATGTATTTCGAGAATATTTTCGATATAACATTCAATTTTCATTACATAGTTTGAAGTAACTATGACACCCATGTCAGAAACCTAATAATCGAAATAGAAATCTGTCAGTGTTTGTTAACATTCCTTAGCATACTTAAACTACCTGATATCGTAGTTATCTTCGTAATGAACTATTTATATTGGAGCTGTATTTTGGAATGTAACTCAAAATATAATTCTTCAGAAAACATCACGAATTAATGTTGTTGCAATAAGAAATTGAAGCAGAATTCATAATTAATATGAAACAAAAAGTGTTATTTAAAAGCTATAACTTTAATCAAGAAATCAAGTTATATGACATCCTGCAAACTGCTAAAATTTTGTTTTGATAGATATAAGGATTGCCACATACTGGTCTTTATTGCATTAATGATGAACTCATTAGTCATTATTCACAGCGATCCATATTGAATCATGGAGAGTTTGATGTTATGATATTGAGAAATTTGAATTATTCAATTTTGCGGTGGATTCAATCTTATCCAACCGAACCTAACCATTGTTTTGTTGATTCATTGAGTATCTACTTATTACATTTTATGTCATAGATAATGTAACACTAACGATAATTATAGACGTTCACGGTCACCTGATCAGGTTAGGTTAGCTTCGGTTTGCAAAATAGAATTTTTCCAATTTTTTAATTTGATTTATTCAAAAATGAATAATCAACATTTTTGTTCATTTGGTTACTTGAAGAAAAAGTATTAACAGTTATTTGTGAATAAGCGTTTACATGAACATTCAAAGCCCTAAAACCGATATATGTACCAATTTTCTGATATTCTCATATTTTTTTTATAAACCCCTGTAAAAACGAACACTTGAAGAATAATTATTGGAATCGGATGATTTTTAGATTTTTTACAGACAAAAATTGATAGTGTAAAATTATCGATATATTTCTTATAACGTTTTGACCCATTGCTTTAGTTGATGAAAAAAACACTATATTCTCAAGAACATGTTTAAACATTTTTCAGTTCCATTTTCAATGATTTCCATTATATATCAACATTAGTGGGACGGAAAATTTAATTTATACTACTAACTGATATGATTACAACCATTATATTTCATTTTAAAGATGAACCGTTGAATTGGCAACGTTGTTCGGATGTCTAAGTGCAAATAAAATAGATATACAGTAGTAAGTGTCCGCTAAATGGTCAATATATACACGGATGCCAGTCTGACCGTTCATTCAATCCGGCATATACAAATAAGCGAGACCAGCGCCGAATAAGATGAAATTATTTTAATTTAAATTATAAGCGCCAAACAAAATCTTTTGTATTTATATAAAAAAAATTTCAATTAAAAAAAATACTTGCTTTTATTTTTTTTCTAAAATCCTATAGACCGGTCCTGTATATTCAGTTTCAAAACCCCTCTCTAATTGAGAACCGTCTGATCAATAATGCCAACTGTCAAGTCTTTCAAATGAAAAACGTTATTTAATATGAACTTAAAGAAAACAAATACATTATTCTATTACAAAATCTTCAAAAAGGAACAACTTATCTATGATGATCGTTCATTCAAAAACACATACACTCGAATGAATTATTATTGTATATAAGTACAGCTATGCAACATATTATACACATTTAACATCAGGTGATATTAAATAAAAATACTCTAAGACATAAGATAGCGGATATTGCAATGGGCAATGTTTATGAAATATCAAAGTTCAAACTATGTACACAACACAAGTGAGTATATTTAACCCTTTTTTATAAGTGAAATAGTTTTAAATACCTGTTCACTTTTTTCTTCAATTTACCTCGTTGATTCCTTTTTTAGATTACTTCCCGGGACACTGTACAGTCTTTTGTGTTTGGGTAATAACCAAATTGATGTTATATTCCATCTACATCAATACATTTTAGATAGGATTCCATAGTCCAGTTCTTTCTGAAATGTATCGTGGAGATACCATTTCCACGATACAAAATTTTACTTGCTTATGCAGATAAATATTTAAGGTTAGTATGCTACAATTTTCACCAATTTCTTGTCATATTTCTATTTTTCAGTTTGATTTATAAATTTATTTAGTTATATTGAAGAATAATGTATTTCTTTTATATTTACCAATCAAATGGTGCTGCTTTTCTAATTGTTTTAACTTATCTTCTAAATATTTTACATTTCACCCCATTCATTCTACCAAAAAGAATTCCACCTAGTTAGTAGTGTTCATTATCAACAAACTTTCTTTATTCAATTTTTTTTTATTTTTAATCTGCTTGCCGCTGATCAAATCATTTCAATTCTAATTCACCAGTCAAATCGGTTATAAAAATTATTGTTGGTAAATCTCATTTCGGGGTTCAAATTGTTTATTTATCCTTTTAGGACATTCCGTTTCATATTTTTAAATAATCAAATTTGATATACTACTTCTTTTAATATAGTTTCCAAAATATTTAGAACTGACAACTCTTTTTATTTTCATTTGATCTATTCAGAATGACAATTCATTTCACAAACGTCCTACATTTATAACCTTAATGTTATTATTATTTTGACTTTATTCCTTGACATATTCTAAAATAATTTTCCAATATTACCAAAGAATTTCTTTCAATATCTAATTAGTATATTTTAAAACAAATCATAATGTTCTGACTCTTACTATGTGAGAAATAGATTGTTACAATTTATACAAGGTAACGTTCAAAATGTTCTCTCTCAATGACTAGAAATCATGTTATATGCAACATATGTGCATTTACAGGGTGCATTGAAAATTTCCTTTATGTTTCTTCGGTTTGATTTATGTTTATTTTCTCTCTTGAATGATGAATGATATAGATTATCTATATTTCTTACGATTTAAATGGTAATTAAATTCTAAATTTTGTATTAACATATGGTGTGTAGTATTTCATTCCATATTATAGTATACAGTGTTGTAAGTTCCTTTCTATGTTAACATCCCCTAAATTTTGCGTTTATCAAATTTTTATACGGTATCCGCCAAAATAAACAGTACCGAAACAGAGAGTGCTGTGGAGTTGTTTATGTAATATGGATTTGTCATATTTGACTTAATTGTCATTAGTTGATATATTAATAGTACGCTGCAGTTGAATTTGATTTAAAAATGGTTCTAATAACGGAAGAAAAAGTTTTTTTGGTAGAGCATTATTTTCGTTCATACGGAAAAGGTCGTAATGATGGTCCAAGCTTAGAACAGGTGTCAATAATATATCAACAAAAATTTAATAAAGCAGCTCCTAGTAAAAGTGTGATGTTAGCTGTTGTTGAAAAATTTCGTCGCACTGGTAGTGTATTGTGTCAACGTAAAGGTTCTTCAGGTCGTCGAAAAACAGTATGCACTAACGAAAATGAAGGACGTGTTTTTAACCAAGTTGTGCAATCACCTCAAAGAAGTCTTGTAAGAACTGCATGTAAACTCAACATTAGTGAAACGTCTTTACGTCGCATGTTCAAATCAATTGGTGGTTATCCATACCGTATTCAAGTTGGACAACGACTTAATGCTGCGGAAAATCCGCCAGCGAATATTGCCGAACTATGGGAAAGAATACACAATATTTTTCGGCAGTTACATCAACCACTTTTTATAAATATGTTTATTGACTTACAAAATCGATATTAAGCTTGTTTGCGTCGAAATGGTGAACATTTTGAACACTTACATTACAGAAATTAAAAATTAATTTTTATTTTCGGTACTGTTTATTTTGGCGGATACTGTACAAGGAAAAATTTTATGAACGCAAATTTTACTTCAAATATTTCATTTTTGAAATTTTTCCATTAATTATTATATTTGTATAAATCTTTTATGTTGAAAACACCTCTTATTTCTCCACCTTCCATATATCTTAGAACATAGCTATTTACTACATTCTCATTTTCTATCACATATGGTCCCTCAAGAGGTGGTTTCAATTTTGCACATATTCGTTTATTTTTGTCCGATACCCTTAGAGCACGGACGATTACTAAATCTTCTTTATTAAATGTCGTTTAACTTTTCCCTTTTTTCCATTCTTCGTAGATATTTATTTGCATTGTTTTGCAAATTTTTATTTACTCTTTCCAATATTTTTTCAAATTCTTCTGTAGTATTTATTTCCCATTTTGTTTGAAGTCTCAATTGTTTCATCAAATAAATTGGACTTTCCACTGTAACTGTGTTTGGTAAATTGTTTAAATAATTTTGAATTTCTTCTATGTGATCTTCCCAATTGTTATGATTTTGATTCCACAAAGTTATTCTCAGAAACTTTATCACTTCTCTTATGTACCTTTCAGATGGATTTGAAGATGGATGCCGAATACTAATTGTCTTTAAATTTATTTGATTTTTACCACAGAATTTTCTAAATCTTTCATTTGTGAAATAGGTAGCATTATCTATTATACAATTTTCAGGTCTTATAATTTCTTGCATATATTCTGATAGTTTTTCCATGATGACTTTACTTTTTGTTGTTTTTGTAGGGTACAATTTTACGAATTTGGAAAATAGATCAACCACCATTAAAATATGGCAATTTCCTTGTTACCTAGGTATTAAATTGCTTAGGAAATCTATAGCAATTATTTCCCCACATCTCGTTGTCAATATAGATTTTGCTATGTTCTCGTTTCTTCTATGTTTGCTTTTTTCCAATTGACAAATATGGCATGTACTGGTGATCAATTTTGCGATACTTTGGTCCCCTTTACTAATGTAATTTTCTCTAAATAGTAACCATAATTTCCTAGCTCCTATATGTCCATTTCTTTTATGTAAATTCTCCAAAATTTTCTTAGCTAAATTTTCTGTTATTATAAATAAATCTGTTTCCCCATTTTTCTTTATCCATGTATCTTCTTTCAAGTGTCCTCTTCGTTTCTGTTTTTCAGTTAATCCCATTTGGTCTTCGATAGTGCTGTTTAAAGAAAATATCCCATCTGAATCTTCATGATATTTACCCCAATTTTCACAATTCTTTTATTTTTATTATTATCCCCCTTACTTTCTCTGCTTAAAGCGTCTGCCACTACATTTGTTTTTCCTGGAATGAATTTAATTTCAAAGTCATATGAACTCTACTGTTGCCAAATCTGTTTTTTAAAATTGTTAGTGAAGAATGATCGGTTGCTATTGTAAATTTTGCTCCTAATAAATAAAATCTAAATTTTGTCACACAGAAAATTACACTTGCCATGTTCTGATACCCCATAATTCCTCTCATAATTTTTCGTTACCCTTGATACAAAACATATGGGTACTTCCATGCCATCCTGTATCTGTAATAGTACTCCTGCAAACCTCTCTTTGGATGCGTCCGTCCGTAATATGAATGGTAGATCATAATTAGGATGATAAACCTTTAATTGTTTTTTAAATGCTTCTTTTAAATCGTTAAAAGCTAATTCTGTTTCATCAGTCCACTTCCATTTATTATCCTTCTTTAAAAGCCTTATTAAAGGTATTTATTTCATGCTCAAATCAGGTATCAGACGTTTAAAATAGTTCATCATCCCTAAAAATCCTCTCAGAGATTTTAGGTTTGATGGTCTCTTATACTCTATTATCGCTTGTATCCTCTTTTCATCCATAGACATCCCGTTTTGGTCTATTTTATAACCTAGGAAGCATATCTCTTCCTGATAAAATTTGCATTTATTCTTAAACCTGCTCTATCTAATTCCTTTAAGATAATTTCAATATGTTTTAGGTGTTCTTCTTCATCATTCGAGAAGATCAATAATCGTCGATATAATGAAGTGCAAAGTCTTCAAATTTATTTAATATTTGGTGTAATGCTCTAACCAAGGCAGAACAAGCAATTTGTATACCATATGGAGCTACACAAAATCTGTACAACACACCATCAATAGAGAAACCTGTGTAATCTCTACTATCCTCATCCAAAGGAATTAGCCAAAAACTGTGTTTTAAGTAAACTTTAGAAAATATTTTTGTATTCGTTATGCGCCCAAAAATTGTTTCCACATTCATCGGAGCCTCGTATTGCGGCAGTGTATTGATTGATGTTTCTAGCATCTAGGCATAATCTCAATTCACCATTTGCCTTCTTTACGACTACAATAGGGTTTACATATCTTGTGTTACATCTCTCTATAATACCGTCCTTTAACATATTTTATATCTCTGAATGAACTTTTTTCCTATATTTATAAGGTATGGGATATGTTCTTATTCTGAAATTCTCTATTCCCCCAACTTCTATCTTATGTACATAATTATTTGCCATTCTCATCTCTTTTTTAATTAATCCTTCATACTTCATTATCAAATTCTTCACTTTCTCTTCATATTCCTTATTTCCACACACTAATTCCAATTCTTCCACTCCTTTCTATATTCCATAACTTCTTATTATCCTCTTCAATTGCCAATACTTCCATATTCTCTTCCTCAAATTCAATTCTATTACCATTTAATTCTATCTCCATCTTTTCAAAATCAATTCTTGCCTTATATTTCGTTAATTCATCTATTCCTATAACTATGTCTGTTTCTAAATTATCTACTAACAATAATTGCATCTCAACTTTTTTCCCATCCTTCAATTCAATACTTTGTATTATAGATCTGCTAACTTCACACAATTTCTTTCCATTTGCTCCTATTAATGTAGTTTTCGGTATTTTAATTAGCTTATTTTCATAATTTTCAATATTTTCTTCTATTAGTTTTGTTTTAATTATAGACGCTTCCGAACCTGTATCTATTAATATTTTGACTTGTTTCCCATTTAATTTCCCTTTGATTTTTATTAATCCCATTATTTCTTTTAATTCCAAATCTTCCCCAAATTTAATATATTCCCTTAGATGTTCATATGTACAGATGATATTTCTTACATTTGGTATGTGCTCGATCCAAAATTTTGGTCGGGCTCTTGTTCAGTGATTATCTTTGGTTCTACCGATATCACTCTCTCTTCTCTCCTTTGGATATTATTTACTCTTCTCTGTCCTCCATTTCCTCTTTCTTCCTCCCTATAGTCTTTTCTTTGTTCTCTATTTTCTTCTCTTTGTCGGTTTTCATATTGTCCACTCCTATTATTTTGTTCTCTATAATTGTTATTGTTATTATTATTATATCTTATGTTTCTGTTATAGTTGTTTTGATTGTTAAAATTTCTGTTATATTTATTGTTATTTCCTGAATTATTGTTATAATTATTGTTTCTGTTGTAATATCCATTGTTATAATTTATATTGTTTGTTATTTGTTTTATTATAACTTTGTTCATAATTATCTCTCCTGCTATTTTGATTATTTGTATTATTCTCATAACTATTGTTATTGTTGTCATTGTATTGATTATTTCTGTTAAAATTCTTACTATTATTATTATATTGATAATTTCGGTTAAAATTGTTACTATTATTATTTTTATTCCTATTATAGTTATTATTACTCTGTTCCTTTCTAGTCTTTGTAAATAACTACTTAATTGTTCAATATTTTTGACATTCTGAATGGTAATCGTTTCAGTTATCTCGCATTTAAAATGTCTGGATATAAACATGATTATTTCCTCCTCTGGTATGGGTGGATCTAGGAATTTAGCATTCATGAATACTTTCATAGCATAATCATTCATGCTATTTCCTCTGCCTGCCTCATATTTGCCTGAGGAAAGTTTCTCTCTTACTTGAGCACAATATTTTATGAATTGTTCTTCAAATTCTTCAAAATTATTAAAATCTTTCTCCTTACTTGTGTACCATATACTAACGCATGATTATCCAGGTTTTCTCTTATCATTTCTTTTATGCCTTCTTTATTTTGTATATTTTTTATTTTATTCCTTAGAATTTTTATAAACACTTTTGGGTGTATTTTTTTGTTATCCTCTTCAAATTTGTGTTCCCCTCTATTTCCAATATAATTGTTTATTATTTTCGTCTCCATCACTCCATTTCTCACTTCTTGGAAATTTCTATCTCCTTTTTGGTCATGTTTTTCCTGTAAGTAAAATAGCCTTTCTTCCATGTCTTCTAATTTTCTTGTCATTTCCAATGTATCTTTTGACTGGTCTTCCTTGTGAATCCTACTTCCAGTTTGCTCAATTTTTCCTTTCAAAACTCCTATCTCCTTCTGTATTTCCCTAATCTTCTTTTCTGTTTTCATTTCTTCTTGCTTTAGCTTCTCTTTACATGCTTCTTCAACATTCTGTTGAAATTCAGTCAAGGTTCTGTCCCATTTTCCCTCTAGATTTCCCATTCTTTCTTGGGTGTCCTGAACTCCCATTTTAATTTCCTTAACTTCTCTCTGAATTTCTCCTTTGAAATCCTTTTCTTTCTCCTCTATTTCCTTAATTCTGTTAATCTGTAGATTTTCTATTTCCGTAATCCTTCCAATCACCTCTCCTCTTATTTCTTGTTTGGTAAATTCTATTTTATTTTCCATGTATGTATTTGATTCTTCCAATTTCTTCTCAACATGTTGTTAACATATCACGCGATATTCCTACATCTTCTTTGTTATTTACTATGGGTCGGAAGGTTCATGGCGGGGGGGCTATATGCGCCTCCGTGTCGATCTTGGTTGTTGTCCTGAAAACTCGGGATTTTCCAATTAAGGCACAAATGAGCGGTTGGTTTCCCTGCTGAAATCAGTTGTTTTGTGTTTTCTCATGTTTCGATTAACATCTTTGCTCCCAAGTTTCACATCCTTATTTGATTATACCGTGCTGACGAAGGCAAATGAGCTAGAAACATGCATATCCGCGGTTACCACTCTGTTTCAGTAGCCCTTTATTTTGCGTGAATTACCCATGAATCTCTTTGTTGTTGTTGTTGTTAACATATCACGCGATATTCCTACATCTTCTTATATATATATATATATATATATATATATATATATATATATATATATATATATATATATATATATATAATTTGACAATTATTTTTAAAAAATTCAAATATTTCTTTTGATGTTGTATACAATTTACCATTTACATATATTATAATATACATTCTCATATACTTGATAATGGAATAAATAAATTCTGAAAGCTTGGACATAAAAAGTATGAAGGGTACTCGTTTTAATTTGCCGCTTCCCCAATAAACCTATGTTTAGTATTAATTATTCGGCAAAGATCAAGTTTAACTATATATATATATATATATATATATATATATATATATATATACGAGGGCAATTCAGAAACTAACCTCCGATTGGTCACAGTGCGGGTAGTGGGGGGAGTAGCGCGCCATCTGTGCATTCACACGCTCAGCAGGTCAGTCGGCATCAAGCCGTAGTCGAGTGAACATCGTACCTGCGCTAGTTTAGTTTTTGTGGCAGTTTGAAATGTGTGCTGCAATAGAAAATCCCGCCAAATGTGAAGTGCGTGCTGTTATAAGGTTTTTTACAGCCAAAGGATACTCTGCAGCAGCTATTCATCGTGAGCTTTGTGCCGTGTACGGACCAAAAGTTATGAGTGAAGGAGTTGTCCGTGAATGGGTACGTTTATTTAAAAGTGGACGAGAAAACGTTCATGATGAAGAGAGGGGTGGTAGACCATCCTTGGTGACTGACGAACTCGTTCAGACAGTTGATGCAAAAGTTCGTGAAAATCGACGTTTCACAATGGCGGAGTTGTCTACTGATTTTCCACAGATTTCTAAGACTCTTTTGTACGAGATAGTGACAGCAAGATTGGGTTACCGTAAGTTCTGTGCACGATGGGTGCCCAAAATTCTTACCGACCACCACAAAAGTCAAAGAATGGCCTCTGCATTAGACTTTCTGTCACGTTATGAGGACGAAGGAGAACCATTGTTAAACAGAATCGTGACCGGTGACGAAACCTGGATTAAGTACGTGAACCCTGAGACAAAAGAACAATCAAAGATGTGGGCACATTCAGATTCGCCTACCAAACCAAAAAAAGCCCGGCAAGATTTTTCTGCCAGAAAACTGATGGCAACGGTGTTTTGGGATGCCAAAGGGGTGTTGTTGGTTGAATTCATGGAACGTGGGACGACCATTAATCAAGACGTGTACTGTGAAACACTAAAAACATTACGACGGGCTATACAGAACAAACGCCGTGGTATGCTGACTTCCGGTATCGTTTTTTTGCACGATAACGCCCGTCCTCACTCTGCTCGCAGAACAACAGCCCTTCTTGAGTCCTTCAAGTGGGACGTTTTCAACCATCCACCTTACAGCCCAGATCTGGCGCCAAGCGATTATCACCTCTTCATGCATATGAAGAAATGGCTCGGGTCCCAGCGGTTTGATGACGACGAAGAGCTCAAAGATGCGGTCACAGGCTGGCTCAAGGCACAAGCGGGTGATTTTTATGCAGAAGGAATTTCAAAGCTTGTGAAGAGATACGATAAGTGCCTCAATCGTTATGGAGACTATGTCGAAAAATAGTGCAAAGATGTAGTTGTAAGATGTATATATTAAAATATTTTTACTTAACTTGGTGTATTTTTTTCAATCAACCGGAGGTTAGTTTCTGAATTGCCCTCGTATATATATATATATAGAAGAAAGATAGTCTTTGCTGACTAGTTAGGAATAAAACTAGTGAATATTGGGGATTGCAGCAAAAAATTGGAAAAGATATACTCTTAGCGGAAAATGTCCAAGCTTTCGAGGATGTTTGTCCTCATCATCAGGGAAACTCCGAAGTGAGGTTAGATTCCATAAAGATGTAAAATCGTAAACTACAAGTCGTAAATTGTGGAATATTTAAGTAGGAATTGAACCAACGGCCTAATCACGCTATGACACGATTGATTAGGCCGTTGGTTCAATTCCTACTTAAATATTCCACAATTTACGACTTGTAGTTTACGATTTTACATCTTTATGGAATCTAACCTCACTTCGGAGTTTCCCTGATGATGAGGACAAACATCCTCGAAAGCTTGGACATTTTCCGCTAAGAGTATATCTTTTCCAATTTTTTGCTATATATATATATATATATATATATATATATTATATCTAATGTTTTAATAATTATAATTGAATGGATGTATAATATATAACAATATGAAATATTATTTGTCGACGTTTTCACAATTTGTGATTGTAGCGACACTCTTGTATACACACCTTTACCTTTACTTTTGACAGTAGTTGTCAAACAATGCCCGGCCAATATAAATATTAATTTCTGGATTTAGAAAGATAAATTAATTCACAATATACTTAATCACTCTAATCTCAGGGTGGGATCAAAAATTTTTAAATAATAATAATTCAAATTTTGTAAT
The DNA here is from genome assembly GCA_963921935.1 of Galeruca laticollis. NCBI lineage: Eukaryota > Metazoa > Arthropoda > Insecta > Coleoptera > Chrysomelidae > Galeruca > Galeruca laticollis. The sequence continues at coordinate 1,371,872 of OY998185.1, forward strand.
TTTCAAATATTATTCCAATCAAATATTATTCTATATTCCGAATCTCGAGTAACTGTTTTTTCATATAATAAAAGGCACTTGAATTATTTTATGACATTTACAAATTAATTGTCACTGGAAATTAAGCAAATGTCACTGATTAAATCAAAATTACTATAGCATGCAAAATGTTAAATACGTTGAAAATAGATACTGAATAAATACCACAGTGAGTTGGAATCAAAATTATATATATTATATAATCAGATAACAAATTATAAAAGTTTTATTATTTCCCAAAATATTGTAAACGAAACAAAGTTAATAATTTCTACCAATCTTAATATTACTACAACCTATTCTAAAACTCGACTAATTGTAAATTTTTTATGCAAAAGTTCAACTCGTTTAATATACCCTTGACGTATATCAATGTCAAATAACGCAAATTTGTCTTCAAATTGTCTATTCAAAATTTTTCACTTGATGTAAGATCTTTTATGTATAACGTTAATTTGGTTTAGCTAATATTATTATTCTATAGATGCATCTATTTTCGAAATGTATTTAAAAGGCCTGTTAATTCTCGAGAAATAATTTTAAATTGGAGTGGACTCACCAAATAGGACAGGAAAACTCGTACGTATTCTAAATGTATTTAGAATTCTGCAAAACTTTCTAAATATCTTATTTAGAAACTGGAACCACTTACACTTGATACGATGCAATTCTTCTATGAATTATGCACGCACTGGCTTTACAAAGTATGGCTTTATAATCTGATTGTATAGTTATAATTTTTATTAAATTCTCAACAAAATTTGAGACAACTCTTATCTCGATGTTGTCTCTTGGGGGTTTCAAATTAAACTAACTAAACTTTTCTCAAATAAATAAATCTCTTCTCCCGTGGTTACGAAAAATTCCTTTTTTTTTAAAAAATACTAATTTATGTTTCCCTATAACAAAGAGAGATTTGAATTCTTTTATTACCATTGTAATTCTGATAGCAGAGACATCTGTATTTTAAAATTTCAAATATATTCTCCAAATTGTAATATAATCTGTCTATCATTAAATATATTCTACATAAACGTCATCCGAAAATTGAAATGTCAAATTTGATTTGTATACCGAATCTTTCAAAATTATTAATTATACATATAATACAGTGTGTATCGAAAGTATTGTATACAAATATGGATAGTTTTCCTTATTTTAATGTTTATTTTACATTTTAAATAGAGGAACTGTTATAATATATATATATATATATATATATATATATATATATATATATATATATACTAAACATAGGTTTATTGTGGAAGCGGCAAACTAAAACGAGTACCCTTCATACTTTTTATGTCCAAGCTTTCAGAATTTATTTATTCCATTTTCAAGGATAAAGTATATGAGAATGTATATTATAATAGATGTAAATGGTAAATTGTATATAACATCAAAAGAAATATTTCAATTTTTGAAAAATTATTTTTCTTTTCTACAAGAACTATTGAACTTACCCATTCACTTGGTTCACTGTTTTTTTCAATAACCCCTATAACATTTGGTCCAACTCCTGTTTTAGTCTATTGTGCACACTAAATGGCATTCTACGTGGTGGCTGGAGAAACATTTCTATCTATTTCAATATGACGATTATTAGGCAAACAACCAAGACCACTAAAAACATCTGTAAATTGATTCACTACTGACTCATGACTAATTACTGAGACTTTTCTAATTAATTGTAAGTTCTGACATGTATTTAGACCTAAAATAGTTTGTCAAGACATTTCCACTAGTACAGACTCCATTTCTCCTACTTCACACAGTTTAAAATAACTCGACCTATTACAGGTAACATATTATCTGAAAATGACTTTAGTTTCACTTTTGTAGGACAAATTTTACTGTTAACCTACAAATGTTTAAACAATGTTAAAGACATGACATTGACCTCTGCACCAGTATCCAAGATGCATTTTATTTCAAACCCATTTATTGGAAGTTTATTGACCATACATTGTTACTATCAACACTATCAATCTGATTAATTGACTTTATTACAAAACAGGTTTCATCATATTAGAATTAACCATTCTTACTTGTTTACTTTGACAACATTTTGAAAAATGACCTCTTTTGTTACAAGAATAACATTAAATATCAATTGCAGGACATTTGTCTCTATGACTTTGACCAAAGCTACTACTACCACTGATAGGCTGATACTTTTGATCATAATTAGATTTATTCCTATTAAAATGTACAAATTGATCATGACTTTTGCTACAGTTATCATTTATATAACCACGACTTTGATAATTAACACTTGGACCATTATTATTTTTATAATGATTATTTTCAAAACAAGTACCCTGACTATAAAAATAATTTTGTTTATTTTTAGGCCTATTACCTGGACTAAAATACTTATTCTGATTATTTTTACATTTAGTGCCTGTTTTATTTTCTATTTTATATACAACTGCTTCACTATTTTTATTTAAATTTTGAGCTTTTAATTGAGTGACAATAATACTTTTTGAAATATTTAAAACTTTTTCTACATTTAGTGTTTCTTCTCTTAACAATTTTTCTTTAATAACTTGTAGTTTAGGACTTAACTCAATAATAAACATGTCACATACCAAACATTCCTTTAAAGCTCCCAAACTCACAAGAAAGACTTAGATTCTTCAATGAAGTCATGAAGTCTTCCGCGGATTCTTCTTCTTTTTGAGTCCTGGTTAAAAAATTATGCCTCTCGACTGTAAGGTTCTTTTTTGGGTTGCAGTGTTTCTCAAATTGTTTGACTACTTCTTGATGAGTACAGGTGTCCATGTCCACTTCAAATGACTTAAAAATATTTCTGGCTTCCCCTCCAATATAATGTAATAAAAGTGCTACTTTCCTGGTCTCCGTTTCATCTCTCAAGTAAATCTTAAAATTGACTATCCAGTCCTCCCAGTTTCTCGAAATGTTACCTTTTAGTGACAATGGGGGTATGTTGTGCCCAACTCCTGAATTTATTTTGACGACAGTTTGATTGACTACGGTTGATTCCTCTAAATCTCTATCAGTATCGGACATTATTTATAGACTTTTGATCAACGGATTGACAACGATGACGACTGACTGACTAATATATTCAAAATCTGCCTCTTTTCCTCTGTTTGCCTCGTGCTTAAGGTTATGTAGACATTTTTAATATAGAAGCATCCTTTTTACTAAATTCGACACAACACTTCTGACATCATGTTGTGTTGTGGAATGATCGTAGGTTCTGACTATATAATAACTAATAACAATCAGGATGGAGGCAGATTCATTAAAACTCAAACTCTTGTATTTACTTGTATTTATTTTACGATCACTAGCAAATGTGTTGGGCTATCTGTCGAGTCTCCCCGCAGCTGTCTAAACCCAGGTTGACATTGTTGCCAACCTTCTTTAAAAGTCCTCAAGGTTGTTTCGCAACAGCTAATCTAGACATAACACAACAGAGATATACTTCATTGTAGAGTTTTTTAATTTTATGTATGGATTCACGTTTTTCTTTCCTAATTATTCTAGATAAGATACTCCACCAGGCTCTATCTATGTGCCATGTGCGGAAATGACAATTGGCAAATTATGATATCACAAATTTGAAATTTGGCAACGTTGTTTAATTACTAAAACGATATTAGCATCTCGTCACTTAACTAACAAACCTGCTGATATCATGTTAGAACTCGAATGATATTAAGCTTGAGCCATAATTTCATACGTTTTAACAGTATTAGATTCAGGTTTACATTATGATTTTTTTTGTTTTTCTTAAGTGTGACTTGTTTAAGAATTTATGGACTCGAGAGAAATACTTTGAGTTAACAAATATTTGTTGAAAATACAAAATTTACTTACCTTCATGACTGTGTACGCAAAGAATACAACAATACCAATGGTGTATAAGGGCATGATTAGTCCCATACTATTGCCACCTTGTTTTGAAGGAGGCACTATATGACCGGCGCCGCCTATCGTCGGACGCATTCCAGGAATAGGTCCAGGCTATAAACAGAAACAAGAATATTATAGACATTATAAAGTTAGATTAACGCAAAAGTTATTTATCTATTGTTGCCAAGTAATGAGAAACTTTTTAATACTTCATATGTCATGATATCTAAAATCAATTCTATATGTTATTTGCAGTGCTAGTAACTCGTAAGGGTAGATTATGTCGAAACTACTAACAACATTGTAGTAAAATTATGTACGAATTTGTTTTGGTACCTGAAACATCGCATACATTTATTTTTATATCTGCCTCTCACAGAGGGCCCTAGTTACACGGTTTGTACCGAGTAGTTTTAAACATAACTTTTTTGACGTTAAACTTTCTAGTCCGCACTTTATATGAACTCAAATATCAATTTTACATCAAAAAGGCACTCTTGGTAAAAGTCGGTATATGTACCGTTGGAAGCTGACATAGGGTGACATAATTGCTGTATCATCAGCAAATGTTGCTATAAGCGTTTCATCGGTAGTTAGTACATCTGCCGTATATAACAAGTATAAGAAAGGGCCTAGGATACTGTCTTGAGGTACTCCAGTTTTAATTTGATGGAAAGTTGAGAGTTCATTGTCAAATTTTATTTAAAAGTGTCGATTGTTTAGATATGATTTTAAGAGGAGATCTAGTTGGTCGGGTAGTTGTTTTTTAATTTTGTAGAGGAGGCCGCTGTGTCATATTCTATCAAATGCTTGTCGTATATCGAGAAACACAGACACACATAATTCCTTGTCTTCCAGGCATTGTTTTATTTTATTCACTATTCTATGACATTGTTGGGTCGTTGAATGTTTTTTCTTAAATCCAAATTGGTAGTCTGGGATGAAATCATCAATAGGAATTGTAGTTTCGATTCAATGATTCAATTTAGGATGAGGGGTTCAAATACTTTAGACATTATGGGAAGAAGGCTTGTTGGTCGGTAAGAACTTGCTTCCGTTGGTGGCTTACCAAGTTTATTGATCATTATTATATGTGCAAGTTTCCACTAGATAGGATGATGGCTCAATATCAGCATACTGTTGTAGATTGTAGTCAGCAACTTCAGTAGGAGAAAATGATTTTAATGGGGGCGATAGTTGGCCAGGTGCTTCTAGGAACTGGTTTATGTTATCATCTTCATTATTGTTTTCATGTGAAGTAGTAAATATTTTAACAAGGTATTCAGCGAAGGTGTTTACCTTTTCTGCATTCGAACGGGCCCAAGGTACCATCAGATCCACTTATCGGAGGGACACTCACAATAGGTCTTTTAATTTTTTTTTGTTGCTTTCCACAATGGGTGGCCCTCCGGTGATAGTTCCGATAAGTACAAAAGTTTTAGCAATAGAAAGTAATTGTAGAAAACCCCTTTTTTTGGAAACAACATATATTGCAGAACAAAATTATGTCATAAATAAAAAAGCAGATTTAAATGGTTGGAGTAGGGCTCTTGGGTCTAGCATACTTCCATACCTGATATTTTTTTTTTCACGGGAATGTATTTATGGATGATTACCTTTCATTTTAACCTAAATCAGTCATCCCCCTCCCACCCCCTAAGGGCGGGGGTGGGGGTGACTTTGTAAAATAGTCGTAAAAATAAATTTTTGAATTTGGAATCAAATTCTACGTAACTTTTTTACGTATACACCCAAAATTTCATTTTGATAACTTGTTTTTCTTAAAGTAATGCAAACAAAAATTTATCAAAAAATTGATTATTCAACAGTGTAGAGCTCTCGGGTCTAGCATACTTCCATATTTGATAGAAAAAAACTTTTCGCGGGAATATGTTGATAGATAATTGTCTCTCATTTTAACCTAAATCAGTCATCCCCATCCCACCCCCTAAGGGTGTAAAATACTCGTAAAAATAAATTTTTTAATTTGGAATCAAATTCTATGTAATTTTTTATGTATACACCCAAAATTTCAATTTGATAACTTGTTCTTTTATAAAGTTATGCAAAAAAAAATTTATCAAAAAATTAATTATTCAATGGTGTAGAGCTCTCGGATCTAGCATACTTCCATATTTGATAGAAAAAAAATGATGGATGATTATCTCTCATTTTAACCTAAATCAGTCATCCCCCATCCACCCCCTAAGGGGTGATGACTTGAGAAAAATTTAAAGTATAAGATAAAATTATGAAAATTCAGGGCCGTACATAAAAAAACTCAAGGAAACCGATGACGTCGTTGGAATTTCATTTTTTCCGAAAATAAGGGTAGCCACCCCCCAAAAAAACCACCCCCGAAAGAGAATTTTTAATTTAGTGTATTTTTTTGAGATTTCACGCATCGTATATGCTCTATCCCGAAAATGAGGTCTCCATGTCTTCCCGTTTCTTATATAACAGAGTGACCCAAGATCCAGAATCATCGCATTTTCTCTGAAATTTTGTCAAAGTCCATACTTGAGAAAAATTTCAAGTTTAAGATAAAAGTGTGAAAATTGAGGGCCGTACATAAAAATGTATCTCAAGTATGGACTTTGACATAATTTCAGAGAAAATGCGATGATTCTGGATCTTCTGTTCTATAAGAAACGGGAAGACATGGAGACTTCATTTTCGGGATAGAGCATATACGATGCGTGAAATCTCAAAAAAATACACTAAATAAAAAATTACCTTTCTGGGGTGGTTTTTTTTGGGGGGTGGCTACCCTTATTTTTGGAAAAAATGAAATTCCAACGACGTCATCGGTTTCCTTGAATTTTTTTATGTACGGCCCTCAATTTTCACAGTTTTATCTTAAACTTGAAATTTTTCTCAAGTATGGACTTTGACAAAGTTTCAGAGAAAATGCGATGATTCTGGATCTTGGGTCACTCTGCTATATAAGAAACGGGAAGACATGGAGACTTCATTTTCGGGATAGGGCATATAAGATGCGTGAAATCTCAAAAAAATACGCTAAATAAGAAACTCCCCTTTGGGGGGTGGCTACCCTTATTTTTGGAAAAAATGAAATTCCAACGACGTCGTCGGTTTCCTTGTATTTTTTTATGTACGGACCTACATTTTCATAATTTTATCTTATACTTGAAATTTTTCTCAAGTCATCACCCCTTAGAGGGTGGGTGGGGCCCGCGAAAAATTTTTTTCTATCAAATATGGAAGTATGCTAGACCCGAGAGCTCTACACCATTGAATAATCAATTTTTTGATAACATTTTTTTTTCATAACTTTATGAAAAAACAAATTATCAAAATGAAATTTTGGGTGTACTACGTAAAAAGTTACGTCGAATTTGATTCCAAATTCAAAAAATTATTTTTACGACTATTTTACAAAGTCACCCCCACCCCCGCCCTTAGGGGGTGGGTGGGGGATGACTAATTTGGGTTAAAATGAGAGATAATCATCCATCAAAACATTCCCGCGAAAATTTTTTTTCTATCAAATATGGAAGTATGCTAGACCCGAGAGCTCTACACCATTGAATAATTAATTTTTTGATAACATTTTTATTCAATAACTTTATAAAAAAACAAGTTATCAAAATTAAATTTTGGGTGTATACGTAAAAAATTACATAGAATTTGATTCCAAATTAAAAAATTTATTTTTACGACTATTTTACAAAGTCACCCCCCCCCCGCCCTTAGGGGTTGGGTGGGGGCTGACTGATTTAGGTTAAAATGAGAGATAATCATCCATCAACACCTTCCCGCGAAAATTTTTTTTCTATCAAATATGGAAGTATGCTAGACCCGAGAGCTCTACACCATTGAATAATTAATTTTTTAATACAATTTTTTTTGCATAACTTTATAAAAAAACAAGTTATCATAATGAAATTTTGGGTATATACATAAAAAATTACATAGAATTTGATTCCGAATTAAAAAAATTTATTTTTACGACTATTTTACAAAGTCACCCCCCCGCCCTTAGGGGGTGGGTGGGGGCTGACTGATTTAGGTTAAAATGAGAGATAACCATCCATCAACACATTCCCGCGAAAAGTTTTTTTCTATCAAATATGGAAGTATGCTAGACCCGAGAGCTCTACACCATTGAATAATTAATTTTTTGATAACATTTTTATTCAATACTTTATAAAAAAACAAGTTATCAAAATGAAATTTTGGGTGTATACGTAAAAAATTACATATAATTTGGTTCCAAATTAAAAAATTGATTTTTACGACTATTTTACAAAGTCACCACCACCCTTAGGGGGTGGGTGGGGGCTGACTGATTTAGGTTAAAATGAGAGATAATCATCCATCAACACATTCCCGAGAAAATTTTTTTTCTATCAAATATGGAAGTATGCTAGACCCGAGAGCTCTACACCATTGAATAATTAATTTTTTGATAACATTTTTATTCCATAACTTTATAAAAAAACAAGTTCTCAAAATGAAGTTTTGGGTGTATACGTAAAAAATTACATAGAATTTGATTCCAAATTGAAAAATTTATTTTTACGACTATTTTACAAAGTCACCCCCACCCCCGCCCTTAGGGGGTGGGTGGGGGCTGACTGATTTAGATTAAAATGAGAGATAATCATCCATCAACACATTCCCGCGAAAAGTTTTTTTCTATCAAATATGGAAGTATGCTAGACCCGAGAGCTCTACACCATTGAATAATCAATTTTTTGATAACATTTTATTTATAGCCCTTGATAATGAATAAAAATTATTCGAAAGGTCGGGAATAAATATCTGAAAGAATTTACTCTGGAGTCTTATTGCCACATCGCCACAAAAATATCCATTATATATATGTATGTATATATATATATATATATATATATATATATATATATATATATATATATATCTCGTTTCATAGGTAAGTTATCTTATTTTTTTGGTAGCTTATATCTTAAAAAATAAGCTTTTAATCATAAAACCCCACTAATGAATTAAAACGTATATCATGATAAACTCAATTATGTTAGTATAAAAGACATTACGAAACTTTTTCATTGAAAATTAACGAATTTATTGTTCAGTTTCTCGGAATTCCTAACCCCAAAAGATCATAATTGCGATTACTAATGCCTACAATTATGATATAAGTTAAATAAATCAATATAGTTTTATTTTTAAATTTTCCATGTATAAAGATTAATTTATAAAATCAAAATTTTAGTCCTTTAGAATAATCATATGGGACGACAATTAAGTTTATGACTTGGTGGACATTGGTATCACAATAGTTGACAGCGTTACGAGTCCCCTCTCTTTCCCAGTCTAAGGGTGGAGGTTTTGGATCGTCAGGAGTGTTATCGTTATCTCAGCATTTTCATCTGATGTTTTCCCATGTTCGTTGGTCTCTTCATTATGGAGAAGATGAAATCTGTTTGAGGTTTGAAGTTAGGGTGCTCTGTCATTTGAGTTTTGACGATTTATTCGTTTTCTTTTATTTGTCGCAACTTGCCAGGTATGTTTGAGTGTCACTTCTTCATTCTCGCTAATCATTTCATCCTCGTCGCTCGAGCTCGGCAAATTTGGGTTTGTGTTAATTCTTGAATTTGTTTGATTCGAGTTTGAGTTCGTCAGAGCTGTCACGACGTAGTTTGAGTTTTGACACATTTGAGGAGGGAGTATTTATTGTTCCTGGGTGCTGAAACCATAGAATGAAGTTTGATTCATCGTTTGATTTGGATATGTTGATGTTTGTGGGGATATATATGAAAACTGGAGCGGCTGATTCATGGGTGTTTGAGGAACTTGTATTCTTGCGTTATTCTGCATCATATTTTGCGGTAAGGATGGAAAATGGCTGTGTGAGTTAAGGTCTATCACTGGTCCATTCCCTGTCGGGAACATTTTATTTTTGTTGGCGGCTTAATGATTCTGTGTAAACGTTGTCGTCTGTGTAAACGTTGTCGTTGTTATTTTTTATCACAAGTTAGAACAAAGTATAATCGCACAAAAACTGGTTTAGATAACACAGCCGAGTTTCGCACGTTTTATCGCTTTGAATATTCTAACGATACTAGTTTTTATTTATGAATTAATTTCCAATAACATATACAGTGTGTCCACGTAAGTTAGCGGCATATGGGAAATTTTTTAATTATTAATTTTACGAAAAAAGTTATTCTTTATAAAAAGTTCTGCATGGTGCAAAACCTAAAATTCAATCATCAGATGTTAAATATTTTCAGTCGTATACGAGGTTTGTCAAAAAATGTGATTTTTGCTCTAGAGTAAAGTACCTTTCTTTTTGACAATATCGAAAATTGTTACAAAGAAAAGATGTTTAGAATTAAAAATAGCTTTGAAATATTCAACATTGTTAATTTACATTAAAAAATATTTTTTCTACATTTTCTCTGCGATTACGTTGGAAATTCAAGTTTGCATGCATAATTAATCTGGGATGCATTGGCATTTTTTAAAACTGATAATTAAAGTAGGCTTTGTGAACTGTCTAAATATCGAACATTCGAAAAAACGTCAACAATCGTATTTCAAAAAGTGCCACGGTATAAACACTGTTTTTAGGCAGTCTAACAGTGTTTTTCATAGTTTTTAGAGATCCGTATTGTACAGTTTTATGTTTGACAGACGTATTTGTTTATGAAAAGTTAGACATGCCACCAACATTAAGTCTGGAAGAGAAAATTCAGATTGTGCTAATAGTGGGTGATAAGTATAAAACATTTCAAGAAGCAGCAGACATTATTAATTTCCGAAATCCAGATAAAATATCCACAATGAAACTGTTAGAAAAATATTTAATAAATTAAAGACTTATGGAGATGTACATAATAAATTTAGCAAAAAACGCCAAAGCATGGTAGAAAATAATGACGTTGCGTTGCAAGTAAAGCTCTCTGCAACTGAGCATCCTAAATATCCTTTGCGAATGCCAATTGCCAATGGATATAAAAAAGTACAGTTTCAAAGATTCTAAATAAATACAAATATTACCCTTACAAACCTCAAAAAATTCATACTTTAAGACCAGGAGATAATGATAGAGGATTTGAATTCTGTTGTGACATACAGGGAATCTTAGTAGATAACCCATTTATGTCAAGGTGTATTATTTTTACGGATAAAGCCACATTCTCATCAAATGGGACAGTTTGTAGCCAAAACTGTCGTTGGTAGAGTGATACAAATCCACATTCTACGTTGAAAACTCCGTACCAATATTCGTTCAAAACAAACGTGTGGTGCGGAATGTATAAAAATCAAATAATTGGACCTGTTTTTATCCGAGAAACCTTGAATGCTGATCGTTATTTGTGCTTTTTAAACAATAAAATAAATTATTTTCTTGACAACCTTCCCTTACTTGAACGTCAGCAGATATGGTTCCAGCAGGATGGTGCCCCATGTCACAGCAGATTAGATGTACGTCGATACATTCAAAATATTTTCAATGGAAGGGTTTTTCATCGTTTTTCGGAAATTTCTTGGCCTCCGCAGTCTCCAGATTTAACCCCACTCGATTTTTTCTTGTGGGGTTACTTAAAGCAAACAGTTTACCTTCAAAAGCTATTTCAAGATGTTGACCATTTAGAGAGAATAATTGCAGAAGCGGTTCGTAATATAACTCTCCGTATGGTTAGAATTTTGTAATAGAACTGTTACATGTATAAACAGAAATGGAGGATATGTGGAGGCATTAGTAAATTGAAGATAGTGATTATTCATTAGTATTTATTGTAACAAAGTGAATTATGCATACAACTTGTTATTCATTTAAATGCATCGTTAGAATGTTACAAACTAGTGATTAAGCAACTTAAAGGTTATCAGTGTTCGATAAAAATTAAGAGATAATTGTTTTTAAAAGATTATTTAAAATTGTTTAATCAAATATATAATTAATAAATGCAATGCATTAATGTGCAAACTTAAATTTCCAACCTAATCGCAGAGAAAGTGTAGAAAAAATATTTTTTTAATGTAAATACACAATGCTGAATATTTGGAAGCTATTTTCAATTCTAAACATCTTTTCTTTGTAACAATTTTCGATATTGTCAAAAAGAAAAGTACTTTACTCTAGAGCAAAAATCACATTTTTTGACATACCTCGTATAAGACTGAAAAAATTTAGCATTTGATGATTGAATTTTAGGTTTTGGACCATGCAGAACTTTATATAAAGAATAACTTTTTTTCGTAAAATTAATAATAAAAAAGTTTCCCATATGCCGCCAACTTACGTGGACACTGTATGTAGAATTAATAAAAAACAACTTAGATAAATTTGATACGAGTGACTATCCTTTACATAATCCTTAAAATATTCCTCGAGTTAATAAAAAAAAGTTTGAGGTAAAATGAAAGATGAGATGAAATTAGAAATTATTACCCATTTTGTTGGACTACGGTAAAAAATGTATTCATATAAAATACAGACTAGCAAAAAGCAGAAACAAGATATGGGAGATAATAATAATATAGGAAGAATGTAGTTGAAAATCTAATAACCTTCAATGATTATTTTAAATGTTTAAGAAGTTGAGAACCTAAATATGAGAAACAATGTAACATAACAAACATCAAGTTTTTAGTGTTGAACTAACAAAAATGGCTTTAAGCACATTTGATGATAAAAGATACTTATTAGCAAAACACTCAAACGTGGGGTCACTATAGTTTAAATAATCTAATTCATAGTTATAAATAGGGCTGCAATAAATATATATATATATATATATATATATATATATATATATATATATATATATATAAAATTCTGTATACAGAATTTTAATTTTTAACCTTCTATGTTTTCATGTTTTTGACAGTGTTATTAAGCCGAAACAGAAGATGACACAAGTCGAAACGCGTCTTTTGGCAAATAATAAACAAATTATTAAAAAGTAAGGATCTTTATTCAAAAAATTCCTCCCATATATATATATATATATATATATATATATATATATATAAGCCAAGCTTTCGTGTAATATAATATAAATGATGACATACTTCACATAGACAAATCAATATAAAATTTTGTCTCGCAATTATTTTTATCTTTTAAGTTACTTTATATTGAATGAAGTTTGAAGAAAATTTTAGGTTAGATTGTAACCTGAGAAAATGACTGACAAATAATTTGTTGGACATTTTCACATTAATAGAATTGAATTTATTTTTATGAAATAAGCATGCAAATATTGAAAATGATCTATTTTGGTCCATAGTTAAGAGGTAGCTATAAATATTGCTAATATTTTCAATGTCACTTTTCATGTTCATACTATTATTTGCCTTGTTAATTTCAAAAAATTATCTCTTAGAAATATTTTGTTCAGTCTGTAGGACTTTAGCATCTTCAAATAACATTTTATGGCCTGTTTCGATGGAATGTTTTGTTAATGCACATGATTTTTTGTTGAGCTTTATATCACTTTTATGAGATGTGATGAGATTAGTCAGATTTCTAGAGCCGGTACCGATGTAGTTAAGATCACAGTTATTGCATTTTATTTCATAGACCACATTTTATTTTTTCAAGTCAGGTGTGGAATCTTTCAATTTGCTGTTTACATTTCCAATCGTTTTGACGTTTTTTTGTGTTATCTTTATATTTGTTTCATTTTTGAAAAGTTTTATTATGTTTGTTGATTAATTTTCAATATTTGGAATTGATAAGTAATTAATATCTTCAATATTTTTATTCCTATCTGTTTCATTGGTAGAGATATTAATATGAAAGGTTCTATCAGAATTAGTGTTTCAAAGAATTCTGTTGAGAAGTGTTTTAGGATAAGAATTTTCTAATAAGATATCACGCAAAATTCTTAATTTTTTTTTGTTTTAGAGAAGAATGAACTAGTTTTTCAATTCTATCTTTGAGACAAAGAATGAGATTGATTTTCATTTTTTTTGGTGTGAAACGATGACTTTATATACCTTCCTGAATTTGTTGGTTTTATATACCAATCGGTATCAAAGTGTTGTCGTTTCTACGGATTATTTTAGTATCTAAAAATGGAATGCTATTATTTATTTCAAATTCAACTGTAAATTGTAAATTTTCATTATAACTATTTATTTTTTCTAATATTTCATCTGATTTATTAACTGGTATCGCACAAATTGTCATCAACAATTTTTTTTAAATTGTTATATCAAATGATAGTTTTGAAAGAATATCTTCAAAAAGATATCCATTACATATTGTGCAATTATGGGAGAAATAGTAGCTCCCATTGGTGTGCCAAGAATTTGTTTATAGTAACATCCTTGAAATTATAGGTTGATATGTCTATGTGAAGTATGTCACCATTTATATTATAATAATATTTAAAATTATGTCAACTAGAAATACAAATCAGCCCAATCAGTTCAACAGACAATTCCCGACTACAAATACACGTCCCAATTTTATATCTGAAGAACTCTATAATATAGAATCACAAGACGATGATGACCATTCCTATCAGTTACCATACCCCGATGATACAAATAATGGTGATACAACAGAGCCACTCGACGATGGCGTAAATTTTGAGTAAGTGCCTCGGAACATACCTCACAAAATAAACCCAGTTGTTTCAGCCCCGAAATTATTTCACTTAACAATGTTAAATCTAGCGAACTGCCCTATGTAGTTCTACCTGAACATAATCTAAAATTCTTGATCGACTCCGGTTCGAGTAGGTCTTTCATAGACCCCAAAATTGCTTTTAAATTATACCCAAATGCAATCAATAATGATCCTTTTGTAGTCACAACGGTATTTCAGCAATCTTCCCATAAATATCGCGCTGACATACAAGCCTCAAAAATATTCAAATTGCCAAACCCAACAAATTTGAAATTTTTCCTTTTTAAATTTCACAACGTTTTTAACGGCCTTATAGGTCTAGATAAACTTAAGTTACTTCAAGCTAGTGTTGATTTCAAAACAGGGTATCTTATTACACCTTTTACTAAAATAAAATTGTGTTATCATAAAACGTCGCATGATTTAAATCTCGTTACAGTAACTCCTAGAACACAGCAAGTAATAAAAATTAAAAACTAGTGTTTCTCAAGGAGATATAATTATTCCTTATAAAAAAATTGACGATTGTGAAATTCCACAAAGTCTTAGTACAGCAAAAGACGGTTATGCTTTAACAACAATTTTAAACAAATCTACGAACTCTTTAATTTTAGATTTTTCAGAAACGGTTTCAGTTGAAAGTTTTCATGAAAATTACTTAGAAAACAATAATTTTGAAATTAATAACTTTGAATATTCTGATAAAAATTTAGTAATGCTAAAAATTCGGACCGAACACATGAACGAAGAGGAAAAACGAAAAATCCTCGAGCTTTGTAATGAATATAACGACATTTTTTATAAAGAAAACGAACCATTGACATTTACTAGTAAAATTCGACATCAAATACGAACGACTGATGAAATACCGGTCTACACGAAAACTTACAGATATCCTTTTATACATAGACAAGAGGTCGCTAATCAGATACAAAACATGCTGGACTCTAATATAATTCGCCAATCGAACTCGCCATGGTCATCGCCAATTTGGTGGTAAGTAAGAAGAAATATGCCAGCGGCAAACAAAAATGGAAAGTAGTTATCGACTACAGAAAACTTAATGAAAAAACGATAGATGATCGTTATCCTCTGCCCAATATACACGATGTTTTAGCGAAATTAGGAAATTGTCAATATTTTTCGACAATAGATCTAGCTAGCGGCTTCCATCAGATCGAGATGGAAGAAAAAGATATCGAAAAAACAGCATTTAATACAGAAAACGGACATTAAGAATTCCTTCGTATGCCTTATGGTCTCATCGGCACCTGCCACCTTTCAAAGAGTCGCAAATAACATACTACGAGTTATTCAAAACGAAATGTGTTTGATTTACCTCGATGATATCATAATATTTTCGACTTCCCTTCAGGAACACTTGGAACGCATGCGAACAGTGTTTCAACGACTTAGAGAAGCAAATTTCAAGGTCCAGCTGGACAAATCAGAATTTTTAAGGAAGGAAGTTGCTTACTTGGGCCACATAGTAACACCTGACGGTGTTAAACTAAACCCAGACAAAATATACGCTATACGCAACTTCCCAATACCGAAAACACCAAAACAAATCAAAGCCTTCCTTGGTCTACTTGGATATTATCCACGATTCATTAAGAACATTGCCAAAATTACAAAACCCTTAACAAAGTGCCTTAAAAAGGGGGCGAAAATTGATTTAAATGACGAGTACATTACCTGCTTCGAGACTTGTAAGAATTTATTGATAAACGAGCCTATTCTACAGTATCCCGATTTCTCGAAACCATTTAATATTACAACAGATGCATCAAATGTAGCTTTAGGAGCAATCCTATCTCAAGGCCCTATAGGTCAGGATCTCCCCGTAGCATACGCATCACGTACTTTGAATGATTCTGAACAATCATACTCAACGATAGAGAAGGAGCTTTTAGCTATAGTATGGGCATCCAAGTACTTCAGACCGTACTTATATGGTAGAAGATTTAATATTATAACGGACCACAAACCATTAGTCTGGTTAAATTCACTAAAAGAACCAAATTCGAAACTCTTACGTTGGAAAATAAAACTCGAAGAGTATGATTACCAAATAATTTATCGATCCGGAAAATCGAACAGTAGCGCAGATTGCCTCTCACGAATTGAAATCCATACTAAAGAATCACAACCATTTTGGAACGACGATTCCTTTTGGAAAAACGTGGACGAAATCTTAGGCGATACCAGCAATTACTATAGTCAACCCAACCCAGACCGTCAAACTGACAGTAGTCTCAATACACATCAACCTTCGACGCGTAATCAACCTGCAGAACCTAGTGTTATTAGTGTAAGACAAGACTACGATAATTTGTCTATGATCGTAAATATTGACGATACATTTCATGACAATCACGAACAACAAACTGAAGACGACCCTGACGAAAATAACACTGTACATTCGAATTTCGATAAAAATCCTATAGTAGGTATCCCAATTACCGAATGTGCTGTTAACTATGGCAAAAACCAAATTTTCATAGATTCAGTAATACATTCTCCGGCAAAACCTAAAATAAAATTTCTTTTTGGAAATAAGCAACGTTATTACATTCAGTTATCTAAAAACGACTTTAATAACGATGCGATAAACTTCATTAAAGAATATATTGTCCCAGATGTCTCATACTATTTATATTTCGAAGATCCGACTCTGTATGAACCACGTTCGGTTTGTTTACAGCAATATTTTAAATTTTCTTCTATAAATCTTAAGAAATGTACAAGTAAACTAATCGATGTAATAGACAAACAAGATATATTGGAAACGATCAAAAACTATCATGAAAGCAAATCCAATCATCGCGGCATAAACGAAACCCTTCAAAAAATCAAACAAAAATATTACTGGCCCGATGTGAAAAAATCAATCCAAACTTATACCAATGAATGTGAAATATGTCAGCAGTGCAAATATGACCGACATCCAGTCAAGATCCAAATGAATTTAACACCAACAGCGACTAAACCCTTCGACTCATTCACATTCGAAAATTCAAAATTTTTAACGATTGTAGATAGTTTTTCAAAGTATGCTCAAGCCTACTATTTAGAAGCCTTATCAGGAACAGAAATAGCTAATAATCTCATCAAATTTTTCTCCCATCATGGTATACCCAACCAAATAATTTGTGACAACGGCACCGAATTTAAAAATACGGTCGTAACCGAACTTCTAAACCTCCATAAAGTCTGTTACCTACATGATCAATAGGTAACAAATAAATGTTTGTTGATTATAATCCTAAATATAACCAGTTTGATGACCAGCTAGTTACAGTGGAGAAAGGGGTGGGTAAATCAATATTATTCACATTTAATTACCCTGAAAGGTACTGTGTAACAGTTCAAAACGTTTTATTTAGCGATAGAATAGTGGAGGAGACAAGATGTTTAAGGAAAGTTGAAATTGTTTACGGTTTCACACTATACGCAATTCCCCTATTAGTACTGATAGGTTCACAAGGTAAGTAGATATTAAATGTTATTTTATGAACACATATAAAATCTTAGTTCGGCGGAGTCCTCTACTATGGTGGAGTGGAAGTCAGTTTCTCAATGGTCGATAGGCGAATGATGCTATACAAAATAATAACTATATTCTTACTTGTGGTCGGTAGTCTGGCTATATTAAAAAGGGGCTATCCGGACGTCTAGCTGTGGTGAACCATGCAGATGGTCACAGCAATGGTATTACTGTCAGTAAATGATCCAAAGTATAACAAAATAAAAAAAACCTAAAAGAGTTAAAAGAATATGGTGGTTAGTTGAAACGGGGTTAGGTTAGGTTAGGTAGACTTACCGAAGGTGGAGTGGCTTTAAATAGACTAGTTTATAAAATATCCCCTTGCGGGCTTTTCAATACGTGAAATATTATAAAATGTTTCGGAAAGTGTTTCCCTTTTTTCCTTTTTGGCCTCAAAAATCCGGAAAAGTTCGGTTCACCTCATTCAGGTAAAATTCAGCCATAAAAGACAAAAAAGTGGAGTGGAAATAAAAGCATAATGACAGTAGATCAATTTGATAGATAAGTCAAAGTACCAACCTTAATTACTTACTGGTCTTCCACTAGCCAGCTTGACTCTTTGGTAGGGATAGCTCTATATGTTTAGACCGTTTAAAGTGAGGGATCAATAAAAGAAGAATTTCTTATATTATTTAGTAAACAAACAATGTGATGACTAAGTGATTGAAATTGAAATTTTTAATTTAGTTTTAACTAACTTTAATCAGTTTGAACCCGTAAC
Source organism: Galeruca laticollis (assembly GCA_963921935.1). Lineage (NCBI taxonomy): Eukaryota > Metazoa > Arthropoda > Insecta > Coleoptera > Chrysomelidae > Galeruca > Galeruca laticollis. The sequence goes on from OY998185.1 coordinate 1,390,673, forward strand.
AACCCCCCTCTTTCCTGGAAAAAGTTTTTTTTCCCAAAAAAAACTTGACAATCCAAAACAATTTTATCTACAATCTTATTTAATCTATATCAGAGCCCGAGTCAGAATTTGAATCTTCCGGCGGATGCGCCTTTATATCCTTGGCGTGCCAGACACCTTTGGAATTTCCCTTTTCGTCCTTTAGCTCATAGGACCAGGGTGAACAAATTTTTGAAATAATAAATGGACCTTCAAATTTTGGAACAAATTTGGCTGTTATGGACCTTGCCTTATCAGAAAGAGCGTGTCGGCGTTTCCATACTTTCTGTGCTAGACTAAACTTCTCGTCTCGTCGACGTAAATTATACCTCTGCTTGGTGTTTTCATACGCTATTTTGATACGACGTCGGATGTCCTGGAAAACTTCCAATAAAGCTTCAGAACGAGTAAGAGGATCGGAATTAGGCTTTTGCGATGTGGCTAGCGGGTGAATATCCTTTCCAGATAACTGGATTTCGCGACCAAAGACAACAAAGTTTGGACTTAGCTGGGTTACCTCATGGCAAAATGTGCGTATAGCGCAGGCAATCTTCTGAAGGAACTTATCCCAGCTCCGATGGTTTTCAGCCACATAAGATGTCAATGCCGTCTTTATTACTCTATGAGAACGTTCTACTGGGTTGCTCTGAGGATGGTAGTTTGCAACGTGACAAGAGGTAATGTCGTATTGTCTAAGAATATCCTGAAATACCGAGCTAATGAATGATCGACCATTATCCATTATTGCCTTCTGGGGAGCACCATAGACAAGAATTACGTTATCTTCGAATATTTCCAGATGCGTTTTTCAGTAGCTTGCCTTAAAGGGAATAAAAGTATATATTTACTAAATATATCCTGTATGGAAAAAACGAAAGAATATCCAGATGCCGAACGAGGTAGAGGTCCAATTATGTCTAAGCTAACTATTTGAAATGGTCTTACGGCAGTTGGGCCTTGACTAAGCATAAGTCCAGCGGGAGCTTTTTGAAGAAGCTAAGTTTGGAGGCAGATTGGACATTTTGCAATGTAGCGAGCGACATCTTGCTTTTGTTTAGGCCAGTAATACTTTCTACTAATCTTAGTTCGTGTTTTATATACTCCAAGATGACCTGATGTAGGAGGATCATGATGTGAATATATTATTTCCGTTCGTTTCTCCTTTGGGATCACCATTAACCAACCATCGCCATCTTCAGCTAGTTCTGGATAGGCAACATCGACTTTTTAAAATAGTTGTCCATTTTCCAGCCGCCACAGCGGATACTTGGCTGGTGTATCTTGTATTCTCTGGCACATTTTGAGATACCATTTATCTTTGGACTCCAAGTCGATACTTTCAATACGAGGTACAGCTCTTGAGAGTGGGTCAGGAACAGTATGGTTACTACCTTTACGATGGACTACTTCAAACTCAAATTGTTGTAATCGGACTGCCCATCTAGCGATTCGTCCTACGGGGTCCTTAATGTTATTAATCCACTTAAGAGCGAAATGATCTGTTATGGCAGTGAATTTAACGGCTTCGAGATAAGGACGCAAGCGCTCTATGGCAAACAACACAGCCAGACACTCCTTCTCGGTAGTGCTATATTTACTTTCTGATTTCGAAAGAGATCTGCTCAAATAACAAATGACTCTCTCATTGCCTTCATCATCCATCTGTGACAAAACAGCACCCAACCCGTAGTCAGAAGCGTCAGTTTGCAAAATGAACCGTCGTTCAAAATCTGGACAGGAAAGCAATGGAGCGGACCCTAAGTATTCCTTAAGAGCCTTAAAAGAATTATCACATTCAACACTCTAAACAAAAGGCTGGTTCTTTCGAAGCAGAGTACATAGCGGGGCGATCAAGGACGAGTAGTTGGGTACGAATCGTCGATACCAAGATGCAACACCGATAAGTCGACGAACTTCGGTAACAGACTTGGGTCGAGGGATTTGCAGGATAGCTTCCACCTTAGTTGGATCTACCATTAGTCCACCAGCGCCTATAATGTAGCCAAGGTATTTTAGTTCGGACTTGCAGAAATGACATTTATCTCTATTAAGAGTCAGTCCCGCTTTGGTGATTCGAGATAAAACTTCCCGTAGAATATCAAGATGTTTCTCGTAAGTATCCGTACAGATGATAATGTCATCCAAGTAGACAAATACATATTTTTCTAGATCTACACCTATGATCTGGTCTATGAATATTTGCCACGTTGCTGGGGCATTGTGGAGTCCCATCGGCATTCGCTGAAATTGATATAGACCACGATTAGGTACAACGAAAGCTGTCATTGGCTTAGATTCTTCTGAAAGCGGTATTTGCCAGTATGCACTTTTGATGTCCAATGTCGTCAGATAGTGAGCATCCCGAAGTTTGTCCAACGTAGCGCTTACGAAGGGGAAATGGTAATCATCCTTAGTAGTGACCTTATTAAGTTGTCGATAATCTACGAAGAACCGATGACGTCCATCAGGCTTCTTAATGAGGATTATCGGAGAGGGCCAAGGAGAGTTAGAAGGCTCCACCACTCCATCTTCGAGCATCTTAGTAAGTTCTTCATTTACTTGCTTCAAAATCGGCGGCGACAAAAGATAATGCCATTGTTTTAGTGGCGGCGAAGAAGTTCGGATGACATGCTCAACGTAGTTAGTGCATCCTAATTTGGAATTCATCCCTTGAAAGGTATCATCAATAAGTTTGTTCAGTCGAGATTGCTGCTCAGGATTCAGATGGTCGGATGAAATTAAGGCTAATTGCATTGTTGGTTCACTTTGGGAGGAATCTCTAAACTGCCACTCACCCGAGAACATATTCGGGATTATCTCCATTTCCTTCCAAAAGTCCATTCCCAAAATAAGAGTATGAGGGAGTTCAGGAACAATAAGAACATCGATAATCTTTACTTTCTCACACAACGCAATTGGTAAAGATACCTTACCCAAAATACCACAAGTTTGGCCTGAAGCAACAACACAAGACTTTTGTTCAGTGCTTTGGATCTTGCAGGAAGATTTTAACTTGTTCCAACCAGATCCACCCAAAATGGTGTTTGTAGCTCCGGAATCCAACAAACCAAGCAATTGACAACCATATATTTTCACCTGAAGATAGGGTCGCGTATCTCCTTTCGCATGAGCAAGGACATAATCTAGTAAAACTTGACGTTGTGAATCGGCCACGGAAAACGATGCGTCAGACAGCTGGCCTACTGTTGACTTCGGTTCCAGTTTCTTCGACAGTTAGGGCAATTATAAATCGAACAGTTGTTCTCTCCACATTTATAACAAAATCGTTTGCGAGGCTGATCGCACTTCTTAAAACGGTGACCAGTCATGCCACAGTTCCAACAAGATGATGCAAGTGAAGCGTTAGATTGAGGTTCAGCTGGTGCAGGAGTTAATGCCGAAGACGCGGCCATTGTTCCAGATTCTCGTTCTAGACAATTAGAAGTGTTTCTGATAGCGGCGACATAAGGCTGACCTGAAGGTTTTCGGTATGCCAATTCCGGCTCGAGGAGAGATCGATTTGAAGAAGGTGGGGGAAGGAATCTTTGTATCCTCGCCTCAGTCTATTCTACAGCCCGACCTAATCGAATAAGCTGATCAATCGTTGATACTTTATGTAGGGCAAGTTGAGACTGGATGTTCGGTAGGAGGTTTCGCTGTATTAGAGCTACCCGATCCTTTTCACTAGGTGGTTGATTTAGTTTGCGAAAAAGGTTTTCCATGATCGTAATAAACGTAAGAACTTTTTCTTGGCCACCTTGAGTCCTTCTTCGAATCTCATCCATTAGGCTTACTTCATAATCGTACGGCAAGTATGCTTCACGCAATTGAGAGAAAAAATCTTGCCAGGAAGAAAATCTTCTGGTCCGGTACCAAAGCAAAGCATCTTGGGTCAGAAGTTCAGGAGCACAACGCAGCAATTGTTGTGTAGAGACACCTCTAGACCTACGGAGCTCTTCGATTCTCTCTAAAAATTAATTGACGCTCGTGCGGCCATTGAACTTCACATTCCATCTAGCAATATCTGGCATTCGGGAATCATGGCTCCAACTATTAAAACTGTGCTGTAGCTGATAAGGAGAGTATTCATCCATATGACCTGTCATGAATTCAGGTCTATCCCAAAGTACATTAGTACTATTCAACGTAGCTCTTCTAGAAGAAACATTGGTTGGATTAGGCTGATGTTCGGTAACTGTGGGAAAAAAATTCACACGGTGTCTAGGATCAGTCATATAATTGTTACATTGCGCATGATGGAACACTGGGTAAGACTGATGGGTAGCTGCAGCAGTGACATGTTCCTCAGGCATATCTACGAAGTCACCAACTATATTTAAGTTTCGACTCCCTGGAGGCTGACGAGAGCATATTGGTTCATCCAATAAGGATAACTGTTGAACCCTATCTGCAATGTTTACTGATGTGGCATTCTCCGATGTTGTATTTAACAGAGGGAGCATACAAGCTCCTGAAAGCCGCAAAAGCAAAATATGGAAATCGCTCAGCATGGTCTATGAATGGCAGAATTTTCGTGAAGTGTGACAACGCTGTCAAGCTGATTCAGAATGTGAAGGATTTGACCAAGTAGAAGACAGGAACTATTATCAACAACGATTCTTTTTTGCAGGACTATTTTTGTTTTATTTTGTTGTCTCTTTTTTAGTTTATAGAATAAATTGCTTTCGGCTAAAGGCCCCATTACACGATGGGAAAGGCTTATTGTAAATTAAAGTTTTTGAAAATAGCTTTCACATATTTCTTATTTCAGATAGTATTAATACGTTTATTTTTTCATTTATAATTTATTTTTAAGATTTGGAAGTAATGATTGGAATTGGATTTCTTTCAAGTAGGGTGCACTTCTTTATTTAGAAACAAAGTATGTTTTTTTGCACATGGCTAAAGAACTTACATGAAGAAAAATTACTATTTTAACTTGTTATCTAACATAACTAACGGACTTGTTAATTGAAAATATTTGTTATTGAAGTATTTCGTAATGGATTGTTGTTTAGTTTTTGATATGAAATATCTTTATTAAAATTTCGCTTTACGGCAGTAATTCTGATTTTTAAATTAAATTATTTTAGGGTAGAGTGCGAGTTCACATAAGACTCAACATGTCGAAACTTATTAACATTTATTTCCAAAACTGTAGGGGATTGAACACTAAATGTTCTGAATTTCTTATGAACTCTTTGATTGGTGATTTTGATATAATAATAGCAGTGGAAACATGGTTACAGGATGGAGTGAATGATGGAGAGATAATAGATTTAGGAAGGTACAATTTGGTAAGATGCGATAGAGATTTAGAAATTACAAATAAAAAAACCGGCGGAGGTGTTTTTCTAGCAATTAAAAAACAATATAAAATATTAAAAGTTATTAAAAAACAAACACTTTTTGAAGCAGTTATAGTTGAAGTTAAAGCAAAAGGTTGCAGGTACGTTTTTGTGGGGTATATATACCTTCTGGAAGTTTAATTAACGTGTATGAATCAGCTTTTGAATTTTTACAGAATAATATGAAAATATCCGATAATGTTTACATTTTTGGAGATTTTAATATACCTGATATAACTGGAATTAATTTTAATAAAATCATATCAAACGAAATACTTGAGAGTTTTCGTGATTTTATGGATTTTAATGGCTTCACACTATATAATAACATAAAGAACAAGCATGGAAGAACATTAGATTTAGTAATTTCTTCGGAGAACAATTTACATAATTGTACAGTTAATAGAGATTTTGTGCCATTTGTTAAAGAAGATGAATATCATCCTGCTCTTGAAATTTGTATTAAATGTATAACAATTGGGGGGACGGGTAAAACCATGAATAATATTGCTGAAGATACAACTATAAAAAAGCTAACTTTCTTACCTTAACGGAGCGTATCAGGGACGCGAGTTGGGATATGGTACTGAACGAAAATCTAGATGTGAACCGAGCTTTGAATAATTTTTATAGAATTTGGAATAACATTATAGAGGAATGTGTCCCAAGATATGTTCATTACAAAAAATCTAAAATGTATCCCATTTGGTTCACCAGCGATATAAAAAGTAATTTAAAAGAAAAAGAGAGGTATCGAAAACTGAAAAATATTTCCAGTTATTTTAATGATAAATACATAGAAGTGAGACGAAAAGTAACTAAGCTTATAATAATTGAAAAAAAGAAATATATTAATAAATTAGAGCAGGAAGTAACTTCTGATATCAATAATTTTTGGAATTATATAAAGAATAATAGGAAAAACTCTAATAGTGGTAAATTTATATATAACGGGGTAGAGGTAGCGGAGGAAAAAACTGCAGAAACATTTGCATCATTTTTCGCGTCAGTGTATGCTGACAAAAAAGCCTCTTACAATTTGCTCTTGAATTCTGACTTAGATGTAACAAATAATACATTCGTATTGAATTCTGTTAGTGAGTTAGAATTCGATTTGGCACTAAAAAAGCTGAAGCCCAAAAAGTCGGAGGGAACTGATGGAATACCACCATATATACTAAAGGCATGTGGCGAGTGGGTAAGTCAGCCTTTGATACATATTTATAACCTTGTTTTAAAAACTAGTATATTTCCCTCAGTCTGGAAAACCGGATTGGTATGTCCCATATTTAAGTCCGGTGATAAAATGAACATCGAAAATTATCGACCTATTTCAATTATGTGTGCCCCGCCAAACTTTTTGAACATATATTATATTGTAAACTGTATACACATGCTGAAAATTATATAGTACCTCGCCAACATGGATTTGTGTCAAAAGAATCATCTAATACAAATCTGTTTCTTTTTAGTAATCATGTATTTGAGTCAATGAAATGTAAATCTCAGCTTGATGTTATATATACGGATGTCAGCAAGGCATTCGATAAAGTTGATCACGACATATTACTAGAGAAATTGGGTAGTTTAGGATTATCATATAATGAACTTTGTCTATTTAAAAGTTATCTAGAAAACAGATATATAGTTACTAAATACAACGGAAATGCATCGGGGAAATTTGAGGCAAATTCTGGAGTGCCTCAAGGTTCCAACCTTGGGCCGCTTCTTTTTGTACTTTTTATTAATGATTTGCCTAAAGTACTAGTATCTTCAAATGGCCTTATATTCGCAGATGACTTCAAAGTATTCAAAAAAATAGAAACAGTGAGAGATTGCGTTATGTTACAGAAGGACATTTATAGGGTGTTTGAATGGAGTTATGAAAATAAATTAAATTTCAACCTACGCAAATGTTCTGTTTTAACTATAACGCGTATTAAGCAACCGTGTCTCTTTACTTATTTAATGGGGGGTCAAAGCTTGCAACGCTGCACTGAAATCAAAGATTTAGGCATAACTTACATTCTCCTTTACCAGACACATTGAAAATATAGTAAAGTCAGCTAATAAAATGTTGGGTTTTATAATAAGACAATCTCATATTTTTACTAATTTTAATACACTTAAACTTTTATTCTATAGTTTGGTTAGGAGCAAGTTGGAGTTTGGCTCATTAATTTGGTTCACGGAACTTCAAAGTAATTTGAATAAATTAGAAAAAATTCAAAATAAATTTTTAAGGTTACTCTATTTTAAAAAGCATCACGTGTACCCTGACTACCAGATAATTAGAAGTACAACTCTCAGAAATGAATTTAAGATATTATCCCTTGAAAATAGACGACAACTAGCAGTATTGATATTCTTATATAATATTATAAATAATAGAGTTAACTCCCCTGAGCTTTTGTCTTTGATTAGATTCAACGTGCCACCTAGACGAATGCGCCAGGTTACAATGTTTAATATTCCTTCATCATTCAACATCTCGAGATCACCTACGGTGAACATGTTTCGACTTGCGAATCGATGCAATACATTGATGGATCTAGAATGGACAGTTTCTACCATAATTTTTCGCAAAACAATCTTGGAGCAGCTAATCTTTATATCTCTATGAAGAACTTTAAAGGTTGTGTCAATCCTCATACAGTTCAATTAGTCTTGGATAAACTATACGAATACAATTACATGTTTGTCTACATTTTGTGAATCTTATAAATTCTGTAAATTCATTTTATTACGTAAAAATGTATTATTTTGCACAATATATCGTATTACATATTTATTCATGTAATAAAACCGTAAGGTTTGTATGAATAATAAATAAATATATAAATAAATTTCCTGATGCAGAAGGTAATGAAACGTCTTGGTTCGGCGACAGGTGAGTTTCAGATTCGTTAGGGGATTGTTCGTAAATTATTGAAAGTTTCTGTTTCAACTGATAACAATGTTGCATTAACGCTGTTCGTGTATGTTCTTCTAGTTCTCCATCTCTTTTAAATCGTGATAACCGAGCAGAGACATGTTGAAGCCTAGTAGAAATTCTTTTGAAATCATTTTCAGCATTTTCGTTATCAAAACTTTCCAAAGCTTCGTCTAATTCCCGTATTTTCTTCTCGCATATATCCATTTCACTGACACAATCTAGAGACACGTCCATCTTAATCAGCAATTCTCCCTTCTCTTTTTCCAGCTTCACAGCTTCTCTTAATTTATGTCTGAGTTCCGCCACCGTATTTACTGTAGGTAGTTTGCGAATATATAACTCGTAGATTAATTCATCTTTAAGGAGCCTATTAATCTCCATATTGAATTATAAATCTGTTTAAGTTAAATGTATGTTTAAATTTTTATTTTACAAAAAAAAATAACTGTACCTAAATGTTTGAATTACTACAAGTATCCCCACTCCTTCCAAAAAGGAAAAAACCCACACGTTTTCAATAAAGAAGCCTGCAAAATAAATTCCACAAAAAAAAATTTTGAAGAGAAAACTACAAACCCAAAATCTATAAATTAATCTAGGATAGTTGCACACAATTAAAATGTTTACCTTAACTATCTTTTACTAATATAGTAATAGGAAAAACTTATATAAACCTTATTTAATTTACTCAGATTAAACTTAAAATTCTCTTAAATGGTTATCCTTCTTTTATTGTATACCGCCCATACTATTAGAATAATACTGATAGAAATGTTTTATTTTATCATATTAACTAAAATGTAAAAGACCGGTTCCAAACTATATTAACCGAAGTTAAAGAAAAGAAGAATAAATTGACAGTCGTTATGTTATTGTATTTCCGAAAATTACTTGCAAGAGATTTTAAATTACCGAAAAACTAACTAATAAAATGAAATATATGTTTTTCTTGTGTTGTTACGTTGTGTGACGTTTTGATTTGTCCTGTTGTGAGGTTTTATGTTGTACCTTCCTTCCAAGTTGTTCAAAAGGTCAAGACAAGGATACAAAAGTTGACTTTAATATCTACTATCTGTACCAAAATACTACAGTTACTGGGTATAAATGCGTATCAAAGCAACCTAAAATTGTATAATAGCTTACAAAAATAAATGTTTGTTGATTATAATCCTAAATATAACCAGTTTAATGACCAGCTAGTTACAGTGGAGAAAGGGGTGGGTAAATCAATATTATTCACATTTAATTACCCTGAAAGGTACTGTGTAACAGTTCTTAACGTTTTATTTTGCGATAGAATAGTGGAGGAGACAAGATGTTTAAGGAAAGTTGAAAATGTTTACGGTTTCACACTATACGCAATTCCCCTATTAGTACTGATAGGTTCACAAGGTAAGTAGATATTAAATGTTATTTTATGAACACATATAAAATCTTAGTTCGGCGGAGTCCTCTACTATGGTGGAGTGGAAGTCAGTTTCTCAATAGTCGATAGGCGAATGATGCTATACAAAATAATAACTATATTCTTACTTGTGGTCGGTAGTCTGGCTATATTAAAAAGGGGCTATCCGGACGTCTAGCTGTGGTGAACCATGCAGATGGTCACAGCAATGGTATTACTGTCAGTAAATGATCCAAAGTATAACAAAATAAAAAAAGCCTAAAAGAGTTAAAAGAATATGGTGGTTAGTTGAAACGGGGTTAGGTTAGGTTAGGTAGACTTACCGAAGGTGGAGTGGCTTTAAATAGACTAGTTTATAAAATATCCCCTTGCGGGCTTTTCAATACGTGAAATATTATAAAATGTTTCGGAAAGTGTTTCCCTTTTTTCCTTTTTGGCCTCAAAAATCCGGAAAAGTTCGATTCACCTCATTCAGGTAAAATTCAGCCATAAAAGACAAAAAAGTGGAGTGGAAATAAAAGCATAATGACAGTAGATCAATTTGATAGATAAGTCAAAGTACCAACCTTAATTACTTACTGGTCTTCCACTAGCCAGCTTGACTCTTTGGTAGGGATAGCTCTTTATGTTTAGACCGTTTAAAGTGAGGGAACAATAAAAGAAGAATTTCTTATATTATTTAGTAAACAAACAATGTGATGACTAAGTGATTGAAATTGAAATTTTTAATTTAGTTTTAACTAACTTCAATCAGTTTGAACCCGTAACAAGTCAAACTACAATTTTGTTCACCGGATCACCCACAATCGAACGGTATTGTCGAACGTTTCCACTCGACAATAATAGAACATTTAAGATTACTAAATTCACAAGGATTCTCTAATACCCCAATAAAAAATAAAATTGTGAATGCTATTTCGGCATATAACAATTCTATTCACTCCGCAGTAAAATTAAAACCAATCGATATTGTCAACGGGCATATCTCAGATAACGATCCATTCAATATAGAAATTGACAAATTACTAATAAATGCTTACGTCAATCAACATAAAGATCGATCAAAACTATTGTACGCGAAAATTAATTCAGATCTAATCGAACAAAAAACCGAACATTTAGAGAAAATCAACAAAAACCGCGAAGATCCAAAAATATTCGCACCAGATAAAACCATATTTATCAAAAGAAAGAAAAGTCAGAAAAATTCTAATAAATTTGATAAGCCAGTTACTCTTAATACAATAAACACGAAACGTAAAACCGTAACAACTGCAAAACGTGGTAAAGTACATATGGACAATGTTAAACGCCCACTAAAAAGATTATATTCTTCTGACTCTTAATTACATGTTATTATTTCAGATTCTCGGATTTCAAGAAACTATAACTCTCTGGAATCTCCAAGATAACCCTGGCCTTCTTCCAGTTAAACTCGGCAACGCAAAAATAATTCAATATTATCATTCAATATTATATTATTATGATTTAAATTCCATTAACATCGAATTTCAAAAATTAAAGACCAAAACTTCAAAAACAATCGACTTGATTAAAATTAATAACGTAAAAATCGAAGAACTACCAACCAACTTAAATACTATTAACTTTATCGAAACACAAATAGAAACAAAATTAAGTGAATTATTACCTCATCAACGGAGGACAAAACGTGGCCTAATCAATGGGCTCGGTTCAGTTTTTAAAGCTATTAGCGGAAATTTGGACGCTAACGATGGCGAACGTTACGAAAGACTTATTAAGGAACTTCAACAAAATCAAAATTCTCTAGCACAAACAATCAAAACACAAAATACATTAGCTGTTTCTTTAATTGCTGATTTCAACTCAACCATTCAACAAATAAATAAAAATGAGAGATTATTAGAATACAATATTAATACGATAAGTAAATTCATTCAAAACCAATATAACAATACTATTTTCATCAAAGACGTATTTAATCAAATATTAAACATGTATGAAATATTAAACTCTATATTGCGATATAGAAAATTCAATTTCCTTTGCAAAGATTGGTATTATGCATCCTAGTATAATAAAAACACAACATTTATTGGTACTTCTAAAAACCGTTTATCAAGATTCTGATGAAGATCAAATGCCTGTCAAATTAAATTTAAATTCAATTCCGATTTACGAAAACCTTATTAAAGTATCTAATTTCATTCTGAATAATAAAATCACATACATATTACATGTTCCCGTAATGTATCCAATAAAACTAAATTTATTTCATTTATATCCGATACCTATTTTGAAAGAGAATCAACCAAAAATAATTGTACCTCAAAATAAATTAGTTTTAAAAAATAAATTGTACTTCGCATATCCGAGCGACTCATGCACGAAAATGAGTACACAAGAATACGTTTGCGGCGAAACCGATCTAGTAGGAGTCAATGATGAAAGTCCGTGCGAAATTCAAATATTTGGTGCGTTCTTTTTGACTGAGATCTCAGATCACTTCAGTTAAGGTGATCTGAGATAAAGTGATGTGAGTAAGTACCAAAAAGAACGACATCTCAATTGAAGCGCGCGGTCTGTCGATAGATTTAAACTATATGACAGTTAAAACTACATATAAACCAAGCAAATCAAATATTTCTTCATCCCCTCCATTTTATTTCCGACTCAATTCCAACGGATACCCCCTTACAACACATTCAGCATCGGTGAAGGGGGAGGAAAAATCTCAGCTCACTTAAAGTGAGTAAAACAAAAAGAACGCTCACATTACTGATGTGAGCTGAGATTAACTGAGATCTCAGTCAAAAAGAACGCACCTATTAGACCTAAAAGCGGCAACCACCTGTCATCAAGTGGCGATATTTGCATCACAACCATTATTGAAGAGACTAGATGTATCTAATCAATGGATAGCGTTTTTACCACAAAAAACCAATCTACATCTGAAATGCCACCAACAAGAAGAAGTCGTCAACTTAATTGGCACACACTTAATCAACATTCCTGCTTCGTGCCAAGTTAACGCGGATGCAGTACACATAACCAACAAAGAAGAAATAGAAACAGGAAGCCAGCCTATTCTATTTCCCACAATAGTAGTCAATCTTAATCGATCTAAGACAATTCAAGATTTCAACATCAGTTTACCTCCTTTAGATTTAGACAAACTTCATACACTCAGATCCAGAATCATCAAGAACCAACCCAATTTAGAGACAGTTGCCATCGATCACCCTCTCATTACCAAAACAATAGTTTACATACTTTCAATAGTGTTCAATGTGTATTTAGTGTACAGAACAATCAAGTGCAAGAAAAAACCCAAGAAACAGCCATTGTGATGGAGACACTGAAAATGTTCGACTTCCTAGACCTTCAGTCCTCAGAAGCCGAATTTTCAGGGGGAGGAATTATATCACCCTCACCCGCAGATCAGTTATAATAATATGATATTGTAATTTGCTTACGTTGTATATTTAGATTTATATATAAATTCATTTTCTTTCAAGAAGAGTCAGTCAGCAGTTAGAACCGAACGAATATTGTCGGTATAGTTAGTTTGTAGTTTTTAAAAAGCAGATTTACGAAATAATAGTACATTGTTTACCGGGTAGGAAAAGCTTAACATTCCTGGACGACTGTGAAGATTGCTAAGTCGAGGCGCAAGCCGAGACTTAGCAACACAGAGTCCAGGAATGTGGCTTTTCCTACGAGGTAAACATACTATTTTTCCGCAAATCGTTTAAAATTCGACAGATATTGATTGATTTTAAAAAAAACGCGATACTTTTATTCCCAAATAAATGGTGCTTTGAAATTCCTAATAAAATTACTTGGGTTACTATGGAAACGTATTGAGGTTGAATTGTCAAACTTGACGCTTATAAATTTAATTGCTGGTGTTCTCGAAAGTAAATGATAAGTGATGATGAAATTTCCATTCCTGGGACTCCTCCAGAGCTGGTTGAGGCAGTGAATACTGCTTCATTAGAATTATTGCCAAAGAAATCAAGAGAAAAGTACGAAAATGCATACAGACGTTTTATGGATTATCGCATGAGTAAAAATACGAGTTCTTTCTCAGAAAATGTTGTAATGGCATACTTCCTAGACCTTTGTTTAAAGATGAAATCTTCAACATTATGGGCCAATTATTCAATGCTGAAGTCAACCCTTGCACTTAAACACAATGTAGATATATCTACATACTCAAAACTTCGTTCTTTATTGAAACGGCAAGCTCAAGGTTATAGGGCAAAGAAATCTAAGATTTTAACGAAGAAAGAAATTGAAAAATTTATCCAGGAAGCTCCAGATAAAGAAAATTTAATGATTAAGGTAATTTACAAGGTTTTAATTTCTATTTAGATTATACCTTTATTTATTTTTTAGGTGGCTGTAATATTTGGTATTTCTGGGGCCTGTAGAATGGATGAGTTAGTCCGAATGACTGTACACGATATAGAAGACTTAGAATCTAAGCTTTTAATCAGCATACCTGATTCGAAAACCAACAAACCAAGATCATTTGTAATTAATCAGATCTACTTGAATGTTTATCGAAAGTATGTTTCGTTAAGACCAGAAAATATGAACAGTGACCGATTTTTCTTTAAATATCAAAGCGGAAAGGGTTGTAGACAAGTGGTAGGAATTCATCAATTTAGAAAAATGCCTAAAATAGTTGCTACTTATTTGAACTTGGTAAATCTGACAGAATATACTGGTCACTGCTTTCGTCGGTCTTCTGCAACAATATTGGTTGACTCTGGTGCCGACATAACTAGTTTAAAGAGGCATGGCGGATGGAAGTCATCAAACGTTGCTGAAGGATATATCGAAGAATCGCTTAACAATAAGGTTGAGGTGGCAAATAAAATTTTCACAGTACAAAATATTCAACAAAATGACCCTACCACCCTGCATGTTGTCCAAAATGTTTCTCATAGTTCTAAGAGTGTTCCTCCAATGTTCAATAATTGTACTAACTGTCAAATTACTATAAATATAACAAATTGATCTTAAAAATGTATTCAGCAATGACTTGATGTTTTTAAAATATAAATTAATTCCTTATAAGCAATGTGTTTTCAATCATTTATGTAGAACACTAACAACTATACGGAAATATCATTTCCTTACAGTAAGGAAGTCCTGACTTTTTCTTCAAGAAATTTTGACAGGAATGTCAAAATTTCCTAGCGATTTGCGGAAAAGTATATTTTTCCTACAACAGTTTTAATCTGAACCTTTCCCAAGAAAAATACTTCAAAAAATTATATATATATATATATATATATATATATATATATATATTGTTGTAAATAGAACATATACAGAACCCATATAGAATCCTGATAAAGGATATAAAATTAAAATTTTGTCAATAAAAATAATTTTTAAAAATGATGTATCAAAATAATAAAATACCTCGTATAACAATATAACTAAGTACGACCAATGGTTATAATCAAAAGGATAGTAAATAAATATAAAAAGAAATCATAAACAAACATCAGAAAAACAGTTGTAAAAATTAATTCTTCAACTTAATAAAAACAACCTTAGACAGAACCTCACAAGTAAACGCAGATCAAGAAATAATATAACGCTGCATGGAATCTTAGACACCCAGAGCATCTGTTTATATTTTAAAAATAAATAGAAACTTCTAACAAATTTAAGTAAAACTATAATGATTAAACAATAAAAAGACATTTAGAAGTAATAAAATATATAGAATAAGATATTTAGTTAATGATTAATCATAAAAGTAGGTATAGGAAATATTAAAATAAGTAGGAATCTGTAATATGGGCAAGGTCAAATTTATATCAGAATAAAACAGTTGAGACAAATTATACCAACATAAATTATTTTGAATGGGAAAAACAATAATGAAATAAATGATTAAGAACATAGTTTATGTATATAGGTGTAATAATATCAAACATAATGAGAAATGAATTGTATATATGTATAATAAGTAAATATGTAGATTGTAGAAAACGTAGAATTAATGAAATTGCATTGACCAATCAAAACAGCGCAAATAAACAGTGATATGGAAAAAGACAATAATAATAAGGTGTGAGTGAATAAGTCAATGACAATAAGTATATTAGGTATAAAAAACTATAGTTTGCAATAAGTTTAAGTCAGAAAAACAATAAAAACAACAATAAACAAAGTGACAGGTGAAATTTTCAATCGAACTTTCGAGAACAAAAACCACTTCCGGTGACAGACGATAAAAAGGGTTGTGTTCGATGTAAAATGCGGGAAATTGGTAGTTGAGAGTCAGTGGTCAGATAGGTAACACTAATATAAAGTTATCCTAGTTTTATTTAATATAACAAATTTATAATTAGTCAAAGGAAAAGTATATAAATCAACATAAAATCTAATCAATTGTAAAATAAATCCAGTGTAACAAACGTTTGTGAGACTACAAGTAGCAGAGGAAGAAAATTATCACCCAGATAATGAAAAGCAAAGGCATTCAACATCAAAGGCGGGAAAATCTATTGGAAGCGTCTCCTCCGATGTAGCATCATTTCAAGAAAAAGGAACAAAAGGTCGGTTGTGTGTTTATTAAATATATTTGGTACCAAATAAATGAAACTTTCAAATAAGAACGTATAAATAATAATTTTAAAATAATAATTTCAAGTGATATAAAAAAATTTTAAGAGCTCATATACCTGGTAGTAAAGTTCTGTTATCTTTACATGAATATAATATACCAGAGAAAAAGTAATATTAAAACTTACCATTATAAAGTGTAGATAAATGTATAATTTCTTTCATGTCGAACTTCACCAAAAATATATATAAAAATTTCCACTAGTAACAGACCACAACTAATTCCAGTTTATATCAATACACAATTATTACCATACAGTAAAATAATATTTAAAAACGTAAATTTTGAATCGATAAAATATCAAATATGTTTCCAAGTTCACGTCCCGAAGAAAACTAAAATTTAACATTCTAAAATCATTTCATAAATCCTCTTAGTTAAAAAAAAGGAAACACTTTAAAAAGTTTTTTGTTTAACATAGAAGCAAAGTTAGAAAGAGCAGGTGTTTGCAAATTTCTAAGAATTTCAACGCTCACAAGATTTCGACCAAGTTATGCAAATGAGCCAGAAAAAGTCGTGGTGAAAAAGAAAGGTATAATTTTTTTGGAATATAAAGAAAGTCATATTCAAAGTGGAGATTTAGATATATATAAAATAACTCATTATTTATGTATAACGTAAGAATTGGTAGAACAAAAGGTTAATCATTTATTTTATTAATAAATAGTTTCATCAGTCTAACTGTATAATAAGCCGTAACAAATAGTTTGTATATGAATCATTTTTTTGTTTGTTTCAAAAGTTTTATTTCACAAATTTTTTATCAGTCACATAAATATATCACATTAATAAGCAAGGTTGATTTTATTATCATAATATGCCCAGAACCCTACTGATTTTAAGAGTCGTAAACGAATAAGAGCAGCCGAGGTAAGAAAACATAAGAACTAAATAAACTACATGTTCATAAATAGCATAATAAATAAAAGGAAGCATTGAATAAAAAAATATGTAATTTGGCGAACCCAACAATAGTATAAAAGGTTTAAATTTGCAATAAATATAATATCATTTTATATTCACATATCCATATATTCAAATCATACATTGATATATATTAATACTTAAAGTCCAATCATATTCAACTTGTATAAAGTATATTAATAAATATAAAATACTTAAAAATCAAATCATCACACACATATTTAACTGTACCACAACGTAAAAGACATATATATAGAACGTAAAGGTAAAAGTTAAATCACATATGACTTGCTTACCCCAAAAGTGGGGCATATAAAGAATAAAAATATATACAAGTTAAAAAAAAATTTAATGAATCACAACAATCCTATTTATATATATATATATATATATATATATATATATATATATATATATATATATATATATATATATATATAATTCTAAATTAATTATTTGCCAACTAAATAATCAGGATTATTTTTTGTGGGTTTGTGGCAATGATACCAAGTGTACTCTTTTAAATATTTATTCTACGAGCTTTCGAATACAATCGTATTCATTTTCAAGTACTAAAAATTATAAAATATGGTCAAAAATTAAAATAAAGGGTATATAAAAAAAATACTTACATTATTTAACGAGATTGCAGGTAAAGTTGTAAAATATATGTATAATAATATATATATATATATATATATATATATATATATATATATATATATATATAAGATGTAGGAATATCGCGTGATATGTTAACAACAACAACAAAGAGATTCATGGGTAATTCACGCAAAATAAAGGGCTACTGAAATATAGTGGTAACCGTGGACATGCATGTTTCTGGCTCATTTTGCCTCTTCAGCACGGCATAACCAAATAAGGATGTGAAATTTGGGAGCAAAGATGTTAATCGAAACATGGGAAAACACAAAATAACGGATTTCAGCAGGGAAACCAAACGCTCATTTGTGTCTTCAATTGGAAGATCCCGAGTTTTCAGGACAACAACCGACATCGACAAACAAACCAACAAATAAGCGTTTGGTTTCCCTGCTGAAATCCGTTATTTTGTGTTTTCTCATGTTTCAATTAACATCATTGCTCCCAAATTTCACATCCTTATTTGGTTATGCCGTGCTGAAGAGGCAAAATGAGCCAGAAACATGCATGTCCACGGTTACCACTCTATTTCAGTAGCCCTTTATTTTGCGTGAATTACCCATGAATCTCTTTGTTGTTGTTGTTAACATATCACGCGATATTCCTACCTACATCTTCTTTGTTATTTACTATGGGTCGGAAGGTTCATGGCGGTGGGGCTATATGCGCCTCCGTGTCGATGTTGGTTGTTGTCCTGAAAACTCGGGATCTTCCAATTGAAGACACAAATGAGCGTTTGGTTTCCCTGCTGAAATCCGTTATTTTGTGTTTTCCCATGTTTCGATTAACATCTTTGCTCCCAAATTTCACATCCTTATTTGGTTATGCCGTGCTGAAGAGGCAAAATGAGCCAGAAACATGCATGTCCACGGTTACCACTCTATTTCAGTAGCCCTATATTTTGCGTGAATTACCCATGAATCTCTTTGTTGTTGTTGTTAACATATCACGCGATATTCCTACCTACATCTTCTTTGTTATTTACTATGGGTCGGAAGGTTCATGGAGGGGGGGCTATATGCCTGCTGAAATCCGTTATTTTGTGTTTTCCCATGTTTCGATTAACATCTTTGCTCCCAAATTTCACATCCTTATTTGGTTATGCCGTGCTGAAGAGGCAAAATGAGCCAGAAACATGCATGTCCACCGTTACCACTCTATTTCAGTAGCCCTTATTTTGCGTGAATTACCCATGAATCTCTTTGTTGTTGTTGTTGTTAACATATCACGCGATATTCCTACATCTTATTATATATATATATATATATATATATATATATATATATATATATATATATATATATATAATCGTTTGTACCCGCTGAGGGTGTCGGGTGTGTTTGTTTCTCGTGGACAAACCTCCACCATTCCTTTTTATATATAGCTTTTCTTGCGGCCTCTGCCCATGTAGTTCCTTTTTCCCGTAAAATTTCTTCTACTGTGTTATCCCATGTTTTCTTCGGGCGTCCTCTTTTCCTCTTCTTTATTTCTTTGGCTTGCCAGATCATTTTTGCAGGTCTGTTGTTCTCCATTATGCAGAGGTGTCCAAACCATCTAAGTGGTTTCTCAACTTTTAATTTTAGTCCTTGACAATGAATACAAAAGTATTTGAAAGCTCGGATAATAAATATTTAAAACAGTACACCTTGGTATTCATTACCACATACCCACAAAAAATAAGCTTAATTATTAAGCTTATTAAACCAGTATTTATTCATCCAAATTTATGGTATCACTATCATTGCAGGCGCCTTCCACGACAACAAATTTATCAAAACATGTTTGGAAGTGAAAAAATGACTTTATTTGTTTCGACATAAGAAACTATGTTTTCAAACTTTTTTTATAATGAAGAGTAGCTCAAAAACCAAAAAAAAACTTATTATAGACATTTTAAATAATGCTATAGCCCTTTAGTTTTATTCTCCATTTAAAATAGTTCAGGCTACTACTATTTTAAAATAATCATATAGAAACAGGAACTATTTATTTCAAAAAAAACTCATTCTTTATTTATTATTGCATATTTGCTATTACAATTTCAAACCCTATATAGATAAAATGTTAGACAGAAATTTTTATTTTTAGATAGAATTTTGATAATTTATTTATCTCATTTCACCCAAAACCAAATCTGTTTTTCATGATAAGTTATTGCAATGACAAAATTATATGTTTAAACACAAAGATCAATATTCAAAAAGCAATGAAAAATAAATGTTATTTAATTTGAAAATGTTTCATAGAACGTTTGAAATAGCTTGCCAAATTTTACAGTCGATGATGTAGACATATAAATAAATTTTGGAAAACTACCAACTAATGTCTCTGCCACATATAAATAGCCAAAGCCCATACTAATGGTATATAACCAATTATGAATTTTCTTTACGCACTTGCAGCTTTTTCATTACAATAAACAATCAATACATTTAGAATTGGAAAATGTAAGTGCAAACACTTATGCCTAAAACTTTTGTAGCACATCATCTACTTTTGTTCAAAACAAAAAATTGTTGTCTATATGAGGCAAAAATTTGGTTTATTTACTTAAAACATAGGGATTACCATCTCAAACTCATAAAATAGTGTATTTTCTTTTACATCTGCACTCGAGCATTAGCACAGTAAACAGTAAGATTAAGATATGAGCAGATTATGACTTGTGTATTAAGTTGCCGTGACCAATTCAAATGGCTCATGCCAGAGTAAAATTATATACTTCCAAAATCCCAAAAATAACCTCTATAGATTTGAGCCTCCACAGCTACTGCACTATTAACTTTCAGTAGCCGCTTTCGACCATCTCTTGACAGGATATACTTGTCAATATGGATTGGATGGATGATTTTTTTGCTAATTTGTTGCTTCAAAATGGTTATACGACACGATCTCAAAACTTGAAAAAAAATTATTGAAAAGTTTAAGGCATTGAAAAATAATGCTATAATGAATTATGATCAAAATAAAGTCAATTTCGAGAAAAGAGCATTTTTTATAGAAATTTTTGACAATGACATATTTAGCATAGCTTTTGAATGGCTCTACCTTTTTAATATTTTTTTAAGTTGAGGTAAGTATCATTCTTTAATTCCAAAAAAAAATCCACAGTGCTTACTTCATTAACTATTTTCATTTCAAATGAGTCATAAATTTACACCATTTCAGTAAAAATATCTTATAACTAATATCTGATCTTGATTCCTTACATATTTTTACATCCCCAATCTGTAGATTTTAATTTCTTCATGTTCAAACATGACTTTCTACACTAATAATTAGTTCTTAACTATCTCCCTAAAAAAGTTCACTCCTGTCCCCTATATTGGCCAAATGGATCTCTGAAGTATATATCAAATAGGCTTTTTTGAGGTATCCTGGAAGATCATTGCATACAAATATATAGTGGTGGTAATATCGTGATTTCGTTTTTTTATAGGAACTTTAAACCCGTAAATCTTGTAAGGATAACCCGACAATTAAACATGGATGGCTCTTTGAGAAGCCTTCAGGATTCCGCTAAAACAAGTGAATGGAAATCCATCAGTTTTGTATTAATCGTTCAACAGGATAATCATCCCAAGAATTAGTTTAAACTGTGCCATAACTTTTCAAACAAGAAAAAAGATGAACGGGTTTTAATGCATTGACCATCTCAATCACCTCGTCTTTGTCCCCTTGAACTTATTTGGGATGAAATGGTATGCCATAATATTATTGGTTACTATTATAGCGAATAGAACAAGTTAGATAAAGATTATTTTGAAAAAGTATTACTATGATGCCTATTTTTATTAAATAAAACCTGCAGATATATATTTAGAAAGTTATCAATTGGGATAGGAATGAATAAATGAAATGTATTAGATCACTCAATTATTTGTAAATTATGTAAATTATTTGTAAAATCTGCACATTTGGATGAACACCATAGACATTCTGGGTTCAACTGGTTAGAAATTGATAAAACATTAATCCTTCTAAAGCCATTGTTTATATTTTCCTGTAGAATGCTGAATTGGCGAAATATGTTAAAGAAATATTTTTCTGAGATCAAGTTTGTAGATTCTCATTATCTTTTGTTTATTTAAGTTGAGATTATTGACATTCTTTTGTAGTACAGTAGTGTCCATACAAAAAAATTAAAATACATTTTTCTTCTATCTCAACATTTTTCCATCTTGTTCAATTATCTATTATTATTTTTTCAATGATACAATTATAGCTTTATGACAAGTTTAATTATGTCTCCCATCGCAACAAATTTTACATATTGGAGAATCTGATTACAACTGTATAAACAGGTTGTCTCAAATTGGAATAGATAATATTGTTATATCAGAAAGCCTAATAGAGAGATAGTTAAATGGAAAAAATTGCTTATTTTAGAGTAGATTAAAGTGACAGAATGATTTACACAGTCTATTACCCCTATCAGATTATATTAGGTAAACAAAAATTCTCATTTTTGTTTGTGTCGCCAATTGTCTTTTTTCCAAATAATGGAAAAGGGTTTTTTTTAAGTTTTCTACAGCAGTGTCCAATGCAATATTTAATTTTTTCAGGACCAGCATCAAATTCTATTTTTTGAATGTGGACCTGTATCGTATATTAAAAATATGAACAGAGATTATTACCTCTATTTCAGTAATATATACATTTCCTATGGAATTGGCATCAAAAATTATCATTATCAGCACTCTTTTAGTGGAGTCCAAGTTTTATATAAATTGTGTGCTGCTTGAAAATGTACATAAGAAAAGTGAAAATGACAATGGAAAGAACTTGGTTTGAGAAATCCCCAAAACACAAACAAAAAAAATGAAGTATCGATATGAGCCTCTCTATAAAAAATACACAGTTTTAAAGATTAAAACTAACTTTTCCGCATCTGTGGCTCTGAACAATATTCTATCCTAAAATTGTCACTTGTATACACTTCCCCCCAGAACCCTAAAAATTAATAAAATATATTACAAAATCACAGCAAACCTATACTTTATTGAAATGTGCCAAAAGCTAGGAACTGAAGGCTATAATTTTATACGAAAAACAAAGATAAAATGCAGTTTTAGGGGCTCAAAATTTGAAAAAATTTCGAATGCCCAGATCTCCCGCTAGTTCATCCCCCCCCCGAGCTTCATCCTAGTTACGCCTATGAGATGAATACTGCAAAATTGAAATTGACGATGGAATATTTCCATGGGATCATATACGGTAGAAACATCACGTGACTTAGTTGACGATATTATTCAACACATACTATGTTGGTACTGCTTTCTTCTAATAACAGAAAAAGAGCAAAACTCAATACAAGCGTTTATCATATTGTTTTGATTAAGATGCATATGGTTGATGACATATCAGTCCTATCAATCACAGTATCAGTCCTATCAGTCATGTGATGGAAAAGACTCAGCTGTAACCGATACCTATTTGTTTATTTGCTGATGTCTTAATTGGAATGTCAGTGAATATAATAGTTAACAATCAAAATATTCAGAAGTATCTTACTGTAGATTATTCAACTTACTGTGTTAAAAAATGGTTTAGTCAAATAATTAAAAAACTGACATGTTATTTACATATACAAAATACAATAGAAATATTGCTGCAACTAAAAATGTAAATAGCAGTAAGTAAAACTCAAAATCAGTACTACAGCATATATGCTGTAGTACTGATTTTGAGTTTTACTTACTGCTATTTACCTACAGACTACATTCGAGATGGATAGTATTTTTCATTTAACTAAAAATGTGTACAGAGAATCATTTTCTGGAATAAAAAGTTTTAGAAACCTAAAAGGAAGTTTATATGTAGTTTTGTAAATTAATATGAAATTAAAAGTCTATACAATTCTATAACTAGAAGTGCAAGAAATGAAGCAACTATTTTGGGTAAGTAAAATTAAGTGAATTGAGTAAGATTTTGCATTTAAATAATTTATTAAAGTTTTGTTGACTATAGATTTGACAAACCAATACTGTTCTATAAAGTCTGTTTTTGGATAAGCACTTTCTTGAACAAGATTTGGTTTAATTTCATGAACAGTAAATTTAGCTAGTATCATAGAGTAAATTGTTTCAAAAACGTATATTGAACCGAAATTTGTGTCGGAAAATAGAGCATGTTCTATTTCTACACAATTTCTAAGTCGAGGGCAACCGCAGTTGAGCGATATATTATGACTCCCTGTAACCCAACCTAGTTGATTGATTACAGTTTTACGTTTATCAACGTTTATGTGGCTTGTTTGTTAGTTGTTTTTTTGTAGGCGTTTAATGGTTTTAGTTGTTATTTAGGGTTCTTGTGAGTATTGCTACGTTTTTTATTTTTGACATTTCACTAGGACCATAGAACATTACATTTAGCCTTTAACATAGACGATTTTGATGTTGACATTGTTATTACAACAGTGGAGTAAAACAATGTACTGCGCAGAATCACAAACTATTTCTTGAACAATATATTGTACAGTAGAGTTCAGGATAAATTTGCTGCCAAACAATTTGTCGTTCCAGATCTCGTACAAGAAATTGAACCAAATCTTGTACAAAAAATTGAAATTGAGTAGACTAAAACAGTCTCAAGGGAAATATATAATGAAGTAGGCGAATGTTTAGAATCAACCAGACAGGACATTGAGGAAAGTACATGTGCTATAAGATATGAAAACTGAACAGAGTTATAGCAAAAGAGAAAGGTGGTTAGTGGTTACTTGAAAAAATCAGGGGAGAAATTTGTCACAAAATTATATTATGAAGTAATGAGTCTAGGTAAAGGCTGCTTCAATAGGATTATTCACTATCGTTGGAATAATACAAATGAACATTTATGTCAAAACTATCAAGAACCGTTAGGCATAAAATAATTTTCACCTTTTGCATATTTTCAAGATTAGTACACACTTTAAATAAGATGCAGGACCATACTAAAAGAGTGCTGTTAATGACACATGTATATAAACACTAAAGCCAGTAAGAACTGCTTAGACCTTAGAACGAATGGTACAATAAGCATTGAATATCATTTCATCAAAATATCTAACAGCAGCTATAAGATTTCCTCTTGATGTAATTAGGTTTTGTAATATTGTAGTTTGCCAGTACATGGTAGATGCAGTTGAATATAATAAAATCAGTCTACATACTAGAAGAGAATAAAATGTTATATAAGCCATTTGGCAGGAATACTCATTTTAATTATAAATCAAGTTTTGTTTATATGGTCAGGCTGATTGGCAATATTCAAGGAGTGTTAAGTTGGGTTTAGCCAGCTAATAGTGCATAATCGATAATTTCAACTCATAATTCACAATTGATAATGAGTAATGCGTAATTCGGACAAAAGTACGTTTAGCCAGCTAATAGTGCATAATCGACAATTCATAATTATTGAAACTTAACATTTCAATAGACACGTTTACCCAGCTCATAGTGGATAGTATGTAATGCTTTTTTAATACTCTGTTGATTAAAGTTCAATTAAAATAAATTAGAAAAAAAATTAATTATGATTAAGGTATTTTAGTAGTAACCGTCCAAAAATATTTAAAAATAATTATCAACTATTCAAAGCTGCCAATTGTCACTTCCTGATGCCAAAAATTAATTGCTGGATAAACACCACTCTTTATGAATTGAATATTATGAATTATCGATTATGCTCTATTTGTTGTCTAAACCATGTGTTTATAATTTTTATCCGTTAGGAAGTGACTATCAGTGACTATTGACAGCTTTGATAAATTAAAATTATTTTATTTTTTTATTTTTAACTCCATTTTTTGGTTCGATCATCTCTGTTGTAATTGTTCTATTTTTTGATTTTAATTCATTTTATCATGAAATTTTGGCAAGAAACAACAAATTTTACAAATCAAAAGATTGCGCTGCGTGCTAGCGCTTTGTGTACAATCATAATGCATAGAGTTAAAAGTTGGACCTTTATGAATTACACACTATGCACTAAATTACGTACTATCCACTATTAGCTGGGTAAACGTGTCTATTTAAATGTTAAGATTCAATAATTATGCATTGTGAATTGTTGATTATACACTATTAGCTGGCTAAAAGCACCTTTAGTATATGTAACCCAATGAGTAATTAATCTTGATTCAGATGTGTACATATGATTTTAACGGATATATATATATATATATATATATATATATATATATACATATTATGGTTTACTAAATATGAATAAAGTTTTTGATTCGCCCGGTATATTAAAAAATTTTAAAATATATCAAGAAATGATTACACTCACCTTTACACTTTTATTACATAGATGAGAACTCGAAAATTTCAGGATCTTGGCTTCATAGAATTTAATAATTTTATATTAGTTGATATACATATATGCGCCAAATAAAATAAATGAAATTTTTATTTTCTTTTTCTTATAAATTCTTACAGAACGGTCCTGTAGATTCTGTTTCAAACCCCCTCTCGAGTTGCGATACTCTTCATCAATACTGCCAAGTGATAAAATTGGATAATAGTTTTGAAATGAAATTTACCAACAATTTAGTTAATTCTTTTCAAATAGAAAGACGTTGTTTAATATGAAATCATGAAAAATAGATACATTATTCGAATACAAGTTTTTAAGATGAATAACTTATCTACGGTGATCTTTCATTCAAGACACATTCACACAAATGGATTAATATTAACTATATGTACAAATATACAACATATACACTCAAAAAACATATGATGTCCATCAACTTTAGATACAAAATGGATGATTTGTTAGGAGTTGATATCTGTGAAATTTCAGGGTTTAACGATATATACACAATGCAAGTGAGTTTATTATTAAACGGTTTTATTTAGCTCACCCCGTTTGTTTTATTTATTATTCTTGGGTCAAATTTAGTAATTCAAATTTCACCCTCTTCCTGTCAACCGATTAATCTGAAATTTTGTATACACTTTGGATTTTGGTGACAATACAATTATGTTTATTCATTATCATTATAAATTCAAGATGGCCGCCGCTACAAAATGGCGGATAATTTATGTTTTATTAATCCCATCAATATGGGTATCAAATGAAAGGGCTCAACAAGCAGAATACAATATACTATAAAAAAATTAAATCCAAGATGGCGGCCGCTACAAAATGGCGGATAACGTAGGTTTTATCAATCCCATCAATATGGGTATCAAATGAAAGTGCTCAACCAGTAGAATACAATATACTATATAAAATTAAAATCCAAGATAACGGCCTCTACAAAATGGCGGATAACGTAGGTTTTATCAATCCCATCAACATGGGTATCAAATGAAAGGTCTCAACAAGTAGAATACAATTTACTATGCAAAATTGAAATCTAAGATGGCCGCCGCTACCAAAGAGTTGGACTGCAATAAACTAACGGGCAAGAAACCTTGCAATAATGAAGCACTAAATGAATTAAACAGAATGCGAAATAAAAACTAAAAACCAAAAAATAAAAACGGGTAAAAAAACTTTTTAAGTTAAACGGTTTTATGTTAAACATACATTGCAATGTTTAAGATAAATGTACTAAAAACCAAAAAATAATAAAATAGATACAGTCGTGGGAATTATAAACATATGCATAGACTAGACTAAAATAAAACCGTGGGGCACGTCAATTGTCGGTTGAACAACTGCCTAATTATAGTGTAACATTACAAAACAAAAATTTTAATCAACGATTGTAGACAATTGACGTGCCCCACGGTTTTATTTTAGTCTAGTCTATGCATATGTTTATAATTCCCCCGACTGTATCTATTTCATTATTTTTTGGTTTTTAGTACATTTATCTTAAACATTGCAATGTATGTTTAACATAAAACCGTTTAACTTAAAAAGTTTTTTTAACTATTTTTATTTAATTTTAAATGAAATAGTTTTAAATACCTTTTCACTTATGTCCAATACACCTTGTTTTATTTTCTTTTCTAGGCTTCTTTCTGGATACTCGGTTGTCCTTCTTGTTTTAGAAACAAACCAAAGATGATTTTAAGTTCCATTTACATCAATACATTATCAATGGGCTTCCATAGTCAATTTCTTTCTAAGATGTATCGTGGAGATATTATTTCCACGATACAATAATTTACTTTCTTACACGGATAAATATTCGAGGTTAGTATTCTGCTACTTGCAATTCTCTCGTTATCTTTTATTCACAATTTTTTTACAAATCTCACTAAATTATCTAATGAATAATGTATTTCTTTTTTATAATTATCATTCAGGTTCACAGCTCTTCTTGTTACACCCAATTTTCAGTTCAAAATTCAATCTTCATTATTAATACCCAATTTACTGTTCCAAAAATCAATTTTCACCCCCATTCATCTCCAAAAATTTTTCTACTAGTCACTAGTGGTCATTTTCAATAACCTTCTCTTTCATTTTTTTTAATCTAAGAATCAGCTTGCCGCTGATTGAAATATTACAAGTATTATTTACCAATCAAATAAGTTATAAAGTTTTTTATTGGCAAATTTCATCTCACTTTTTAAATTATTTATTTATCTATTGTAGAACATCCTGTTTTATATTTCTAAATAATCAAATTACATATTCTACTTCCTTTATATAAATTCCAAAATATTTTAAGCTGACAGCTATATTTATTTTCACTTGATCTATTAAACATGATAACTAATTTAACAAATGTCAGACATTATAACCCTAATGTTTTTATTATTTTGACTTTTATCCCTTGACATATTATAAAATAATTTCCTAATGTTCTAAAGAGTTTTTTACGGTGTCTAATAGAATATTTTAAAAACGAAACATAATATTTTCACTATTGCTATCTAAAGAATAGATTCTTACAATTTATAAAAGGTGATGTTCTAAAAAAATTCTCTAAACAGCTGGAATTCAAGTTATCTCCACCGTGTGTGCATGTACAAGGTACACTCTAAAGTTTCTTCTTACTTATTTGGTTTGATTTACTATTTGTTTCATTTCTTGAATAGTTTTCTCACATAGATCAGTTATTTCTTATGATTTAAATGGAAACCAAATTTTGAATTGAATTTTTATACAGTGTTGGGAACATTACGAGGGAACATACGTTTTACCGTCAATGTGTTAGAAAGAGACAAAATACATATAAATTAAGTGTATCATTCTTTTTCGCTAACAGGATATCATAAAGTGGAAAACGTGCAATGAAAGAAAGAAGTTAATGTTAGAAATACAGATGTGTAATGTGAACAGTTTAGTTTATTAATTGAGAAATAATAAGATTGTACTATACTGATAGCTTAATGCAATGAACAATAAAAAATCAACATTACTCTCGTTTATCCCTTCATGATTAATTTACAAAGAAATAATTCAGTAGTAATAAACTAATTCACTATATTAGTTCGGTTAGTATTGGAATAAATAACCGTAACATGCGAAATAAAATTTGTATTAATAATATGTGTTTCCAAATATCTCAATTCTCATTTTTCGCTAACAGGATCTCATAAAGTGAAAAATACATGCCCAGAATGCCAGCGTTTTACATATTATTTGTAGCTACTAACAGTATTGCCAATTTTCATTGTATATTTATATTAATTGTAAAATGCATTGTTCTAACACGAGAACAAGTTATAATCAGATTTTAATTATGATAATTCAAGAGGTTGTAACAGATCAAGATATAATTAATTCCATCTATTCGTTGAATATTTTATTGTAATGCTGGAAATTGTTCTAGTTTTCAGTTTGAAAGCGGTTAAAACCTTTACTTTTTTTCAGATTTGGCAACGTGAAATTGGTCTCGAAACATCTGCTGTGTTTCGAAAGTGAGTAAAAAAAAATTTGGTATCTCTATCGTTTGTATGCAAACGAGAACGAATTCTCTGTGTAAACACACACACACAGTACAAATTAAAAAAAATAACGAAAATAAAAATAAAATCGAATTCTAATGCCTACAATTTTTAAATAAAAGTAATATTATGATATGTAATAAATTAAAAAATAAAACTTAATTCTTCAATAAGCTTAAATCAAATGTTCGAATAAATCCCCGTTTTGAGCTAAGCAGTAACCGAGACGGTTATAAAATTCTTGACGAACACGTATGAGCATTTCAGGTGTTATTTGCATACAAATTTGTAAAATTTGTTCCCTTAGTTCATTTAGAGAAGTGGCTCTGTTTTCTTGAAACCCATAAAATCTCTATTTTATATAACCCCAGAAAAAGAAATCGTTGGGAGCCAGATCTGGAGATCTCGCAGGCCATCTTATGTTACCATTCGTAGAGATTATCCGATTGGGAAATTGTGTATTTAGAAAATTTATTGCTAGTCGATAATTATGTGATGCACAACCATCATGTTGGTACCAGATATCATTGAAGGTGACACCTAATTGTATGAGGGTAGGAGTAATTTGATTTTCCAGCATGTCCAAATATTTCTGTCCGGTTAAATTGCCGTCAATAAAAAATTGCCCAATTAAATGTTCACCTAATATTCCAGCCCAAACATTAACCTTTTGGGGATATTGAGTCCTATTATTGTAATGTTTGTGTAAATTTGTCATTGACCAATATCGAATAACGGATGAATTATGTGCACCGTGTATGGGAAAAGTCTATTCATCTGTGAACAAAATATTTTTCGAAAAGTCCAATTGTATTATTTCCATAACTATTTCACAAAATTCCATTCTACGGAATTGATCGTCTGGAAAACTTGTATGGCTCTTTTTCAGTTTGAAACTACGATAACCATTTTTTTTAATACAGTCCGAATCGTTTTCGGATCAACATCAAAATCATTTGCTAAATGAGTGGACGATTGTAGGGGATTATTTTCCACACTGGCACAAATTAAAATATCTCTTCCTTCTATTTCGGGTTGGATTTGACGATTTTGTGTACGCGGTCCATGTTTAGTAGGATTGACACATCCGTGCTCTTCAAAATTTTTTATAACCGTTCTAACTTGTTTTTTGCTAATTGGTTGGGCATTTTCGAATGCCACAATAAACAAATTTTCTGCTATTTCTCGATATGAATGACCCTGGTAGTACCATTTTACAATTTGCACTTTATGGTGTACTTGCATACTCATTTTAATAAGATTTGCAAAAGATCGTTACTCATTCGCAGACAAACGTTTAGTGAAGTACCCAGATTGTACAGTTGAACATCTTCAAGAGGCGTACGCGCGATTCGTATTCGTCTGGTATAATAATCTACGCTGGCTTTTAATTCTCTGTCTCATGATTGTCCTTCTCCAACACACTGGTAACGCCATGTGACCATGATCATTTCCCTTTGGCCGTGAGAGTATATCGTTTTACGTTGAAATTAAATGTGACTGATTTCTCTCACAAATAAGAAGGAATTTTTTGAAGGCACTCTACAATCTAACGCGTAGATTGAAAATGGAGAGAGGGGACAGATAAAAGTAGAAGAATTACCCTGTCAAAGAGAATGGTATTACACTGAAAACACTTGTTTTATTACAACATATTGTCGCTTTTGGACTCTGTATTGTTGCCATATATTATTCCTTATGATGTTAATGAAAATTATTATGCTTATATTCATTAATTGTACCCTCAATATCGACTAATGTAATTTTTTTAGACATCTTCTAGTGATTTTCTAGTGGTACTTATTTCAAATACCTACTAGGTAGGTTTTAATTTATTGTTCAAATCATATTAGCGTGTGCTACCCGAACTGATATAGTGAATCAGTTTATTACTACTGAATTATTTCTTTGTAAATTAATCATGAAGGGATAAACGAAAGTAATATTGATTTTCTATTGTTCATTGCATTAAGCTATCAGTATAGTACAATCCAGTTATTTCAACTGCAAAATCTGTTAAATTTGAATAAAAAAAACTGTTTAACGGTTAAACGTACTTTTTTGGAATGTTAATTTACTCATTTATGTTTAAGTTATCAAAAAATTTAAACTAATATAGGTATTTAATTTTTCAGTAGGAGAGCCAAAATAATTCAACTTTTATATTTTCTCATTGTATCGATCAATTTGCTATTATAGCAATATTAGCAATAATTGTTGATATATTAGCAATAATTGTTGATATAGTAACAACAAAAAATCGTTCAACAGCATATGTCGTTATGACTTAGTGATCGAATTGTGCAGATTAACTGAGATTTAAAAATAAAGGAATGGTTAAGAAAATTCTAATTCTTACTTTGATCAAAGTTGAAACGAGAAAAATACTGTTTTATTTTGACCTATATCTGTTGTCATAAGGAAATATGAATATTTCACAGGACAAAAAAAACTACCAAGGTTATTGGGATTGTCTTATAAATTATAATTTATTTATACATTCTTGGATGCCAAATTTAAAGCTATTTTTTCGACTTCTTCATGACTGGGCTTACAAACACCACTTTTTAATATTTTTTTTTCTTTGTCGTACTGAACAACCTATTTTTTTATTGTGTGGAATATTAATATTTTGTGAAGAAGCAGAATTAACAAGGTGGTGTTTAGACACTAGTGCTGCAATTGGTGGTATGGGGGCAATAGCTTTATCTACAATCTCAAGTTCCTCCAATGAAGTTGTAGCCTCAAGAATTTACAAAAACTTTATTTTAATTCTATTTTTTTTCTCTTCAAATTCAAATAATTTGAACTATTCTTTTTACATAATTCTTTGAGAATGCAGCCCTCTTCAATGAAATTTTCTTGGACTACGTGCATATGAAGACTATTTTCGGCATCTAAAAAAATAACATGAGAAGTCATAAAAACTATGAAAAAAGGAAAAATACGTAGATTAAATTGCACTCTGCAGAAAACTTCCAATAAGCGGCGTAGATATTATTTTCTGGGGTGTAATCGAACCTTTACATTTTTTTAGTCAGCTGCAAGAGATTTCCTAATAAATTTTTTGTCATCACTATTTATAATTTTTTAAGTTAAACTCCCATCTCTGTATGGGAAAATGTCACAATTTTGAATTGTCTTAAGATTTATAATTGGAGAGGTAGCGATTTCTTGCACTCCTTGCATTCAGAATTTATAATCAATAGAGAAAATAGTTTGGCAACAAAAACTGAATAAAATAGTACACAATAATCAAGGAACGTAAATAAAATTTACATATAATCTTGCACAATGGTAAACATTTCTATTCTACATTCCGCAAAACCTTAAAAAATTATTTAAAAGTCCGATACCAATGTTGCCAATGCCACTATACTAAAACTTAAAATACCTCAGAATAGCAAAATGAATAAATTAGAGAATCGAGAGTTAGAAAAGTTTTAAAATTGCCAATAACTTTTTTATTATTGTAAAAATTATTTTCTGTCCCCTTAAAATAATCTTCCATCACATAATGATTTCGATTTGGCAATGCTGCTTCAATCGTCGACAATGTTATTCTTGTTAATTTCCATTGGTTAGGATCATCCGTGACCCTACAACCTACAACTCACTAGACGGTAGTCTCCTCGAAGGAAAGCGGTGTCTACCAGGCACCGCATTAGAAATACAGTAAATGCACGTTTTCCACTTTATGATATCCTGTTAGTGAAAAAGAATGATACACTTAATTTATATGTATTTTGTCTCTTTCTAACACATTGACGGTAAAACGTATGTTCCCTCGTAATGTTCCCAACACTGTATACAATGTGTAGCATGTTCTTTCCCATATTAATATATATATATATATATATATATATATATATATATATATAT
The DNA here is from genome assembly GCA_963921935.1 of Galeruca laticollis. Taxonomy (NCBI): domain Eukaryota; kingdom Metazoa; phylum Arthropoda; class Insecta; order Coleoptera; family Chrysomelidae; genus Galeruca; species Galeruca laticollis. The sequence goes on from OY998185.1 coordinate 1,424,328, forward strand.
TTGAAAAAAGATATTTGCCAACTTATTTGTAATGGATATTTTTGTGGGTATGTGGCAATAAGACTCCAGAGTAAATTCTTTCAGCTCGGGAATAAATATCTGAAAGAATTTACTCTGGAGTCTTATTGCCACATCCCCACAAAAATATCCATTATATATATATATATATATATATATATATATATATATATATAACAAGATGTGCGAATAGTGCGTGACATATGAACAATAAGCAACGAATAGATTAGTGGGTATTGCACGCAAATAGAAGAAGGGGCTATTGAAGAGTGGTAACCGCAGACATGCATGTTTCTGGCTCATTAGCCGTCATCTGTTATATTTTCTCATGTTTCATTCAACACCTTTGCTCCCATGTTTCACATATTTTCTTGTACCGTACCGATGACGGCTAATGAGCCCGAAACATGCATGTCTGTGGTTACCACTCTTTTCAGTAGCCCCTTCTTCTATTTGCGTGCAATACCCACTAATCTATTCGTTGCTTACTGTTCATATGTCACGCACTATTCGTACATCTTGTTATTATATTATATATATATATATAAATATATATATATATATATATATATATATATATATATATAATATAAATATATATATATATATATATATATATATATATATATATATATATATATATATATATATATATATTATAACAGTCAAAATATTTCACCGAAATATCTTTAAAGAAACGGTGATAATAGTGACTTTATTCTGTACGTCATCGTGTTGTATGGAATGTGTGAAAATATTTAATATGACAGCTGCCAGAATTATTATTCAAATGAGGTTAGATTGCAGGCAAAAAGCAGATATAGATCACAAACAATTCAAAAATAGACGGAATTTCATTGGATCAAACGATTTAGTACTAAAGCATAGAACTGAAAATCAATTGGATAATTTTTAAATAAAATTGTAAAGATGAAAGTAAACGGGATTATAAAAAAATGTATAGGATGGATCATGGAAATTGAGAAATTTAAAATTCATTTTAACAAAGTAAGAGAAATTTAAGATGTATTTTCAAATTTATAAACCTGATTCCTTTCATTGGTTATAGGAATTGTAATTTAATTATTCGTGTTCTAATTGGTTAAGAGTTTTTGTGGTGGGTAATAAAAAAAAGACAGTCTGCTGTGGAGACGGTTTTGAAGTTTGAAGGAGAGAATTCAAAAAAATAAGATAAAAACGATTGTAGAAGATATTATTTACTAAAATTTTGAAAAGTATTAACTGAAATAGGTGAAGAATTGTAAAGACAGTGAAATGAATGATCAGTGAGGAAGGTGTCAATAAAGAATATCAGGTATCCCTGTTGGAGCGGATCTGGTGCCCGGAGAAAGGTGTTGACGGTGTGTTTTGGAGTGAAACAGAATTCCCGTCCAATTTCGGCAAACAAGGTGATTAAAAAATTATTTTATTTGGCCATTTAACTAAAATTTTAGATTGCAATCTATGAACTTTTAAAATTCTACTAAATTATTTCAATACAATTTGGCAGCAAAACTTTCTAAATTTATCGAAATTTTTTTTGGTTACATTTATTTATATAATAAGTTTGTTTGAATAGAGAGGCCTGATCAGTCTACTCTAAATTAAAATTATATTTTATTTGTTTTCATTTGAGTTCATTTTAATTGCTATATGTAATGACTAGTATTAAATGTTTTCAAAATTAAAATTATTCAATTGATTTCTCATTTTCATTAAAAATTTTTTTTATACATATTAGTTACAGTTAAAGTTTACTATCTTCTGTGATCATAAATATCTGATTTTTGTCAATAGAATCTGTAGTTCATTTTTATTCAATTACATATTTGACAAAATTTCACATATTAAAATAAATCTCTCGGCGCTATATGAACTCTACCTGAGAGTATTTACAGAAATACGAAAATTGAAAAGGGCAAGATTCATATTATTATAAATTGGCGCCCTCAAATTTTTAGGTGAAAGAATAGCAAACAATTACATTTCAATTTCATAGTAACAGCAACAAACTTTGATATTTTAATTTAACAACAACAAAGCGTCCTTAAATTGCAAATTGAGTAGTTACATACCGCCTATTTTGATTAATCGATCTGTCATAATGGATTTACGTGACCGAAAATTGCCTGGTTCTCAGGATGTTCATAGTTCTGATGAATCACCTGAAGAAACAATTACACATAATTCAGACAGGGGAGATGCAAGAGTAACAAGGCAAGAAGATCCACAAATTCAGCTTGGAGATTTGATGCAATTTATGAGGAACATGGAAAAAAATATAACGGAAAGATTAGACAATAAGATGGAAGAAAATAAACAAAATATGACCAATAAATTGGAAGAAAATAAACAAAATATGACCAATAAATTGGAAGAAAATAATCACAATATGACACAAAATATAATGGAAACTAATAAAAATTTAAAGGAAACCAATGAAAAGGTGTTGAGGAAAATTGAAGAACGATGAACGGATGAAACAAAGGATGGAGGAGAACAGAAGAGAAATAATGGAAATGGCTCAGAAAATGAAGGAAAATTTGGAGGCACAGATCAGAACAAATCAGGAAGAAGTGTTTAATATTAAAAAAGAAGTAGATGCAATTGGATTAAGAGTTCACCAGGAATCACGAGAAACAGATCAACGATTAGAAACGTTAAATACAAATATGGAATTAATAGCAGAAACAATACAAAATGACTTAGCGGGACATAAAGAAGAATTACGAGAAGAAATAAATGAAATGGAAAATAATGGTCAAGTAAAATTGGGAAGATTAAAACAACAAGTAAATGAAAATGGACAACGCATAACAAATTTGGAAAAAGAAATACAGGACGGACAGAAGACAGAAGATATAGAATTCAGGACAGAAAATAGAATAAGACAACTAGAAGAAGATTTAAGAAAAGAAATGGAGAATAGAGTAGTGAGAGAAATAATTGTAATGACAAGTTGTAGTAATCAAAGTACACTCAAATTTGACGGGGATATCAAGAAAGTTCACCCAAAGATATTCATAAACATTTTAAGAAACAAAATCAGTTTAAATTTGCCTCTCCAGAATCTGAGGGAAGCCATAAGAGAAAATTTGAACGGAAATGCTCTATTATGGTTAGCAAATAGAGAACTAAGAATAAATAATGTTGACGATTTTCAGCAACAGTTCTTGAACTACTATTGGGGGGAACATACACAATCATTAGCAAGAGAAAAATTATACTTTGGACGATTTGATCATAACAGGGGGACATCAATGAATAATTATGCACTAACATTGTACACTTTGGTACAGCATCTTGATCCACCTATGAGAGAAGATGAGATAGTGGTGTACATAGCAAGACAATTCAGATCCGACATGGCAGAAACAATATCAATACTAGGGATTAATAATATGAACCAACTTACAAACTACTTGCAACGAATTCAGAGGAACATGAATAGAAATCATAGTGACAGAAATAATAGAGTTAATAATAACCAAAATCAAAGAAATCATGAACAGAATAGAACTTATAACTACAATAGAAATAACTAACAAAGAAATAATAACTATCCTAACACTAATGGTTACAACTATCCTAATCAGAGAAATAATTATAACAGATACAACAACAATAACAATTATAATAATGGCAACAGGCATTCAGAAAATAATGACAATAGAGGCCATGAACAAAGAAACAGATCGGGAAGAAGAAACTCAGAAGGGGACATTAATCCAAGAAACAGACTGGTGAATTTCCAGAGAAGAGAAGGAAGTTTGGAAAATTAAGGAAGAGAGAGAAGAGGAGCTGTAGGAAGTCAGAATCAAGAAGAGAATATAGAGAGTATCTCTGTTCAGGATTTTTAATTGCGCACGATCCAAACAAAAACCTGTTACTATGCAACTATGAACATCCTAGAGAATTTATAACATTAGAAGAAACAGTAGCTTGTTCAAATGAAATAGAATTAATAGTTATAAATGCAAATATTCAAAATTTAATTATACAAATATTAATTGATACAGGTTCAGAGGCATCTTTAATTAGTAATGAATTAGTTGAGAAATTAAACAGTATAAATAATGAAATAATTAGAATTCCAAAAATAAATCTTATTGGCAACAACAAAAAACTGTATGAAGTTATGTTATTATTGAATTTAGAGGTACAAATAACTGACATGAATTTCAATTTTGAATTATTAATAGTACCATATTTGGAAGTAGATGTCATACTAGGAACTAATGAATTGAGTAAACATAACGCGATCATAAATTTTGAAAATAAGGAAATTAAAATTGGGAAGAATTGGATAGATTTCACTGAAATAAAGGGAAAGGTAGAATTAGATGAAAATAAAATGGTGCACATAAGTAAAGCAAAAGAAGTAGACTCAAATAATAGTGAATTATGTATAGGGGGGAATATGTATGATGATTATGCTGAGTTGATGAATAAAGGTATAAGTGAATATTATAATGTAATTAAATGCCATGAGCAATATAAGGGGGAAGTTTTAGAACTATTATTAAAACATAAGAATTTAATAAATAAAGAGACAAGAGTTGCTAATAATTATGTGCACAGAATTGAAGTGAGAAATCTTGAGAATTTTAGAGTTAAATCATCCAATTCCTTACAAATACAAAGATGAAGTTATTCAAGAAATCACAAAAATGCTTGCTGACGGTATTATAGAACGAAGTAATACTCAATTCATAAATGGAGTGTAACAGAATTCCCGTCCAATTTCGGCAAACAAGGTTATTAAAAAATTATTTTATTTGGCCATTTAACTAAAATTTTAGATTGCAATCTATGAACTTTTAAAATTCTACAAATTATTTCAATACAATTTGGCAGCAAAACTTTCTAAATTTATCGAAATTTGTTTTGGTTACATTTATTTATATAATAAGTTTGTTTGAATAGAGAGGCCTGATCAGTCTACTCTAAATTAAAATTATATTTTATTTGTTTTGATTTGAGTTCATTTTAATTGCTATATGTAATGACTAGTATTAAATGTTTTCAAAATTAAAATTATTCAATTGATTTCTCATTTTCATTAAAAATTTTTTTTTATATTAGTTACAGTTAAAGTTTACTATCTTCTGTGATCATAAATATCTGATTTTTGTCAATAGAATCTGTAGTTCATTTTTATTCAATTACATATTTGACAAAATTTCACATATTAAAATAAATAAAATCTCTCGGCGCTATATGAACTCTAGAGCTCTGTAGAGTTCATATAGCGCCGAGAGATTTTATTTATTTTAATATGTGAAATTTTGTCAAATATGTAATTGAATAAAAATGAACTACAGATTCTATTGACAAAAATCAGATATTTATGATCACAGAGATAGTAAACTTTAACTGTAACTAATATAAAAAAATTTTTTAATGAAAATGAGAAATCAATTGAATAATTTTAATTTTGAAAACATTTAATACTAGTCATTACATATAGCAATTAAAATGAACTCAAATCAAAACAAATAAAATATAATTTTAATTTAGAGTAGACTGATCAGGCCTCTCTATTCAAACATACTTATTATATAAATAAATGTAACCAAAAAAAAATTCGATAAATTTAGAAAGTTTTGCTGCCAAATTGTATTGAAATAATTTAGTAGAATTTTAAAAGTTCATAGATTGCAATATAAAATTTTAGTTAAATGGCCAAATAAAATAATTTTTTAATCACCTTGTTTGCCGAAATTGGACGGGAATTCTGTTTCACTCCAAAACACGCCGTCAACACCTTTCTCCGGGCACCAGATCCGCTCCAACAGGTATACCTGATATTCTTTATTGACACCTCCCTCACTGATCATTCATTTCACTGTCTTTACAATTCTTCACCTATTTCAGTTAATACTTTTCAAAATTTTAGTAAATAATATCATCTAGAATGGTTTTTATCTTATTTTTTTGACTTCTCTCCTTCAAACTTCAAAACCGTCTCCACAGCAGACTGTCTTTTTTTATTACCCACCACAAAAACTCTTAACGACCAATTAGAACACGAATACAATTCCTATAACCAATGAAAGGAATCAGGTTTATAAATTTGAAAATACGTCTTAAATTTCTCTTACTTTGTTAAAATGAATTTTACATTTCTCAATTTCCATGTTCCTATACATTTTTTTATAATCCTGTTTACTTTCATCTTCACAATTTTATTTAAAAATTATCCAATTGATTTTCAGTTCTATGTTTTAGGACTAAATCGTTTGATCCAATGAAATTCCGTCTATTTTTGAATTGTTTGTGATCTATATCTGCTTTTTGCCTGCAATCTAACCTCATTTGAATAATAATTCTGGCAGCTGTCAAATTAAATATTTTCACACATTCCATACAACACGATGACGTACAGAATAAAGTCACTATTATCATAGTTTCTTTAAAGATATTTCGGTGAAATATTTTGACTGTTATAATTTCCCCCTAAAATTTTATTGATTTCTGTCAGAAATATAAAAATTTTACTTATTTTACCAAACACTAAGAATTACTTTAAAAATACTTATATATTTGAGAAATGTTAAATATACCTCTTATTTTGTTTTTTTCTGGATCTATTAATTCATAACTATTAATACCATTATCATTATTAACCATATAAGGTCCTTCATAAGGTAGTTGTAATTTTGCACACCTTCCTTTCCTTGAGTTTGCTACTCTTAAAGCTTTGACAATTACTAAATCCCCCTTTTTAAAACTAGTAGGTTTCTTTATCTTTTTATTTGGTCTTCTAAAATATTTTTCTGCTGCTCTATCTAACTTTAAATTAACCCTTTTTAACAATTCTTGATAATTTGGTGGAATCATAGTCCACGGTCTATTTGGTAGTTTTTGTTGGAATATGTACATGGGAATTTCGGCAGTTGTATCATTTGGAATACTGTTTATTACTTCTGCTATGTCTTCCAATTTTTCTTCCCAAACACTGTGTTCTGCATGTACAAGCAGTCGTAAGTATTTTGTTATGTCTTTGATATACCTTTCTGACACATTTGCACATGGATGCCTAATACTCGTGTAAGCTAAATTTATACCTCATCTTTTAAAAACACTTTTAATTTTTTTATTATTAAAGTAAGTGGCATTGTCCATTATACAATTATTTGGTTTCCCATGTGTGTCTATAAAATAATTCATGTTATTAAGTACTGTGTTTGTATTAGTTTTCTTTGATGGATATAAAATTATGAATTTAGAAAATACATCAACAATTACCATCAAATGTTTTGACCCTTGATTGCTTGTAACTAAATTAGAAAGAAAATCTATTGCTATGACATCTAAAGGTCGTATCGCTATAATTGACTTTGGAATATTTTCATTATGCTTGTTCTTTTCTTTTCCCAATTGACATAAATGACAAGTTCTTGTGATTTCTTTGGCGATAGTTAAAACTTTCTTTGATATATAATTTTCTCTGAATATTGTCCATAGTTTTCTAGTTCCTATGTGAATGTAATCTGAATGAATTTGTGTCATAATTTCTTTTGCTAATTTTTGTGAAGTTACATACAACTCATTATCTCCAACTAATTTAACCCATGCACCATTTCGTTTTAATGCTTTCAATTTTTGTTTTTCGGTAAGCTGTTCTTGATCCCCCATTAAGGTTTGTTTTGAAAAAACTCCCGAAATATTTTTGAAAAGATTAACCCCAATTTTGACATTTTTGCTGTTGTTAATTTCTTCACCCTCCATTCTACTAATAGCATCTACCAACACGTTTGCTTTTCCTGGTATATGTTGTATCTCAAAATCATATTCTTGCAATAATAGTACCCATCTATGGATTCTGCTGTTACCAAATTTATTCCTTAATATTGATAGTAAAGACTGATTGTCGGTTTCTATTTTAAAGCGATTTCCTAGCAAATAAAATCTTAACTTACAGATACTATAAATAATACTACCCAAATTCTAACTCACCCACACTATAATCCTTTTCGTGTTTTCTAGTTAATCTAGAGATAAAAGATATTGGAACTTCTTTTCCGTCATGAATTTGCAACAAAACTCCTGCATATCTATTCTTTGACGCATCTGTTCTTAATATAAATGGCAAATCATATCTCGGATGATGTAAAGTTATTTCTTTTATGAATTTTAATTTTATTGATTGAAACGCACTTTCTTGTTCATTGCCCCAATTCCATTTTTCCCCTTTATGTAATAACTTAATTAGTGGAATTTCCTTTTCAGATAAATTTGGTATGAGCCGTTTAAAATAATTCAACATACCCAAGAACCCTCTTAATGTTTTTAAATTATGATGTCTTATATAATTTTTAATAGTTTCCACTCTTTCCGAATCCATAGTAATGCCTACTTCATTTATGCAAAAACCTAAATAAGTAACCTGGGAACTATAAAATTTACATTTCTCTATATTTAATTTTAGATCAGCCTCATCTAATGCTTCAAGAATGGTTTGAAGGTGTATTTTATGCTGTTGTTCATCTTTTGAAAATATTAATATATCATCAATGTAATGAAGGCAGAATTTTTCATATTTGTTGAGCACTTCATGTAGTGCCTTGACTAGAGCCGAGCACGCACTTTGTAATCCAAATGGCACAACTGAAAATGAATAGACTATTCCATCTATTATGAAACCTGTATATTTGCGACAATCCCTATGAAGAGGAATCAGCCAAAAACTATGCTTAATCTATTTTTGAAAAAATTGTAGCTTGAGTAATTCTCCCTAAAATTCCATCTACTGTCATTGGTGCTTCATATTGTGGCACTGTATATTTATTAATTATTCTGGCGTCTAAACATAACCTAAGATCACCACTACGTTTTTTAACAACAACTATAGGATTTATGAATTGAGTATTACTTCGTTCTATAATACCGTCAGCAAGCATTTTTGTGATTTCTTGAATAACTTCATCTTTGTATTTGTAAGGAATTGGATGATTTAACTCTAAAATTCTCAAGATTTCTCACTTCAATTCTGTGCACATAATTATTAGCAACTCTTGTCTCTTTATTTATCAAATTCTTATGTTTTAATAATAGTTCTAAAACTTCCCCCTTATATTGCTCATGGCATTTAATTACATTATAATATTCACTTATACCTTTATTCATCAACTCAGCATAATCATCATACATATTCCCCCCTATACATAATTCACTATTATTTGAGTCTACTTCTTTTGCTTTACTTATGTGCACCATTTTATTTTCATCTAATTCTACCTTTCCCTTTATTTCAGTGAAATCTATCCAATTCTTCCCAATTTTAATTTCCTTATTTTCAAAATTTATGATCGCGTTATGTTTACTCAATTCATTAGTTCCTAGTATGACATCTACTTCCAAATATGGTACTATTAATAATTCAAAATTGAAATTCATGTCAGTTATTTGTACCTCTAAATTCAATAATAACATAACTTCATACAGTTTTTTGTTGTTGCCAATAAGATTTATTTTTGGAATTCTAATTATTTCATTATTTATACTGTTTAATTTCTCAACTAATTCATTACTAATTAAAGATGCCTCTGAACCTGTATCAATTAATATTTGTATAATTAAATTTTGAATATTTGCATTTATAACTATTAATTCTATTTCATTTGAACAAGCTACTGTTTCTTCTAATGTTATAAATTCTCTAGGATGTTCATAGTTGCATAGTAACAGGTTTTTGTTTGGATCGTGCGCAATTAAAAATCCTGAACAGAGATACTCTCTATATTCTCTTCTTGATTCTGACTTCCTACAGCTCCTCTTCTCTCTCTTCCTTAATTTTCTAAACTTTCCAAATTTATCGAAATTTTTTTTGGTTACATTTATTTATATAATAAGTTTGTTTGAATAGAGAGGCCTGATCAGTCTACTCTAAATTAAAATTATATTTTATTTGTTTTGATTTGAGTTCATTTTAATTGCTATATGTAATGACTAGTATTAAATGTTTTCAAAATTAAAATTATTCAACTGATTTCTCATTTTCATTAAAAATTTTTTTTATATTAGTTACAGTTAAAGTTTACTATCTTCTGTGATCATAAATATCTGATTTTTGTCAATAGAATCTGTAGTTCATTTTTATTCAATTACATATTTGACAAAATTTCACATATTAAAATAAATAAAATCTCTCGGCGCTATATGAACTCTACAGGAGTATTTACAGAAATACGAAAATTGAAAATAAAATTGAAATGGGCAAGATTCATATTATATATATATATATATATATATATATATATATATATATATATAGCTGAAACGCGAAAAACGCCGTGATCGTTGCTGATCAATTGAAATGGGCAAGATTCATATTATATATATATATATATATATATATATATATATATATATATATATATATATATATATATATATATAGCTGAAACGCGAAAAACGCCGTGATCGTTGCTGATCAATTAGAACACAAATTGAAAAATATCTTATTGGGTATTGCAGCAAAAGAGGAAAAATACACTCTATTCAATTCTCCAAGCTTTCGTAAATCTTTATTTACATCATCAGGGAAATTGATCGAGATTGCATCATAGATCTTGAATACAGGAAATGTGTAAAACAGCAAGTCATTAGAGAAATAGGTCCAGTCGGCAATACATTTGCCTACTACTGGTTCAAGTTTAAAACATTATTAAAAAGTAAAAGTTAAAACATTAAAAAACGAGAATCCACACACCCACGCGGACTTGTGAGAATAATGGCGCCTCTAATGACTTGCTGTTTTACACATTTCCTGTATTCAAGATCTATGATGCAATCTCGATCAATTTCCCTGATGATGTAAATAAAGATTTACGAAAGCTTGGAGAATTGAATAGAGTGTATTTTTCCTTTTTTGCTGCAATCCCCAATAAGATATTTTTCAGTTTGTGTATATATATATATATATATATATATATATATATATATTTTTCAAGAATATGTCTTGGGTTTTAGTCAAATAAAAACAGTACTGAACTGATTAAAAAGTCATTTTAATAAAACTGTTACAGCAATTGTGACGTTTCGGTCTGAATGTTAGACCTTTTTCAAATTAAAAGAATCTGAATTGTGATGGACAAAAACAATTGAAATTACAAAAAAACTCACCTCGACGTGTAGTATTCCGAAACATTATTAACATTGGTTTTATAAGTTTTGTAAATTCGCAGGTGCCATGAAAATCAGTTAAATAATATTTACAAATATTCAAATTGAAACAGGTCCATGTATACCATCTACATAAAAATACTTATGTGGTATTTTGATGAAATAAATTTGTGTGTGAAATTATTAATGAATTGGCTCAGTAGAGAATTTTGTTAAAAAATGATTATTATAAAATAAGAATATTTGTATATTTATATTTTACTTTAATAAACTCTTTGCCCTCTTATAAAATTTCTATTAGAAGCAACTCGATAAAACCTTACAATGAAGTTCCTAATTCAAAGTTATTATTTCGTTCATTTCTTAGATGTTTCATAATTAACATAATTTATTGTTAAGCTTACCTTTCCTTCAACAACTTTCTTAATTAGACGAGAAGGTGGTGCAGGTTTAGTTGGAGTAAATTTTGTTTGAGGTATTGCCCTTCCTCGTTCCCTGAATGCTGGATGCACCATTTCAGATCTCAGATGTAGTGGCCTTTCTTGCCTAATACCTAAAATAATTCACTTATTCCTCAACTTATCAAATGAATGAATTACGCCGTTTTTTATTACTGCTTAATTTTCAGAGAGATTAAATGATAATGATTAGAGTGCAACAAACTGAAATTACTGAATTACGAAAGATTACCCAAAGCGATGCTGTGTATCCACACATATCTATTTTAAAATACATTGTTAGTTTCAAACTTAGGGATTAAAGCAATAAGAAGTGTTAATATTAAAAATCTTGAACAACTAAACAGTGCTTACTGGAAGAAGGCAACATCTTAACAGTAACTCTATGAGGCACTCCTAACATCCATGGAGCTACTCCAAAGTTATATTTCAAACACAACGAACCATTTAAAGATCTTATCTCTTCTAATATTTGTTTAGTAGTATGCCCTAGTCTTACTTGCCCCTGCAGGACAGCAGAAATGTCAATGCCACATGTATCCAAAACAATATTTTGACATTTCTGTATTAAATCATTATTCAATAGAGAGTTTTCTTCATTGTTCTTAGCAATTGTCTTGCATATTTCAGACATTAGCTTGATTGTTGTCACATCTCTTTCATATATGACATCACAGCAACCTAAATACTCATATTAATTACTCAGTTCGGGATAACAAACTTGAAGAACTAGAATTGAAAATTACTGATATTTTGATACAAGCAACTCAGGTCACATAGTTATTGGTACCATGATTGCTAATCTGTTTTTAGTTTGTATCACCTACCATTAGAAATTTATATCTGTTTGAAATATTTTACTCAAAATAAAATTTATAATTCATTTATATTTATACAAATAATCCTAAGCGGGTAATTCAGGTCATTTTTAAAAAAAATTATTTGAACTTTGTTTCTTTTGAGATTGTTACTTTCCTAAGATCACCTGACCTTGGGACTCTCCTCGGGTGGTGAATTCGGCCTCAGTTACACTATTTTTTATTACCTCAATTGGGATAAGGTGAATCAACAAACAAAATTTCGGGACAAATGGATTTATTTGACACAAAAATAAATTTACATAAGCCGTATATTCTCAATACAATACGAACAAGGATCAGTTATTACAATAAAAATGTCCAACTCAATATTTTATATCTACCAAAAATAAGTTAGGGACTTATCTTGGGAAGACTGGGGACGTACAACTCGCAGCAGTATTCACGGGTTCTTGAGCCGTCGGTGTCTGGACTCTGGAGCTATATGGTTCGTTAGAGTGGATTGTGTGGAGGGTCCGTCAGGTCCGTAGGGTTCGTAAAGGTGCGTACAGGTAAAGGCTGCATAGCAGCGAGGAAAATTAATATCACACACAAAGTATTATTTAAAAAGTGAATGCTAAATTGCTTCTCAGCGAAGAATGAACAAGCGACGATTCCTTGAATCGTAGTTTAAGTACATATTTAACGATGGTAAAAACGATCACCGATACGTTCTTAATACTTGAAATAACAGGATTTGGAACTAGAAGTGGGAGCAGCCGACGAATGAGTAACGCTCCAAAATAATTAATGAAAAAAGAAACATGTTTCAGCGACATGTTACACCCCCTCTCCACTGTAAACCTGAACAGCCTACAAAGAAAAGTAGCCAAAACAACAGGAATGTGGTGACCAGATAAAAGAAGATGTAGTAGTGCTTACAAATTCAAGAAAACAAACAACAAGGAATTCATTTTGAAAACTAACAAAAGTAAAAATATAATTGGTGCTTACGCCTATTATCAATAATAATAATTGCAATTTAAATACAATTATGCTCAATAAAAATGTGAACAAAATGCAGTAAGCAATTATAATAGGAGTTCATTCCTATTAACAAAAAAAATTATCAACTGAGATTCTAGAATAATCAAAAGATTAAATTAGAGGGGTAGCCTCTACCAAAATATGAGACGCTAAACGCCCAAAAAAAACTAGAGGAATAACCTCCACTTAGAATATGAAATGCTAAACGCTTTAGCAAAATATCCAAGAAAAAATTAGAAAGGTAGCCTCTAATAAAATATGAAATGCTAACATCTCAACGATATGACAAGAGAATAACTATATTCGTCGTCTACAAAAAAATAATTACTAAATGTGATATAGGGTGGTTAAGATATTGGGTACACTAACCTCAAAAGAAAAAACTAAAACAACTAAAAAGAAATAAGGAAGAAGTATTAGGAGAGCAAGACCAACTCAGTCATAGATGGATGAGACGATCGATCATGCAGGAAAAACCTCGCGAGATGTTAATAGCGTCGTGGTTATTTATTACCCCCAATCAACTTCGCATCCCTACAACTACCGAAGTGTAGACATGATCGTCCAACAACTACATTCCTTGCAAATGGAAACAAAATAATTAACAAAATCAAAAGAGAAAAGAAAAAAATTAAAAAACGAAGAAATTTTTGAGCAAGCTCGGGTAATTAACAAACCCAGCGTTATGTAGAAACGCCACAACTAAAATGGAAATTTCCAAAGACGAAAAAAATGACTGGATCTCTAGATTTATAACACCGTGATGCAATGCCCATGTGACACATCCTTGCAGTGCGATAACATGACAAGTCATCAAACCACCCTTTCGGAAAAACGGTGTCCCGTATGTACGATACGTTATGGAATGATGGCACACCATGACACACCTCTGAAATTCAGTTTCCCACTTAGGCTGGATCCACATGCAACCGTGATCACGGACGTACGTGTGCTTTTCACGGATAGCCGAAAATATCATCATCCACATGTGTCAATCCGTAAACGCATTCGTTTATGGTACCAAACGTCAAAACAACCTCAAAATATTCTAATATTTTTGTCATTACCGTATGACTGATACACCGATCTTCTTAAATTATGAGTGTTTGTCGTGTTAGTGTAAACAATCGGGCTTTAATGATTTCCTGTTTAAACAGACAATTAGTGAATGCTCCTGCCTGAGCACAAAGCAATTTAGAGAAAAAAATAAAAATAGCATACCTAATGTATCTGCAAAACAATAGGTTTATCACACAAAACCCACAAAAAAGAGCAATGACAAGACAAATTTTATGGAGGAATCTTTTCTAGACTAGACATTTTTTTAACCTAGGTAAAAAATTATTTTCGAAAGTAGTCGGCGAATCACCAGAAAAACGTAAACAAAATAATAACCTAACCTCAATCACGCATGAAAAGTTAAAATTAACCAACTTCAATCCGTTGTGACCTTGAAACGTACGTGATTTTGATCCCTAAAATTTCATTAGTTGATATTGGTCACGTGGTATACAACGGATACGTAAGTAGATATACTAAGTCAGTCTTGGTTCAATCCTGGCTCATTCCTGGCCCACTGTTTCCAATTTTCGCCGCTAGATGGCGTTGATGGCGCTGGTGTCGTTGGCGGGCGGGGGCGCTGGTGTCGTTGGCGGGCGGGGGCGCTGACGTCGTTCGAGATGGCGGGTAATTCAAATGGGGCGTTGGGCATTCGATATACAGGGTCATGGAAAGGGCGTTATCGCGAAAACTTTTTCGAAGAGTCCAACAGGTGTCGGTAATACAGTTATCTTGCCATCTATCGTCGTAACCTACATTATCCAATAGGTGTCGGTAATACAGTTACCTTGCCATCTATTGTCGTCATTGCCAAAACGGCACTAACAACTATTTGTTATTCACCAGAGTGCCAAAACGGCCGTGGGTAGCTGGGTAGCAAAGCTACTTTTCCCGTATACTGCGCATGTTTTCCGTTACATATAGGTCTAAAAAGACACATTTCGACGATCTGCGCAAGTGCTAAGGGCCTTTCTTCATATCTCTGTTATTATTTGTCGGATTGGAGTCTAATAAACGCCAATATGATTGTTCGAATATTGTCCTATACAGGATGTACAAAGATGCCATTAGGGCACTAGCACATATCTCTGCTATTGGTCAGATTGAAGTCAGATAAACGATATTATATTTGTTAGAATATTATCGTATACAGGATGTGCAAAAGAGATGCCATTAGGGCACTAACGTATATCTCTGATTGGTCGGATTCAAGTCAAATATTATGTATATCATCGTATATACGGTGGAGTGAAAAATATTTACAGACAGGAAACTTTGAACGAGATCCAAATCCTTGTCACGCTACTGGTCTATACTCTTGTGCCCAAAGAAATGTAGAGCGTCTCCGGCATTGGTTTTTGAATACTGTATTACCATTGTAATGTCTAAATAATAAATTGTTTTAGGAAATGATTTGGATTTTTTTTTTATTAAAACACCTTGTATATTCTCAACCAGTATATTACATGAGAGTTTAACAAATACTAATATTATAGAGACCTCGTCACGTTTAACGTCAAATGTCACGTGTCTAACGCCACGTCTAACGTCGCGTGTAACGTGTCAAACGTCATACGTCACGCGTTTAACGTCGCGTGTTGAACGTCATACGTCACGTATCAAACGTCTCGTGTTTAGATGTGATGATGATCATCGAAACGTAGCTTTAGATTTTTCCCGTAATGTCAAACGTCATACGTCACGTGTCAAACGTCGTGTGTCATGTTAAACGTCATACGTCACGTGTCTAACGGCACGTCTAACGTCGCGTGTAACGTGTCAAACGTCGTTTATAACGTCAAACGTCACGTGTTTAACGTCGTGTGTTAGACGTCATACGTCACGTGTTTAACGTCGTGTGTTAGACGTCATACGTCACGTGTCACACGTTACTTGTCATACGTCACGTGTCAAACGTCTCGTGTCTAGACGTGATGATGATTATCGAAACGTTGCTTTAGACTTTTTCCGTAATGTCAAACGTCGTGTGTGACGTCAAACGCCACGTGTTTAACGTCGCGTGTTAAACGTCATAAGTCACGTGTCTACCACCGCACATGATATCTTTTTTTTTGCACACCCTGTAAACGATGATATACATAATGGCGTTTATTCGACTTCAATCCGACCAATCAGAGATATACGTTAGTGCCCGCCACGTGTTTAACGTCGCGTGATAAACGTCATACGTCACGTGTCTATCACCGCCCTTTTGGCTCGAAAAAGTTTTCGCGATAACCCTGTATATCGAATGCCCAACGCCCCATTTGAACTACCCGCCATCTCAAACGACGTCAGCGCCCCCGCCCGCCAACGACACCAGCGCCATCAACGCCATCTAGCGGCGAAAATTGGAAACAGTGGGGCAGGAATGAGCCAGGACTGATTTAGTATATCTACTTACGTATCACGGATGCATGTAGATCCAGCCTTAAAGATGTCACAAGACTAGCATCACGCCTGTCACAGAACTAGTCCTTAACAAAAAAACAAAATCACGGAAATCTTTTTAACAGGAAAGCGAAAACCTCCAAAAATTCCGTCATGGGAATGCTATTGCGAGATATTGTATAAAAAAAATACACGGTAAGGTACAGAAATCTACTAAGAAAATTTTTTTAACGTGACCAAAAATGTGTGTGTAGGTTGGTAGCACTATATTTGTGGCTAATTTGTGCGTGCATTAAGCTGAACTCTGGCGGATGCACGATTTGTGGTAACACACACATGGGTTCCACAATTTCAAATGCTCATATCCTTCTTATTCTTAGTCAAAACGAAACAAAAATCACACAATTTATAGTTTTATTCGTATTTTATATGCCAAATTTATTAGAAGCAAGTATTAAAGAGAAAATCTCTCAGAATTCAATGATCTGTGTATGTTACCACCTATTATGATTATTCATAGAGAATACACACCCTATTGTGGCATCGGGGGCGTGGTAGTATCGTGGTGCCCTCTACACAAATATTTACAGCGTTGCCTTTTGTTAATTTATCTGCTGAGGTTGACCACTGTTATATTAAATAAAATCCTCGAGAAAAGAATTTCAAACTAGAAGTGTGTCGTATTATCTTATTACCGTATATACAGAATAAAGGTTATATGTAATAAAAAATGCACTTTCAATAATAAAAAAATTATAATTAAATTAAAGATTTTTAATGATATCTTTTTAAAATTTAGACTAAGTGAGGATGGGGGACGTTGAAGATGAAGTTATAATAATGGCGTAGGATGTGGTATATTGGTATTTCTTTTCAAATTGGTGATCAGAATAGTTAAAGGCACTCGAATGCTACATCCTTGTATTTCCACTGATATTCATATAGAATGTGTTACAAAACACATGGCAATATTGGTGATATCAATAGTAAAATTAAAATGAGTGTTAATGCGACCCAGTTTCGAGATACAGAGGGTTAAAGTTTTAAAATTAGAAGTGAATAGTTTCTGTAACTTTCACATTATTCTGCATTTTTCCACAAAATTGATCAGGCAGTTTAATGAACCGAAAGAAGCTCTCCTATAATTAGTGTGCTATCAGCGGCGGAATACCTAAATCAAATACCTCTTTTCCCGCCGAACGCTAACGTCACTGAATGAGTCATAGTTTTAGAACTATTCTTAAGTTTTGCAAATATTTTGTAGTAAATTATGAGTGGCACATTATCATTGGTCTATAAAAAATATTCAAATAAAAGTTGCATATTTATGACTAGTGTCTCTTAAAACATGCACTAGTATAACTAGGATGCATATTTAGTAAAATATGTACTAGCGACTGAGCATAGCGCTTATGACGAGGAATGCAGAGTATATATTCATGGTTTTTAGTATTTTTCGAAACTTTTCTCGCTTTTGTATTTTCAATTCAATCTAAAAAAAGTTAATCATTATCCCAACATTTTTATTTAATTACCATTCTACAAGTAATTATAATTAATAATCACTCTCCAATACTGCTAAGCGGTCGGTTCCCATATTAGAATTTTAATCGTTCCTTATTATGAAATGTATTATGTTCTTATAGCTTTTGTTCATGACTATTTGATAATGTATACATTTTACTAGAATTTTTTTCTGTAAAATGCCGTACAATAATCAGTCTTGAGTAATGATTCACATAACACGGATAAAGGCGAACTATTTAAAGTTATTGAAATCTCGCCCTCAATGACTTTCGTCAAATTTCAGCGCTTGGGCCGTTGAGCTATGGCGGTACATACAAAAACGGGGTATTATTCTTGGTATAGTCTCGTTGCATGATACATAATGTCAAAATTACATATAAAAAATCCCAATTGCACCAGACCAATGGGACAGGTTTATTTCAAGTAACATTTATGCCTCAAATCAAAAACAAAAAAATACAAATTTTTATGGTAAATTTGAGAATTTTCTTAAATAAATGTTTCCATGTACATTTTAGAAAAAAAATTTTAACCACAAAAGTTGTAGAACTTTTGAAAGTCCATAAAAAATCTAAGTAACGTTTTTGCGTCAGATTAAAAACAAAGGAAATACGACGAAAAGTGCGCCCTCCATCGTGCCTACAAATTCCGTTTTAACACATATAACCTTTGGTTTGGCATCAACGAAAAACTGCATTGAAATTTTTCCGAAGTCGCGTAATGCTACTATCTACAATAGCCATATTTCATTCTGAAAAAAGTCTAAAAATTGGCAATATTTAGTATTGATTTATTGTATAAAATTTAATTTTCATATGTTCAATTGCATTGAAATTACCATGACTATTTCACTACAGGTTCTTTCACTGGCAAAACGGCATCTTATATACTGGCAAAAAAGTTACTTGCAAGTACATTGACAAAATTCACATGTGATTTTTACAGCGACAAAATTTTTATGTTTTCAAGGTGCGTTAATCAAAGCCAATTTTGTTACCATGGATTTGTTATTTATTCAAAATGTCATTGTGTTATTTCTTGTTAAAAAACGTCATATTAGTTCAGTTCAAAAATGAATGTTTCTGAAGAAAAAAAGTGATTTGGAAAACAATCCATTGCAGAAATTAAAAAGGCAATCTTGTTGAATATATCTCCAAACACGTGTGGCTCCAAAGCTTCCTGTTGGTGACAGTTTTCGCAGTTTTCATTGATGAGATTATAAACTTGAAAATCATTCTCCAGTCGAAGAATTAGCAAAAATTATGGAAGATTGTGTTAACAATATAAAAAAAACGGAGAGGATTAAAAAGAGTCAAGAATCAAAAGCATATGAAACACAACGGCACAGATGCTACAAAAAAAGTACTATAAAGAATTTAATACAAAAATAAATCCATTTACTGACTTTATTTTAAATCAGCGGCAAAGGACTCAAAACGAAAACGAGTTCAAGGTAACTAAGAGAAAAGAAAAAATAGTTTGAAAGCTCTTACAACACAAGAATTATTGGAATTGATCAAAATTCATGACGGCCTACAGAAACAAATATTTAATTAATTCTCTTTCGAACTTGCCTGGTGAGGCAACGAAGCAGTGAACTGCATAGTACATTATTTCCAACGAGAATTTACGAGACGTATCGAATACAATCCATATTTTCAAAGACCGCACAAGGAGGTGCAAAAGCCTTGGCCAGTAGCAAATGGTTGGTAAGAAACAATACTAACAAAGATCTTCGTCCTACTTGTCTATTTTTGAAATTATTAGAAAAATTAAATAACAATCCAGAAATCACAAGTGACATCCTTTTTTTGACAGTCCATGCAAAGTGGTAAAAAGGAATTTGGTACAAAAACATGCCTATTGGAATCAATAATATGTCAAAATGGACCAAACTCTCGTCAGAAAAAATTAGCTTAATTACCAAAACATTTAAAGTAACAAATCATTCACATCGCTTTTCCACTATTTCTACCATTGCAAAAAAGTTGTTGGTGAGCAAGAAATGATCAAATTAACAGGACATTCCCATGCCAACTATTTGAAATCTTATTTGGAGTTGGATTCTAAACATCATTTAAAATTAACTGAACACTTAAGTGAAAAAGCACCAGATCAAGTAAATTTTTTTAGTAAGAGTTCAAACATTCCGCAAGTACCTGTTCTACAATCACATCATGGCGATAAAAATAATGCACAAACGTTTAATCATCATAACTGTAACTTTTGTATAAATAAATAAGTTATTTTTTTGTTTTTGCTCCATTGTTAAATAAAAGTTCACCAATGTTATTGTTTTTTGTCTTTTTCTTGTGAAATCGTCATGTCGAATACCACTTGAGAAAAAATTGTGTGGGCAACATTGTTCTCAAGGTTTTACGCAAGTTTGTTGCTTTTCGACAATTTCGCTGAAGAAATTTTTGATAAAATCACTCGCCTCACGGCTCGTGATTCTGTCATAATTGTCATTCACGAAATTAACAATCAACAAATTTTGCCGACAAAATTATTTCTCTTGTGATATTTTATATGATTATTCAACGACAGAGCAAATACAAGATACTGATTGGTGGATAAATGCGTGTTGATAATCAAAAATTTTGCGAGACACGAAATTACCAATTATAATAGATAAATATGCGTTTTAAATTAAACTCAACGTTTCTAGCTAATTCCACAATATAATGAAAAATATTAAAAATTCTAAAAAATTAACAATTGTTTCGATAACTGAATATCATCGTCAGAATGGCAGAAGTTACATTTCATTTTATGCCTACCTGATGTTTAGTAGTTATTTTTTGTTAGACCAAGAAGTAACCTACCTTGTGATTGACTTAATATATGTTAATAGAAAAAAGATGTGATATTACAAATATTGAAGCTTAGATATTATTAGCCCTATGGTGATATCCTGGATATCATTTTTCCAATTAAGATCAGTATAACTGTGCAATGATATAGAAAATCAGGAAAACTATATCTGCTGATCTTTACAATAATTATCGCTTATGAAGACAGTTTAATAGTGGAGAGATTCCTAGATTTATCTGTTCATTGACGACTTCATATTGTGGGTTTCTTAAGTGTCTTCTAATTTCCAACTCTTCAAGGAAATCCAGTTCTTGTTTCTTATCACAGATATGTAGTACTTCTAGTTTTGTGTTTGGTGTAAATGAATGGATGTTTTGCGTAATGGGATTTATCTGGTTGTTTTAATCTGTATGATCGTAAGTGATCACTGTATCTGATTTCAAAATTTCTAAGGGTCTGACCCAAATAGATAGCATTACATTCTGGACATGCGCAGTAACGCTAAATTGCGAGAGAGAACTCGTGCACGAGCTCTCGCTTGAGTTTCAGAATAGGGACCAGGTGAAGTAGTTTTTGTTGTTTTGGTAATGATATCCTGAACTTCTATATATATAAGTTGTTGGGTACAAGAATAGTGTGGTATTTGATAAGGGGGATAACTTCAGATTATCTGTTATTGGATATGTGATTTCGATTCCCATGAAAAAATCATTGAAGTGGTTGCCAATATCATATTTATCTGTGGTATGATTATTATTGATAGTGAGCTCAATTTTGTTATTAGTTTTTGCATTATTCCTTGTTTCATTAATAATTTTCCAACTCTCCTTGCTTATATTATTTGCATTGTAACGAGGTTATTCGTTACTAAAAGGTTATTTTGTGTCACCGAGTGTATTTTCATTTTGTATTTTCTGTCGCTGAGTATATTTATTTTATATTATATATCACCCGTTATGTATTCTGGTCTCCGTATAAAAATTATTTTATAGTTTATGTCGCCGAGTATATATTCATTTTTTATTACATATCCCTGTTATATATTCTGGCCTCTGTAGGAACAATGATTTGATATTTTGTGTCGCAGAGTGTATTTTCATTTTGTATTTCCTGTGAGTATATTTATTTTATATTATATATCACCCGTTATGTATTCTGGCCTCTGTATAAAAATCATTTTATAGTTTATGTCGCCGAGTATATATATATATATATATATATATATATATATATTCAATCATTTATATTATGTATCACCCGTTACATATTCGTTCCTTTATATACAAAACAGTTTTTTAGTTTATGCCGCTGACTGTATTTTCATTTGATAGTTTATGTCACCGAGTATATATTTAATTTATATTATGTATCACCAGTCACATATTCGTTTCTTTGTATATAAATCATTTAACAGTTTATGCGCCGAGTATATTTTCATTTTATAGTTTATGTCGACGAGTATATATAACCATTTGTATATTGACTTATAAGTATTTTAAAGTATTGTAAATATCCGTGAACATTTTATTTTTATTTTATCCCCTGGTTTCGGGGTAGAACCAATTGTTGTAACAGGTTAACAGTTATCCCGAAATTCCGACGATATTTTTATTTCTTTCCTATCTAGTTGCGATGGAGAAATAAATTTTTCTGTGTAAAATATTTATTTCGATTTTAAAACCCAACATTTGAATGTACTGGTCTCCCCACTGCAACGAGGTAGATATTGGTAGAAGCGCGCAGGTCGAACTAATCGAGAAAGAGGGGGAACAGTAAGGTTGGAAGGCAGATAGATTTTAAAATCGAAGAGAGAGTACCGTAGTGCCAGCCGACCGAAGCAGTAGCGAAAATTGTGCATCGTCCGCCGTAAATTGCTTAGCTTTGTTTTGCCGATTTTTCATATTGTTTTTTTCCGCGCTGTACAAAATTTTTCCTCGATAACTTCGTTGCTGTGAAGGTAAGAGCTTTTGAGTAATAAAAGTCCGAAAACTTAATGGTCTTTTCCATTATAAATTTAGAATATTCACGCAGTTGATTTTATTTTAAATTCTCGATAATGTAGTCGCTGTAAAGGTAAGAGTTTTTAGTAATAATTAATCCGAAAATATGTGGTCTTTTCAATTATCAATTTAAAATATTTATGTAGTTGATTTTCATTTTAATATAAGTTGGAATATCTTGTACATTGGAGTGTGGTAAAACATTTATATATCGCATCTGATTTAATATCTTTCCCGATTTCCCTTTTTCGTAGGTTTCCTGATATTAGTTCCATTTTTTTAATACCTTTTTCTTCTATTTTGTAGGGAGAATTCTTGATTGAAATATCCGTTTGCGCCAGGCATACATAAACGCTAGGGCTCCCGGATATTTTAAATCTCGAATTCCCAGTTTCAATACCTTTCCCGAATTTTCTTTCAGTGGGTTTCGTTGATATTCGTTCCGTTCTTTAATACCTTTTCTTCGATTTTGCAAGGAAAATTCCTGATTGAAATATCCGTTTGCGCCAGGCATACATAGACGCTAGGGCTCCCGGATATTTTAAATCTCGAATTCCCAGTTGCAATACCTTTCCCGAGTTTCCTTTTAGTGAGTTTGGTTGATATTCGTCCCGTTATTTGACGCAAAGCAGTTTTTATATTTTTCTAAAAGATTATTTAATAACCAGCTATCGTTTTCAGATAGGGACCAAGGTGACTCAGGTACTTCAATACTAGTAGAACTAGACTGCTCCGAGGAGATTCCCCGTGCCACACATTGTCCTTCTGATAAAATAACATTTACGTAACTAATGTTTAGGACTGTCATTATCCCGAGATTATTATGAAATTTAATACTTTTTTCTGGAATAATAATAGGAATGCCATTATGACTTTGTTCTGATAATTTGGAGGTGACAATTCCATAGGATATATTTGAATGAACAATGATGTGATTTATGCCTGGAACAATAGTTGTGATCTGATCGGTATATATCGGCACCTTAGTATTGTTCTCTACATCGATTGGTAATAAAGTATTTTCTTCATAAAAGGTTAATTTATCTTTTGTTTTTGTTACATAAATATTTTCTGATTCTGTAAACGGACGACCAATCAATAAATCAAATGTTTGACAATTATTATTAACAACGTAAATCGGGACTTCACGCGTCACTTTGTCAACTGTGAGATTTACTATTACCTGTCCAATAGTACATATAACAGCTCCATTGTAACCCTGTATTATAATATTCTTTTGTTTATTAATATTTAGTTTTAAGGTCGAAGCTTTTTCCAGCTTAATTAAATTACAAGCACTGCCAAAATCAATGTAGGCTTGTATTGGTTCATTATTTATTTTAGCATGGACCTGAAACTTAATATCATCTTCGGCGATTACATTTATTTTAGTTATTTCGTCTGTACTTGTTGATTTTAATTTGAAACAAGACTCAGGTACGTGACCCAGTTTCTAACAATAACTACATGTCACATTTTTAACAGAAAAGCATTTGGAAGCATGATGACCTAATTTATCGCATTTAAAACATTCCCATGAGTGTTTACCTTAAAAATTACTCATTTTATGGTTCCACTGTTGATGTTTCGGTTTTGGCTCAAAATTGATGACATTATTTGTTTCCATTACGAATTATAACAAACTTGCAGTGGTGTTACATTTTGCGGCATAGGCTCCCGTTTTAATTAAATTATTATTTATTGTAGAAATAATTACATCCGTTATAATTTGATCGGATAAATTACAGTGCTTGCCTAGTTGAAGCTTTTCATAATAAAATTATATGAAATCCTGGCCCGGATTGCGTTCAATAGTGACCATTTCTTTCAATCTGGCAGCTATACCTTTTTGGGTAGAAAATGCAGCTTTTAATTCATTTTCCCACTCTATCCAAGTAGGAAAAGTTTTTATTTGGCAATCATACCATGATTTGGCATGGCCAGCGAGACGGGAAATCATAACAAATATTTTAGCATGGTCATTCCAGTGATATAAATTACCGACAGAGTTAATTTTCTCTATCCACCTATCAACAGTCATGGCTGTTTTATGTATGTAAAAAAAATTAGAAATAAGTTGAAATGATCATTTTTAAAGTTGGTCTTCTAACAAATAGCGCTAAATCTGTCAATTATTTTTTTTAAATCATTATCTGTTGGCGATAAGCTCATATCCACACTTAATCTCTTCAAGTTGAAGGTTAAGTTATTTTTAAATGGCAACTCTAACATTTTCCTATTGAATGATTTGAAGTTTTTAATTCCTTTGATATTAATATTATAAAAATTCATTAGCTCAAAATTACCAGAGCAATGAATGATACATTTTATTAGGAGCATGGTGAATTTAAATCAAATTAATAAAATAAATAAAATTATCAATGGCGTGTTATTTTTTCTGATTATAACTAAGTATTTGAGCTTTAAATTTAAATTATGTACAACTAAAAATAATAAAGACCATTTTAAAATATATAAAATTAAAAAATTAAAATGTTTTAGGTATTACTAAACCCCTTATTATCATTAACAGTAATTTTTAGTTTAATAGCAATGTAAGAATGTTCTACAAATATTTAAGTCTTTTTAATTCCTCTGTTATCTTATATATTGAAAACATTTATGAAAACTGAATGAAAGGTATTTAGACACAGATATGTCATCAATCATTGAAATTTACTTAACTCCCACCTTACTCAAGTTATACTCAAACGTGATTCTTCCCTGTACATTTCTTATGGGACACATTGACTCGAGCAATTCGAATTCTCATAGCTCCTCTTATAATGAATGGATGTTGATAGTTTCACTCTCAGAACACTCAGTGGATCAAGCTCTTTCTTTTGAGCTATTAACTGCTTAAATTCGTTGAGTTTGAGGAAAGTTATGCGTGCACAATCAACTTTACATTCAATTTTTCCAAGATTTTCCTTCGCTCAAACCTCTATAACTAGAGTTCTAATTAACGTAGGCTGTTGACACAAGTCTAAGAACACTCAGTGGATCAAGCCCTTTCTTTTGAGCTATTACCTGTTTAAATGCGTTGAGATTGAGAAAAGTTATGCGTGCACAATCAACTTTACTTTCAATTTTTTCCAAATAGTGCGGCCGACGCACAGCTAATATTGTCTGGAAGGAAGTACTGTAAAATGATTATATGTAATAAATACACCCTCTCAAACATAGTCTATCCTAATGCTGCAGAGCAGCACGGGCCCTCTAGTATCTATAAAAAGATTTAAAAAAATAAGTAAAACGTTTTTCTAACTTGATAAAATTAAAGTATATTGATTGTTGATTAACCAGGTATGGTTTAAAATACGCGTCAAACGTAAGAGGCAAGCGAATCTAATATTCTTTTCCCCTCGAAAATAAAACAATTGTAACACAGAAATAAAAACAGTTTGACTAACATATTTCAGTATTCTGAATATTTCAATCCCTTGCTATGTTGTCAGATTTGCCGGATGCCAGTTAAAGCGCGAACCTTAACGAAAAATATACACGAAACCGACGACTGAGGCGCCTGGCCTATATATATATATATATATATATATATATATATATATATATACATCCTTCTATCGTTAAAGCGTCCAGACAAAAATGCGCTTTGTAGCGTCCGACGTTGTTTTCTGCAGATATAGTGTTAATTGAGCTGAATACTTTTTGATATAGATAAAGGATGGTGAAAATAAATGTAAAAAAGGACTTTGGCACGTGAAACACAACATTGCTGTATATTTTCTAAACATTATGGCGCCCTTTCAGACGATGGACGATTGGGCGTCTCTTATATTCAGCATTACGTATATATGATAGCCTTTAGGGCGTCAATTTTATCATTGCGTTGTTGCCGCTGTGAGTATATATCTGCTATTTACAGAAAACAGGAGGATCAATAAGATACAATATTATTGTAAGTAGGAGGGAATCCACTTCATGTTATTGCAAAGACATTCCAGAAGTATTCATTAAACAAGTTACAAACACTCAAAATATTAAAGATAATGGATTTTAAAAATGTGTACATAGACAATTTCTTTACAAAATTGCATTAACTTCAGAATTACATGTTAGTTATTATTTTATATGGTGTTTGTTACGTACTAGTTGGAGAATAGTTTTTTATGTAGGAAGTTACAAATAGTATGATTTTTGTGTGTGACATTTGTCACGCACATTCAGGACATAAGTGTTGTTGGTGGATAGTTTTAACCCTAATTGTGAACTAATATTTTACCTGAGTAGATAAATAATTTCTTTCCTTGTAACTCTTAGTTACGGGACAATACACTTCAAAAATATCTTATAAATATTTCTTTTCTTGATGGTAAATTACGTTCTTATTAAGTAATCAAGGAAATGTATGTGTGAGCATGCCTATATACCTTGCCTCGGGCTCCGAGCAAAAATCTTAGAATACGTAAAAAATAAAATGTTATCCAAATTTACAGCACGGAGTATGGGGTAATATTTCTTTATCAAAAGACAATTCTTGACATCACAATAATTTTAAGAAAATGTTTAATAACTATGGAGTGATTGATGAGAGATATTCAACACGTAGTATCGTTGTAACAGTCATTGCTCATAATAAACACTAATTTGAAAAGTTGTTACTCAGTCATATGCCGTGAATGGGTCGCTCGATATATTCAAAATATTGAACAGATTCTGAGAGGGACATTGCATTACTTTCTTATATTCCGTAAAGTAACGCATACATTCAATTTTTCATTTTAAATTACTGTTTTTTATTTCACTTGATGCTGAGTGTGTTTAAAATCCAGGGTGTTTAAAATCACTTTTTCAACTCCCAAGATTTTTCAGCTAAAATTATTGATTATATAAAATAAAATGGCTTGAATGTCCCTATATTCACTTGGGTTTAGTTGACTTCATCACTCAATTTTGGAACATCCTATATATTTATAAATGTTTATAAAATCTGCCTCTTGGCGACATAGGCTACTTTCATTAAGAATTTTCTTCTAGCGATAACTATAAACGAGATATCTAGCTCCGACATAGTCTACCTCCATGTTATGATGGCATTACAAGCTTTTCAAATTAAACAGCCTATTTCTTTCACAATTTCTGGATTACCCTAGCTTAGCTCATTTCAAAAATGTATTACACTTTTCTTGCAACTGGTACAAACATATAAAAATTACAAGTGGCTTACAAAATGATAAATAAAGAATAAACGTTATAAACAAATTTATTCAAACTGCGTATTGTTGTGTCGATAAACCATTAAAATCAACCTGTATATATTTTATCATTGCATCTAACAGCTTGTATTACTTATTAGACTACACAGTATATTTTTATTATTTAAAACATTATTTTGTATTTTTTTCATTTCATTCAAATATTCGTGAGCTATAAGACCGAGTAAGGCAATAAATGCGGAACACAATATACTCTATGCTACAAAATGTTAGACTAGACCCGGTGAAGTTATTGTCTACTGGTCATTGATGAACTAGTTGAACATTTATTATGAATTTTCTTTCGTTTGTTTTGGTAATTTAAAATCAAAAATTGAACTGTTTCGGGAATTTTTAATAGTACCTACTTTTAATTTAGCTTATAATGAATTCATGTGTCACTCGGTAGCACTGTATATAGAGGAACGTATCTAAGGAATTAAAATCTGGGCATTAACTTGACACTTCGATTTTAAGTGAACACAAGAGATTGATTCCCATTGTTTCATGTATAATTTGCGTATACTGTTTCGCGTTTACGGCGTCCATTGGCCATCCGCATACAACGTGCTAACTCTTTTTTTAAGAAAATGAAATATTTTTATCATCGTAGCTAAGTAGTATTATACCTACTACCTTTTAGGGTGTTTTTATTAGAAACGTGATTCTGTTAGTGACAAAAAATGGATACATATGGTGATCCCGTTCATGTAAGTAATAATAATTTTATGTATGGTATATATTAAGTTGCAACTTGTCTTTTTCAGCATGTTAGTCCAATTCAACGCATTGGTAGACGTAGCTTTTTTCGCCAGTTTCATAATATATCTCTTTCTCCTGTACAATCGAAACATATAAATTTTATAATAAACAGCTACTACAGTGATAGTGTAATAATGGATAGAGAGCTTACTCAAATCATTTATGTTTGCTTGTAAGAATAATTAGAATGAAATTATCACATTTATGGATGTTTCCCTTGGGGGTTGCTTCACTTATGTATACAGACTCTTCTAAAAATGTGAAATTGCTTTTTCCTTAAAAAGGTGTATTTGAGTCGTCTAGATAGAAAAGTCACTATTTACAAATACATTGGTAATAATGATTTTAAATAGTATTTTCATAGAAAAATCGTATAATGAACTCGATTTGTATCAATCCTCACTTATTGATATCATAAGTTAGTTTTATAAATGACGTCTAGGTGGAATACTCCTTCTTAAAGTGTCATTCTTTCGTAACAGAGCTCACTCAGAGGTAAGAATAAACAGGAAACAACCTTCACTATCAAATATAGAAGAGAAAAAGACCGTTAAATAAAAACAAACTATCATCATTCCTACATTTGATTTCTGTTTGACATCAATGACATTTCACTATAATAAATTGAATTGTCCAATTAAATGTTGAACTTTTGAAATTTGAAATTCAGTATTATTTCATTTTTTTTAACATTTCATAAGGTTTTGCTGTGTAAACAGTCATTTTACACTACATTGAAAATAATTGAATTTCATTGACTTAGCACATCTCCAAAAAAATTTGATAACTGATAATTGTGTGATGTAAGTATACATTTGGGCACATCTTTTTGGGGTACACGTTTAAGGGTATACGTTCAAGAACTGTCTAATAAGACAATCACTTGACTCGTTTATAAAAAAATATTTCTAATTATTTTATGAGAAAATCATCCCAAATAAATTATGTTTCATAAAATCATACTTTATTAGGAATTCGCTATTATAAAAATGAATGATCCTAAAAACTATGCATCTGTTTCTTTATCAATACATTTTCTATTAATACGTGCACTACTGTATACCTGTAACGCCTCGGCCCATGGTAGATAGACTATGGAATTTTTGGAAAAATATTTAATAGGGAAACGTGTATATTCACTTGGGTTAAATTCAAAATATCCTGGAATATAGGGGATATCCCAAAAAAACTTTTAGATTTCGAAGTTATATTTTTCAAAATAGAATCTCCTTCAAAATCTGAGTGATGAAAATCACATAAACTAATGAATATTAGGCAAAAAGGTCAACATCTCCTTAGCCTGACTTTTTAACAGCCCTTCATTGATGCTATTGAAAAGCTTGTACAAGGTAATAGAAAAATTTATATTTTTCGTAATTTGTGACCACCTTGTATATGTTTTTCAGGCTCACCAATGAAAAGCTAACAAAAAATATATAACTGATACACACAACTTATATGAGACATACTGTATATTCCAAAATATTTTGATGTATATCTATCTACAATATACATAATTTACCTATGAAAACAATATTCAAAATTCCACAGATTGGCTACTATGAGCCGAGGCGTTACAGATGAACCACCCTGTACTACTACTACTATAATAATATATATTTTCTCCATTTTAGACAGAGGTTTCTGTCAAAAGCATTGACTTGACCGAGTCTGAAAACCAAGAAACCATTTTAGGCGCCCTCAAACTAAAAGGAGAAAAGAGATTAGGCAACAAGAAAAAAAACTTTTGTATGTTCTGTGAAGGTTATGTCCTCATTTCGCTAGGCACCTTGTAAGATCTCACCCAAATGAAACTGATGGTGAAAAAATCATGTCTCTCTCGCCTAAGAATAAAAACAGAAAAATTCTTCTTGAACCTATTAGAAAAAAGGGGAAAATGTTGTCAGAGCCTCTTTATATAGTAAAAATCATTTATCTCGCACTATTTGCTTGGGACTATTTTCGAGCAAGCAGCTCTGGCGACATCGCAAGAAGTGCATGGGGCGTAGTGATAAGTCACTTCAAGCAAATGGGCAAAAGCTACTTTTGAAACATTTAGAAATCGACAAACAACTTCGGGAACAAGTTTTTCCAAGAATGAGACCAAATGCCATATCCCTAGATGCCCAACGCGATAAGTTGATTTGTGCATTTGGTGCCCGGTACCTCAAAACGCACAGAGAGAAACACTTATAAATGTAACCTCTCGTAAAATGAGAGAGCTAGCCCGGTTACTCATTGAAGTCAAAAAAATTAAGTCAACAATACAAACTCTTTTCGATTCTCTACATCCTCAAAACTTCGATATACTTGTTACTGCAACCAAAAATGTTGGACAATATAACGAGCAAAACGAAATCTACGAATCAGCATCAACAGTACTCAGCTTGGAAACAGCAATAAAGCAAATGCTGTGAAATGGAAATTTTATTTGTACTTAAACGAAAACAAGTGCATTCAACAACTTTGACTACCAAGGTGGAAGCAGACTTAAGAGCCTTAATTCAATTGTTTAATAGTGAGTGGCGCTACCAAGTTTCAACACAAGCTTCAAATGATTTCAATATGAAAAAGTGGAATACAATAACACTGGTACCACTTGCAAGTGATTTGAATCTTCTAAAGGATTATCTGAGTAACTAGGCCAAGACATCAGTACATCAATTAAATAGTAAACCTTATGATAGTGATGCTTATGTTAGTTTACTAGAAATTACATTTTGCCAGGTTCTTATACTTAATAGACGACATTCACAAAAATACGAAGACTTCGAAGATGTGGTGTCTCCAACTGAATAAATATCAATGTAGACGTTCAAGCGAATAGTTATTCGTGGCAAAAGAGGGCGCTGTGTACCTGTTCTTTTTAATCCTGATATTCAAAACAATATTAGGATATTGCTAAAAAATCGTGACAGATTAGTAGCGAAAAATAATTCTTATCTATTTGCAAACCCCAATACAGTTCAGCATATTTGTGGTTACAAAGTCATTAGCAAATATGCCGTCCAGTGTGGTGCAAAGAACCCTCAAGCTATTACGGCTACAAAATTACGGAATCATTTAGCTACACTGATGCAAATGTTTAACATGTCAGAATTTGATATATAACAGCTATCGACTTTTATGGGCCATACAGTAAATCTTCACCGTGGCTCGTACCGATTGCCTAATGATGTTTTCCAAACAGTGAAGACCTCCAAACTGTTGTTACTAATGGAAAAATGAGAAGAACCTAGACGAGAACAATATAGGCCTGGATCTAAACTGTAACGTGTTAAGTGATAGCGACGATGGAGAAATTAATGTTTTGCCCCATAATTCAGATACAGCGTTTGGCCTTCCTCCACCTGGAAGTAGTGGCGATTTCGTCGATGAATCATGTTCAAATGTAATTAGGATCTAAGATAACATTAATACCTTGGAAGAGCAACAAAAACGTGTAGCACGTACATTTTTTTCTAATAATATAAAAAATAGAATACCCCTCAATAAATTGGAATGTTTCGAGTTGAAAGAAAGACATCCTACACTATTAGAAAATAAAGACTGGTTCATTCAAAATCAATACATGCAATTGAAACGCACAAAGAAGTAAGGGATGAAGGTTATAGATCATCAATTTCTAATATTATAGTCGCGTCAACGGTCGCGGAAATGGATACCAATCTATCAATTTGGTGCCACAGGTCGGATCGGGATGCGGTTTTCTGCATGCTCTTCCAAAACGATTATCTCGGAATGTGTCTGGGTAGATTTTCCCCGGAGATCGAAAATTGCATCGCTGCAGGCCAAATTGCGCGCGAAAAATGCATTATCTGGGAGGCCTTTTGGAGGATTTTCCAATCGGATAAATAAGGGTCAGAACTCGCCCGAAACGGGTACTCGGGGGTTTTCGAGGCCGCTGATCACGAATATAATGTTCAAATTGACCTCCGAACACCTGGTGCACCAGAACCTGACCCTAAACGTCATCTCCGGGAGTTTTCCTGACACAATCAAAGAAGGTCAACCAAAAATAATTTCGGGGGGTTTTTTGGCCCGCTGAATCCAAATCTGGCATCGGCGAGCACCCCACTGGCACCTGGTGCACCGAAACCCGGGCTAGAACGTCGTCTCCGAGAGTTTTCTTGAGAAGACTGCCAAAACCTACCCGAAAATCATAAGAGGGCAGTTATGTGGGGCGGTGGTCCCGAATTTCGCGCCGAAAACAACTCCCCGAACACCTGGTGCACCAGAACCTGACCCTAAACGTCATCTCCGGGAGTTTTCCTGACCCAATCAGAGAAGGTCAATCAAGAATCATTCTGGGGGGTTTTTTTGGCCCGCTGAATCCAAATCTGGCATCGGCGAGCACCCCACTGGCACCTGGTGCACCGAAACCCGGGCTAGAACGTCGTCTCCGAAAGTTTTCTTGAGAAGACTGCCAAAACCTACCCGAAAATCATAAGAGGGCAGTTCTGTGGGGCGGTGGTCCCGAATTTCACGCCGAAAACAACTCCCCGAATACCTGGTGCACCAGAACCTGACCCTAAACGTCATCTCCGGGAGTTTTCCTGACACAATCAAAGAAGGTCAATCAAGAATCATTCTGGGGGGTTTTTTGGGCCGCTGAATCCAAATCTGGCATCGGCGAGCACCTCACTGGCACCTGGTGCACCGAAACCCGGGCTAGAACGTCATCTCCGAGAGTTTTCTTGAGATGACTGCCAAAACACACCCGAAAATCATAAGAGGGCAGTTCTGTGGGGCGGTGGTTCGGATTTTTCACGTCCAAATCAACTTTCTCGGCCCCTGCCGCGGAATTATTCTTGTTGTTCCTGCAGCACTGGAACAACTCTTTCGAGGGCCCTACGCCAGAGTTACACATTAATAAACGGTTTTTGGTGAGTTTGTTGGGGTCGTGTCTGTACAACTCTCGGAGATGACCTTTAAGGTCAGGTTCTGGTGCACCAGGTATTCGGGGAGTTGTTTTCGGCGTGAAATTCGGGACCACCGCCTCACAGAACTGCCCTCTTATGATTTTCGGGTAGGTTTTGGCAGTCTTCTCAAGAAAACTCTCGAAGATGACGTTCTAGCCCGGGTTTCGGTGCACCAGGTGCCAGTGGGGTGCTCGCCGATGCCAGATTTGGGTTCAGCGGGCCAAAAAACCCCCCAGAATGATTCTTGATCGACCTTCTTTGATTGTGTCAGGAAAACTCCCGCAGATGACGTTTAGGGTCAGGTTCTGGTGCACCAGGTGTTCGGGGAGTTGTTTTCTACCCACACATTCCGAGATAATCGTTTTGGAAGAGAATGCAGAAAACCGCATCCCGACCCGACCTGTGGCACCAAATTGATAGGTGTTCGCAGGCGTTGACGCGACTATTAAGTTTGTTATAACTGCAAGCTTATTTTTTCCCAATCTGAATAGCTTTATAGTATTGTAGGACTTTCAAGTTTCTCTGTGTTTATGTAGATTTTATAGTAGAAAAATATTTTTTGTTTTGTGTAAATAGTCACATTTTATTTGTCCCATACTACATATTGTTTTATAATTACTATCTACTGGGTATTAAAACAATAAAAACGGGATTTATAACCTAATTAAAGTGATTTTCTTTAACGCGTTTTAGCTTCCTAATAAATTTAGGGGTAATCAACATAATATTATATTGACATTATACTTCTTTTTTAAATGAGAATAGTTTGTATGTAATGTCCTACTCCATAAATCATTATAGAAAACTATAAATAAAGAAATGCGCCAGCTCATTGACCTTCCTACCTCATTCTAAACCTTAACTTACGTTAATGTATCGGACTCTATTAATTCGGCGCTATTAGACGACGTGACGCTCTAAAGACGAGAGCATGTATTTGAGAGAAAACTCAGAGTACAATAATGTACCAGAAATGTATTTAACGTTCTACTGAAACTACAATGTTGTCAAATCTCGGGACGCTCTAAGCGCGATTCACTATCAAGGTAAAACGTATACCCCATATACAACTTAATACTACTAGCGACTCTACCGAAGAAGTGCATGAACTAAAAATATACGAGAACTGTATATTTTCGCTCATTTAATCATCAAAAAAGCGTCACACCAAAATTGCGATATAAATAAATAAATGCGATTTCAGAATGTATGGACGCTTTAACGATACAAGGATATATATATATATATATATATATATATATATATATATATATATATATATATATATATATATATATATATAGAAGAAAGTAGTTCATTGCCGAAACTAGTGAGGGTAAACTTTTTATTGGGGAACGCGGCAATGTGAGAAAGAAAACTCTGTATAGATAATTCTAAGCTTTCAGTAATTTATTTTTACCATTTTCCAAGAATCTACAAGAAATAAATATTATATAAATTTAAAATAAGTTTTAAAGTAATTTTTTTCACTTACTCTAATTGAGGATGTTCACAAATGTATAATATTTATTTATATGAAGAAACATTATTGTTTTACTTTAAAAATTATTGATTATATACGTAAAAAGTATTTAAATTGGCATATTTTCAATTTATGACAATTTATTGTTGTCATAGAAAACATTTTTTTATATATTCAGTATATTAGTAAGTGATATTATAAAATGGTTACTAGTCTCTTATTATTTTTAAAGAAATATTAGTTAATCAATAAAAAGAATTCTCCTCTATAATTACTCTAAAAGGATTTTCCTGGAAATGGCATTCACTGCTGAACAGAATAATTGTCTAAATAAAAGAACTGATATTCAGAATCTAAATTCAATTTATAGTTATTTATTAACATTTGACAAAATAGATAAAAATGGAAATCAAGGCGTTATAGAGGAGAATTATTTTTATTGATTAACTAATATTTCATTTAAAAATAATAAGAGTCTTCATAATATTACTTACTAATATATTGAATATATAAAAAAAATTGTTCTATGAGAACAATAAATTGTCATAAATTGAAAATATGCCAATTTACATATTTTTTACGTATATAATCAATAACGTTTCTTCATATAAATAAATATTATACATTTGTGAACATCCTCAATTAGAGTAAGTAAAAGATATTTTTACTTAAAAACACATTTTAAATTTATATAATATTTATTTCTTGTAGATTCTTTGAAAATGGTAAAAACTCGGGTAAAAATAAATTACCGAAAGCTCAGAATTATCTAAACAGTTTTCTATCTCACATTGTTGCATTCCCCAATAAAAAGTTTATATCACGGAATTTGTAAGCAAGATAGAGTGCGCATTTTTTGACGAATGGAAACCAAACTCAGTTGGGCCAAAATCTTGGATGAGTTTGTTAACGGGCCAAATTGGCCCAGAAGAAACAAAATGGCGGCCTGTCCAAGTTGAAAAAAAAATCGTATTTCAATTGTTTTTCATCTGACGCAAAAAAGTTACTTAGTTACTTAAAAATTGTTGTTTTTGATTTAATGCAAAACTGTAACTTGAAATACGCCTGTTCAATTGGTATTGTGCCATTGGGATTTTTTAAAGATATCTCGGGACAGGAAAAATTTATCGACATGTGGTTTTCGCCAGTCTTGCTAATTAGGTCTACTTTTATAATCCCTGATTAAAACTGCATACTCCTATTTAATCAAAGGTAACTAGTTTAATAAAAACAGCGCCCTTCAGTGTACACATTACTCATTACGTAATGTTGAAATTATTACTCATGTTGGCGGAAAAGAGCCGTTTTTTAAGTAGACTACGTTTGCAAAAATCGGTTAAGTAGAGCTGGAGCTATGGGAATTTTTTCATAAGAAAGTCCCCAGTCTCTTCCACCCCTTATTGGAGTAGATATACTTGTAATCTGAAATATTTGTAAAATTTGGCTTTATCAAATTTTTTAATTCTAGCCATAGCCATACAAACTTAAAAATAGTTTCCACGTTTTCCTCGAGGGCCACTTTTGTTACATAATTTTTTCCTGCAGCTGTACTATAAATGGGTTCTGATATTTGGCAGAGAGCCATTTTATTGGGGCACCTGGTATATTTCTTAAATTTCTAAACTTAACTGATTTTATTGAGTTCAGTGTATACTTATGTAGTTTTACATTCAGCAGTGTATTTTCTATTATAATGCCTAGAAAGTACAAGAACAGTCTTAACTCTTTTTGTTACTTAGTTGGTCCAAAGGATTGAGTCAAAATTTAGGATACAAATGATGTGGAGAGACTGATACATCTGTTTGGCAAACTTTTCAAATATTACAGCAAAATTAAAACATACCATAAAATATCCAAACCCTTCATATACAAATTAAACCTGCAACTATTGATATTATATGCAGTAATGCATTGTACTAATATGATTTAGAGCCTGCGGATACAAATGTTGAGGCTCCCTCACTTTAAACCACATGTTCAAGATTGAATGAAGGAAATCATTCCTGCTAGTGGAACTAAAGTGTGTCTATACAGATACACAAAGATTTCATAAACTATTTTGCTTCAGAGAATGAATTTGTCTTATGCAACGTGAATAATGTACAGGTTGTAGCGGATACACTCAGCCATGAATACAGAAGAATAGCATCAGTTCATTGATTCCACAAATCAGGTTTAAAAGCTATACATCTTCCTAATGGAAATAAATGTCCCTTTGTAATATTAGCATATGGAGTTATAGTAGAAATGTACAGGTTATAGAAACAATCTGATAACAGATTTGCAATCAGGGTGAAACATACAAAAAGAAGCAGCTGGTTTGGTGATCTCTGTATTTTTACTTTCTTTGTTTATCAGTTATTGTCAATTCTAAGGTTTCAAATTTATTTTTAATATTTCATGGGCGCACAATATACATTTGGGTTTAACATTAATACATTGATGCTGAATAGGGGAAGTACTTAAGTATTTTCAACACATTAAATAGCCAGTGAAATCAAATTGGTACTTTTTGACATTTTCATTTTTTATAATTTCAAAGTCTCAAGTGATGTATAAGGTTTTTAAAGAGATGTACTTAATTAATAAAAATTCTGCCATCTGGAAAATATGGTAACAAAAGAGATACTTTTAGTTCACTTTAGCTCAATGATATCTAGTATTAATAGGAAATAGGGAGTCACAATGAACTTCTAGAGACGATTACATTCAAAGAGAATTCAAATAATTATTCACCTTATAAATAGCAATATTATATGTATGTATACTATGATTCTTAACTTTTATACTGAGACCTACCTTGAGTTCTATCAATAGAGCTGGGTTTAATTCTAGTATTTGCAGAGCCGACTAACATGGGATAAAATACCTTAGGCCACAAAACAGCGAAGCAGCCCACCACAATCACCAAAATAAGCATAGTTTTTCTAGGACTAAGATCGTTTACCATTTTTCCCGAAATGTATCCTGCGTTTTCGTAACTTAACCTTCTAGATCGGTCAATCATTTTTCTTTACGCTGCTCTTCCAACCTACAACCTCTCGTCATCGATTCGTAACTGAACATACACCACACACCACACATACACCACACTTTGCATACACAAATAACATATACCCTGGACGCCCTGAACCAGTGCTGCCAGACGTGACGTAAGAAACTATCGAGCAGCGTTGCCAAAATTATCGGATTTTTCAGAAAATTATGTTACACACAGAATAATTTAAAACCTAAAAGCAGGGGTCACTAAGGGCTCTAATAAGGAAATAGTATGCACGGATTTTTTAAAATTTATTTTATTGATAATAAAACTTTTTTGGTAAAATATAAAAACTTAAAAACATATATTATGTAATAAAATATATAAACGAAACAAAAACATATATATTATCCTACTTTACTAAACATTAGCTCAACGTAACTTCTGGAAAAAAAACAAAGTCAAAAAATCATGAAAATAAAAAAAAATATTCAAAACAAACTTGGCCATCGTCTTCATGAATAACTTCAAGGTTATAGCATTCGCCGTTACATCGTTGTGATGATAAAAGCAATGCATTAAAATTTACTCTTTTTGTACAAATACTATTTCGAATATTAGTTTTTATTAAATTTATTTTAGAAAATACTCGCTCACAGTCAGCGTTGGTGTGAAGTAAAACGAGTATTTCCAAGACAAATTCGCCCAAATCCTTAAATGACATGCATCCTGAAAGGTCTGTATTTATTGATATTTTATACCAATAACTGTCGATACTGTTTTCATTTTTGATCTCATCTGGAAACTCGTTTATTCGTTGACCATACATCCTCCACTGATCATCAATTTTTTGTTTTTTGTCAGTATCGTCGGGGCTTACAATTCTAGGTAGCAACTTTATTACCTCGAGAAGGGACTGAGTTCTTTGCTTATCATAATTTTTGTCAAAAATAGCTATTTTGGACAAAATGCTATCTCCGAAATCAAACCTTGATACATATACCAACAATGCAACGGTCCTTTCCTTATTATTCTAATCTAATTTCTCCCTGAATTCAGTGAAGTCTCAAGTAAGTCCCACTTCCCAGAAGCGAGTACAGATTTGTTTACGCGTTTACGCCGACGCGATGCGACAGAGTAGCAGTTCGAGTTCGGGGAATTTTAGAAACGTTTGTGTTTGAGGAATTGCAGAACAGTATCAAATCAAGGATCGTGACATCAAAATTTATGTCCCATGTTATTTTACTTAAAAAATATTAGCGTTTTATTTAAAAAAATAATATTAGTTTATGCCTCAGTAAAATTATGTTACAATTATCGATTATGGTACAAGTGAAATTTCAATTTTAGTTTGGGATAAAATTATGTTAACAATTCGATAATTATGTTACATCTGGCAGCACTGCCCTGAACCCTGGAGTGGGAATGACAATTTTTTGTAAAATAGTTGATCCTCCAGCTGTAAGTGGCGCTGTTAACTCCAACTGGCTACAGTGACTATATACGAGACAGTGGCGACAATAGGGTAACCCGTTTTTTATTGGCTGGCAGTTTGGCAGCCATATTGAGGGCAAAATCTCTTTGTTTACGTTTGGTGTATACGAAGTTTCTTATAATGCTGGTTATACTTGTGATTAGAATTATTGGTTTTGTGCTTTTTTGGTGAATATTCAGTGAAAAAGAGGTGTTTTGCCTTTACACAATTGAAAGACTTGTATTTGGACTTATAAATAATCTTGTTTCGAATCGGAAAATTCGTGATATTTGGTAAGCTAGCTTGCTTAACCCTAGAAATTGTATACAAGTTTTGATTTTTCTAGATAATAACATTTGAAATGCCGGGCTGTGCTGCAATAAATTGCAGCAATTCTGCTAAAAAAGGGTTTCTCATGAAACGTTTTCCTAAAGATCCATCTAGAAGAAAAGAATGGCTTATTAAAACTAGAAGAGATCATTGGACTCCAACAGACTATTCGTGTTTATGTGAGGTAGGTAGAAGCCTTTGTTTTACGACTTATAATTGTTATATCTAATTTAAAATTATTGTTTGTCGTTATTGAGATAAAATTGAATGTAAGATTTTGTTTAAGATTCATTTTGCTCCTGAAATGTGGGAGCGACCTCGTGTAGATAGCAAGAAAATTTTAAAGTCAAATGCTGTTCCTACAATATTTTCCTTTGTGGAACCAAAACCTAAAAGGAAATCCCCAGTTCCAAGGAAATTTATTTCTCCAAAAAAACCTAAACATTTGTCGGGTAAGTAGATATCTCTTAGTAATTACAACAAATCCCCACATAATAATGAAAAACTCTTAGTTTTTGTCCTATTAAATGTGTTTTGTTGCAATTATAGTTTAATCATTA
Source organism: Galeruca laticollis (assembly GCA_963921935.1). Classification (NCBI taxonomy): domain Eukaryota; kingdom Metazoa; phylum Arthropoda; class Insecta; order Coleoptera; family Chrysomelidae; genus Galeruca; species Galeruca laticollis. The sequence continues at coordinate 1,465,296 of OY998185.1, forward strand.
GTTCTAGGTGAAAATATAGCTCTAGATGAGACTGTGCCAGAGGAATCACCAGAACCAACTACTTCAAATTTAGCTTTGGATGTAGAATCAGGTCAACAATTGTCGATATCTAAAAGCAGTTTGAGTGAAGACAGTCTATCCACAGCTCCCTCACCGTTAATATCAGAAATTGATCCAATTAGTGAAATAGCTCAGTTACAGCTTGAATTAAACAGGTACAAGAAGTTGTACGGAAGAGAAAAACGTAGAGCTTATCGATACAAAAAAACTGTAAGAGCCACACGAAAGAAGCTAATAAAAAAAAGAGAAAAAACTCCCAATTCTTCGGACTGTGAACTACTAAAGCAAATATTCAACGAAGATCAAATAGAAGCTTTAAAAAAGAGAAAAAATGGAAAAACAACAAAACTAATGAAGTGGACCAACAACACCGTTACAAGTTCTTTAAAATTAAAATTTAGTTGTGGTAGTAGTGGATATACTGAACTAATAAAACAAGGATATCCTCTCCCATCAACCAGAACTTTACAGAGAAAACTCCAGAACTTGAAGTTCGATTCAGGTACTCTAAATGAGGTATTTTCATTTTTAGAATTGAAAGTGGAGCAATTTTCAACTCATGAAAAGAATTGTGTCTTGGTTTTGGATGAAATGGCTATCACTCCAGGAAAAATATATGATACCTCCTTGAATAAATATTTTGGAGATGTTACTCTCCCTGAACATTCAGGCTTGGCGACACACATCTTAGTGTTTATGCTGGGAGGTATTACAGGACGTTGGAAACAGGTTGTGGCCTATTACTTCACCAGTGACTCTGTCAACGGAGCTGTCATGAAGAATATAATAATAGATATATTTAAAAAAGCTGAACAGCTTAATTTGAATATTTTAAGTATTACATCAGATATGGGTCCCTGTAATCAAGCTTTGTGGAAAGCTTGGGATATTAAAGCTGGAAAGTACAGTCCTATAAAATGCAAGATTCTGCACCCATTAAATAATGATAAAAATGTATATGTCTTTGCAGATGTTCCTCACCTATTTAAAAATATTAAATCTATGTTAGTGACAAATAAAATCATCCAGTTACCAAATAATATTGTTCTAAAGTATGGACTACCCTCTAACATGGTCATGTCCAGTCATATCTCAGACATATTAAATCATCAGAAAGATAATTTTTTTAAACTTGCACCGAAACTCTCAGAAGAAGATCTCCTTCCGACACATTTTTCTCAAATGAAAGTGTCAACTTCAACTAATGTTGTTAGTCACTAAGTTCGTAGCGCTCTCAAATTTTTGGCCGAAGAACTTGATAAACCAGAATATTTAACAACGGCATGGTTTATTGACCAAGTAGAAAAATGGTTTTATTTAATGACTTCGAGACATCCTTCTTGTGCTCTAAGCAAATTTAATATTGACATTTATAAAGAAACAATATCATTTTTGGAAGGATTTATAAGTTTATTTTCAGATATGTTGGTTGGCTATAAAAAAATTTGGAAACCTTCACAAACGGGTGTTCTAATCTCAACACAATCAATGTTAGAACTACAGTCAGAATTATTGGAAAAAAAATTATGAATTTGTTTTAACTAGCCGATTTTCTCAAGAATGCCTTGAAAATTTATTTAGCGTGTTGCGAAGCAAACAAATAGTACCAAATGCGGTACAAGTTAAAAATAACTTGAAATTAATATCTGTATCACAGTATTTAAAAAGTGGAAGTACCAGTAGTTACGAAGAAGATGAACGGGAGTTTCTTGGGGGATTCTTGGATTCTCTTAAGGACTTAAATACAGTGTATGATGAAGTAAAGCTTCCAAGTGAATTAAAGACTCCCTCATACAATTTAAATTTCAGCGAACTTAATTCGTTATATAATATTTCAGGATATATTTTAAAAAGTATTGTGAAAACTTCAAAAACTTGTGTTGCCTGTGTAGGTGCAGCAGGTTAAAAAAAACCAATATATAAGAAGTTTTCAAAACTCTCTTTAATCAAAAGATTTAAAGAACAATCCCTTTTTTTGTGACTGAAGAGGTTTTTTATTATTTTTTAGAAATGGAATGTGTTTTCTTAAAATATTTAGATATTGTTTCACTCCAGAATATAGACATAAAAGAATTTTTTATAAAGGAAATGTCGAAAATACATTTCAATTTACCAAATTGTCACCAACTTAAAAGCAAAATAATTAATAGATTCACTGTTTTCAGGTTGAAAATTAGTTATAAAAAATTTAAATCCGCCTCAAAAAAATATAGTAGTAAGTCATTAGCAGGTAACTTGTTATGAAATAAAAAAGTTTTCCATAATTATCAAATAAAATCAATAAAAGACAAATAACACATCAGAAATTTTATTTATATCAATTTTTATAGTTTATAATCCTGACGATACAAATAACACCACAGAATACAAAGCTGGTGTATTCTGTGATAACACATGCTCAATTGTCAAAAATTCTTTATTCTGATTGGTTTAAACATTTGGCAACATAGCTTATACATTCAACCAATTTGCTTCCTTCTCTCGCAGTCGAACTCAAGAATACGGTTTTAGATTTCAAGTAGAAAGCAAAGAAGGGAGTACTCCCTGTGGAGTGTTCTATTCTATTGCCGTCGAGAATAGACGAGGGCCTCTATTCTTGACGGCAATAGAATTGAACAACCGATATAAAGTGGGCGTGGTTCTACTGAAGTGCTGCTCCTCGAGAGAAAACTACTTCTATTACTATTTTTGAGGGAACCGACAAAACAGTAAGAGAACTGTGTTAGGGATTTTTATTTTGTACTCAAAAATGTCGTTTGTACTTGCTGTTTGTGAATAAGGAAGAGTGACGTGAGAGTAAACAGATAGTGTAGATTTTGCATTGATTATTGTGTATTCACTATAGACCGAAAAAGTGTGACGTCAGAACATGGCCACTGACAGTTACTGAGGGAAAACAAATCAATTATTTAACTTATGTCTTGTTTTGACCGTTGTAATATTTTAAAAGCTTATACGATTTTTCATTTGGAAAGTTACATTGCAATTATGCCTTATTGCTTCGCTCCTAAACTTCCATCATATACTCTATCTCTACGACATATCCACTATTTAAACTGTCTCCACATTTCTTTAACACTTTAATTTCATTACAAAACTGCTCCGCAATGCTCGACAAATTAACAATAGATATGTTTAAGCATATTACAAACGTAAATAAATATTGGTTTTCCCTCAGTAACTGTCAGCGGCTATGTTTATGACGTCATTGCTTTTTGGTCTATTGTTTATAGATCCAAAAAGTGTGACGTCAGAACATGGCCGCTGAGGGAAAACAAGTCAATTATTTAACTTACGTCTTGTCTTGACCGTTGTAATATTTTAAAAGTTTATTCGTTTCTTTATTTGTAAAGTGACACTGCAGTGACTATCAAGTAATTATACCTTATTGCTTCGCTCCTAAACTTCCATCACACTCTATCTCTACGACTTATCCACTGTTTAAACTGTCTCCACATTACTTCAACACTTTAATTTCATTACAAAATTGCTTCGCAATGCTAGACAAATTAACAGTAGCCATGTTTAAGCATATTACAAACGTAAAATGAACGTAAATAAATATTTGTTTTCCCTCAGTAACTGTCAGCGGCTATGTTTATGACGTCATAGTTTTTTCGGTCTATATTATCAACACAACTTAGATAGATTAGGTTTTTGTGTTTTTTATCTATATGCAACATAATATGTATCTATGAGGGTCGGTTTATCAATTGCAATTTATCTGTGAGATAACTCTTAACTATCAGTTATTATGGAAAGTCGGGTTTATCGACAACGGGATAACTTTTATCCGACAGTTAAAGTGTCAGATAAGGTATCTGTTAGTTGCAACTGGCAGATAAGTGATATAACTGGAAGATAGCCCATATATACCATAGAACAGGAATTTTAGGACTGACATCTGAGCCTAAATTTTGTGTTTTATGAATTATATTTCCATATATAAAGGTTATCTATATTTGATTTTCTGTTTCCTGTAGTGTTGGGAACTTTCGATACTTTTGCGGATTCGTTCCTTTCGATTTCGATCCGCAAGTGGATCGAGTCCGACGGATTCGTTCCTCGGAACGATATACCTTCTGATCTGATGAATGAAGTTTCACTTAGGGTTCTAGGTAAGGCAGCCGCGGCACTGCACGCAAACTAAATATAGATTCGTTGTGCTGGTTATTAATAATATAGGATTGGGCAGTTGGATTTAAATTAGAGAAAATTTGCATTAAATGATATTCAACTATTGGCAAGCCAACGTGTTTAATATATTAAAGGTACCTAATTGAAAACAAAGATTCTTCTTATTAAATAAGTATATATATATATATAAAAGAATAACAAAAATTGGAATTTCTTTAGGAGAAAACTAATGACAGAATATTTCAACAACAAAAAACTTTTTATTTCTATACATAATACATACAACTAAAAAATATATATTACTTTTTACATTTTACACAAAATAATACTGAAAACTCTGGAAAGGCAGAATAAAATAACATAGCTACGTTTTTAAGTTTAAGGGTTTAAAACATGTAAATTGGAACTTATAAATACTGTTTTTTCGACTTTCTCAGCTGACAGCCTACTTCTGCGCTCATTACAAATTTGACCAGTTTTTGAGAATATCCTTTCTGAAGGCACAGATGTGGCAGGTACACAGAGGCGACTTTTCATGACTTCATACAGATTGGGAAAGGCAAATTTTCTTTCTTCCCACCATGTTAGTGGATCGCTGTTCCTTGCTAATATTCGCTCTTCCAAATATTTGTCCATTTCAATAATCGCAATGGCTTGAGGACTAGTATCTATTTGTAATTCATTTTTATTTATCTGAAAATCAAAATTTCATATATTGTATATTAATAAAATCATAAAGCTACTGCCACTCATACCTCGCTATCAAAATCACTCCACAAGTCCACATTAGTTTTCTCATTAATTTTAGAAACATTTTCAGACGGCGTGTTTGGGAGAATATCTTGGTTTTTTCTCTGTTTTCGTGAAATGGCTGCAGTTATTTTTCTTACAATTCGGTCGTATGCATTATTGAAAGCAGATTCCTTTTTAAATCCGTATTTTTTAATCGGGGGTCTAGCAACGTAGAATCGGCCCCGATTATGTTGTCTTCCGCATTTTGAAATCTATTAAGCAGTTCCCTTGAAATTTTTACACACATGTTATATACCTCAATCTCTATCACATTCTCACTCGAAAGTCTTACTTTCAAATCTGACTCTATCTTTGAAATATGGTTTAGTAATAATCTGCTAAATAATATTACTTTCGAAATAGTTACTCCTTTTTCTAAGCTCAATTCTTCGGTAACGTCTTTAAACGGTTTTAAAATTTTACAACACCAATCAAATATCTCGAAATCTTGGGAAGTCAGGGTCTGAGTACAATTCGTAACTGCAATAGCTGATAGTAAAGGATCCTTTATTTTTGTTATCCGTTCCAACATATCGTACGTTGAATTCCACCTTGTGACTACGTCATTCTTCAGCTTTAGCTCAGGATATTCCATTTGTTTCTGTAAACTTTTTAGTTTAGCGGCTGCAATAGGACTACGTCTAAAAAATTCTACTACAGATTTAGCTTTATTTCGAGCAATGTTTATTTCTTGTAGACCAGTTTGTAATACTAAATTTAAGCTGTGAGAAAAGCATCCGCTGTGGCACCATGTAGAAGATATGTTGCGAATAGCAGCTTTAATATTTGCAGCATTATCCGTAACTACCCCACATATTTTTTCTAAAATCTGCCATTCTGTCAATAGATTTTTAATTAATATCGCCAAATTTACTGCTGTATGTGCCTCATCAGTTTTATAACAGCCTAATACAAAAAATGCTAGTTTACCATCGAAATCAATGAAATGGGCTGTTAATGACTGATAAGATTCATTATTTAACGATGTCCACCCATCTGAGGTAAACGCAATGTAATTTGCCATAGTCAGACGTCCCTCTACAGCTTCTCTTATTTTAGTGTATAATTGTGGTATAAGCACATTTGACACCGTTTTTCGCGATGGTAGGGAATAATTAGGATTTAGCATATTTACAAAAATGCGAAACTGTTTATCTTCCACCAAACTAAATGGTTGATATTCTGCTGCAATCATAATTGTTAATTGCTCATCCAATTTTTTTGAAATTTGCAAAGGCAATGGTCGCTTCATGAAGTTAGATAATGTTAATTGGCATTTCCTTTTTGGGTTTGGAATGTCTTCTATGTTATTATCATTGCTGGCAGTGTTTTTAGTAGAAGTCGTGTAAGCGGTAGACTCACCGTCAATAACGTTAATTTCATTGGCAGATGTAGAGTCACTAGTCGTAGACGTTGCTGAAGTGGATGGACCTATTAATGATGTTGGATGTTTTCTCTTTAAATGTCTAGTTAAATTAGCTGTTGCGCCATTTTTGTATGAAAAAGTACCACTACAAAAAGAGCATTTTGCACTGCTTTCATTCGCCACATTGAAGTAGTTCCAAATATCACTACGCTTTCTATTCATTATTTAAGAAACAATATTGCAGACTTCAACTGTACATTAAAAACACACAAAAAAATCTCAATAGTGAACTCAAAATCAGAGTGAAAACCACAGCAAATTCAATTTAAACGGGCCCTGAACACCGAAGTACTAAAATTTAATTCAAAATCCTAGGACCAGAAGTTCGGCGAATTGTAAATGCAATAAACATATATCTGAAAAGTTTTTTACTTGTCCCAAAAAAGATGAAGAGATAAGAGATACCGAAATGTCGAACCAATACCAAAAAAAGCGGCTTGTAACAACAAAACAAAAAATAAGTAATAAAGTGCCGCCTTCCACCAGCACCTCTGAATCGGCGCATTGCCGACGTGCAATCTTACCAGTGTTGCCAGCCGTTAACCAAACTCAACTGACCCGTGATCTGCCTCGTGTATGGAAGAATGTAATAGAAAATAAAAGAACAGATGGTACAACTTGGAAATCCAAAGAAGAGGCTTGGAAGCAGATAGAGAGAAGTTTCAATAGTTGCACTAGTGGCCCGGTAAGAAATTCTATATTAAGTATACAGTTTTAATCTGAACTACAATTATTATATAAAAATTTATCTTGCAGCCTCGAACATTCAAGCAGCTGAAGATGAAATATGAAGGAATAAAAAAAGATATAAAAAAAAATGTGCTGCTAATAAAAGTTACCTTCGAGGTACTGGTGGAGGACAACACATATACCACCCCCTCAACCACCTAATGAAGAAGAAAAGGAATTATTTGAGACAATTTCTTTCGCTGTACATGGAATGAAAAGCCCTTTTGATTCAGACATAATCCAAGGTAAAATCTAAATCATTCCAAATGACTAACCAATCATTAACATTTTTTACATTAATACAATTCTATAATATCATCACTACTACTCCACAGTAATCAACTCATAGATATTTCTAAATGAATGCTTTTTTTGAATTGATATGTTTACTATATTTTCAATATTACATTTATAGATGAACCGTTAGTATCTGAGGAGCTGGTAGTATCAGATTCACTGGATGAAGAAATCATTGAAACAGATTGGTCTGATTTTAACTGTAGAATGCTACAAATGCCGTTACATCCTGCAGTCAATGTGAAAAATGATGAAAATAATGTAATACAAGTTGAGTCTGACCATTCATACTCACATCCTTCTTGTTCTGCACCAGAGATAAAGGAAAATGTTTCATTTTCAGTACAAGACAACAATAGTGAGTATTGAAATTGCTTTGTATTAGTTGGTTTCTCTCTACAAATGAATATTTTTAATTTTGCAGAGAAAGATTGGTCTAGTCGAAGAAGACCAGTTTTTAAAAAAAATGCCAGAAATCAGTAGCAGCGAAATTTGAAGATTTGGCAACAAAAAAAAAGAACTCTTACATTCGCTGCTGGAAAATTCAGAGCAGACAAAGGAGGCGCATCAGACGAAAATGAACATTCTCAGACACCAAGAAGAATGCGAAAAAATCAGAAAAAATATTTTAGAATACGAATTTAAAATAATAAAATTGAAATATGAAGAATTAGCACCTTGAATTTAATTCTTAATAAATAATTTTCACAATTTATGTTTTTATTAGTTTATTCCATTTATATTTTAACCATCCTGAATCTGATATTTTATGTTTATTATATGTATTTTTTATTAAATAATTAATAAAATTGAAATACGAAGCATTGACTACTTGAATCTGATTTTTAATAATTGAATAAACAATTTATTTTTTATTAGTTTACTCACTTCACTTTGTTAGCCATTATGACTGAATACTTTGTGATTTATATTGTTCATAATGTGTTTTGTAATAATATAATTTTTGTTCTTTAGGTTTTGTTCTGAACAAGGTAATATAAAGAAAACTCTGTTTTATATAATGTCTTTTAATAACCATAAACAACTATTCTATTTCATTATTGTTGTGGAACAATCCTGGAATATATCCAGCTAGGAGTTGGGCTCTAGCATTGACAAAATGTTCATCAGGATTTGGCTCTATTTCCCAATTCAATTCGAAATCAATTCCATTCTGATTAAAATCTGGATCAATTGGGGGAACTTCCTCTTTTTTATCAATGCAAATATTATGCAGAACAGCTGTTGCTGATATAACAGCCATAACGGTTTCCAATTTTAACCGTAGTTTTAGTGCAAGAACAGGAAATCTTCTTTTCCAAACCCCGTACTCTCTTTCCACTGGGTTTCTAGTTCTGCACATTAACTCATACAGTTCCTCATATTCATTATGTGTATTTATTAGGGGTGTTATGAGGTATCTAGTATTAGCATAACCACTGTCTCCAACTAAAAGGGCATTACCAAACTCATTGTTCTCAAATCTAGCTTTCAGGTTTGAATTATCAAAAATATGTTGATCATGGGCAGAGCCTGGCCAACGTGCAACGATATCCAGAATTTTCAGATTTGTTGATGATACAGTTTGTACATTAAATGAAAAGAACCCTTTTCTGTTTCTGAAATTCTCTGCATGCGGTCCACCTAGAAAATTTTTGTATAAGTAAGAAAATATAGAACTTCAAATATCCTCATATTAAATGAAATTTTATGAAGTTATTTAAAAAAATTAATGACTTCGTAAATACCTGGTGATAAGATGCCAACATGTGTACAATCAATACTTCCAATAACTCTTCGAAGTCTTGCCTTCATATAGAAATTTCTCTGGGCTACGGTAATTTCTGCTCCTTGTGGCATCTGTATATATCTTTGAGATGCAATAGCATAAGACACTTTTTTTATAATTTTTGAAGCAGAACTTTTGCTTACATTGCAGAAGTCTCCGGAGGATATTAAAAATTTGCCAGTTGCATAAAATCTAAGTGTCAGTAGGAGTTGATCAATGGGTCTAATACTGTTGTTTCTGAAAATCAAAAATGTTGCAGAATACTAAACTTATTGTAGTGGTCGGAATAATCACTTACCTATCAGTTCGAAATTCAAGTGATTCCTCAATTTGTTCTAATATAAACAATACAGTGTCTTTCTTCATTCTGAATCTTGCATGAAAATCATGCTCATCCCATTTCTCAAAATTATCGACTCTTTCCCTCACTACATAGGGCCTTCGTTCGTGTTGAAGAAATTCCACAATATCAAAGTCCTCATCACTATCTAATACGTAATCCACAAAATCCATGATTTCAAAATAAAAATTTTAATGTTATGACTGATGAGTATCGATTCAAGTCGGCAAAAAGGTTATCTATGATCGCCAAAAAATGAAAACCATAAAGATTATCTATGGTGAAATAAAACAACCAATCAAATCTGTTACATTTATTCATCACTATTGCCAACATTCCTTACCCGACAGTTGATAAACTAGTAGATAAAAAATATCTGAAAAACCCAACTGGAACTTTATCTGCAAGTTAATTTTATCCGACGGATACCTAACTGCTGGATAAAATCTGTAATTGATAAACCGGCCCTGAGCCGAGACAATTGGCAACTTTTTAATAATCAAAACTAAGTTAAATTTTGAGACGAGAATGAACATGAATACCACAAGGTACAAATCACAAATCTGTGGGTTATCTATGATCACAAATAACACTTACTACTAACGGCTGATAGTACGCTCAATTATCAAAAATTATTTATTCATATCAGTTTAAACGTTTGGCAACATCGCTTATACATTCTACCAATTTGTTTCCTTTTCTCGAAGTCAAACTCAAGAATACGGATTTAGGTCGCCAGTAGAAAGGTGATAAAAACAAAGTAGGGAGGACTCCCTGGGGAGTGTTCTATTCTATCGCTGTCAAGAATAGCCACCTAGACTCCATGGTCTATAGAGAGTTTTTAAGCCTACAAATATAACGGAGATTTTAGGTGTAGTTATGGTTAACTTTATCAACAATAACGATTACATTGAACAAGAAAATAAGGTGTTTTAAGCCATCTAAAAATAACGTATTTTGTTTAACAGTTACAGATTAATTATAATGACAGTTGACGAATTGGAAATATAACTCGATGTTATTTAAATAGTAAATGGATCAATATTTCATAAATTTAACAATGGAAGAAGCTTTATAAAATGTTATTGTTAGAAGAATCCTTACATATTGAATAATAATTAATCATGGATAATAATAATGAAGGTTAGGTTTTATGTTCAGATTTTCTCAGAGAAAATATGTAACAGCTTTGTTGACAAAAAAAAGATTGTTTTATAAACTACTGTCTTCTAAAACATAAAGAAATATAGTAGTTTCCTTTACATTAAAGAAATTAAGTAGGTTTTAACAATTGCGTGTACCAAAATATATCAGTTTTGACAACGTTGTAATTGGAAAAATAACCATAAGCATAAAAACCTTCTTACGGTATTTCTCCGTAAATAAAAAATTCCGTTATCGTTATTAAAGTTAAGGTCTCCAAGTTTTCATACTGCGCATTCTCAGAATAACGATAACCATACTTACGTGACAAAATAAAGGGCTTAAAAACTCTAATACCTTGGATCCTGATGATGACAAGTGACGCGAGGCATTTCTTCGCGTCGCAAACACTAACAATAACATTTTCTAAAGCTTCTTCCATTGTTAAATTTATAAGATATTGATCTATTTACTAGTTAAATAACATGGGGTTATATTTCAAATTCGTCAACGGTCATTATAATTGATCTGTGACATACGTTATTTTTATATGGCTTAAAATACCTTCTTTTCTTGTTCAATGTAATCGTTATTGTTGATAAAGTTAACCATAACTACACCTGAAATCCCCGTTATATTTGTAGGCTTAAAAACTCACTATTCTGAGAATGCGCAGAAGAATTTGAAGTTTACGTTAACGTTAATACGATAACGTATTTCGTTATTTTGGGAAAGATTGCGTTAATATTTCGTTAACATAATTGTAAAGGCGGATTTCCACAGATCCGTCATCCGACGATACGATCATCCGAAAGTTTTGTGATTGGTGGAAAAATTCAAAATTGACAAGTCGCCAAATATTTGTCCGAAAGTTTTAACTTACGTCCGTCATCGGAAAAAGTTGAAAAATGTTCAACTTTTATCCGTCATCGGATCTGATTTAACCAAACTTTTTCATGATCTGCTATTTCTGGTAAATTATTTCAGAATTAATAATAATAATAATAATAATAATGAAAGACAATTAAAAGCAACGAACAGTTTGCTGTTAATTGCAATTGTGTTGAGTAATAGGAGGAAAAAAAGAAATCCATCAAGATTTTGGATAAGAGATCTTTACAAAAAAAGAAAATCTCAAGGGGCATTTCATAATTTGGTTGAAGAAATGCGATTATGTGATAATAAAAAATATGTGAATTATTTAAGAATGACCTGTAACACATTCAACAAATTACTAAGTATAGTAGGACAATCACTTGCAAAAATGCATCATCTTAGAGAACCTATTGCTCCTGCAGAAACATTAGTATTGACTTTAAGGTTTATATTTATTAAGCAGTAAAAAAATAATTGCCTCGGCCCTTACTTCGTGGAATCTACTCATTTTATTGTTTTAAATGAAACTTTTTCAATATATTGTGGAATTACCTAGAAACAGTAAAAGTTTCATTTAAAATAGTAAAATAAGCAGTAGTCATCATCGATGAATGATTGTGAATCCATTTTTCTCAAATAAACAAATGTAATGAGGATGACCAAACACAAACTAGTTAAAATCATTAAAATGAAAAAACAAAAAACTGTCGACAATGACTTATATCCCTGTCACTTGTCATTCAAGTTACCAAACTTAAATTGATTTGTCACTATTTTTGTTACTAAATCATACGATTGTTTCCAAGCAATGGAAATTGGCATTTAAATTCATCCGATACGACGTGATACGACTAACAATCGTACATCGTAGGACGGATCTATGGAAATCCACCTTAAGTGTATCGTGATACCAATCGATTTCGTTTCGAAAAACGATGATGTCAAGCTAACTTTAGTACCCTATTTGGTGTGTCAAATCACATAATAGCGATTTCGTCCCGCTTTGGTACCCCACTTTAGTCTGTCAAATACATACCAATCGAGTTCGTTTCGAAAAACGATGACGTCAAGCTTACTTTGGTACCCTTTTTGGTCTGTCAAATCACATACCGAGATCTGCAGCACAGTTACTGAAATTGATAGCTTTCTATCCTTGTCCAAAGTAGTTTTTGTCTTGCTTTTTATTTGTAAACAAACAAAGTCGTTGAAACGAATTGAATTTTAGGTCAATATTCTAAAATTCTCCAAGTTTTGTCTGCTTATTCTTTTTTTTGTCTACTAATAACGGAATCTGTTGATTTTATTATAAATGGCAAGAAGCTTTTTTTCGGTTTTTGCTATATATATTTAACTCAAAACTCCAACAAAATATAGTAAAACTCAATAAACAACTTTTCCGATCGCAATACAAAACGTAAATGTAAATTTCATCAATCAGCTGTACCATTGAGAACCAAACGATTTCGCCTGTAATTGGTTTTTACTTTTTACGTCATACCGGTGACGTCGGACCTACCTTTTATTTAACCAAAGTCCCTACCAACCAAAGCGGGTCGAAATCGCCTATAATAGTTTATGAAATGTCATATGTCAAATGTTAAAAGTTAAATTAAATATTGTAGCAAATTTTTAAAACGAATTTTAATTTTGCTACTAACAGTTAACAGTAATATTAATAAAAATAAAACATGTTCACCTCAAAACATATTGGCAAGCCAACGTTTACTAAACGAATTGTACAAAATTTATTAGTAAGATGCTTATTTTCGCAAAAAGGTAGTACTTCAAAAAACTATTATGATATAATTATTGCCGGAGGAGGAATGATTGGAACGACTCTCGCATGTACACTAGGTAATACAACTGAATTTCATATTTTCATATAAACTTCCCACTGTTACTATAAAATTGAAATAAATTTTGCTATTTTATTCTTTAGGCAAGAACTCAAGATTATCAGGGAAACGTATCTTGTTACTTGAATCTTCAAAGGATTTTCCTTATGTTTTGTCTGAAAAATATAGCAACCGAGTGGTATCTTTAAATCCAGGCACAAAGAAATTGTTAAGTAAAATTGATGCATGGAAACATATAAATGAAGCAAGATTTGCTACTGTTAAAAGACTTCAAGTTAGTACTTATAGCTTTAAAAATATTCATCTAATTTATAAAGAATTATCTATTTTTTCCCACCTGATATTTTCATATCTCCTGATTAATCATTATATTGTACTTAAATACTTATTTCCTCTTTATATTACTATGCCTCTTCCCTCTCTATCAGTATCTATTTTACCATTTATTTTAAAGTATATAACTTAACTGCAGAACCCACACAAAAAAGCTATAATTTCTCCAGTTCAATTACTTTTAATTCACCTTAAGTAATATAATATATTAATTAAAGTTGTACACAATTCATCCCACCCTTTTCTACTAAATTAATTTTATTAAACTCGATGAAATAACTTTTTATATGAAACAGCTTATGGACGCTCTATCAGATGCTTCAATTACTTTTGGAGAATCATCAGATGAGGACATTTCTTACATTGTTGAGAATAATTTGATAATAGATGCAGTGAAGAAAGAAATTAAGACAACTAATAATGTTGAAACTTGCTATGAGAGTAAAATAAAGAAATATCACATACCTGGTATAGAAGATAGTCATGTGAATATTTCACTTGAAAATGGTGTTGAATACACATGTGATATACTGGTGAGTTATATATTTTTTAATTATCTGTTTACAGTTTAATTTTCTGTTTACATTTTAATTCTAGTTATTACTTCTATTTAGGTATAATTCAGTTATATTAAGAACCTCTTTAAAATGTTGTTATACAGCTTCTATGTTTTTCAATACTCTATCTATTCAACTCATTCTACTAATATGCAAACACCTAATAACAAAGTGTCTTTATCTAATATCAACCTGATAATGCTTGACAGCCAATCCATGGTGTCCAGGGAAAATATAAAATAAGGAATATCTTCTCCCAATTATCTCTTCAAATTCCTTCCAGATATGCATTTTTCATACCATGTATACTTATTGGATACAAAACTCCTGAGCTTATATTTTAATATGTTTTGTACACTTCAGAGTCAATAAAGTTACACACTTTTACAAATAGTCCTGTGCCTTGTGCTGCATCCTGCATTTCGGTTGCCATTTCTTCATACCTTCCAGTCATCCTCTTTGACTGCTCGTTCTCATATTTTTCCCAATTACTTCTATCCATTATGTTGTAGGTCTTCGTCTCCTTCTCCTGTTCTGCTGTATGTACTTACATGCTTGGTCATCTCGTCTCCTCCATTCTTATTATATGTCTGTACCATAATAGCTGACTGGATTTTCCTTTCCTTTCTGCTTTTGTTAATATATGCCTTGTTTCCTTCTGATGTCTTCGTTTCTGACATGCTGCAATCTGAAAATATTACACGATATCCTTAAGGAATCCATTTACACCATCCCTATCATCGTTCTTGCCTTCTCTGCAAGTTGCCTGCGTTCACATTCATGAGTTAAAGTAGGCTCTACAATAGTTGTATAGATAGTCATTTTTGTTTTGATTTTCATTTTGGTTGACCAGAGTAACGAGTTTCATAGTCAGATGGCTTTTTCCCCTCATATGATGCTATCATATGCTTTTTCTAATATTTGTTGTAATATAAATACATTGTCAATATATGATCATCGCACTAGTCACAATGAGCTCGTTTCATGAATTTCAATGAAAATGTCAGAAGATATAATGGGTCTGAACTAAGTATTTGCGACTAATAACACCACTCTACAATTTCAAATAAAAATGAAAAAAATATATTGAAATTTGAATTCTTGTGGTAGACTGTGGTAGGCTAGAGCCAATGGCAAACAAAGATATTTTGTGCTGTTGTCACGAGGGAAAACTTTATAAGTAGACTAGTTATCTTTTTTCTTTAACGCCCGTTAAAGAGAAACGCAAAGTACTGTCAAAGCGTACTCTTTCAAATAATGTTCACCTTATCGGGTGCTTCTTAATAAAAAAGGTAACTCTCGCGTAGTCAAAGAAATTTGGAAATATATATTTTAAACTGCATTGATGATGCTTTCAAAATAGAAAATATAATGTAAAATGTATGTATAATGAAAATTAAATGTTCTCCATGTAGGTTGAGTTGTTTGGAAAACATGTGATGTAACACACAAATTCCGAACTCAATTTAGTACCGGATCGCTTATTCTTCTTCTGTTTAGGGGAGTTCGAGTGACTGAGACACCATGTCCACATCCACTTGAGGAAGATTTGTAGAATTTGCTTTGGTGAAACCTGGATCCATTTTAAAGATGTCTTTTAAAAGGCAAACAAACAGAAGGACATTTTTTTTCTACTTTAAAATAATATAACAAACAACTAAAAAGTCGGCGAGGATGATATCTGTTTGAGGTTGGTTGTGGATATTGATGTCAAATTCTTCTAGTCGACTTTCGCTTTGTATTAATCAACTTGGATAGTCAAGTAGGATTTGTCAACAGAACGTACTTTCAATCTGACAACAAGGGCTTCTGCCATTGGCCGACTTACAGCGGTTTATTTAAATCTAATAAAATTTTTAAATCTAATTTTCGAAGATATTTATAACTTTTTGAGATAAATATCGTTATCATAGAAAAATATTTGTTATTCTTAATCCTTCTGATATGATTTCACTTGTTAATTCATACCAATGAAACAAGCTCATTATACCTGTAAAATTTTGACAGACCTTTTTATTGCATATAGAGTTAATGTATCTAAATTCCAGTTTTCCGGAATGTTATTAACCACCAAACAAAGTAAAAATTATTAATACTGACTTTCGGTACCACTACTGTTCTATGATCTATGACATGATCTATCAAATAGAAAGAAGGCTTACAAAATAATTAGTCGTCAGCATAATACCGAGAGTTGTTTTCTGGTATAGTAGAATCCTTATAAACATAATTCATGGTCAGTTATTTCACAGGGTAACTTTTTGAGTCTCTTCTACCTGCAACATATATCTTTCAGGGTATTTTGGTCAGTATCATTACTGAAGTACACTAAAATAACAACCATCAAATAAAGAAACATAATTAATCTAAATGTATCTATTTTTCTACACAATTTCTAAAAAATATAGGTACATTTGATAATATAATACAAGTACTCTGGAGTTATCAGGTTATGTAATAGGATTAGTCTAAAAATAAATCTATTCTACCTTTAGAGATTAGTGGTAACATCCTATAGTAATGTTTAAAGTCTGAATAATCCAGATTAACAATCAATCAAAAATAAATTTTTGCATTATTATTTCAAACTAACATTTAAATATCTAAACAAGTTCTGCAGCAGGTGATTATAGCCGTGAATGTTGGTAAACTTATTCTATATGATGTAATATTTTAATTCACTTAAATACGGTTATTCAGGTGCCTTGTACAAGGAAAAAATGTGGATTTGAAAGTAACTACTAGTAGGTTTACTGTAAAAATAATATGTAGCCACAATTCTACTACCAAAGAGTGCATGGTAAAAAACAAAAAAGAACCAAAGAATGAAAGGAACTTGAATATTTCTTTTACTGAAATGGTCCTAATTTCAGTTATTCAAGTGTAATTTCCACAAAACAAGTAAGCTCTCAAAAATCAAACAACCTAGTTCTGAACCTTACAATCCGTCAGCATATACATGAAATTTTAATTACCAAGAAATCAATATATATTATAACAGAAAGTGTGGAATGTCGTGCCGCTGGAGCTCAAAAACTAATTAAGGTACAATTAAGGAGCTCACATGCAGTGGTCGCCCTTTGACCCCCCTCAAACAAGAATGGCGTACCTTCATAAATATATGGGCTTAAAGTTATCAATATATATTAAAGTGTACAATGTGCATGCCGCTAAAACTCAAAAATAAATCCTGGTACGATCAAGGATGTTATATGGTCTGGTAACCCTCTATCTCCCGTCCATGAAGAAGGTTCCCGTTTTTTCCTGAAGGGCATGCTTTTGGACATACAAGGGTTGGAAGTTTCGTACTCTAGAAAATTCCTGAACAGTCCAGAATGTTCAAGAGTATTCGAGAGCATTCCACAACATTGCAGAACATTCTGGAATGTTTTGGAATATCCCAGATCATTGTGGAAGATTCCAGAACACTCTCGAATGTTGTAGAATATTCTGGACCATTCAAAGGATTTTATATGGATTATATATGTGCAACACATTTGTCAATATTTGTGAGTAATTGCAAGTACGGTGTTCTTGAATTATATTAAAACAAGACAGTTGACACTTAGTAAGTAGGATTAAATTCTACCACTTTAGAGGTATTTTATTATGATGCATGCTTATGATGTCATTTATTACAAAATTCATCTTACCCTCCGTAAGGATCGTTAAAACTTTTAATAGTAAAAAATTCGATCTTGAGATTTTAATGGATATACACGTTTTGACCGTCCTTGAATACATTTTGATTAGTTTCGTCATGACGTCTGTACGTATGTGCGTGTGGACGTGTGTGTGTGTGTGTGTGTATGTAGCTCGCATAACTCGAGAATGGTTATATGTAGAAAGTTGAAACGAATATAGAAGTCTTATAACACCTAGTTGTGCACTTTCCTTTTTGGTTCCAATACTCCCAAGGCGACGAAAACTGTAGGGATTAAAAATTTAAAAAAAATCATATGTCCGCCATTTTAGAAAATATCAAATTATGTCATTATACTTTTTTAATGTTCTAATTATTATAATTTTTTTATCAGGGGGTAGAAGGATGAAAACGTCGATATTCTATATCTCCGTCATTAGGAGAGATATCTAGATGAAACAATATATATAATGCTATTTAGAGTACAAGGAAGTCATGTGCTGCCTACATCAGATATTTTTCAATTTATGGGGCTGCATTAGTCAGATGACTGAAAATTGATTAAAATGTCTTACATATATTCCTATCCTAACTTTTCAAGTTCTATGCTATAACCTGAGAAAATATTTGTTACTAGATGATGAAAAATAACGTTTTCTTTTGATCACCCTCTATAATGCAAATAACTATAAAACAATATATCACTTGGCTCTATATGCCATTTGAAGTTTTCGACTTTCTACAGGTCCTACCTCTATCGTTAAGACGTTGAAGTTTTATGTAGTATTTTTGACATATTTTTACATTGTCATGATCGCATTTCGCGCACACCCCGTTCAAAAGTTAATACAGGGGGAGGGGTGACTTTATAAAATAACTATATATCGACAAGGTGCTAAGATTGAAACTGAAGGTACTCACGCTACTGAATTATTTATGATCAGATCAATGAAATTGGCTAATTCCATTGCTTCCGAAAATAATACACTAAAAAAATCTGTATTTTTGTCTTCAGTTTATAGGAAGAAGTAATTTGTAAATTATTCATATATTTATGTAGGTACACTTGTTGATTTTATGTTTAAATATACCCATCTAATGCGTAAAGATATTGAAAACTGACAACTAGTAAATACATTATATAAACAAAGAAAACACCATTAGAGATTCACAGTTTTCTTAAATTAAGGTACCTTTGGAAATCATTTTTTGACAGTTTATGTTGATAGTGTTGACAGTGTCTTTTAATACTTAGTAATTGCCTTCATGGCTAAATTCTGCAAACTTGAGTGAAATCTTACATTTTCAACAGTAATATAATATACTATTTAATGCACTTGGAATTTGGGTATACTTACATATTGATAGTGTTATTGTGTAAGTAATGAAAACTACTTTAATCTGATTATTTTTAAAAGAAATTCTCAGTTTTTATAACTAGTTTGAACTGGTACCAAATATATCTACAAAGTTTCAGTCTAGGAAAATATTTGTTCAAGTAAAGTTTACATTTAGCAATGCGATTTTGTGAACGACTGATCAATTATACTGGCCCTCATTGAAATATCTCAACTTTTTGCCATTGTTAATAGTAATGTTTTTTTGTTTATGACGTTGACAGTGATCATAGGTATATATACCATACTTATTGCTCTATTAGTGGTAAGGCCTAAAGTTACCGAAAATTGCTACTTAGGTCCATTTAATGTAAGGTAAATTTTGTCAATTTTGTGTTTTAATATTCGATTTTGTTCGTAAAAATCTCTTGAAATATCATCAACTTGTTCCTTAAGTGTTGTTAATTGATTTTTACTGCCGTATTTGGCTGCCTCACTGTTGTAAGAACTTAATCTAGATAAAGATGGAGATATTACGTCATAGTAATAATAATCCGATTTCATTTTCTTTTGCTTTTTGGGTTTATCTTTCTTGGTTACAACCATTTGATAAATGTTTTGTACCAAATCTCGAGGTATTCGCTCTTCTCTAGGATCATTAGGCCTTATGTACAGAGCCCAGTGATATTGAGATCTTAAAAGTAATGCGTTATTATGCAAAAATTTCATTATCTTTTTGGGTATGCAAGTGAGAAGTTTGGAAAACAACATACTTTCTAAGTGAGCTACTAGCTCTGCTTGGCGAACCAATCTGTCAAGACCAGCACTTCTTTGTAACTCCTGAATGTCACTTACAGCCAAACCAACTATTAAATTTGTAAGAATAATTGTAACTAAAATTACAAATCCAAGGTACATTAAATGGGCCGTATAAGGATATCTTATTTTATACCTCTCCTCTTCGGGAAAAAATACATCTTCATATTCCAGCTCACCGGACATCATTATTATAACTTTAAGAAATACCCATTTCAAGTCTTGAAAAGCAGGATAATTCGCAAAAATGACTCCAAAACTCAGAGCAAAAGCCAAAAATAAACAAACGTACGCCATCATAAATTTGGCGTAGTTAACAGCAACTGTTGTAAACATTTGAATATACAAGCCGAACATTGGAAATCTGCCCACTATCATCATTAATTCGACCCAAGTAATAAATATACATATTGCTGCAACATGATGTTGCCAAGAAAATACATCTTGCCTTACATCCATGTTCGCCGTAGGTTGAACACAACAAAATACTCCAAAAATGATAAGCCACTGCAATGCGTTTTCCCATTGTTTAACGTACGTTTGCCACGAATGCGCTATTTGAAATAATTCTTTGGCTAATAGTAACAAAGTAAGTATAAGTAAAATGTAACCGAAAATTTTAACATATTCTGGAACCCAACAAGGATTTTTGAAACTTTTTGAAGAAGGACAATTTTTTAAAAATACTCCTATGGTGTAAAAAGTGAATAAAATCACAAACAAGGAGTGAAAAAAGAGACTGAACAGAAAAAATTTCCTTATTCGTCTCCATTTTAAAAATAAGAAAGTCTCACACAATGGATGCTTTAAAACTTCTTTATGGCCAACTTCTATGAAGTTTAGAAGTAGTTCTGTTTCTTTATTACCCACTGTTGGAACAAGTACTCTAAAATCTAATTTAAGTTCGCAGTCAATGTCGCCTAATTCGTGATCCGTGAGTTTTATAGAGTTATCAAACTTCATTATGTACTTTTGTATGACACCTGGAGTTTTTCTTGTTATGAAAGTAAGCACTGATATTCCTCCATTGGTTCTCGCAGTCACATCTCCACCGTTATTTATTAGTAGCATTACACAATGAGAGTATTCATTCAGTGCGGCTAGATGCAAAGGCGTGTAACCAAAAATATCGGGTTTATTTACATTTGGTCTAGCACTAAGCAGGATTCTCACACATTCGCACGATCTTGAGGCTTTTACAATGGAACAATGTAACGGAGTTCTTCCATCTACGTCTGCGGCATTAGCGTCTGCTCCCTGTGTTAAAAGTAGAGCAATTGTTTCCGAACATTGGGATAACGCTGCCAAATGTAAAGGAGTTTGATTTTTATAGTTTTTAGCGGAAACGTTGGCTCCAGCGTTTATAAGTAAATTGACACAGTCTAAATCTCCGTCTTCGGCAGCCAAATGCAAAGGTGTCATTTTTTCGGTACCACATTGCACATCGTTCGCAGCTCCGTACCGTAGAAGTAATTTCATAATTTCAGAGTTTCCAAGTGATGCTGCCACGTGAAGGGGAGTTTCGCTGAAAACCTAAAACAATAATAATAATGAGTTTATTTATATGTAATGAGTTGGGTTGAAAATGTATCATCATTACCTTATACTTGCGAGAATATTGTCTAAGTACACGCAAAATATACAATACGCATCTGCTCTAGCGACACACATAAGTTTGTTTATAGCATCAGAAAACATGCGTTTCTACAGAATGTAGAAGAAATGGGCGAAAAATTTGTTTTTTTTTAATTTTAAGTAAAATTGTTTGCAGAAAAATAACAAGTAGATTGAGTTTCTCTTGTTCTGCACAACATTAAAAGCCATTTCAAAAAGTTCCGATATACAGAATAGACAAAATTTAAATTTTTCATGTCGTTCTTAAAATTATACATAAATATACGTACACATAAAAAAACTCAAGTGTTTGATGTTGCAAAGAGTGCCGAATCACAGGTAACGGTGGTTGCCGAGTGACGCAAGTACACCTCCACAAAAACCACCACACAGAAAAAGTCCAATACAAAACTGTCTACGGCATGTAAATTAAACCGAGAAAAGTCACTCTATACATACGGTAATTTATTTTACATACGTAGTTTGTCGGTATTATATATATATATATATATATATATATATATATATATATATAATTTTAAATTAATTATTTGCCAACTAAATAATCAGGATTATTTTTTGTGGGTTTGTGTTTGAAAAAGAAAACACAGAACAATCCTTACCTTTTCTTGATACTAAATTCATTAGAAATAATGAAAATAAAATTTTAATTGACTGGTATAAAAAACCAATGAGTTCAGGTAAATACATTAATTATCATTCTTATCATCCACGTAATACAAAGATCAACCTAATCCGTTAAATGAAAAATAGAGTCTTAGAAATTTCAAATCCAATATTTCATCAAAAAAATATAAAATTATTGTACAACCTTTTTTAAGAAAACTCTTATCCTCCATATCTCTTAAAACGAATTTTATATAATACTTCTGAGGGAATGACTGACATTTCTAATAACATCACATCAAACTTGAATTATATTGACGCTGAAACTGACAATAATCATATGCCAATGTATGTGTCTCTACCATATATTAAATCAGTTACACCAAAAATTTCTGCAATATTCAAAAATCATAATATAAAAGTTGGTAACAAGCAACATCTTACTATTGGGTCAATCTTCAGTAAAATAAAAGATAAAACTCCTACCAATAAACTGGCTAATATAGTTTATGAGATTCCTTGTGATACTTGTAATAAAAAGTACTATGGTCAATCTAAGAGGTCACTTTCCAACCGAATTACCTCTCACAGGAGTGACAGCAAGTTGTATCCTGACAGATGTGCACTTGCTGAACATGTGTTTTATGAAGGCCATAGCATGAATTTTCAATCCGCTAAGGTGTTAACTACAGAAAGGAATTATAAAAAACGTCTATTTTTAGAAACAGCTTACATCAATCAAGATGTTGATTGTATAAATAAAAAAACAGACTTGAATAATCTTAGTGTAATATACGCATATTTATTAGAATTTGAAAAGCAACATTTAAAAATTTGAGTACAAATCATATAAGTAACCTATAATAAAATTATTTTTAACATCAAAGTAATACAAATCAAAAAAAATTCATATTGACTTGGTAACATTATTTAATACATATATTGTTTTTTGAAGTTTTATAATAATTTTTGGATACTATTTGAAATGATTTATTATACATATATTTTACAACTTTACCTGCAATCTCGTTAAATAATGTAAGTATTTTTTTTTATATACCCTTTATTTTAATTTTTGACCGTATTTTATAATTTTTAGTACTTGAAAATGAATACGATTGTATTCGAAAGCTCGTAGAATAAATATTTGAAAGAGTACACTTGGTATCATTGCCACAAACCCACAAAAAATAATCCTATATATATATATATATATATATATATATATATATATATATATATATAATATGGATATTTTTGTGGGGATGTGGCAATAAGAGTAAATTCCTTCAGATATTTATTCCCGAGCTTTCGAATAATTTTTATTCATTATCAAGGGCTATAAATAATTGGTCAATGTTATCATTATTAATAATTAAATGAAATAATAAATACTTACATAAAATCTATAGCGAATTTTGGAATAGTTGTAAATTTTTATAATAAATTCTTTTAAACATAAATCAATGAAAAACTCAAAAAACAATATGACGATAAACAAAATATTTGATCTTGAACTACTACAATTTTGATTTTTTTATCATAAAATTAAAGATTGTTATGAATCTTCTCTTCTTTTTTCATAATCTAAAAGATATGCATAGATAACACTAAGGTTATTTAAATCTGTTTTTTTATTTATTACATAATTTTGCTCTGCAATATATGTTGTTTCCAAAAAAGGCGTTTTCTATAATTACTTTCTATTGCTAAGACTTTGGCAGATTGATAATCCATAGAATGGCTTTCATAAAACACGTGTTCTGCTAAAGCACATCTATCAGGATATAATCTACTGTCACTTTTATGAGAGGCGATTCGATTGGTTAGCGATCTTTTACTGTGACCAATGTATTTCTTATTACAGATATTGCAAGGAATCTCATAAACTATATTAGTTAATTTAGTAGTAGGAGTCTTGTCTTTGATCTTACTGAAAATTGATTTTATTGTAACACATTGTTTATTCGCAATTTTTATATTATGTGGTTTGAATACTCCAGAAATTTTAGGTGTGATAGATTTTATTTTTAACCTTTTTTATTCAAATGAAATGGTTTTAAATACCTGTTCACTTTTTCTTTTTAATTCACCTCATTGATTGTTTTTTTAGATTACCTCCTGGAACACCACACAGCCTGTCGTGCTTCGGTAGAAATTAAAATTGATGTTATATTTCATCCACATCAATACATTTTAATGGAATTCCATAGTCCAGCTCTTTCTGAAATTTATCGTGGAGACACCATTCCCACGATACGATATTTTACTTGGTTATACAGATGAAATTTTACGGTTAGCTTGATTCATAAATTTGTTGAGTTATATTTAAGAATAATGCATTTCTTTTATAGTTACCACTCCAATGTGCTGCTTTTCGAATAGTTTTGAATTATTTTTCTAAAAATTTAGCTTTTCACCCATACACCTCTACCAAAAAGAAGTCTACCTAGTGAATAGTGTACATTATCAACAACTTTTTTTATTCAATTTTTTCAGTTTTTAATACGCTTGCCGCTGATCAAAATATTTCAAATCTAATCCACCAATCAAAATTGGCTATCAAAATTCTTGTTGAGAAATTCCATTTCAAGTTTCAAATTGCTCATCTATCCTTCTAGGACATTCTGTTTAATATTTTTAAATGATTAAATCTGATATATTACTCCATTTAAAATATATTCCAAATTATTTAGAAATGACAGCTCTTTTTATTTCAATTAGATCTATTCGGAATGACAATTCATTTCACAAACGTCATACTTTTATAAACTTAATGTTATTATTTTGACTTTTTACCTTGACATATACTAAACAATTACACAATGTTATCAGAGAACTTCCCTCAATATCCAATTATTACTTTTGAAAACAAATCATAATGTTTTGACTCTTACTGTGTGAGAAATAGATTGTTATGATTTATATAATGTAACGTTCAAAATTCTCTCTCTCAAAGGCTAGAAATCATGTTATATATTTCACATATGTGTATTTACAAAGTGTATTGAAAGTTTCCTTCATGATTCTTCAGTTTGATTCTTGTTTATTTTCTCTATTGAATAATGAATGATACAGATTGTCTCTATTTCGGACGATTCAAGAAATAATTTAAATTCTAAAATTTTGTATTTGCATATAGTGTGTAGTATTTCATTCCATATTTTAGTATACAGAGTGTTGCAGGTTCTTTTCTATGTTAATATATATAAATTAGTTTTTTGGTTCTTTTATTTTATCAAAATATTTGCCGGCTATTATTAATCTCAGGTGAGGTCAGTTAATTATGAAATATTCCTATAAAATTTAAGTATTTAATTATTATGTAAATATTATTATTATTCCGTATTATTTACCCAGTTTCTATCTGTAACTGTATACGTTTAATTATAAAGGCTATTTAATGACACTCTGACATTTCTAATATATTTCAAATAAATATCTGTCATCAATAATCAAGACATGTCACTGTCACAAATTAAAATCTTCCTATGAAATCAGGTAAATTTATTTTTATATAAAAAATATTCAAAATCATTCACATATTGAATAGATGAGGCTTTTACTTGATGACGATCCATACTGAACGATGAAATAAAACATTATAATTTGTTTAGGTCTTCATTTATTTGAACTAATGTTCAATTTAAACTTGTTGACGCGTTTCACCAACACAGTAGCTTTGTCAAAACGAATGAAGGTATAATATAAAAATGACTTAATATATACAGTGCATAAATACAACATTAGTTCAAATAAATGAAGATATAAACAAATTATATTGTTTTATTTCATCGTTCATTCACAAATAACCTATTCAGTATGTTAAATTTAATTCTGTTTGTGTGTCAGACCTACAAATCATCAAACAAACCCTAGTGTTATTACAAAATACAATATATTATCTGTATGAATACAAAATTAAAATTATATACAATAATCAAATTGATTTCCAAGTACATTCTTCAAGAAACGCAGAAAATTTATCGTAATTACTAAATATTTCGATAATTGTCAATTAATTTCCCGAAATGCCAAAACTTAATCACGATCCTAACGTACACCGATATAGTTCTTGAAAATTGTACAATCCTTCCGTAAATATACTTGAATTTTCTTCTTTAATTCAATTCAAAATTTATAGATAATTATATTTTTTATGAAATAATGCATTATTTTTAATAATTAATAATTCGGAACAATCTCACGAATGGTCTGCATTCAGGACTGGGATCAAACTCTAAGTACAACTCAGAATTTCAGGATCATTACACTTTGCATGTTACGAATCGTTTTATTTATTCTCGAAAATACTCACAGAACTTATATTGTTTGGGACCGAATAATAATTTAAAAGATTGATAACATTATTTAACACGACATGTATAACTTTCCCTATATATTGAGAGTTCTTTAAATTTAGATCCTCTCCGTTCAAGATATCAAATAAAACTGACTTCTCCTTTCCAATCAACAACCTCAGTTACAAAATTTTCTTTCTTTTTTAAAAAAAGTAAACTGGTTTGCTGACCTGCATTGTTTACACTTCAAAAATTCCATAAAAAATATTGACATTTGTTATTGTTTTATTACTAACTGAATACCTATAGTGATATCTGACTTGAAATATTTCTTTTTATTACGACATGATTTATCCGTTATTTATTATATTCTGTGTGAAATGTCGTACGAAACTCAATCAATACAAATTTGACACAAACTGGGTATTTCAAAAATATCGAATCTCATATATGGATTTATAATTTATTATATATTAATTTAAATGATATTTTAAACTTTCAACTAACAGAACTATATTAAATGCCCCTAATAAAAGAATAACAAATCGAGTTTTCTCATACTCTTTAAATTCATCTTTTTAACATTAATCCCAATACTACTCTATTAATTCTATAATGTAACTATTTTTAAATTAACTACTAGTCTATTTTTACTATACAATCTAAACTCATATTAATTAATTACCCTGAATCCCAATACAACACTATAATTCTATATCTATTTCTCAATTTTCACGTGACATAACATCATTTGTTCCAAATCATTCACAGTATTTATATATTTGCTCAATGTTAAAAATCCCCCTTACACTACCGGAAATCGAATCTAGTAATTTATAACTAAAGGGCGGAATATATGCACGTCAATTCAGTTAAAATATGCGCATACGAGTATATATGCATAGTTTTTCTTTGAAATATGCAACAATATGCATTTATTTGTCAAAATATGCAATTATATGCCTTGAATATAACATGGAAAAATGGAAATAAAGATACGCCGACTCTTACAAAAATTATTTATTTTAAGTAAAATTAAAAGAAAAATATAATAGGTAAAATTTTTAACCTGAAATAGTATAAAATGCATTTATAACGATATATTTTTCAAAATTTTCCGATAAAAGTGTTTGCCTTCTGTCTGTAAAAATATGTTTGTACAAAGAAAAAGTTCTTTCAACATCTACCGATGTGATTTGGCAATATTTTAATTTGGGTAGTAAGTTATAAGGCCAAGGTATTACTTCGTTGGATGGTTTAGTATCTAAAATATTTTTGACTTCTATTAAATACTTGAAGCCTTCATTCTTTCCCACAATAACTTCGAGTTTACTTCTTGATTTCCTACATCACCGGGAACTTTTTTGCATTTGTCGGAAAAAGTTTCAACAATATTAATTGATTCTCTTAAACTTTTATTCCTACTTTCTAACGAAGTTATTATATCTGGTATAAAACTAAAATTTACCTTAATAAAAACAAGTTCCTTAGCTAAATTTACATTTTTGAATACTGCTCGACTTTGCACTACACACTGTGAATTGTCTTCTAAATCTAAAACTATGTCTTTAATGGCTTCAAAATGGTCTGCGTAGAATATCGTGGCCTTAATCCATGTTCCCCATCGAGTAATTACGGGCTCTGGAGGTAAACTAACTCCTGGCAATTTCTCTGTATAGATCTGCACTCTTAGAGGTGCTTTCAAAAACACTTTCTTTACATTTGAAATTAATTTGTTCACCAAGGGATATGCTGTTCTAATAGTTTCTGCAACTTTGTTTATCCCGTGTAAAAGGCAAGTGACATGTACCATATTGGGATAAAATATTTTTGTTTTGGCCTACTTTAACCATATACGGCGCTGCGTCAGACAAAAACACTAAAAACTTCTCTACTGGAACTGGATTTGGTAAAAAAAAATTTGATAGAGACTGCTGAATAAATCGAGTTACGGTCACATTATTTGTTTTGTCTAACTGTTTAGAAGATATTAAATATGGCTTCCCTGGTTCATTTTCTTGAAGCCCTCCAATCATAAGATGTGCGATATATCGACCACATGTGTCTGTGCTTTCATCAACAATAATATAAAAATGTTCATCGCCCAGTGAAACTTTAATTTCTCCCATTACGGTTTCGTATACTGTTTGCACATACTTCTTTCTAAGTGTGGATTCGTCAGGGATGTTTTGATTACAATATTTTTGCAAAAAATCTCTGAATTGTGTATTTTGCAGTTTCTTCAAAGGTATATTTGCTGCGACTAAAGCTTTGCATAAGTCTTGATGAAACACCTCCTTTTCACTCTTTGGTTTGACATTTTGAAATGCGGTTTGCACACACTGCTGAACAGGCACAGATTTATTTTTCTGCAACTTAGCTTTATGCATAGCTGTTTTCAAGTGTTGCTCAATTTGGAACTTCTTTTCACAAACAATGATTTTGGCACAAACTTTGCAAAACACTTTATCCCCACTAAACTCCAACTCAGGAAAATTTTTAATCCACGAAGAGGCTTTCGGCATTTTAGGCGTTTGAAATAAATATTTTCGAAATCACTCTTTTCACACTGGAATCTATCGACAAACTAAACTATACAATATAAATACAAAAGAAGAGACCACATTTTATCTCCAATTAGGCCCCGAAAAGAAACAAGACAAGAAGGTTCACTTGGCGTCGGTACTTTGAAGTCCGAACTATAAAAGCAAGCCGCCGCATTCCAACTAGACCCCGAAAAAAGAAAGTTTTGTTATGAATTCATTCGCGCACTGAACAGAAATTTCTGTTCGGTGACAATACTTACTAACACCGAACACGACTTCGGTTCGGTGAATTAGGCAAGCTGATTATTTGAAGATTCCTAAACATCCAATAAATGCCGGCAATAAACCATATAATAATAAAATGGGTCCATAAACCATATAATAATAAAATGGGTCCAAAAACCATATAATAATAAAACCTACCCACCTTTTAAATTATCTCAATTATCTGCAAGGGTCGCACTTAATCTTTTGATAAAACGAAAAACATAAAAATATGCACACAAATTTTATTTTTGCCGAAATATGCAATTTTTTATGAAATTTGTAAAAATATGCACTTTGCATATATTCCGCCCTTTATTTATAACTATTTGGTGCCCCTTCATTATCTACAATATAGGGTCCCTCAAATAGTAGTAATAATTTTGCACAACGATTCTCTAATATCTTTGCAACTTGTAATGATCTTACAATTACCAATTCTCCTTTTTCAAAAACAGTGTTATTCTTATTTTTTTTATTCATCTTTTTAATATATCTTTTAGCTTGTTTCTGTAATCTTTCATTCACTCTATTCATAACTTCTTCCATGTCTAATTTCCGATTAACTACCCAATTTCTTTGAGGTATTGTGCCTATGAATAAATACTCTGGTCATTCATTTGTAACACCATGAGGTACCTGATTAAGGAATCTTTCGACCCGATTATATAATATTCGTAGATATTTGTTTATTTCTTTGATGTATCTTTCTGCTGGATTTGATGATCGTTTCCTAATACTAATAAAATTTAACTTAATTTCCTGATTTTGGCTAAATTGTGCACATTTTTCATTTTCAAAACATGTTGCATGGTCCAAAATTATTGTTTTTGGACTTTCATAATTTTCAATACAAAATTTCAGAAATTCTATGACAGTTTTTGCATTGGTTCTTTTACATGGGAATACTTTAACAAATTTTGTAAATATGTCCATGATAACAAATATGTGTTTATTTTCTTGTGTACTAGGTATTAAATTGCTTATAAAATCTACAGGTACAATCTGTAAAGGATTTTGTGCCACTATTGACTTTGCCAACTTTTCATTATTATAATTTTTCTCTTTTGCTAGTTGACATATAGTACATAATTTACAGATATTCTTGGCAACTACTTATTCCTTTTTTGTAATATAATTTTCTCTAAAAAGCATCCATAATCTTCTAGCCACAACATGTCCATATTCTTCATGTAAATTTTTCAAAATTTCTTTGGCATAATCTTACGTAATTACAAACACCTCTCTATCTTCTAAACATTTATACCATATTGCTTCTATATTAATAGCGTTATTTTTATAATTTGGTTCTAAATTTTATTGGTTCTGCCTAAGTTTGTCCAATGAAAACAATCCTTCTTGTAATAATGTATTTATACCTATTTTATACTTTCTCTGTTCTGATATTGTTTATGTCTCCCTACTTAAAGCATCTGCAACTATATTTTGTCTTCAAGGAATGTATTTGATTTCGAAATCGTACTCTTGTAATAACCAAATCCAACGATGTATTCTGTTATTAGCATAGCTGTCAAAGCTGAATGATCACTTTCTATTATGAATTTAGCTCCTAGTAAAAAAATCTTAATTTCGTGATACAAAATACCACACTTGCCATTTCAAGTTCAATTATCGAATAATTTCTTTCGTGTATTTTAGTAACCCTAGATATAAAACTGATAGGTACTTCTCCTTTTTCCTGTTCTTGTATTAATACTCCAGCAAATCGATCAACCGATGCATCTGTTCTCAAAATAAATTATTTATTATATTGTGGATGATATACCTTGAGACTATGTGTGAAATTTTCTTTGAGTTCTCTAAATGCTTCTTCTCGACGTTCATCCCAGTGCTATATTTGACCTTTCTTTAGTAGTTCAATCAATGGAATTTCTTTTCCACTTAAATCAGGTATCAGTCTTAAAATAATTTAAAATTCCTAAGAAACCTCTTAAAGTTTTTAAATTAGTTGGTGTTTTGTATTCTAATATTGTCTTAATTCGATCAGGATCCATACTAACTGTTGGAAATACATCCAACATGTTTGGCTGATACGCCACTGGGCGAAATCGGCGAAAAAAGTACATCTATTAAAACTATCTAAACTCCAGAATATATTTCTAAGCAACAAATAATTTTATCGGATGTCGTAAATTTTTCAAAGAATACCCATGTTTCAATGTCATAAACCATTCATAAAAGTTCAAAAATACCCTTTTCGGCTAGATAATATTTACAATATAATAATAAGCTTATACAAATTCGAATCCTCATATAAATATTCAATGCACTTTTTCGGAAAAACCCGTAATCGGACAAGGGAACATATAAAAGGCAAAATTTACCTTACATTGCTCTAATTCTTTTTTGGTTCACTGATACCTTCAAGTCCGCTCAAGGCTTCTAGTTCCTCATGTTTAAATAAAAATATTTTTCTTTGCAAGTGCGTATTGCAAACAAGTAAATTTAAGTGATTATACAGTTGTTATGGAGTGTTGTCTATTATGTAAATAAAACTGAGACTCTACAATTTCTGAGTTTTATTTTGAAGTTAACATCGACGAAGCAAACCAGCCCAAAAAAAGAAACACGGCTCGTTTAATTGACTAGTAAAATAGTCACCCTGACGGAAGCGACGGGAATGTACTAAGTTCCCTGAAATCCGCACATGTTCCTTCCACCCAGGATTTAAATGATCTTTTTAGTCGGACGAATCCGCAGATGATTCTTCGAGTCCAGTTCAAATCCGCAAACGGTCCTTCGAGAAGCAAAATTAATCAGAAAATCAAGATTTCAAACGGTATGGTGAAAATTGACAAACAAGGTATTTGCAAACATTTTTTCTGCAATTATTTATCAAACGTTATCTAAACATAACGATCATTTTTTACAAATTTATATAAAGTTTTCAAAAGTGCTATTTATATAAATTATATTTTTTTTGGCTTGCATGCCAACAAGATACTCAACAATTGTTAAATGAAAAATTCATTCTTACATTACAAAACTGGAGTATTCAACATTTGATATTAACTTACTGTAAATCGTTTACAATCTTTTGTATCATATTTTCGTCGCATTTTTACTTAAACTAAAATCGTTTCAAAAGGTAGGTATAAGATATTGTTAAAATTATTATACCCAACGCTATTGTTATAACATTTGGGAGGGATCAAAGATTTCAAAGAATAATTCAAAATTTATAAATTTCCAAATAATTTTCCAAATCACGTATTATACTATTCAAATCGAAAGTAACTGTTTGTCCAATACACTATAAGGCAATTAAATTATCTTATGACACATATGAAATTACTGTCAGAAATTAAACCAAATGTCACTTATTGTACTAAATTTTCTATAGGATGAAATTATCAAATGTAAGGAGAATGATTATGAAAAGAGAGCCAAAAGGTGATTAGAATTCAAATTTATATATTATATTATCAAATAAACACTTACAAAAATTAAAAACAAAAAATATCACAAACGAATACGCAAAAATAGAATTTTCTATCAAAACCTTAATATTATAAACAATCTAAAATTAGAAATTCTTATCTAAATACTTTAGCTAAAACTCCAAAATGACTTATATGTCAATGTAACATTCCCCAATTTCCTTGTAAATTGTCTTTTTCAAAATTTGTCTTGAGTTTACGTACAATGATATATCAATAATGTTACTATAATTTGATCAAATATTTAATTCATCAGATGCATCTACTTTCGAAATATTTTTTTCTAAAGGCCTATTAATTCTCGAGAAATAATATATAATATGGACTGGACTCACCAAACTGGATACAGATAGACTTGTTTGTATTCTAAAAAACGTTTTAAAATATCTGGAACAATTTTCTAAATGACTTATTTAGAAACTGGAACAACACTCGCACTTTACCGCTGTAATTATCTGCGAATAATACACGCACTGGCTTTCAAAGGCAAATTGTGTTAATTTGATAATAATGCTACAAATTATTCTGATATTCTCAAATAAATTTGAGACAACTCTTATTTCGATGTTGTCTCTCGAGATATTAAAATTCAACTCTATTTAAAAAATTCAGAGACAACTCTTATTTCGATGTTGTCTCTCGCGATGTTATGAATCAGCTCAATAAACTGTTTCCATAAATAACTCTCTTCTCCTTTGGTTACCAAGAATTCTTTTTTTTTTAAAAATACAAATTTATGTTTTTATATACCAATAGAGATTTACATTATTTTTTATAAGTGCCATTTTGCTAATAGAGACATCTGTATTCTGGTTTTTCAAATCGTTTTAAAATCTATCTGTCATTAAGTCTATTCTCATATGAAATTGAAATGTCAATTTTATTGGTATATTGAACCTTTCAAATTATTGATAATACAGTGTGTATCACTAGTATTACATCTAAATATGCATATTTTCTTTATTTCAATGTTTTCTTTAGAATTTAGATAGAGGATATGTATATATTGATATATATATATATATATATATATATATATATATATATATATATATATATATATATTGAACCATATATCTTATATGTTAAAGAACATCAGCTGTTTGAGAATATTTTGCTTAGGATTTAAAATGGATTGAAACCATGTAATTAAAAACACATTATAAAAACCACTATCATAAGTAAAAATGCATATAAAGTCATAATATATTAAATCATTTATTTATAATAATTAAAAAGAGCAATAATAAATATAAAGAAATTACCTTAATAATTGTCTAAATTTTGAAAACGCTTAACAAGTATCGTGGAGAACATTAAATCTGCCCAATATGGATGTTTATTTGTCATGAAGGAATCAGCTGTTTCATCTGAAATTAAACAAGTTTTAGTTATCTAATTGAATATAAGTATTAGTTGAAACAGAATAATATAAATCATGTACATATTTAGTATAAAGAATTAGATAAGTTTAGAAGATAAAAATATCAATGACATAAAGGTAATTTATATGTCACAATTTATATTAAATTTATGAAATCAATTAATGATAAAATGGTGATGGATTTAAGGAAATATTTGATACTATAGAATTTAAATAGTACAAATAACGAAAGCAAAAGATCTATATATATATATATATATATATATATGTTATATAAAAGAATTTATGTCCATAAATATAAATATTATTTTCAAGTTGTCATAAATGTCAAAACAACACTAGACATTGTCATATAGAAATATAACAATGAATTTCACTATCTGTAAAATACTTGTTCTATTGAAATTCGTTGAATTATAAAAGAAAACAGATAATTTTCACTTCATAGTGTTGCAATTGTGAATATAATTCGACAGCTCCAGAAAGAATGTGATTGGTGTAAAAATGACAGGACAAATTTTGATCAACTAAAATTAAACAAAACTTTATTGAATGAAAATTAGTGAGCTTAGAAACAATATATTATTTGTTGATAACAAAAATGACGATCAAATAGAAGCGTGGGTAGTTGGTCTTTGGCGTCGAAATAGCGAGGAGGTGATGGACAATTTTTCCAGAAATTTCAAGTAAAATCACAAATTTTCATGATCAAAGCTATAGATTCCTAATAAATATAAAACTTAGAACACTCACATGTGTTTGTATCCAGTTTTCCCGTGAGAATATCCAAAATTCTCAAGAAATTACGCAGTTTGAATTTCGGAAGACGTATTCCTGTTTTCCAGATGGGATAGATCCAGAGTCCAGACATCAGGTCAGTGCTTCTTTAAATATTAATGGCCAATAATAATCATAATAACTCTCTAATATAAATTCAGTGACTATTTCCATGTGTATAATAATTCTTGCGTCTATATGATCGATCTATAAAAAAAAGAAAAATACTTTATGTATTTTATTCAATAGACACAATTTCAATATTATTTAATAGGCCTATTCTGTAATAAAATAATGTTTGTACTTACGTCAATTCAAATTGTTGAGAAAAATGCATTTAATCCATTCATATAATATTTCCAATTGTATATATAATTTTGTAATATATTTCTTCCAAATAATTTTATCATTTGTATGTATATAATTTCCAAACATATATTCTTTTATGCAAATCCATCAACATTATTATAACGACAACGATTCAATGATACATCGAATATCCACACAGATGCAAAGTGTCTATAAGAAACGTTCGTTCCGTCTCGCATTCATTCGTTTTTAGTTGAGCATGCGCATAGGATGGTGTATGGTATCATTTATGACAATGTTTTGGTAATTCCATAGGCGTAACTATTTTATAAATATTTAAATAAAAATTTCGTTATAAAATTAAATCATTGAAAGTACAGTGTTTCTTTTTATTTTACATAAGCAAAATATATCAAACAAAGCCAGAACTCGAAGGGTAGAATGAGTCTCATGCTCCCGAACGAATATAATAATATAAATATATAATTAAATAATAACTGAGCTAGCCACACACGAAAATTAAATTATGAATCAAATTCATATGTATCTAATTAAATTAAAATAATTAAAACACAAAATATTATAATATATATATATATATATATATATATATATATATATATATATATATATATATATATATATATATATATATTGAACTATTGAACAGTGTATACTGCACATAATTTATTTATATAAGTTAGAACAAATTTTCGGTAGAAAAACAATTTTACATCTCAAACTCAAAAATTGAACAATTCAAAAAGACTAGATCATCCGCTAAAGCTCAAATCACGCGGCTACAATTAAATAATACCGAGCCTAATTTAAATGTTATAGAAATTGCATTAACAATTTGAGAAATATTGTTCTGCTCAGGACGAAATAGATTATTTAGTATCCGAACATGATGACAACGAGAATCGTGATGCATTCGAAAATTTATATGTTCAATTACTAGTACAATTTCAAGAATTAAAACAAAACTTTCAACTCCCAACGTCGCAATCTGAGCACACTAATCATAATCACGTTTCGCGAAATATTAAATTGCCAGAAGTCAATATCAATAAGTTGTCTGGTAATCCTTTAGAATACAAAAGTTTTATAAATATATTCGATGCATTAATTATAAAAAACAATCAACTATCCAATGCCCAAAAATTGTTCTACCTTAAATCATTTTTAACAGACGAACCCTTACAATTAGTCAAATATTACCTGTCACAAACGAATTTTTTTCCCTTGCACTTGATTTACTCAATAAACGAACAAAAGACAAATATTAAATAATCATTTTACACAGCTGTTAGGGATTTCACCAATTGAAAAACAAAATTCGCATTTGCTCAGAAAATTTATCACTCTATCAAAAACAATCGTAGATTCTCTGGAAAGTCTCGAAATGACACCAGAGGAAATTTTTAATTAATTTTTAATCCACATTTTAGAAGGTAAATTGGATTTTTTTACAAAACAAGCCTTTGAACAATCTATTGACAAAAATCAAACTTTAAATGTTGCACAATTTTTCTAATTTCTAGAGGGTAGGTGCGTCGCCTTCGAAAACTCGGCCAGCTCGAATGTCACGCAAAATAAAAATACTATTCCAAACAATTCAAAATCAAACAACAAAAACTTTACAAAAAGACATTTTTACAAACTAATCATGATCCAAAAGCAAATAATCGTAACAAATCTTTTACTTCTTATGTTCAATGCGTTTATTGTAATAACTCTGAACACACAATCTTCCAATGCAAATCATTTTCGACTCTAGCAGTCAAAGATAAATTTAATTATATAAAGACAATTAACGGACGTACAAATTGCCTTTTGAAATCTCATGTTTCGAAAGATTTCCAATCCAAAGCCACATGTACTACTTACAACTTCAGACATCACACTTTTTGCACTTTCCTACAAAACAAAATGAACGCAAACCTTATTTTACACAAAACAAAAATTCATCCAATCCGTCAACTTCGTCACATAATACACTGGCCCAACTTTTTTACAAAACCCTTTGTTAAACATAGATACTTATAATAATTTTCAGTCAATGTCGTCCTTACTTGACACTAAAGAATCAAATATTG
The DNA here is from genome assembly GCA_963921935.1 of Galeruca laticollis. Taxonomy (NCBI): domain Eukaryota; kingdom Metazoa; phylum Arthropoda; class Insecta; order Coleoptera; family Chrysomelidae; genus Galeruca; species Galeruca laticollis. Next base: position 1,502,809 of record OY998185.1, read on the forward strand.
TTTCTAATCGTTCTACGACCCTCGTATACATATGCGTCGAAGTATGGTATACGACGTTTTTAAAATTCTCTAATTTCACTAAGTTACAGCGTATCATAGCCTGCGTACTTAGATTCAAAATTAATTTGCTAAACAAAACAGGTAAAATTACAAGCTCTCTAAATGTATATGAACTTGACTCAGCGATAATATTTATAGTCAAAATTCTCCAGCAGAAACATTTCTCTAAAGAACTCACTCTAAAATAGTTATTTGTGAAACAAGTGTCACAATGACTCGTTTTGTAGTACGAGTGAAGTTTGGACAACGAACCGCGAAGCGGTGAGTTGTGCAAATCACGAGTACTACAGAAAGTCATTGTGGCACAAGTTTTACACAATATTTTTTATAATTCGCATTTATTTAATTATTTAAATAAAATAGAATTTCATATAATCCCTGTTTTTAAACTAGGAGGAGTGGTTTGAATTTAAGTTGGCAATTCTGTAGATACCTAATTGGTCAGATCACAGATGGTTTTATTCAGCACTTCTGACTTTTGACATATAACCGAATAATTGTGTAAATTGTAAACAAACTTTCATTTAAGCAAAAAGAGGATGATTATTTGTTTAAAAAAGAGCTTCTTCGTATATGCTCTTGCGATCTACTTATATTATATCATGAACAGAATTATTTCTGTAATACATCTTCACATAGATATCTGGTAATTTATCCCAAAAATCAAACGTTATGTATACCTATATATTGATCTTATACAACATAAAAATAAACAATTGACAAATCATTGATAAATAAACGTTAGCGTACGTTATTCATTAATATTTTTAATATATAAATCATTCTAATTTACCTTTAATATAATAATTTGCTAGCTAGAACAACGCTAGACCGTTTTATTTATAATTTGTGTCAAGGTTAAAGTCAAATGTCAAATAAAAATATAACTAAATACAATAACCAACTGTACACTAAAAATTACTATAACCGTGTTCAAAGAGCTTCATTGTGACACTGTAAACAATGTTATAATGAAGTCTCTTTTATACGCGAATTATAAAAAATAAATTAATCATGCAAATATATCTTATTCACAAAAATACCCTATATTATTGCCTTCTAAATGTAAAATTGTGCAATTACTAATTTCTTTAGAACATATTCGATTAGGACATAGTGGTCATCAAAATGTTTTATCAAATATTCGACTTCGGTATTGGGCGCTCAACGCTTTAAAAGAGACCAAAAGAATTATTACATGTTTCTAATTTAACATGCAAACTGCGCAGCAAATGATGACTGACCTACCAGCTGATCGAGTTACAATGTCTCACCCCTTTCAAAAAGTGGGAATAGATTACGGAGGTCCCTTTCTCATAAAAACCTCTCATTTACGGAAAGCTCCAGTTTCCAAATGTATAGCAATTTTTGTGTGCATGGTTACAAAGGCCGTCCACATTGAGTTAGTTTCCGGCCTCACCACAGAGGCATTTGTCGTAACACTCAACGGTTTCATTTCCAGACAAGGAATCCCTTCAGTCATTTACAGTGACAATGCCACTAATTTTCAAGGAGCTAACAACTATTTTAAAGATATTCCTACTATTTCCAAAAAAGCCGGTATCGCTTCGTCAATCACGGAATTTTTATCTACCAAAGAAATACAATGGACATTTATTCCACCCCAAGCTCCGCACTGGGGCGGAATTTGGGAAGCCGCAATTAAAAGCTCAAAATATCATCTTATTCGAATTATAGGGTACACTAGCCACACCTTTGAACAACTCTATACAATTTTGTCTCAAATTGAAGCCATTTGAAACTCTCGACCTTTATACCCTAATTCAAATGACCCTCTGGACGAGCGGGTACTGACCCCTGGTCATTTCTTAATTGGTACATCTCTTACGTCATTTCCCGAAAAAGCTATTATAGGTTTACCCCCGAATCGACTTTTGTTTTGGTAGAAATGTACCCATATTCAACAAAATTTTTGGAAACAATGGTCCAAAAATTATCTTAATCGCTTACAAAACAGACCAAAATGGTTAATTTCCAAAACTAATTTAAAAGTAAACGATATTGTGTTCGTTAAAAATATGGACACTCCGCCTCTATTATGGCTTCTAGCTAAGAATTTGGAAACTTACTCATATAAAGACGGTTATGTTCGATCCGTACAAGTTGAAAGTCTTGGGCGCATTTGCATTAGATCAATTTCCCAGATAGTACCGATTTGCGGGTCTGACGATGCTCAACCCCAATAATGATCTTGCTTAACTTTTCCTTTTGTTCATATGTATATATTTGTTTATATTTAAAACTTATAAAAAAATCGCGTCTCTTGCTTCTGTGCGAATTTTTTTGTATATCGCATCACGCTACATACAGGGTGATACTAGTTAAACGTCACTAGTTTAACCCAACCCGCGTTTTACGCATCAAATGAATCCCAAGCAAAGCAAATTAAAATTTGGTCACACCAAATGCAGAGTGACAATGAACAAAACATTTCATACTATTTAATTTTTTATCTAAACGACTACAACAAGCCTCCATAGTAGGGGCAAGAATGTTGGAAATACATCCAACATGTTTGACCGATACGCCACTGGGCGAAATCGGCGAAAAAAAAGATCTATTAAAACTATCTAAACTCCACAATATCTAAGCAACAAAAAAAATTTAACCGCATGTCGTAAATGTTTCAATGTATACCCATGTTTCAATGTCATAAACCATTCATGAAAGTTCAAAAATACCCTTTTCGGCTAGATAATATTTTTAATATAATAATAAGCTCATACAAATTCGAATCCTCATATAAATATTCAATGCACATTTTCGGAAAATCCCGTAATAGGACAAGGGAACATATAAAAGGCAAAATTTACCTTAAATCGCTCTCATGTTTTTTCGGTTCACTGATACCTTCAAGTCCGCTCGAGGCTTCTAGTTCCTCATGTTTAAATAAAAATATTTTTTCTTAGCAAGTGCGTATTGCAAACTCTAAAGTAAATTTAAGTGATTAAACAGTTGTTACGGAGTGTTGTATATTATGTAAATAAAACTGGGACGCTACAATTTCTGAGTTTTTTTCAACGTCGTCGAAGAAAACCAGACCAAAAAAAGGAAACAAAGCTCGTTTGATTGACTAGTAGAATAGTCACCCTGACGGAAGCGGCGGGAATGTACTAAGTCCCCTCAAATTCGCATACTAACTTTTTTGGTATTCAAAACATATCCCAAATATTTAACTTCTTCTTGATAGAATTGACATTTTTCTATGTTCAACTTTAATCCAGCAGTTTCTAGTTCTTCAAAAATAATATTTAAATGTTCTTTATGCTTTTCTTCATTTTCAGAGTATACAAGTAATGAAGTATAAAATGTTCATATTTATTTAAACTGATATCAAGTGTCCTTACCAAAGCTGCACATGAACTCTGCAATCCAAATGGTACCACACAAAATTGATATACCACTCCATCTACCATAAAAGCAGTATATTTTCGACTTTCTTTTTCCAAAGGAATTAACCAAAAACTACGTTTGATCTAATTTTAAAAATATCTTCGCATTGGACTTTCATATTGTTTTTTAGTGTAACTATTAATATTTCTTGCATCTAAACATATTCTTATTTCTCCAGATTTTTTTCGGACACAAGTAACTGCACTAACATATGGTGAATTTGATATTTCTATTATTCCATCTTTTAACATGTTATATAATTCTTGATATACTCCATCCTTTAATTTGTAAGGAATTGGATATGTTCTAACTTTGAAATTAGATATTTCTTTATTCATTTCAAGTTCATGTACATATTTAGTTGCTACTTGTACTTCATCATTAAATAACTTGTTAAATCGTCTGATCAATTCCATTAGTGTTTTTATATATTTTTGTTCACACAATTTTAAATATGTTTGATTTTCATCAGTAATTTGATTCATTATATAAAAGATAGAGCTCGAAAAGTTATTTCGACCCCATTATACCTATATCTCTGAAACATCCTTAAGGGAACCTAACCGCCATCTAAAATTTCTAAAATATGGCCATTTTAAGTTAAGTGGTCCAAAAAAAGTTGCCTTAAATACTGCATACCTATAACAAATTATTGAAAAAATCTATATTACTTTTCGTAAGTATATGAATTTAAAAGCTATACAAAAAGTACTGATATCAGTCCAAAAACATCTTGACGAGGTAAAAATAGGTGACGCAAGTACACCCCTAATAAAAGATTTGATATCAAATCATACGATGTCTGGGGTGACCCAATTACTATAACTACTTATAATCTTTTTAAAATAAAGGTAAGCTACACTTTATTTCTTATTAATTTGAAAGTTTCAAATAATTGATTTCCGTGCGTTCAGCCCTGTTTAAATATAGTTAGTGTTTGTTTGAAGCTAACTTTTTTTCTTTTTCTTGATCAGGAAGCTGAAGACATATCTTCTATTGGCATTCAAGCACTTTACTTATGATCGGAACTTCTTCTCGAATGACAATAGTATATTGTAAAACAAGTGTCACAATGACTCATTTTGTAGTACGAGAACTTCAAAATGTCATTGTGATAAGAGTTTTACATACTATTTTTTATAATGAACGTGCAAAAATGTTTTTCATACAAATATAATTGCAATATTAGGGTTTTTTGTGTTTCTTTAATTATGTTGATAACCCTCACATATACAATTGACAGAAGTTTGAAAAAATTTGAATGTTTATTAAGTTACTAATACATAGTTCGGAATTTATGAATATGGAACTAAATAGCGACTTATCATGCACTCCACCAGAACTTCGCAATATTACTAATAATGCAGTTAATAATTTACGTTCATAATTCTGTCATTTGTGACAAAATTTCAATGCTGATAAATTAGGAATTGAAATACATACGATTGACATTACAAATCATGACTTACCTTATAATTATACTGAGTGGAAAGTCTAACTGGAATATATTCTGTAACTTGATAAATAATGGTTTATCGCAAAATTCCTGGAACACGTGAATATTTATTTTCAATGTGGCATATCAAAAAGAGATTTGTTTATCTTTTTAAGTATCTGGTGGGTTGCAGACACCCCAACTTTTTTTTAATGGAAGGGTAGGTGGATTAATTTTTTATTTGTAAGCTTTTTCAATTGAAAATACAATTCGATTTTTTTTTGTTACTTTGGATAAACAATGTGTTGGAAAAAATGAAATAAGGAAATATTTACTAAAATTACTTTAATGTATAGGTACATTTTTTCTTACTTGATAAACCCAATAATGAACCTGCTCGATAGTTTTTTGGTCAATTTGAACTGGACGTGATTGACGACTTGTTAGTACTTGTTTGCATTTCAACGTGTAAATTAAAAACGAAAAATAAGAAAATGCCCTATTTAACCGAGACGCATCGTATCGATATTTTAAGGATGATCGGGTATGGGGACAGAAGTCACTCGTTTGTTACTGAAGTTCATCCAGAATTACCTTCAATTAATCGAAGTACGATTATCATAATTAAAACTCGATATCGGGAGTTGGGCCACGTAAGGGATGCTCTTCAACAAAAGCTTTTAAAAGTCGACGAAGTAGCCCAGAACAACATATTGTTGAAAGTTGAAAAAAAACCTGTTACTCCAGCTAGGCAAATATCTCACGCTCATGGTGTCAGTCACGCAAGTGTTTTAAAAATTGTTAAAGAAGCCAAAAAGCACCCATATAAGATGCAAAACCTGCAAGAACTTAACGAAGATGATCCTGATCGTAGACTCGAATTTTGCGAACGAATTATACGTGAATGCATGCCATACGCAAAGGCCTCAAAAAACAAACCTCTAGGCTGGAATTATTGGGGATCGCATAGTAGGTCCTTTTTGTTCAATGGAAACGTAACCGGAGAATCATACCTTAATATGCTCCAAGAAGAACGGATTCCTACTTTAGTAAATTTATTCCCCAATAATTTGGATCCCAACTTATTTGACCAACGGATGTGGTATCAACAAGATGGGGCACCACCACATTTTGCTCAAAATGTACGAACCTATCTTAACGAAGTGTTTCCAAATAGGTGGATTGGAAGAACCCAATTGAGTGGCCAGCAAGATCGCCCGATGCTACTCCATTAGATTTTTTTATGGGGATATCTAAAGAGCAAGGTTTATGCCACTAAACCTAACGCCGAGCTTCAATAAAGAATCAGGGACGAAATTGGGCAAGTAACGCCGGAAGTGCTATAAAATGTTCGGAATGCTATTTATAATCGATTATGATATTGTCAGCAACAAGGTAGACAGCACTGTGAACATTTATTGCACCAAAGTAATTTCATTAAATATTTCATTTTTTTCCGACACATTGCTTATAAAAAGTAACAATAAAAATGGAATTGTATTTGCAATTGACAAAGCTATCAAATAAAAAATTAATCAACCTACCCTTCCATTTAAAAAAAAGTTGGGGGTGTTTGCAACCCCCCAAATAATTGAAAAGATAACTAATTTCTTTGTAATATGCCCCATTGAAAATAAAAATTGACGTGTTTCAGGAATTTTGCGATAAACCATTATTTATCAAGTTACAGAATTTGTTCCAGTTAGACTTTCCACTCTGTATATTGTTTATATTTAATATTATTGTTTTTATTCAAATCATTTATATTCTTCAAACTTTATAGAAAATGTATCAAGTCATCTGTCCACCGTCCAATTCCAACTATAAATGTTAGTTTGTCAGTCATAAGTTAAATAGTGCCTCCAACTGTATAAAATGTTACCAAAAGCGATGCTGAAATGGTTATTTTGTGACACTGTTTTAGACGTCACAATAGTTATTTGTAAAACAAGGGTCACAATGACTCGTTTTGTAGTACGAGTGAAGTTTGCACAACGAACCGCGAAGCGGTGAGTTGTGCTAATCACGAGTACTACAGAAAGTCATTGTGGCACAAGTTTTACACAATATTTTTTATAATTCGCGTTTATTTAATTATTTAAATAAAATATAATTTCATATAATCCCTCTTTTTCAACTAGAAGGTGTGGTTTGAATTTAAGTTGGCAAATCTGTAGATTCCTAATTGGTCAGATCACAGATGGTTTTATTCAGCACTTCTGACATATTATAACCCAATAATTGTGTAAATTGTAAACAAACTTTCATTTAAGCAAAAAGAGGATGATTATTTGTTTAAAAAAGAGCTTCTTCGTATTTGCTCTTGCGATCTATTTATATTATATCATGAACATTATTATTTCTGTAATACATCTTCACATAGATATCTGGTAATTTATCCCAAAAATCGTACGTTTTATATACCTATATATTGATCCTATACAATATAAAAATAAACAATTGACAAATCATTGATAAATAAACGTTAGCGTACTTTATTCGTTATTATTTTAAATATATAAATCATTTTAATTTACCTTTAGTATAATAATTTGTTAGCTAGAACAATGCTAGACCATTCTATTTATAATCTGTGTCAAGGTTAAAGTCAAATGTCAAATAAAAATATAACTAAATACAATAACCACCTGTACTCTAAAAATTACTATTACAGTGTTCAAAGAGCTTCATTGTGACACTGTAAACAATGTTATAATGAAGTCTCTTTTATACGCGAATTATAAAAAGTAAATTTTGTATACGTGAATTATAAAAAAATATATAATTATTTATTTGACTTATTTCTACATCAATACAATGACATAACTCTCTTATGTATTTTTCGATGACAGTTGTCAACACAATACTTTTTTTTACAATTTTATGCGTCATGATGACTTACAACTATTACATTTAAGGAATATGAACCCTACACAACACTTATTACGTTTTATTTTTATGTATCGAGAAACTTTTAGATTTGACTGATTTTGAGATAATATTTAGAGTTTACAGATAGAATATGAAATAGTATATTAAAGTATAAGTGGATAAAAAGGTCTTTCAAACACGCGCAAGTGTTTGAAAGACCAGTCATCCACGAATACTTTACGCTATTTTTTTTATTGGTGCACTTACCATGGTAACCTAAAAAAACGCGCGTGTTTGAAAGTTCGATTTAAACACGCTAAGGTGTGCTTTAAATAGGTAAAATGAGGCACCAATAAAAAAGTAATTATTTGAATTTCAATAACTCACTGCGAAGAATTCTCGTGAATTCTGAACATACTGTCCGGCTTCAAACAAACAAGAGAATTATTTCAAATTAATATTGGAACGTCACTGCATTCACCAATTTAAAAGTTTAATAAAAATTTGCTCTTCTATTTAAGTGACAAGTGAAAAGGCTTTCCAGCAAGAATAAACAATGACTACCTGTGACCTTGGGATATCTGTGATCCATATTTACAGAAATTAAATTTTAAGATGATTAATCATATTTGTTCGGGACGATAGCAATTTCCCTTTTGTTTTAAATTTCAATTGAAGTGAACTGTAATTTTCATTAATAGTAATTAATTAAAGGTTGATGTTTTACGTTTTACTGATTCCTCAGGCAGATTAACCGGCCGGCGTTGTATAGCGATGTCGCTTCAATCACACACCGTTGTACTCTGGCGCGGTGAATGTCTTACTGGTACGATAATTTACACACACTCGGTACAAAACTTTGACGAGGTGAAAATGTCAACGTTGCGCGGTTGAATTTAAAATATATAATGCATATCTGGATTCAATCACGAACAATATTAATAATTGACAAGCTAATATAAAGGTTACGACCCTGTGTCTTATTTTACCAGATAAATAAATCAGAAAAACAATTGGTACGCGCCACTGAGTGCAAAATATACCATAGTTATAGTTAACATTATAAATGATTTTAGTTTCGCTGCTGCGTGAGACCAAAATGAATATTGAGAAATGGTTGGGAACGCCAATGTGTATAACCGAACTGAATTGTTGTTAAAATGATCAAGAGACACTGATGTTGTGATATGTTCAATTGAGTTTTAGTCTCGATCATATGGGAGAGGGGATATTTTTATTATGGGTCGAATGTAGATACCATCTTTGGTTTTCACTTTTACCGATCTGACATTTTCGTCTTTTCCGACAAATGTTTGTATAACGCGAGCTAGTGGCCAGCTCAGTGGTGGAGTTTCTTGGTCAAGAACTAGGACAAGATTACCCTCTCTGATATTAGATTTTGTTTTCAACCATTTAGGACGTTTCTGAAGACGATGTAGATAAGCTGTTTTCCATTGCTTCCAAAAACTTTGCTGGACCTTAGTACATTGTTGTCAAAATGATAATCTGTTTGTGGAAATTTCTGATACATCTGGTTCCAGATAAGCCGTTAATGGAAACCCGATTAGAAAATGCAGGTGTTAGTGGATTTAGATCAGTTGGGTCACTAGACAAAGGATATAATGGACGTGCGTTCAAGATTGCTTCAATTTGAACGAGAATTGTTGACATTTGCTCCAAAGTTAAAGTAGAATTGCCTACAAGGCGGACTAAATGGTACTTGGCACTAATGATGGCGGCTTCCCACACGCCACCACAGTGAGGAGCACGTGGTGGGATATTTTGCCATTGAGATTCGGTAGCCGAAAGATAATCTTTGATGGAGTTTAAATTTGCTTGGTTAGACAGGAAATCATGAACTTCTTTGAGCTCATTATTTGCTCCTAAAAAATTGGTTGTGTTATTGCTGTATATGACTGAGGGACATCCACGACGAGCTATAAAACGTTTTAGGGCTGCTAAAAATGCTTCTGTGGATAGATCTGACACTAATTCGAGATGGACTGCTTTAGTTACCATGCATACAAACAAAGATAGATAACATTTTGTGATAGGTGCTTTTCGAAGAGTCGAAGACTTGACGTCTAAAAACAATTTCGACTTTTGAAATGGCCTGGCAATGGAAGTTCGATACGAAGGTAAATCTGCCATAATTTTCTCAGCTGACTGAGCATTGAACCGATGACAAGTGATACATTTAGAAATAATGCGTTTTACTTCACGCAAACTATTCAATGGCCAATAACGTAGCCTAAAATTTGATAATGTGGTTTGTGGCCCACAATGGCCTAACCGATGGTGCACTAAATTTATCAGAAGGTTGACAATACGACACTTAGATGGTAGAAGCAATGGATGTTTTTGAGAATAAGGTATGGGTGCATGAGACAACCGACCACCCACCCTTAAAAGTACATCTTGATCTAAGAATGGCTTTAACGACAGTAAATGTTTGTGTTTAAAAGTCTTTTGATTTTTCATAAGTTGAATTTCATTTGAGAAGTATTGCGATTGTATATTTTTTATGATTAAATTATGAGCGTTGCTCAATTCTTGAAGAGATAGATTTTCTGTGAATTAACTAAAACATTTTTCTGAGGGTAGGTATGACTCACTTTAAATTTGACATTGTTCATGAATCTTAAAATGTAAGCTACTACTCTTTGTAGCTTCAGAAAAGATGAACACTTATTAAAGATAGTTGACCAAAAATCTTCTTCATGGAGAACGACAGACAAAGATGTTTTCTTAGATTCGGGTAACGAATTAACGAACGAAAAGGTGTTAAGTTGATCAAAATTTATAGTAGAATTAAAAAATATTTTTGGACCATGGAACCATAAATCCTGATTTTTTTTATTTAAATTTCCTCGAGATAAGATATCTGCGGGGTTATGTGCAGATCTAATGTGACGCCACTGGAAATTTTTTGTTTTTCTTGGATTTGCGATACTCGATTTCAGACAAAGACTGACCATTTGGAAGGATGACATTTAATCCAAGATAAAGCGATTTGTGACTCAGACCAAAGATTAATAGATGAAAATTGGATTTTGTTTTCAAATATTTCAAGAAATCGGGTAACTAAATTTGATAATAAAACCATAGCACATAATTCCAATTATTATTATTATTGTTAGAATTCGACGAATGGGAGCTACTCGAGATTTTGCAGCTACTAAAGAACAATGTACAGCATTGTCTGTATAGACCGATCTGAAATAAACATTTGCACCATACGCTAATGAACTTGAATCGGCAAAGGCATGAGCTTTTTTTAATCCAAAAGAAACACAAATTAATTCGATGCATGACAAAGGTTCAGAAGGAGAATTTCTTCACAAGACATTTTGTAAGAAATTGTAAGTTGGGTTCATTTGAATTTGACGATACATTTTTTCAATGTCAGCCGTGAGAACATATTTAAAAGACCTGAAACGACACAAAATGTCAAATAATTCTGGCTGCACTCTGCCACCAGTGAGAAGAATGTCATTTAATGACACAGATGAAGTAGTTTTACATGAAAAATCAAAAACAACTCTTAATTTGGTAGATACGCTGCTTTCACGAATAACAGGTAAGTGAGGTACAAAATACTTATTTTATTTTCATTGGTAAGGGACAAAGGTATTATACGCCCATGATTAAGAGACAAATATTCATCTATGAATTTTTAATAATTTTCAAATAATGCTGGATCTCGTTGAAGTTTCTTTTCTAGAGAAAAAAATAGGCTTGAGGTTGGATTAAGGAAAGATCAACTTGATATCTACCCGACGGTAGAATTTTTGTAGTTGAAACAAATGTTTCTTCGGCTAAATTTTCATCTTCGGATGCGATATAATATGTCTGGAGCTCTTCCCGAGTCCATAATCGTTCTAATAGATTATCTAGAGATATGGTTGAGCACAATGATGGAAATTGATGACAGTTTGAATTATTAAATTCTTCTACGTTTGAGATAGATTTTGATTGAGATATGTGATTTATATTTGATAAGATTTGATGTGAACCTTTTTCGTTTATTCTCCCAATTGAGATAGATTGTCTTGATTGTGACTGGATAAAGTGAGATTACTATATTCATCTCCTTCTGAATGATGAGATAGATAAAGACTATTCTAGGTTCACCCATGATAGATTTATTAGATGTATTACTTTGAGTAATATTCGATGAGATGTGATACGACTCTGAGATTTCGAACTCTTTTTGTTGAAATTGAGGTTGACGGATTAGATTAAGGGCTTTTTGAGGAATTGAGCCAGACACAATCCAACCCAGAGATATATTGACCAGAACGGGAAGACCATGTCCCAATTTTTTGATCCCTAATTGCAATATATCATAATATAGATCTGCGCCAACTAGCATATCGATATCTGTTGGTAAATTAAAGGTTTTATCCGCTAAACGTTGTTTATAACATTCGGGGATTTTTAATGAGTCATTATTTGCTTTTATTTGAGATAATCTGCGTGTAATGGATTCCACTACTGCACAAGAAACTTGGAATTCTTTAGATTTGTCATATTGAGAGTTGAAAGTGATGGCTGCCATTTTATTAATGACATTGGGAGTGTTTAAAATACCCGATACCTTTGTGATTGTGAGGTTGACATTTTAATTTCTTGACTAAGGACGATGAAATGAAAGACATTTGAGATCCACAAGATTTTTATTACAATTGGATTGCCCTCTTTATTTTTGACTGTGACTTCGGCTGTTGCTAGTAAACTAAAAGATTGTTTATTTGCAATTGTAGACAGTGACGTCTTTGATTGTCAAAATGAATATGATGGGTCATTTTCAGGTCGATGAATGAGAGAGTTGAAATTCTGAGACATTTGTAGTGATGAATTTTCACTCGAAGGGTTTTTTGCCCAATGGTTTTGATTTGAATTAAATGAAGTTGTCGTGTCATTATCGATTGGTTCATTTGATTGTAAGGCTTCAGATTGGTCGCAAAACGTTACATTTTTTTTTCTAGGGTGTGATTTATTTTGTTATTGTGATGGAATATCAATATCGGGGGTTGACACTGATAACGATTGATTACCTCTATTAGGTGGAACTGATTGATATCTGGCGTAGGATTTTTGTCGATCTGAACTGTCGAAATTTTGTCTGTTAGTATGATTTTGATGGTAATCGTTTACAATTCGGGAATTTGAAGAATTTCCATTGTTTAAGATATTTGCTTGATTTAAATGCAACAAGCTGTTGTGTTTTTTGTTACACATGAAACATGTATTTTTTAGATTTGACTGATTTTGAGATAATATTTAGAGTTTACAGATAGAATATGAAAAGTAATTATTCGAATTTCAATAACTCACTGCGAAGAATTCTCATGAATTCTGAACAACTGAGAAGAATACAAACAAACACTAACATTATTTAAACAGGGCTGAACGCAAGTTTACCAATTATTACCAATTATTTTAAACTTTCAAATTGATAATGAATAAAGTGTGAATATGAAGCCATAGTTATAGTAATTTTGTCACCCTATACATCGTATGATTTGATATTACATCTTTTATTAGGGGTGTACTTTTTCTACATCACTTCGCAGTGTGGCACGTCAAGAAGGAATGTCTCACGAAACAGTAAGGAAACACTACAGTTAAGTACAATATTTGCTTGACTGATGAGTGTACGTTTTTTCGTAATGGACATTTTAGGGAATGTCCATACACCACATAATCTATATATATATATATATATATATATATATATATATATATATATATATATATATATATATATATATAATTTTTGTATTAACTATTCTTGGAATAAAAGGTCTCCATTACTTTAATTATAATTTTATTTACGTTTCGACATCATACGTGTCATCTTCTGAAGAATGTTACTAAAATAATCTTTACATTATTTATCAGGTGTTAAAATACTTACATAAAATCTACGACTTTATACAACTCAAAACATTGTAAAAATCATTTTAAAATTTGTATCTAAAATAAATGATCTAGTATTAACTTTATGGATGTTATGGTTTTCTAAAGTTTTTTTTTAATTTAACAAGTTTTAATGGTTTATACTGTATGAAGATATATTAATTCATTTTAGGTATTATACAGACTGGACACATTTACCAAGATGCAACAGTTATTTCTTTATCTAGATAAAGAAGTAAACACAAAAAAACGTACATATTTAGAAATGATCAGGATAAAACAAAATAAAAACGCAATTAATTTTAGAAGTGACATCAATAACCTAAGTCATATATATAACGGTTTAATTTAGAATTAAAAATAAAAATAACAAATAGTATTTGAAAAAGTAGACATCGAAATAACTGTTGCATCTTGGTAAATGTGTCGTCTGTATATACCTAAAATGAATTAATATATCTTCATACGGTATAAACCATTAAAACTTGTGAAATTAAAAAAAAACTTTAGAAAACCATAACATCCATAAAGTTAATACTAGATCATTTATTTTAGATACAAATTTTAAAATGATTTTTACAATGTTTTGAGTTGTATAAAGTCGTAGATTTTATGTAAGTATTTTAACACCTGATAAATAATGTAGAGATTGTAAATATTTGTGTAATTTTAGTAACATTGTTCAGAAGATGACACGTATGATGTCGAAACGTAAATAAAATTATAATTAAAGTAATGGAGACCTTTTATTCCAAGAGTAGTTAATACAAAAATTATATATGGTAGGTCAAGAAATAAAAATATTTTACAATTAATATATATATATATATATATATATATATATATATATACAGGGTGTCCCGGGACTAATGGGAAAAAAGTCAGGAGCGTATAATCTGAGCTAAAATAATGTTAGTACTTCATATAAACTTTTACTATGCAGGCCCTCGTTTTCGAGTTATAGGCCTCCAAAGTTTTAATTTTGAATTTGGTTTTTATTTGTATTTTTTGTACTAGTTATTTGATCTTTATAAAATTTACGGCAAAGCTATAATGTATGTGTATGTTTATTTTGGTAAGGTGAACAGATTTACAGTAGTGCATTGAAGCCAGGGACGGACTACTCGCTATGGTTAGTGATCCAAAAATTTTGCAGGTATGGCACACCCTGTATGAAATTATCGAAATTCACTTCCCCACACATTAAGCTAACGAAAAGGTACTCTTGTTGGAATTCGATAAAATAAGCCGTTTGGCTAATATTTACAGTTTTATTAATGCACTACGTACCAGTTTACAAATTCACCATTTTTATAAGTACACAACGAGGTAAAACTAACTTTTAATAGATGTCCAAAATTTACCTAGAGTACTACAAAAAATTATGTAACGATAGCAGAAGATGAAAAACATTAACGACTTATTAATTGGAAAGTTGGTAAAAACTTTTTATAAGTGTTTTTACCGTTTATCAAGTTACCATAGGATTAGTTGTCAAACGTTGTGTAGAATAGTTCGTAGTCAGTACTTGTCAATAATTCATAAGTCCTTAATTTAACAGTTACAATAGCAGAATTCGCTTTTATTGAGTACGCAGATAAACATCTAATGTATGGACTGGCTTCTCGAAACTGTTTAGAGGCCAAAAGGCTTTATGAAGAACATTTTGCAAACAGAGCATTGCCAGACAGACGAATGTTTGGGCGTATTGATCTCAGGTTACGAGAAACGGGTATGAATAAGTAAATGTAATTTTCCATGTCTACAAAACAAAATTTTAAATTTTAGGAAGATTTTCGCCAGAAAAAGCTGGAGAAGGTCCAGTACGAAGCATACGTACTGTGGCAGTTGAACAAGACTTGTTAAATGCAGTTGATAATGAACCATCGAGTTTTAGAAAATTATCAAGAGAACATAACGTCTCGAAATCAGTTGTTCATCGCGTCCTAAAAGAACAGCTGTTATATCCTTTTCACATAAAAAAAGTACTCCGTATGACAGTGGCTGATTATCCTGCTCGACTTGAGTATAGCCAGTGGTTTCTGCGACAACAACAAGCAGACAACAAATTTATTAGTAACGTTCTCTTTACGAACGAACCGGGTTTCACCAGAGATGGAATCATAAATTCTCATAATATGCATTTATGGGATGATGTGAATCTACATGGCAATATCCAAACTAGGATCCAGCATAGATTCATGGTTAATGTTTGGCAGGAATAGTTGGCAATAATTTGATACAGCCATACTTTATTGACGGTACTTTGACCGGTCAGAGATATTTGGAGTTTTTTGCAAAATGAGTTATGGAACCTGTTTGATGATGTGCTACTACAAACTCGTAGGAATTTATGGTTCATGCATGATGGGGCCCCTCCTCATTTCAGTTTAGATGTACGACAGCATTTACACACAAGGCTTCCTAATAGATGGATTGGTCGTGGAGGCTCTTTTGAATGGCCACCGCGATCAGGAGACGTTAATCCTATGGATTTCTTTCTCTAGGGTTGTCTCAAAAGTAAGGTATACGCTACACCTGTGCAAACAAGGCAAGATTTAATAGACAGAATTGTGTTACACTGCAATGATATTAGAAATAGTGTGAAATTGCTCTTTCAAGTGCAAAGAAACAACCTTCATAGACTTAGAATGTGCGTGGAAGTGGGAGGAGCTCATATTGAACATTTATTAGAATAACGTTAGTTTTTGTTGTTGTTTAGGAATTAGTTTTAGTCTAATGTTTTATAACTTGTGTTTTTTGAGGTTTTCTTAATGGTTTAATAATGTTATGTTCGTAATTTTGATTAAAAGCAAGTAAATTCTGGACATCGTATTAATAAGTTAGTTAGGTAGATTTGTACGTAGTGCATTAATAAAACTGTAAATATTAGCCAAACGGCTCATTTTATCGAATTCCAACAAGAGTACCTTTTCGTTAGCTTAATGTGTGGGGAAGTGAATTTCGATAATTTCATACAGGGTGTGCCATACCTGCAAAATTTTTGGATCACTAACCATTGCGAGTAGTCCGTCCCTGGCTTCAATGCACTACTGTAAATCTGTTTACCTTACCAAAATAAACATACACTTACATTATAGCTTTGCCGTAAATTTTATGAAGATCAAATAACTAGTACAAAAAATAAAAACCAAATTCAAAATTAAAACTTTTGAGGCCTATAACTCGAAAACGAGGGCCTGCATAGTAAAAGTTTATATGAAGTACTAACATTATTTTGGCTCATATTATACTCTCCTGACTTTTTTCCCATTAGTCCCGGGACACCCTGTATATATATATATATATATATATATATATATATATATATATATATATATATATATATATATAAATTCTTTGTTTTTTTAACCTTGTATATAATTTTATTCATTTTTATTGGGCATCAGGTTAATCGTAAATTCTGTATCAATTTATATTTTTATTTGACGTTTCGCTCCCTAATTCGGAGCATTTTCAAAAATTTTATACATTGATGTTAAACAATAAATTGAAAACGATTGAAAGATTAAAATTGAATGAACACACAGAGACGACAAAAACTGGTAACTAATAAAATAATTTCAAAATATATATATATATATATATATATATATATATATATATATATATATATATATATAAAGGAGATGTAGGAATATCGCGTGATATGTTAACAACAACAACAAAGAGATTCATGGGTAATTCACGCAAAGTAAAGGGCTACTGAAATAGAGTGGTAACCGTGGACATGCATGTTTCTGGCTCATTTTGCCTCATCAGCACGGCATAACCAAATAATGATGTGAAATTTGGGAGCAAAGATGTTAATCGAAACATGGGAAAACACAAAATAACGGATTTCAGCAGGGAAACCAAACGCTCATTTGTGTCTTCAATTGGAAGATCCCGAGTTTTCAGGACATCAACCAACATCGACACGGAGGCGCATATAGCCCCCCCGCCATGAACCTTCCGACCCATAGTAAATAACAAAGGAGATGTAGGAATATCGCGTGATATGTTAACAACAACAACAAAGAGATTCATGGGTAATTCACGCAAAGTAAAGGGCTACTGAAATAGAGTGGTAACCGTGGACATGCATGTTTCTGGCTCATTTTGCCTCATCAGCACGGCATAACCAAATAATGATGTGAAATTTGGGAGCAAAGATGTTAATCGAAACATGGGAAAACACAAAATAACGGATTTCAGCAGGGAAACCAAACGCTCATTTGTGTCTTCAATTGGAAGATCCCGAGTTTTCAGGACATCAACCAACATCGACACGGAGGCGCATATAGCCCCCCCGCCATGAACCTTCCGACCCATAGTAAATAACAAAGGAGATGTAGGAATATCGCGTGATATGTTAACAACAACAACAAAGAGATTCATGGGTAATTCACGCAAAGTAAAGGGCTACTGAAATAGAGTGGTAACCGTGGACATGCATGTTTCTGGCTCATTTTGCCTCATCAGCACGGCATAACCAAATAATGATGTGAAATTTGGGAGCAAAGATGTTAATCGAAACATGGGAAAACACAAAATAACGGATTTCAGCAGGGAAACCAAACGCTCATTTGTGTCTTCAATTGGAAGATCCCGAGTTTTCAGGACATCAACCAACATCGACACGGAGGCGCATATAGCCCCCCCGCCATGAACCTTCCGACCCATAGTAAATAACAAAGGAGATGTAGGAATATCGCGTGATATGTTAACAACAACAACAAAGAGATTCATGGGTAATTCACGCAAAGTAAAGGGCTACTGAAATAGAGTGGTAACCGTGGACATGCATGTTTCTGGCTCATTTTGCCTCATCAGCACGGCATAACCAAATAATGATGTGAAATTTGGGAGCAAAGATGTTAATCGAAACATGGGAAAACACAAAATAACGGATTTCAGCAGGGAAACCAAACGCTCATTTGTGTCTTCAATTGGAAGATCCCGAGTTTTCAGGACATCAACCAACATCGACACGGAGGCGCATATAGCCCCCCCGCCATGAACCTTCCGACCCATAGTAAATAACAAAGGAGATGTAGGAATATCGCGTGATATGTTAACAACAACAACAAAGAGATTCATGGGTAATTCACGCAAAGTAAAGGGCTACTGAAATAGAGTGGTAACCGTGGACATGCATGTTTCTGGCTCATTTTGCCTCATCAGCACGGCATAACCAAATAATGATGTGAAATTTGGGAGCAAAGATGTTAATCGAAACATGGGAAAACACAAAATAACGGATTTCAGCAGGGAAACCAAACGCTCATTTGTGTCTTCAATTGGAAGATCCCGAGTTTTCAGGACATCAACCACTCTATTTCAGTAGCCCTTTACTTTGCGTGAATTACCCATGAATCTCTTTGTTGTTGTTGTTAACATATCACGCGATATTCCTACATCTCCTTTGTTATTTACTATGGGTCGGAAGGTTCATGGCGGGGGGGCTATATGCGCCTCCGTGTCGATGTTGGTTGATGTCCTGAAAACTCGGGATCTTCCAATTGAAGACACAAATGAGCGTTTGGTTTCCCTGCTGAAATCCGTTATTTTGTGTTTTCCCATGTTTCGATTAACATCTTTGCTCCCAAATTTCACATCATTATTTGGTTATGCCGTGCTGATGAGGCAAAATGAGCCAGAAACATGCATGTCCACGGTTACCACTCTATTTCAGTAGCCCTTTACTTTGCGTGAATTACCCATGAATCTCTTTGTTGTTGTTGTTAACATATCACGCGATATTCCTACATCTCCTTTGTTATTTACTATGGGTCGGAAGGTTCATGGCGGGGGGGCTATATGCGCCTCCGTGTCGATGTTGGTTGATGTCCTGAAAACTCGGGATCTTCCAATTGAAGACACAAATGAGCGTTTGGTTTCCCTGCTGAAATCCGTTATTTTGTGTTTTCCCATGTTTCGATTAACATCTTTGCTCCCAAATTTCACATCATTATTTGGTTATGCCGTGCTGATGAGGCAAAATGAGCCAGAAACATGCATGTCCACGGTTACCACTCTATTTCAGTAGCCCTTTACTTTGCGTGAATTACCCATGAATCTCTTTGTTGTTGTTGTTAACATATCACGCGATATTCCTACATCTCCTTTGTTATTTACTATGGGTCGGAAGGTTCATGGCGGGGGGGCTATATGCGCCTCCGTGTCGATGTTGGTTGATGTCCTGAAAACTCGGGATCTTCCAATTGAAGACACAAATGAGCGTTTGGTTTCCCTGCTGAAATCCGTTATTTTGTGTTTTCCCATGTTTCGATTAACATCTTTGCTCCCAAATTTCACATCATTATTTGGTTATGCCGTGCTGATGAGGCAAAATGAGCCAGAAACATGCATGTCCACGGTTACCACTCTATTTCAGTAGCCCTTTACTTTGCGTGAATTACCCATGAATCTCTTTGTTGTTGTTGTTAACATATCACGCGATATTCCTACATCTCCTTTGTTATTTACTATGGGTCGGAAGGTTCATGGCGGGGGGGCTATATGCGCCTCCGTGTCGATGTTGGTTGATGTCCTGAAAACTCGGGATCTTCCAATTGAAGACACAAATGAGCGTTTGGTTTCCCTGCTGAAATCCGTTATTTTGTGTTTTCCCATGTTTCGATTAACATCTTTGCTCCCAAATTTCACATCATTATTTGGTTATGCCGTGCTGATGAGGCAAAATGAGCCAGAAACATGCATGTCCACGGTTACCACTCTATTTCAGTAGCCCTTTACTTTGCGTGAATTACCCATGAATCTCTTTGTTGTTGTTGTTAACATATCACGCGATATTCCTACATCTCCTTTGTTATTTACTATGGGTCGGAAGGTTCATGGCGGGGGGGCTATATGCGCCTCCGTGTCGATGTTGGTTGATGTCCTGAAAACTCGGGATCTTCCAATTGAAGACACAAATGAGCGTTTGGTTTCCCTGCTGAAATCCGTTATTTTGTGTTTTCCCATGTTTCGATTAACATCTTTGCTCCCAAATTTCACATCATTATTTGGTTATGCCGTGCTGATGAGGCAAAATGAGCCAGAAACATGCATGTCCACGGTTACCACTCTATTTCAGTAGCCCTTTACTTTGCGTGAATTACCCATGAATCTCTTTGTTGTTATATATATATATATATATATGTATATGTGTTAAAGTGCAAATTCACTTAACCGACTGTAAGCTGGGCCACTGCAATCCCTACCAACTAACTGCGTGAAGCGATGCGCAGACGAGCCAACGCGGGATGCGCAGACGACACAACGGACCATGCGCAGACGAGACAAGACGGGGTCGTCGGTTTTCGAGCATCGTGGCAAGAAGATGCACTTTCATTTTCATTGTATTAAAATTGTCATTTTTATAAATTATTGTGAGTAAAAGAAAAAATTAAAATTACAGTTCACTTAATTAACAACAAAATCATTATTCAACATATGGTCCTTCAGCCGAACGGTATAATGTCATCAAATAATCAAAGTGTGAAGTGTAACAACACAGCAGAAATCAAGCCATTAGCAAGAGAGAATGGAAAAAACCTGTAAGTCTGTTCCATTTTTTCATTAATTCCTTTGTTTAAAAAATAGCTCGCGAATTTTTTATTGCATTCAGTAGAGAATTTGTGGTAGATTTATTTAATAATAATGCCTGATACTGAAAACCAACCAAACAACCAAATTGAGGCAAATAGGAAAGAGCAAATTCGCCGGCTAACATTTGAACGCGGCCAATTAAAATCAAAATTAACAAAATTTATCACGTTCTATGACAAAATATCCTCTGTAAACACAGATAAAATAAATGAATTAGAAAATCGTCTTGTCACTATTTTAGATGTCATAAATAAATTTGATTTTATTCAGTCCCAGTTAGAATATTTAAATGATAATGACGAATCTGATGAAGAGCGTGACAATTTCGTAAATAAATATTACGCAGTCATAACAAAAGTTAAAAATCTAATAAGTACTCATAGAAATGAACAAAGTACGTCTCAAAATGTCTCTCAAACTAGATTGTCTCAACAAAATCAGTCTACTTCTTCACATCAAAACTCAATAAAACTTCCAACATTAGAACTACCTAAATTCCAGGGAAATATCGATAAATGGAGTCAATTCAGGGATTTATTCATAACCTTAGTACATAATGATAATACAATTGACAATGTAAGGAAGTTTTATTATTTAACAAGCTGTTTGGTTGGCGAAGCTCAAAAGGTAATCGCGTCAATAGAGGTAACCAATGATAACTACCCAGTTGCTTGGGATTTACTGATATCAAGATACGATAACAAAAATCTCACAATAAAAAATCATGTAAATGCAATTTTAGACTTGCCGGTTATGAATAAAACAGGTTATACGCTGCGAAATCTATGTGACGACTTTCAAACAAGAGTTCGCGCGTTGAAAGTACTTGGCGAGTCCGTAGATCAGTGGAATTCAATTTTAATACAAATTTTAGTACGTAAACTCGACCATAATACAGAAAATGCTTGGGAGGAATATCTTATTACACAGAAAAGCATGTCTCCAACATTAAACGATCTAATAGCATTTTTATCAGATAGGTGTGTGTTATTTGAAAAAAGAGAAAATCGGTACAATCATACTAAAGTATTAAGTGATGAAAATTATCATTCAAAAACAAAGCAAAGTGACTATCATACTAAAACGAATTATTCAAGCTACAAGAATCAAACTAACTTTAATAAGCATACATATCCTAAAAAACAATCAAATTATCTAAAGTCAAGCTCACACATCTCAACATTTCTTCAAACATGTCCTCATTGTAAAGAGCAACATAAATTATACAGCTGTAAACAATTTCTCAATTTACCAGTGGCGTCGCGCATTCCCATCGTCAACAAACTACGGTTATGCCACAATTGTTTAAGATCTAATCATGCAACTAATGAATGTATTTCTCAAGGCTGTAAACTATGCAACAAAAAGCATAATACAATACTTCATTTTGAAAATGCGGCAAACAGTAACTCATCAGCAAATATCAGTGTAAATAATGAAAATAACGTTTCCGCGCAGGAGTATAACGAGGCAGCTCATTCGTCCAATGCATACTCAGTATCGAATTATGCAATAAATAGCAGTCAACAAATCATACTATCTACAGCACTCATTCTCATAAAAAATAGTAGCGGTGGTTGGCAAACATGTCGAGCCCTATTAGATAGCGGATCTCAATCGAATTTTATCACGAAAAATTTAGCGGAAAATTTGGGGTTACCATTATCAGACCTAAATGTCCCTCTTACAGGTATAGGCGGCACTAATACTTTTACAAACAAACGAATTATCACAACCATTAAATCTTGTAATTCCGATTTCTCATCAAGGTTACATCTTCTTGTGTTACCAAAAATCACAGAGTTTTTGCCAACCTACACATTCAATAAAACATCATTACAATTACCTAAAGACATAATTTTAGCCGATGAGAGTTTTAATATCTCATCATCAGTCGATGTTTTGCTAGGAGCAGAAACATTCTACACTTTGTTATCATCAGGTCTGATCAAACTAGGCAAAAATCTTCCAGTATTGCAAAAAACAGTACTAGGTTGGGTAATCGCAGGTCCCATATTTGATAATAAAAATCAAGCTAGGTCTACTTGTCATTTATCTTTAATCAATGATGATCAAAGGTTAGAAAATCAATTAGAAAAATTTTGGGCAATTGAAGATTACACCGGTAAAAAACATTTATCAGATGAGGAATCGAATTGCGAGGAAATATTTAATACAACTGTGTCTAAGGATACAAATAATCATTTCATAGTAAACTTACCAATAAAAAAAAATATCGTTAACCTAGGTGATTCGTTGCAAAATGCAGTCAAACGTTTGTACGCGATGGAACGTAAATTCACAAAAAATTCTGAATTCAAGGATCAATATGTCAAATTCATGTCTGAATATGAAGAATTAGGGCACATGTCCTGTATTAGCAATCCGTTCAGTACAGATTTAACAAAAAACATTTTTTACTTACCCCATCATGGAGTTATAAAGCAGTCGAGCCTTACAACAAAATTAAGAGTAGTTTTCGATGGATCATGCAAAAGCACTAATGGCGTGTCATTGAATGATATTTTAATGGTAGGTCCTACATTACAGGCAGATTTATTTGATATATTAATCAGATTTCGTAGACATAACTATGTTCTTACGGGTGACATAGCGAAAATGTACCGACAAGTCAATATAACCGAAAGCCAGAGAGATCTTCAGCGAATAGTGTGGCGAGCGGATTCCTCTCAACCCATAAAACATTACCGATTAAATACTGTAACGTACGGAACATCAGCGGCATCCTTTTTAGCGGTTCGGTGTTTACAACAAGTTGCTATCGAAAATAAACATTTACATCCAAATGTGTGTCAAATCATTATGGAAGATTTTTATGTAGACGACCTCATCACGGGTTCCGAATCTATAGAGGGTGCGATTGAAATTAAATCGGAAATATTCAACATTCTAAAGCAAAGCGGATTTGAGCTTCGGAAATGGGTTTCGAACGACCCTCGAATTATTCAAAAAACAAATCTAGATGTTCATGATAAATACGAGGTTTTATGTCAGGAAACTAGTAAGACTCTCGGTCTTTGTTGGCAAGCTGGAAGAGATATATTAAAATATACAGTTAACACACAAGATTTAATCAACTCTAATATTTCAAAACGTACTATATTATCATCTATTTCTAAACTATTTGATCCGTTAGGACTTGTATCGCCAATTATCATAAGAGCTAAAATTTTAATTCAGCAGCTTTGGTTATCAAAATTAGCGTGGGACGATCCCTTACCTCCAGAAATTAAGACAAGTTGGCTTAACTTCAGGGAGCAACTATCCGAAATCAATCATATCAGAATACCTCGTCAAGTAGTACTAAAAGCCATGTCTTACACCGAATTACATTGTTTTTGCGATGCTTCGCTTAGTTCCTTTGGTGCATGTATTTATGTGAAATCAATTCATTCTAACGGTGCAGTTCTTATAAGACTACTTTGTGCAAAAACGCGCGTTGCTCCTATCAAAACTGTAACATTACCAAGACTTGAGTTATGTGGAGCTGTCTTATCAGCGCAATTATACCAACGAGTTTCAAATTCCTTAAAAATGAACATAGATTCAGTCCACTTTTGGACTGACAGTACAATTGTATTAGCTTGGTTGTCGTCTCCTCCAAATACTTGGAAAATATTTGTATCAAATCGCGTCGCTGAAATATTGAGAATATCTACCAGACAACAATGGAGGCATGTACCCAGTAAAAATAACCCTGCGGATATACTTTCGAGGGGAACAACTGCAACCGAATTAAAAACAAACACTTTATGGTGGAACGGACCGCCTTGGCTATCATGCGACATTAAATTTTGGCCAAATCAACCGATCATTGCTAATGAAATTCCCGAGAAGCGGCGAACAAATCTAGTTGCACACATTTCTCAAACTAATAATTCAATATTTTTTCGCTATTCAGCACTCTACAAGCTTAAGCGTGTTGTAGCTCTGTGTTTCAGATTTTTAAACAATAGTCGTAAGGGTACGCAAAAAATATACGGTGAATTAACACTTGAAGAATTAAATAATGCAATGAAGGCATTATTAAAAATTGCGCAATTAGAGTCATTTCCACTGGAAATTCATTCTTTTCAAAAGGCAAAATCTCTTCCCAGAGAATCTAGATTATTAACTTTAAATCCATTTGTTGACTCTGACGGATTAATCCGTGTCTGTGGTAGGCTTCTTAGAGCTAATATTGTATATGACAAAAAATTCCCAATTGTCATTCATCCGAAACACCCCCTTACTAAATTAATAATTCTAGATGAGCATCATAAGAAATTACATGCAGGTACTCAAACCATTTTAGCTTCGTTACGACAACAATATTGGCCTCTTAATGGGCAGATAACCGTTAAAAACATTGTTCGCAAGTGTGTAACCTGTTTTAGATTAAAACCAACTACATTAATTCAAAAAATGTCCGATTTACCTATTGACAGAATAACACCAAACCAACCATTCTTCATTACTGGAGTTGATGTAGCTGGACCGTTTTTTATAAAGGATGGCAAATTAAGAAATAGAAAAATTATTAAAGCATATTTATGCCTGTTCATCTGCTTTACCACGCGCGCAGTACATTTAGAACCTATCAGCGATATGACTAGTGCTACTTTTCTTAACGCACTTAAGCGATTTACATCTCGACGAGGATTATGTAAAACAATCTATTCCGACAACGGCTTAAATTTTGTTGGCGCAAATAATGAATTGAGAGATATTGTTGAGACATTAAAAAATTTTGTAACAAATAAGGCCTTCTCAGAATTTTTCATGGAAAATCAAATTTGTTGGAAGTTTAGGTATACCAGCTTACTCTCCACATCATGGTGGCTTATGGGAAGCTGGAATTAAGCAGGCAAAAATTCACATATTAAAGGTATTGAAAAACATTCATCCCACATTTGAGGAACTTGCTACCATATTTTCACAGGTGGAGGCAATATTGAATTCGAGACCTATCACTCCTCTATCCAACGATCCAAACGATTTTAGTGCCTTAACACCCGGGCATTTCCTAATTGGCCGCTCCTTGCTCTCAATTCCCCAGCATGATCATTCCAAACTTCCTACAAACAGGCTAACTCAGTACAAAGCTCTTGAGCAAGCTAGTCAACATTTCTGGTCCCGCTGGTCAAGAGAATATCTTTCTCTACTACAGAATCGTAACAAATGGACGAATTCTATACAGATGTCATTAACCCCTGGATCTATGGTGCTGCTAGTGGACAACTATCTTCCTCCTCTAAAATGGAAACTGGGACGAGTAGAAGAATTGCATCCAGGTCAGGATGGACAGATCCGAGTCGTAACTGTCCGAACTCCAACAGGCACTACCACTCGAGCAATCCAAAAACTTTGTATGCTGCCATGTCAACAATAAGTGTTGCGTTTTTATTTGAAAGACTTTGTCATTTCAACGGCGGCGGGATGTTAAAGTGCAAATTCACTTGACCGACTGTAAGCTGGGCCACTGCAATCCCTACCAACTAACTGCGTGAAGCGATGCGCAGACGAGCCAACGCGGGATGCGCAGACGACACAACGGACCATGCGCAGACGAGACAAGACGGGGTCGTCGGTTTTCGAGCATCGTGGCAAGAAGATGCACTTTCATTTTCATTGTATTAAAATTGTCATTTTTATAAATTATTGTGAGTAAAAGAAAAAATTAAAATTACAGTTCACTTAATTAACAACAAAATCATTATTCAACAATATGTACAGTTGCGGCCAAAAAAAACTGGGACAGTTGTTGTTGCCTAGTGTAAATGTGACTTTTCAGTTTCCGGGAAAAATGGAATCTTTTTTACGTATATTTAAATGATAATACCACTAAAGTGTGAATAATATTATTTTTCATTATTAAATATCACAGGCTACTAAATAATTTTTTATTTTCTTATCCTATTTTACATGACGCATTTTTATATAAACTTGAAATATTGAAGATTTCAATGCAGACTGTGCTACTCTGCGATGGCTTATACGACAGAATGCTGGAAAATTTGTTGCTGGAACAGCTTGAACTACTGCTTCAAATGGATTTGCTCTTAAATGGTTAATCAAAACAGCATCCTGTTGAGCAGTTGACTTTCTCGGACGTGCTGAGCCTGGAGCTCTATCAATTCTTCCCTCATATCGCCATCTTCTTACAATACTTGAAACTGAGTTCTTGCTAACATTGTAAAATGCCGCAGTTTGCCTCACTGCCATCCATCGTCTATTTTTGAGATTATTCCACCTTTCGTGACTGAATCTTATACTGGATAATATCTCTTCGATACGATCGCCGGTTCACTTGAAGAATATACGTAGGGGTTGAAAACTGAATATTTGCAGGTTACACTAACAAATATATTTAACTATTTACTTTTAATTATATACTTGAAATTTCAACAGTCTGGCAGATGTCAAATCGTGAATGCTGCAATATGACATATTCAAAAGACAAATTCAAGCAGCTAGAATTAGACAAAAATCTGCTTCAAGAGTTGTCCCATATTTTATTGGCCGCAACTGTATATGATGTTGACTAAAAATGGAGTAAATATTAAAGGTGTTCAACTTATTGTATTGTAGTAATATATCCATTACAAAGCTCTATCGAATTGTTTGGTCACTCCAGTTGTTTCGTTATAGCAAACAACGTCAAATACGTTGGATAGTACGAATGATTGCAAGACATATAGAAAATAAAATGTAATTGAATTTAACCTATTTTATTTGTAATTTGAACTTACCTGACATGGGTTAGGTATAGCTCCATTTTCCAAAAGTTCTTTAACACAATCAGTAGCATTACTCTGAACAGCAAAATATAAAGGGGCTCTGTAGGCACCGCTGCTTAAACCTGCATTTACATTAGCTTCCTTTTTTAACAAAATTTTGACACAATTTAAATCTCCTGCACCAGCCGCACAATGTAATGGAGTGATTTGCTTGGTCTTATCCCAAGCATTTATGTTGCAATCCGTATTCAACAGCAGATTTAGGCAATCACTTTTACCTCCATATGCAGCTAGATGTAGGGCAGTCCTAAAATACAAGAATTAGTGGTCTTGAGACGTGTGCAACTGTATTGCTTCTAGATAAAATATTGCACTGCGTTATTTAGTTATAATCAGTTCAACCAGTGGGAACTCAATATTGATCTTAATTTTTTGAAATTTGAGTTTTACTATCATGTCAAAAAATTAACGGAAATCGATCGATGAAACACAAAATATGTATTAGGGTATTCATCCAAATTAATTGTGTCACCTTAAAAGTAGACAACTTCCGAAATAGTACATTGATGCCAACAAATAATACATTCTTAGATTAGATAACGGGGTTACATTGCACTGCAACCTTAAGGTTTAATAATCCATTCTTAGAATCATAATCTTTTCAGGAATTTACTTCAGTACTCACCGAGAGTTTTTTTGTCTGAAAGCGCGTACCTCGTAGTGTTGGTTTAAGTTTTGAGACGAGAAAACGTCGGCCGGATCTATATCAGAGAAATATATTGGTTGTTCGATATCGTAGTGCCCAATCCATCGTTTAAAATGGTCGAATTATTAATTAGTAATATAAATTTCAGTGGCTATCCCTCTCAGACTTTAACGACAATAAATATTGTCAATCACCGTTTTCACGGTTTATATTACAGTTGATTGACCGTAAGGTTTTCGTAGGTAACATGTTCAGCGCTGTCGCACATGAATTTCTATTTGCAATGCAAAATTTAAGATAGACTCATTGTAAAAAAAGAAAATTATCTGATATGAATTTACAAATGAAGCACTGTTTTAAATTACATACATATGAGGTCTAACTTCCACGTGAGTATAGAGAGCAGTTGTGCCAACTCAGCGACAAAAAATTACGACAATCTGTTTAAGTGGACTTTTTAAATGACCAATTTCCCTTTATGTATCCCGATTCATATTTATTATAAATGAAATGTATTAAATGCAGTGCAAATTTACATAAGAGGATTATCAAATTGTTTTTAAACTGTTTGTCTTCGCTAAAAAACTATTTTCTCTTCCTAGCTGTTGTTTTGAATATTTTTCTCGGTGTTAAAAACTTGAGCTTACCTTCCGCTTTCATCACAAGTTTCTAAATTTGGCATGCCTTCTAGAATTAATTTAAGTGCATCGATATTTCCCAACCAAGTCGACATAAGTAGTCCGGTATTTTTGTTTATTCTGATTATCGATTTGATGTTGTCCTTTTGCAAAAGGTCATGGATTTCTTCTGCATCTGGTAAATTCTGAAATAAAAATTGTATACTGATTTACTGTAGTATAATAAAGCAAACGTTTGTATTCAATTTCTAAAAAAAAATTAAAACTCTGATGTTATCTTATATAAAAAAAATCCCAATGGCACAGGACCAATTGGACAGGCTTATTTCACTAACATTTTTGCATAAAACCCAAAATAAAAAATTAGATACAAAGGTAATAGCATGTTTTGAGATGTACAAAAAACCAAAGTAACATTTTGGCATCAAATCAAAAATAAAAAAAAATCTGGCAAATTTGTGAATTTTCTTAAATAAATGTTTTAATGTACGATTTAGAGAAAAATGTTAGGTACAAAAGTTGTAGAACGTGTTAAGGTCTATGAAAAAGCTCGTAACTTTTTTGCGTCAAATGGCAAACAAAGGAAATACGATTTTTTCTCAACTTTGACAGGCCGCCATTTTGTTTTTAATGGGCCGATTTGGTTCATTCATGAATTCGTCCAAGATTTTGGCCTAACCGATTTTTGTAGCGAGTTTGGTTTCGATCCGTCAAAAAATACGCCCTCTATCGTGCTTACAAATTCCGTTATAACACGCATATATATATATATATATATATATATATATATAAAACCGGTGAATATTGGGGTATGCAGCAAGAGAAAAGGAAAAAAGTGTACTCTTAACGGAAAATTTTCGAGCTTTCGAGGATGATTGTCCTCATCATCAGGAATACTGAAATGGAAAAAACAGCATTAAGATACTGTAGTTAATAAGTAAGATACAATATAGAAGAAATCGCAACAGGTGCGAACTTACCTCCGAATTGAGGTTAGACTCCATTATGTTGTATAAAATTAAACTACGGATATTTAAAATATGAAACAGTTAACTAACAAAGGTTTAAAATAGCACAATCACATTAAGATGACTTAAAAAGCCAACATCTAACACCATTTTGCAGATAAACGAACCAGAGTGCTTTTTTTATTGTCAAAAGCCGGCCATGAAGTGATATCGTTTTACTTCTAATTTGGAGGGATTAATTGACAGGCAATGATGCCAACCAATAGGTAAGTAGATAAACGTGACATCAAGTACCCATCAGAGTGGCCTCCGTTGTGGAAGTTAATATTTAAGATGGAAAAGAAGAATGCAGAGGGGTTGAAAATTGCATTCATAAGAAAGAAGAAGAGGAAATAATATATCACCAATGATAAGAGGTTTGTATAACAACAAAACGTATACGGTGGAAGATAAAGTCAAAATCACCACCAGCCAAGAAGACAAAGAACAAAAGCATTTAAGTAATAATAATAATATTGTAATATAGTAATTATTAAAGTAAAAATAATAATGATGTAATATATATATATATATATATATATATATATATATATATATATATATATAATAATAAAGTGATAATGGGTGCATCTACCAACACCAATGCACCCAATATAAGAGGTGGAAATATGCTAGCTATCCGCAAACGGGGTAGTGTCAATTGGGGGAACGTGATTGTCACTAGTGGAAGAAAGGTTATAGTTGTAATCTAAGGATAATAAAAAGGAATAAATCTCACTCAAGTGGTCTGTGTCAGTTTTTTTGTTAATGACATTGTTAAATTGTGAAATAAAAGCCATTTCCAAAAATGATCTCTTAATCCTGTTAGACTCTGTCGCCAACACCTTTACAGCTTCAAAATTCATACGATGATCAAGAGAATGAACATGATTTGCTAAAGCGCAACGCTCCGGATGTAATCTACAATCACTCTTATGTGTGAAACAATGCGGTTAGAAAGTGATCTTAAAGTCTGACCAATATATTGCTTATCACAGTCCCCACATGGAACGCTATACACAACATTAGTAAGAGAAGTCAACGGACATTTATCTTTAACTCTAGTAAAAATTGATCTAATTGTTAGAGCAGTTTTGTTAGCAATTTTGAAATTGCCATATGCCCGGAACAATCTGGCAAGTCTCGGAGTAATGTCCCTAATGTATGGAAAGGAAGCGAAAATTGGAGGAGCAGGGGTCGTAACAGCGCCAACATCCATTTGGGCCAAGTTAGGATGGCTATCATCAGCCAGCAGTTCCATGGTATTAGATGTGCTGAACAATAATTTATTAAGTAAAGTTCTTGGATAAGAGTGATCCAAGAAAAGGTTGAATAAAATGTCAAGATTTTTATTGTGGAAGACATCATTTGAAATTCTAAGGACTCTCTGCTTCATTTGTTTTACCAAGTTCACCTTCATAGAATGTTTGTGGTAAGAATGGTAGTTTAAATATCTAGCAGAACTGCAAGGTTTCCTGTACCAATCGATGTTAATAGTATTATTTTTACGAATGAACTTAGTGTCTAAGAAAGGTACGGAATTATCGTTGTCTTCTTTTTCTAATGTGAACTGTATATAAGGATCGTAACTGTTAAAAGTCTCAAGAATCTCATCAAGGCCCTCTCTAGGAAGTGCCACGATAATATCGTCCACATATTTCTTAATGAACAAAGGAGTGAAAGAAAGTACTGGTATGACAGTATCCAGCAAATCGTCCATGACATATGCTGCTAAGATAGGAGAAATAGAGGCACCCATAGGAGTACCAAAAGTTTGTTTATAAAGTTTATTGTTAAAAGCAAAATAAGTACTATCAAAAAGAAAAACAATTAAGTTCAAAAAGGCATCCTTCTGGATGGAGCAATGGCCAATAATACGTTCCCAACTCTTATCGATTGCTCTCAAACAAGCATCAAGATACACGTTACTAAACAACGAGACCACATCCAAACTGGCCAGAACATAACCATCTGGAATCATAAAATTGTCAAACTTGTCCGAGACTTCAAATGAATCTTTGATATAATAAACGTTTTCATAACGCTTACGATTATTATCTTACTTATTAACTACAGTATCTTAATGCTGTTTTTTCCATTTCAGTATTCCTGATGATGAGGACAATCATCCTCGAAAGCTCGAAAATTTTCCGTTAAGAGTACACTTTTTTCCTTTTCTCTTGCGGCATACCCCAATATTCACCAGTCAGCAAATACTATCTTCCTTTATATATATACATATATATATATATA
Source organism: Galeruca laticollis (assembly GCA_963921935.1). Classification (NCBI taxonomy): domain Eukaryota; kingdom Metazoa; phylum Arthropoda; class Insecta; order Coleoptera; family Chrysomelidae; genus Galeruca; species Galeruca laticollis. The sequence goes on from OY998185.1 coordinate 1,535,475, forward strand.
TATATATATATATATATATATATATATATATATATAACCTTCGGAACGGGGGGTGATTTTGGTATCAGGGAACACCAAAACGAAAAACTGCATTGAAATTTTTCCGAAGTCGTGTCGTGCTACTCTCTACAATAGCCCTATTTCATTCTGAAATAAGCCTAAAAAAGTATTTTTGAAGAAACACAGTTTAGTCGAATTGAATTTGAAACTTCATGTATTTACCATAAGACTCTCCCAAATAGAAGATGTATTCCATATTTCTTGGTATGGTCTAGTTCGTACTATTTCTTCAATATCATCTTCAGATCCTTCGTCTTCACTCGATATTGTCGAAGAATAGTTTTGCATTTCAATATCTTTATTTTCCCATCTGAGTATTGGCTCTTCATTTCCACTAAGTACCATGTTCCATCAGATAGTGTACTGGAATAAATGAAATTATAGAATAAGAAGAAACCTGAATCCAAGTAAAAAATCATGTTTTAATAGTAATTCATGCACATGTTGCATACATTATTTTTTCTACAGCCCTATACAAAAAAATAAAATTCAAATAGAAATTTGGGATATTTTTATTAATCTTATTTGGTAAATTACAATTATACGTATTCCTAGTATCATGAAAGTTCATCATCGATGCCCAGCCAAGTATCTTAGAAGTCCATCCTCGATGCCCAGCCAAGTATCTTAGAAGTCCATCCTCGATGCCCAGCCAAGTTTCATTGTGTTAGCTTATGGAAAGCGTGAAATAAAGTTAACGTTATGGCACTTTTTTAACGCTTTTTTTCACTCTAACCATAAACAACCACTTTAAGCACTACAAACTGGTGAAATACGAGGTACTTTAAGGATATCTTTAAAGTACCTTGTATTTCATCGGTTTATAGCGTTTAAAGTGGTTGTTTATGGTTAGAGTGAAAAAAAGTAAAAAAGCGTTAAAAAAGTCCATAAGCTAACACAATGAAACTGGGCTGGGCATCGAGGATGGACTTCTAAGATACTTGGCTGGGCATCGGGGATGAACTTTCATGAAACTTGGACTACGTATAATTGTAATTTACCGAAGGGGCTTAATTAAAATATCCCAAATTTCAATTTCAATTTTATTTTTTTGTATGGGGCTGTAGAAAAAATAATGTATGCAACATGTGCATAAAGTGTCTTTTTTCATTCGTGAAAAAAGTGCCACTTTATGCACTTGTTGCATAAATTACTATTATTTCCTTGGATAAACTGCAATCTTCACAATCATATCAACTGTCTATGTTAATTATACAAAACAAGAATATTTTCAATTAATCTGGTATATGAAGAATCGAATATGGTGATAATCTACAAAAAACAAGACGGTAAGAGTTTAATACAATTTAATGAAGGTATTTTTTCTTGGACAAAGTTAATACATATTTTTTTTCATTTTTATGAAGTAATATGAAGCTAAAGATATTTCTTTATCTATTTATTTATCTGTCTTCTTCCTCTCCCTCTATTTATTTTATTATTTCCGAAATCTTGCAGAGGTGGCTTAAATCCGTTCAGGCAACTGGTAAATACAAAGGTCAGGACTACCATAATAGGGTATATAACTATACCTATATATCTATCCATCTACTGCGATCTCTATATCTTTGTGTAACTGATAGTTTCTTCTTTCCTATTTTGCAATCATTCAACTCTGTCCTTTATATGTTGTACATAGAAGAACTAGTCAATAACAGTAGATATCAAATTATGATAATTTATTATTCAATAATAGGTCTCAACTTACCTAAACTTAATCTTGTAGCTCCGAACATCAACCCACACGTGCCAGAATGCTTTGACAATGTGCCATTTACTTTGAAAGTTACAGTAGTTTTAGTGAGGCAAGGAGTAAAATATACTTAATTATTATGAAAATTACAATTTTATATACAAAACAAAAATAAAATCATATAAAACATATGATTCCTCCTCTTTGGTATTGTCCCACTATGAGTTCACCGTTTTTCTCTCGACGATTCCCTTACGTTCCACTCTTCTTGTCTCCGATTTTTATCTGCCATCACTTATCCGATATAGGTTTGTCAGCTTAGAGCTGGTGTTCTTCGTCTCTTTCCCGGGGGTTCCCATTTTAATACTTTTTTTGCCATTTTTAATCTGGTTCCTTTGTATGTCACCATACCATTTTAATGTCCTATTTTCTAGAGTCATTTTCATAAAGCAGTTTTTGCCATATTCTGTTCGTTTCTGGTGAGCTTTGAACATCTAAAATTGTCTAGTTCCACGGCTCTTATCTTGTTTATGATGGTGGTTGTCATTGGCCATGTTTCTGCACTATATTTTGGGGTATACTTTTAAAAATTATTTTTTTGTTTTCTTTGATAATTTTGTTATTTCATATCAATCCATGCAAAGTTTATAAAACATATCTTAATACTACAAACATTTTCTAAAAAATTAAGTCTTCAAGAGAAAAAGGCTAACTTCAAACTCTGCCGTTGCAAGTCGGTAGTTGTTACAGAAAACAAAAAAAGTCAATACAACCGTTTTGGCCAATCGTAAACTGGAGCTGCATGAGACAGTAGATGAAGATGTAAGAACTCAGTGGACATCGCGTTTCCTTTTCAAAAACAACAATGCATTGACAATTCAGAGCTCTGAACTATTTAAGCGAAATGAACAGGAACACGGATCTACTACTATCCTAAGAAAAGAGAATTGGCGGCAGCCAAGAAGTGATTAGCAAGGTTGACGCCAATCTTAGAAGCAAAGGCAAATAGAAAAATAATAGAAAAAATTCAATGAGTGCTCTAGTGGATGATTCACTCTGGAAGGAGAGTTTATCGATAAAGATAGTTGAATTTTGCATATAAGCTCTTGTTTTATTTAGTGATGTCTTATCATCCTATTAGTGTTTTAAATGAAACTCAACGTCTCTGACTAATTCCACATTATAATGAAAAATATTAAAACTTCTAAAAAATTGACAATTGTTTCGATAACTGAATATCATCGTCAGAATGACAGAAGTTACATTTCATTTTATGCCTACCTGATGTTTAGTAGTTATTTTTGGCTAGACCAAGAAGTGACCTACCTTGTGATTGACTTAATATATGTTAATAGATAAAAGAAGAAGATGTGATATTACAAATATTGAAGCTTAGATATTATTAGCCCTATGGTGATATCCTGGATATCATTTCTCCAATTAAGATCAGTATAACTGTGCAATGATATAGAAAACCAGGAAAACTATATCTGCTGATCTTTACAATTATCACTTAAGAAGACAGTTTAATAGTGGACAACTCCCTAGATTTATCTGTTCATTGACGACTTCATATTGTGGGTTTCTTAAGTGTCTTCTAATTACCAACTCTTCAAGGCAATCCAGTTCTTGTTTCTTATCACAAATATGTAGTACTTCTAGTTCTGTTTTTGGTGTCAATGAATGGTTGGTGTCAAGTAGATGTTTTGCGTAATGGGATTTATCTGGTTGTTTTAACCTGTATGCTCGTAAGTGTTCACTGTATCTGATTTCACAATTTCTAAGGGTCTGACCCAAATAGACAGCATATTGACATCTGAAAATTATAAGTCAAAAATATATAACTTTATAGAATCTAGCGATGTAAAAGTTCTTAGAGCAGACCCGACAAAGAAGTTTTCTAATAATGTAAGGGATATTGTTAATAATTCAAATTATCTTTTAAGTGATTACGAAAAGAGGTCCATAATACATAATAATCCTCATTGTCCACAATTATATGGAACCGTTAAATTACATAAAATAACGAAACCAATTAGACCTGTAGTTTCTTATGTTAATACTCCTAATAATATATTGGCAAAGAAGCTTAACAATATACTCAATAGTTACGGACATGAATCTAAGTACTCAATTAGAAATTCAATAGAACTAATCAAAAAATTAAAAGCATTCAAATTACAAGATAACGCTAAGCTTATTTCATTTGACGTTACTAATATGTTCACTAAAATTCCTCCTAAAGGATGTCTAATACTTGTCAGAAAATTACTAGAAGATAAAAATATTAATCCAGGAATAATATCAGATATACTTAATTTGTTTGATGGATGTATCAGTCATAATTATTTTTCAAAAAATGTTTTATTTTGGTATAGATATGTAGATGACATATTAGCTTGTTTTATAGGTAGTGAACGACAATTAGATATATTTTTCAATCACAATAATAATTTACACCCAAAAATTGAATTTACATTAGAAGTTTAAGAAAATAACTCGATAAGTTTTCTTGATTTAAAAATTCAAATAGTTAATAATGTACTTGATTATGCAATTTACCGCAAACCAAAACACACTGATGTGACAATTCCTTATGGTTCCAATCACCCCCTGTCACATAAAGTAGCGGCATACAATTCAATGATACATAGAGCATTTTCAGTTCCTATGAACAAATGTAATTTTGATAGAGAGATTAGTACAATTAGACAAATAGCAACATCCAAGAGTTATCCATTGCATATGATAAATAAGCTAATTAATAAAAAAGAGGAAAAAGTGGCATTACAACTAATATTTCCTAAACAAACTGAAGAAATAAAAATTTATAAAACCATCACATATGCAGGAAATATTTTTAATAATATTTCAAAGATTCTTTAGCAACGAATACAACAATTGCTTTTAAAACAGAAAGTAACGTAAGTACAAAATTGTTAACTGTTAAAACACAAATACCAACATTAAAGAAATCAGGTATATATAAACTCAAATGTCCGGAATGTAATGCTGTCTATTTGGGTCAGACCCTTAGAAATGTTGAAATCAGATACACTGAACACTTACGGGCATATAGATTAAAACAACCAGATAAATCCCATTACGTAAAACATCTACTTGACACCAAACACAGAACTAGAAGTACTACATACTTGTGATAAGAAACAAGAACTGGATTTCCTTGAAGAGTTGGAAATTAGAAGACATTTACGAAACCCACAATATGAAGTCGTCAATGAACAGATAAATCTAGGGAGTTGTCCACTATTAAACTGTCTTCTTAAGTGATAATTGTAAAGATCAGCAGATATAGTTTTCCTGGTTTTCTATATCATTGCACAGTTATACTGATCTTAATTGGAAAAATGATATCCAGGATATCACCATAGGGCCAATAATATCTAAGCTTCAATATTTGTAATATCACATATTCTCCTTTTTTCTATTAACATATATTAAGTCAATCACAAGGTCACTTCTTGGTCTAGCCAAAAATAACTACTAAACATCAGGTAGACATCAAATGAAATGTAACTTCTGTCATTCTGACGATGATATTCAGTTATCGAAACAATTGTCATTTTTTTAGAATTCTTAATATTTTTCATTATATTCTGGAATTAGTTAGAAACGTTGAGTTTCATTTAAAACACTAATATGAGTAGATTCCACGAAGTATGTGTCGATACAGTTCATTTCTTATCACCCCATTTTATATGCTTGGTACTCATTTATTTTAGTTATTGACTGATAAATATCTCAGAAAACGGGAACGTATTCCCACAAGATACGACGAATGTTGGTGAGCTGCGAATAAATAAAAAGTAAGAAAACCTAATCTTTTATTTACAGTTTAAAGGGGTAATATACTTGCTTTGTAGTTTTCATAAAATTAAATTTTATGAATATGTTCTAATATCGAATTAAATCCTTTAAGACTAAATCCCTTTATATCAATTATCTGTCGATAAATTTAACTTTTGATGTGACAATGGTTCAACTACATCGAAATAATTGAATTGTATAAATTTTTGTTCGAAATAATTTTGAAATGCGTTCATGAAATAGTGCAATTGAAAATATCGGTACAATGAAATGCTATGTTTGTTAAATGAAATGTAAACTTTGTGTGTAAAACAATCTACTTTTAGATAGTAGAATAAACAGAGGTTTTACAATATTGGTTTCAGGTTTATGTGGTAGTTGGTTTACTCGTGATGACAGAATGAAATATTTACTGGGGGATATAAAAGTATTGAGATTACCACCATTTATTTAATTTGAGTTATTTTTGGTCACTCTTTGTTCGCTTAAACTTCACTGAAGAAACATGTGTTTTTATAGAAATATGTTTTTGACACTATTTTCGGATCTATTTTCCGCTCAACGAGTTAATGTTCAATTACTTAATGCGTTAGTAATTTTTGGTGATGATCACAGAAAATACTTGTGTCACATAATACTGTAATCTCATTGATATAAAGAGAAAGTACTCTCCAGATAAAAATACTGAGCGACAAATGTGGAGACTTAAAATTAACGATATCACAAGTTTGTGATTAAACATTCAAAAATTATTTGATATATTTGTAAACATCAAAAACATTCAACTAAAGAAATACTCCTTCATTGTTCCGTTTGTGAGAAAGGTGTATTTTCTATAAAAGAAACATAAATATTTAAAATAAAAAATGTTATGCTTAATATATGAAGGTTCAAATAAAATCGCTACCCAATTACTGGAATTTTTATTTGAAAATGTGAAAATAAATTTTGTCTAGTTCTTCAGCTAGGGGTATTTGCTGCAAAAGCTGTGAGTTCTAAATGTTGGTTAATAAAATTATCTGACTATAAGACTATTTCTTTTCTTTCGATAGTGACTATTGTTTTAAATAGTTATACATTTCTTTTACCATGGAATACCTTTAGTAGTAGCCAGAAAACGTTGTATGATAGGGTCAAATGATTTCAAAGTGTTGTCTCAACTTAATTCAAATTGTCTATAACTGTAGGCAACTGTAGTTTGCATAAGTAATTTTTGTTAAAACTTTTTATTACTTTTCTCCTTCATATTTTCTAGTTATAAAAGTTCTCATTACAATTGATAACAGAACAGTGCAAAATAAAAAAAATATTTACTATTGAGGTTACACTTAATACTTAGGAAACATGTTTATCAATGAACGACTGCTCAGGATAAAATATGAAGATCAGTACAAAGAAATAAGCTGATGAAAGATGGAGTACTGCAAGATAAGTGGTGGGTCTACAACTCTATCTGATAAATACTTATTATGTCAACATTCAATTCTATTACAACAGCCACAATTGTTGTTGACACATATTGGCAATTGGAAAACAAAACAGACTAGCAGAAATATTAAGTGATACTTGGATCAAAAGATTGGCGATAATACCAAATTATTAATAGACAAAGTATTTAAACCAGATACATGGAAACCTCTTTGTATGGGTTCCTGTCAGACAAATGGCACACATAACGGGGTATTAGGAAATTCCAATTAGAGTTCTAATTGTTTAAATGGTCGCAAATGTAATTAAAGAAACTGTTGAGAAGCGCGATGATACACTACATGACCATTTCACCTCGAAGTCCTCCAGCATTCAATAAAAACAAGAAATAATAAAACATGAAAACCTTTAGAGATTTGTGTTACAGTGTAAAAATGTAAAGAATGCAACCTAAACATTAATTACAAAAGTATTTATTAATTTTCCAAATAAACAAGTACCAAAATCAATTTGTTGACCAAACCTGTAAACATGTTGAAAAGTACCTAATTCTAAGTCAAAGTGAAACGTATGAAAATGTCCATTATATTTATTATTTTTGTTAAACTCACCCGATTCTGGTTATTAATTTTAAAAAACTTATTAACACAATACGTAGATAAAATTTTTCGTTTGAACAGTTTTACGTTCACTGAGAAACTGAAAGCCAGACATGCTTAGTAAAAATTGTGTTGTGGCTATTTTTAAATTCATTTAAAGGAATCCACCAAATATATAAAATTCGCGGATAACATACCAATTTATTATAGACCAATCACAAATATTTGATTGGGTTAGAGTTAGAAGTCCGCTTGTTTATGAAATTAAGCTTGAAAGTTTTATTATTTGTGAAAATATTACGGACTAGAAACTGATATTTCTTTTACAACAACGGATTCGAAACCACCTTAAAAATTACAATCTGCGAACGTATTTAGAATAAAAAAATCCTCACACTTACAAAAAATAACGTTTGCTTTTAGATACTTCTTCGAAAATTGGGCAGAGCGATGTAAGGAAAGACAGTCACTCCAATTTATCTACTTTTCCGAATACACAAATTGAAAAAATCACTAATAAAGGGTAAAATATTCATTCTTTACTGGCGTCACAGTCACATATTTGTGAATCACCTTGTAAATATAAATATTTTTCGTAATACGAATTTGCATGTGCATTATTTAAATATGTACTAAGCGTATTTATGCTACCGAAATGCAGTCCAGCTACTGAGTAAAACAAAAAAAAATCTCAAAAACGCCATTTTCAACTTTAACACTCTGTATCTCGAAAACTAGTCATAGGATTTGGTTGAGCCCATGGACACTTTTGGTTACTTGGTCGAGTACAATAACATATAGAAGTTTCAGAAAATTTGACCGGTTGCCATTTTACATAAGAAAAGTGCGGGGTCCTTTAACACATTGTTTTTAATAAAAATCCCAATGGCACAGGACCAATTGGACAGGCTTATTTCAGTAACATTTTTGCATAAAACCCAAAATAAAAAATTAGATACAAAAGTAATAGAATGTTTTGAGATGTACAAAAAACCAAAGTAACATTTTGGCATCAAATCAAAAACAAAAAATAAAAAAAAATTCTGGTAAATTTGTGAATTTTCTTAAATAAATGTTTTAATATACGATTTAGAGAAAAATGTTAAGTACAAAAGTTGTAGAACGTGTTAAGGTCTATGAAAAAGCTCAATAACTTTTTTGCGTCAAATGAAAAACAAAGGAAATACGATTTTTTTTCAAATTTGACAGGCCGCCATTTTGTTTTTACTGGGCCGATTTGGCTCATTAACGAACTCGTCCAAGATTTTGGCCTAATTGATTCTTGTAGCGAGTTTGGTTTCGATCCGTCAAAAATTACGCCCTCTATCGTGCTTACAAATTCCGTTATAACACACATATATATATATATATATATATATATATATATATATATATATATATATATATATATATAGACGAAAGTAGATTCTTTGATAATGATAATAATAAATTATCGAAAGCTTAGGATTAACTAAACAGAGTTTTCTTTATCACATTGCCGCATTCCCCAATAAAAAAGTTACCCTATATATATATATATATATATATATATATATATATATATATATATATATATATATCTGGACCTCAGAGCCAAACGGTATTAAGTCCAATTTTTTCGTTTTTGAGTTTATGATTGCTCCCATAGTAATTTTTTCCGCTCTTTCCAATGGTCATGCGTATTAAGTCCAGTTTCTTCCCGTTTACGAGATTGGTGTAGATTATTGATATTAAGTTCTCTAATAAATAGAACCAAACAGTATTAAAGGTTTTTGATACTGTTTGGCTCTGGAAGATATCCAATATTTCGGTATTAAGTCCAAATGTGAGGTTAGGTGGCTGGACTTAATACTGTTTTGTTTTAGTGTACATCAGTTGTCATAATATTAAGTCACATTATTTTGCTCGTGAAGTTAACAGAAAATACTTGATAATTTCGTTGTTTTAATCTTTAATAAGTGAATAGGGTCAACATGATGACATCAAGAGGCCAAAAAATATTACAAATGACACTAACACAAGCCAAGTGCAACGAAATATCTGAAAAACCTGTTATAACCTCACTTTTGACCGAGGAGAACGGTAATTAACAAATTACATGAGTTTATCACAACAAGTTTTGTTATTGTTTTACTTTTAGCTTTTGTTGCTGATAACACGCACGATAATATTATAGAAGATGCTGAGATCGTCATGGAAATATATCCAACCACTAATAGCACGCAGGATATCCCTCATGAAAATTTGAAAATTCTTGCAACCGGATGTGGCAATGCTACAGAGGATGTTACTTCTTTGAATAACGATGTGTACAATATCGTCTTTGTTAGTAAAAACAATGTGTCTTTTTCCAATACCGAAGAAATTCTCAGAGATAATACAGACGAGTATCAGCTACCAGAAAGCTCACCAGGGCATTTTGTTCAAGGCAATGGAAATGAAGATAAAAATAACGAATTCGAGAAAACTTCAAAAGGTTATATTTTACAATATATTATTATTCAAAATAATGACGATGGACCTCACTATAAAGCAGATGAAGTTATCGCAAATAATTTACAACATAAAGAAGACTGTAGTGAATCTGAGGACCCATGTTATCTACCTGAGGAAAGTAGTGAAACAAACGAACTGGAAGAGGAACAAGAGGAAGAATCTGTATAAATCCGAAAAACTAAAGGAAAGAAAGAAAAGAAAAATAAATTCTGTTAATTGGAAGAAAAACATTAGAAAGCAAAGGAGAGCTGCTGGTGAAGAATATCTGTCAGCCACCAATAAGCTTATTGGAAAAATGAAATGAAAGCACCTTGTCGTGATGAATGTAAAAAGCAGTGCAAACAGAACATATCAATTGAGAGTCGTGCTCTAATTCACTCACTATTTTGGAATGGTACCATCGAACTTGATCAGAAAAGACAACTTATAGCTAGCTGCATCGAAGAAGTTCCAGTTGAGCGTGTACGTGCTAGAACGGGCCATCTCGTGCTGGAAAAAGAATAACGTCGTTGAAGTATTTTTTAGTGTAAATGGTAAGAAGGTTAGTGTGTGTCGTACTTATTTTCTTAACACCTTAAATATATCCCAAACCTCTGTACGTAATGCATTATCGAAAAGACAACTTGGTGGAATCGTAATACCTGATCAAAGGGGTAAACATGAACCCTCAAACAAAATTGCCGCAAATGTAAGAAACAATATCAGAGAGCACATATAGAAGTTTCCGTCTGTAGAATCACATTATTCCAGCAATAAATCCCAGAGAAAGTATTTAGGCAGTCATCTCAACATTTCAATAATGTATCGGTGCTTCTATGAAGATTGTGTAGAAAACCAAATTCCTAAAGAAGATATTCCCAAGCAATGGTTGTTGTCGCCAATACGGACCTATCAGCATCCACCTACGCCGACCGCTAGCGACAAGTCGTAGAGGGATCAAGGAGGTACAACAACTGTCACGACTGACAGCATTCCATTCTTTAATATCGACGTTACGATATACATGTTTCAATTTTGTAAATCTTTACGATCTTTGTTAATAGTCGATAAATATATAATTAAAACTTTTGTTACGTGAAATTCTGAAAATTATTCACTTCTACTCAACATATGGTTCTTCGAGCTTGGATGAAACATTAATTTGCTGACAACATTACAGGTTAGTGCCTCCTTTCCTATACCATCCTAGAACGAGCACAATTTTATTTGACATAAACTACATAATTTACTTTACGAATCACAGAAATTCACAAATCCATTTACGTATTATTTACAAATTACAAATTTGCAGCAAGGTATTTGGTGGATTTAACGTTTTCTATTTCTCTACATTATGTCAAACATAAATAAAGTGAAACGTACTTCCATAAAAAGCGCTTTGACCAGATTTGCAAACCATTTTCGAGATAATTTCGTTTCGGTCGAAAATGTAGAACAAACTAACATCGAAGATTTGCAGATTCGGCTAAAAAAGGCCGAAGAACTTTTGGAAGAATTTAATTGTGCTCAACTTGCAATTGAGAGCGAAGATAAAGATTTCGAAATGAATTATCCTAACATTCATTCCCCGGAAAGGCAAAAATTCGAAGATGATTTCTATGCAATCACTTCAACTGTTAAAAAATTCATTATTTCAAAAGGAGTTAAAAAAGACATTAACGATAGTAGTTATCAACAATTCAATAATAACAGTTCCACAACTGATCAGCATTTGCTTAATATTCGTTTACCACAACTCAATTTACCTACATTTGATGGAAATCTCACACAGTGGTTATTTTTTAGAGATAGTTTCAAATCAATTATTCACGATAACACAGCGATGTCAAACGTTCAAAAATTTCACTATTTACGTCTTTCATTACAGGGAAGTGCTGCGGATAAAATAAAATCTTTACAAATATGTGATGATAACTATGAGGTCGCTTGGAAGTTACTTTCAGATCGTTTCGAAAACAAACAAGCATTAATAAAAAATCACGTTAAGGCTCTTTTTAAATTACCCACACTTAAAGAGGAGTCACATAAAGGTTTAAATTTAATATTAGACGGTATTGAAAAAAATTTAAATGCATTGAAGGTTTTGAGGCGTCCTACTGACCAATGGGATGATTTGATTATTCACCTCGTAACGACAAAATTTGACAACACTACAAAGCGTGAATGGGAATCACGGGCCGACTCAAAAAACATACAGAGTCTTGAAAATTTATTGGAATTTTTGAAAGACCGTTGTCGAATTTTGTCGTCATTAGAGTGTGATTCTGTGGAAGGATTTAAACATCGTGCTTCGAAACAATCCATCCAAAAACATACGAAATCGTTCGCTACTATTTCAAATAAGGTTATATGCGTTCTATGCAAAAATAATCATAGTTTATATTCATGCCCTGAATTTAATAAATTAACAACAATGGAAAGACTGAACACTGCGAAACGTTTAAGGTTATGTATAAACTGCTTAAGATCTAACCATCGCACGAAAGAGTGTAAGTCAGCTGGATGTCGACGATGCGGCAAAGTGCATCACACTATGTTACATTTTCAGAATAGTGATGAAGGAGAAAACGGCACTTCGGTTGACAATGGTACCACAAATAGTACGGGGGCTCTTGGTACAGTTAACGATTGTATCAACTCACAACATACACTCACAACTAGTTTGTCTACTCCATCTCAAATATTACTTTCTACCGCAGTAATTACAGTTTACGACGTATTTAATAACGCACATCAGTGTAGGGTTTTACTTGATAGTGGTAGCCAGGTGAATTTTATTTCCGAGAAACTTTCAAAGCTTTTAAACCTAAACAAACATTCAATCAACATTTCAATCTCCGGTGTGAATCAAATGCACAACAAAGTTCAATTTTACGTCTCTTTGAAATTCAAATCAAACATTAACGATTTCCAGAAAACAATATCTTGTATTATTTTACCACAAATTACAGACTATCTACCAACTTTATCCATACATTCAACAAGACTAAACATACCTAAAAAATTAACATTGGCAAATCCTAATTTTGATAAACCGGCTCCTATAGACTTATTAATAGGGGCTGATACATTCTGGGACCTCTTGAGTATTGGTCAAGTCAAGTTAGGTGACGGTCTTCCTACGCTGCAAAAAACAACATTAGGATGGTTAGTTTCAGGTCCGTTGTTTATAAAGAATGGAGATTTTACGTCACACCATTGTAGTATTTCAACAACAAACGATTTAGAAACACAGGTTGCAAAATTTTGGGAATTAGAAGAGTACCCTAAAACACGATTTTTATCTGACGAGGAAAATTATTGTGAGAAACATTTTAAGGACACCGTGTGCCGAAACGATATCGGTCGTTTTATCGTGACAATACCTTTCAAACAAGATATTTCTGTTCTCGGCCAGTCTAGAAGCATTGCTACTAATCGATTTTACAATCTTGAAAGAAAACTTGAAAAAAATCCCGATTTGAAATTGCAATATCATAATTTTGTTCATGAATACATTCGTCTAGGTCACATGGTTTTAGCTGATGAGCAGAATGATGACACGGGGTGTTTCTTCCACATCACTGTGTATTAAAAGAAAGTTCTTTAACTACAAAGTTGCGGGTAGTTTTCGACGGCTCAGCTAAAACCACATCGGGTATTTCACTTAATAATATCATGATGGTAGGCCCCAACATTCAAGATAATCTGTTTTATATTTTATTAAGGTTTCGACTACATAATTACGTTTTGAGTGCTGATATAACCAAAATGTACCGTCAAGTACTTGTAAACGAAAAACAATGTAACTTTCAAAAAATTTTATGGCGATTTACACCCGAGAGAGAAATTAATGTGTATGTCTTGAAAACAATTACTTACGGATTAGCATCTTCAGCTTTTCTCGCGATCAGATCGCTACAAGAAATTGCACACCGTCATAAAATCGAATTTCCCCGAATTTCGGACATTATTTTACATGACTTTTATGTAGATGATCTCCTCACCGGTGCTAAAACTATCGATGAAATTAATTACATTAAGGACAATATTTCCAAACTTTTATTGATATATGGCTTTCCATTAAGAAAATGGATTTCGAATGCTAAAGATTTCCTTCTTGATGCTGAGCCCGGTTTAATACATATAGGAGACCAGGATCAAAGTAAAACGTTGGGATTGCTTTGGAATCCAACAAACGACGTTTTACAGTATTCTATTAACATTTCCAATCAGAAACTCAAAGTCACTAAACGTCAAATTCTGTCATCTACTGCCCAGATCTTTGATCCACTTGGGCTACTGTCACCTGTTACCATAAAGGCAAAGATCATACTACAAGAACTTTGGAAACTTAAATTGTCCTGGGATGAGTCCCTTCCCAGTAACATACATACAGTTTGGTCTCATTACCAATCACAGTTGCAACACCTCAATTCTATAAAAATACCCCGACAAGCATTATGTCCCAATCCTGTTTTCACACAGATTCATGGATTTTGCGATGCATCTCAGACCGCGTATGGCGCCTGCATTTATATTCGTTGTTGCGATTTGCTGGGTAATCTTACATCTCATTTATATTGTGCCAAAACACGCGTAGCACCGTTGAAGCTCTTAACTATTCCTAGATTGGAATTATCTGGGGCGCTTTTACTTGCTGAGCTCATTGACAAAGCACGCTTATGCATTTCTCAATACGACAACATTTTTTATTGGTCCGACTCTATGATATGCATTTCATGGATTAATTCATCCCCACACATATTAAAAACATTTGTGGCCAACCGGGTAGCACAAATTCAGAACCTTTCTGAAACTGGAGCATGGAAACATGTAAGTACTCACGACAATCCCGCCGACTTATTATCACGCGGATTGACTCCACTCGACCTGGCAAAATCCGAATTTTGGTTTCACGGTCCTCCATGGCTCTTACAACATGAATCCACTTGGCCTTCTTATGACAACGACACCGCCATTTTGACTCCGTCCGAACTTCCAGAACTTCGTAATAACCTTGTTACATTCGTTAATGCTACTGATGACTTCATCTCATATATTCTCACAATTATCGAGTCACGTTCCTCTATCATGAAATTACAGCGCATATTCGCCTATTTCTTGAGATTTTCAAATAACATCAGGCATAAGTGTGAACCTAAACGCCAAGGCACATTGACAACTACTGAACTTGACGAATCACTTTACTTACTCATTCAAATTGTACAGCGTCATTATTTTTCTGACGAATATCACAAATTGTCACATTGTAAGTCAGTACATAAAAAGAGCAAACTTTTAAGCTTGAACCCATTTTATGATGAGGCGAATAAAGTGATTCGTGTAGGTGGTCGATTAAAGGAATCCGACTATGATTATTTGAAGAAACATCCAGTGATTCTTCCTTCAAATGGCCACCTGACTATGTTAATTGTCCGACAAGAACATATTAGGCTATTGCATGCTGGTCCTCAAGCTCTTCTGGCTTCGATCAGAGAAAGATTTTGGCCACTATCTGGTCGCTATCTTGTGAAAAGGATTGTGCACGATTGTGTACGATGTTTTAGATGCAAAGCAAAAACACATGAATATATAATGGGAGATCTTAGGCCATCACGAGTCACTCCATCGCGTCCATTTTCGATCTCTGGAGTTGATTACGCGGGACCATTCCAACTCCGTGACAGAAAAGGTAGAAACTTCAAAACTTTCAAGGCATATATAGCACTATTTGTTTGTTTTGCCACTAAGGCTATACATTTAGAGGTTGTTAGTGACCTCACATCTGAATGTTTTTTGGCATCTCTGCGTCGTTTTATGGCTAGGCGGGGTAAATGTACAAAAATATACTCCGACAATGGTACCACATTTATTGGTGCTAACAATGAGATGAAATCCTTTTTCGATTCCTCCGGAACTAACATTGCTGAACAACTCTCAACCGACGGCGTTCAATGGCACTTTATAACTCCTAATGCACCACATTTTGGTGGTATTTGGGAAGCTGGTGTTAAATCTACCAAATACCATTTGAAACGTGTACTAGGTAACGCTTCTACTACCTTTGAAAAATTCACTACTATTTTATGTCAAATAGAAGCGTGTCTCAACTCCCGACCACTCTATCCAATATCATCCGATCCTAATGATACAAATCCCCTTACCCCGGCACATTTCCTGATTGGAGAAAGTCTGATGGCGTTACCAGAACCCAACCTATTGGACATTAGAGTGAATCGTCTTTCAAGATTCGAAAGAGTACAACAAATAATCCAACACTTTTGGTCTCGATGGAACAAGGAGTATATATCCTATTTGCAGACTCGAACGAAGTGGAAAATAAACCACCCGCAGCTAATTAAAATCGGTATATTGGTACTGATCAAGGAGGATGGACTACCACCCTTAAAGTGGAAGTTAGGCAGAGTCTCTCAAGTTCAAAAGGGTGCTGATGGCATCATACGATCTGTGACCGTCAAAACGTCAACCAGTGAGCTAAAACGCCCAGTGGTAAAAATCTGCATTCTGCCAAACCAACAATAATCTACATTGAAACCCTGAAGTGTTTCAAGGCGGGGGCTATGTTGTCGCCAATACGGACCTATCAGCATCCACCTACGCCGACCGCTAGCGACAAGTCGTAGAGGGATCAAGGAGGTACAACAACTGTCACGACTGACAGCATTCCATTCTTTAATATCGACGTTACGATATACATGTTTCAATTTTGTAAATCTTTACGATCTTTGTTAATAGTCGATAAATATATAATTAAAACTTTTGTTACGTGAAATTCTGAAAATTATTCACTTCTACTCAACAATGGTTATATAGTGAAATTTTCAATTCCAAATTTAATTTATCCTTCAAAGAACCAGGGAATGATACATTTGACACATGTGAGGGATATGTTATCAAACTCAAAGAGTCTGTAACCCTAGAATACCGCCTTGAATTACAAACTAACTATGACGCACATCTCCTTGATGCAGATAATCGGTATAAACTAAAGCGACAGGATAAAGAGACCTATAAAACCAAGGCGAACACTAACATACTTTCGGTGGATTTACAAAAATGCTTACCCACTCCTGTACTAACGAATGCTCTAGAGTTTCTATTCTCTAAAGCTATGGACTTTAAATTATGTCTATGATGCAACAGAGAAAATAGGTTATTGTTTCACCTGGGATGAATCTGTAGCCGGACGGGGTGGAAATGAAATGGCTTCATGTGTTCTGAAATACATTAATTTAAATGTAAAAGAATCAGTAGAGAAAATTGTTATCTGGAGCGATAACTGTCCATCACAAAATAGAAATCATCAGATGATTATGTGCTATCTTTCGATTCTAATGCTGAAGCCTTCCGTAAAATGCATTGATCATAAGTACCTTTTAAGAGGACATACCCATGGATACAATTCACGCACGAATAGAAAGCTTCCCCCCAGTTTTCTCCAATAACTCCATGGTATTGGCAACAGCTTTTCAGACTTTGTGGCGATAAATTTGAAGTAGCGGAAATGGAAACCATGGACTTTAAGAATTTTACCCTTTTATCTGAAGAATCCGCATCTTACTTTCATAATAACAAAAAGACCATAACTAATCAAAACTTTTTGATATCTAAAGTGGTTCATATGAAGTTTTTAACAGAAACACCTGGAGTGTTGTATTTTAAAACAGACTTTAATCAAGAAAATTTTGAATAAGTTGATTTCAATAGAGTCACTAAAAGACTAACACGCAAAGAGAAACATGCTGTCAATTCTAATGAAGTTGTTCCCAATTCTAACTTTATGCTGCTGAAACCAATAAGAGAGGCACTAAAACCTATTTTAACTAAAAAGTATAATGATTTGCAGAATTTACTAACATGGCTGCCTAAAAGATTCCATGAATACTTTAAAAATCTTCAACGTGGTAACCTCAAGGAAGACGACTGAAGAATGCAATGATCTTCATTATGCATTTTCTCTTTAATTAGCTATTATTAATTTTTAATTATTTGTTTGTTACTTGACCTTTATGATTGATAGTGTTTTTTCGTTTGTAATATTTTGTTGTGATCTCTCATTTATTTTAGAAAATAAATATTTTTAGTGTGTTTTTGCCTTTTTATTGAAGAGTGGTAACCGCAGACATGCATGTTTCTGGCTCATTAGCCGTCATCTGTTATATTTTCTCATGTTTCATTCAACACCTTTGCTCCCATGTTTCACATCTTTTGTTGGTTGCACCGTACCGAGGGCGGCTAATGATCCAGAAACATGCATGTCTGCGGTTACCACTCTTTTCAGTAGCCCCTTTTTCTATTTGCGTGCAATACCCACTAATCTCATTGTTGCTTATTGTTCATATGTCACGCACTATTCGTACATCTTGTTATTTCATTAATCTGGGTCGGAAGTTTCGGACGGGAGTGTTATATATAAGCAGGCTGAGTTTTTAGTGTAACAACGGTCAATATAATAATTATCCAAAAAAATATTAACAAAAGATTTAGGGAACAACATGTTCCTTTTCTGAAACATATGGCGATATCTACAGAGTGTCCCATGGCTGCGTGACAAAGCAAACAAACGTTTTTTTAATTCGACACCCTGTATATTTCCTCATATTCAGATTTATCCTATAATCCTCGTTCTTACAATATGCAATTTTACAAAATTATATAGGGTATAAAAAGATGAAACCATTTTTATAGCGAAATCGCTACCAAATAAACACTCTGTATATGAAGAACTAGTAAATAAATGAATATTTATTTTGGGTAGTGTAGTAAGTTGACGAATACTGTCTAGTTTTTTAACTAATTGTAACAGAAGCTTTAGTAATATTTCGGTAATATAAATAAATAATATAATTTAATAAACATAAACCATAACAATATGCAATGAAAATAAGTTTAAACTAAATGTTCGAATTGTCCACTTACAACGTCTATGCAAGTTTGTATTCGATTTTAAAATGAATTTGCTATACATATATACATTTCTAAACATTTATAGGTCAATACTATTATTAACTTCTCTTATCCTATCACTTCGTTTGCTGTTGCATGTTCTTGTTACAACATTTATTTATACAGTATTGGAAAAAAATATATCTTGGGTATTGTGTTTTAATGTGTGCGTAAAGGATTGCCTGCTTAAAGATCGAGATAGCATTAGAACTTCTCTTCGAATAGCTCGAAGAGGGGATACGCTCGGCGTCACTACACCGAGACTCGTCACCATAGATATATAATACACAGTAGATGAAGCATTTCATTCATAAATTGATATTTGTTTTGACCTGAACATTTAGAAAGAAACAACATATTTTGTAAGTGGGTTAGATAAAGAGAGACTCTAATGTTGGAACTCGCATGGCAACGCTGCACAAAAGCCTAGAGAAGGAGATATAAGCGCGCTTCAAACACAATCAGTGGCGTATCCCAATAAATTAAATACGTATAGGTTATTAATTCGTGAGTAAAAAACAAGTAGCAGTAATATAGATAGTACTGCAAAATTAATTATATATACAGAGGAAATAAAAACAAACAAAAACATTCATTTAAATTAAATTTAAACTATACCTTAAAATTTTGTTCAACATGTAATATTGTAACTTTGTAATATTTTAACTTGAAATTTCAATGTTCAAAAAAATTATACCATTTAGAGCACCTTTCAGTGTTGATAAAACATATTTACTTAACTTATTGGACTTAGGTACCTTTGGCCTCAATAATATGAAAATCTACGATTTTAAGGGTAGAAAAATACTCTTTATTTTCAGTTTATAAAAAATATAAAATTTTATTACTTGTTCATAAGAACAAACAAAATAATAATTTGATACCTTTCAGTGATAAGGAACTTTTGGATTTAATAAAACAAAACAACTTGGAATTATTCTAAGGGTAAAATAAATACTCGTTTTTCAGTTTTAACAAAAAATATATTTACATTATTCATTTCTAAATAAAATTACCTTTGTATTAATACTCCTTGATCGGTTTTTTCTCAGTAAATCAACTTTTTTGGTGGTTTCATGATGGATTCTAATGCTAAAATAACTTTTGAGAATTAATTTTATTAATTCCATAGCATGACTGTCTAAAATATCACCATCATAAAGATGTTCACCAAAAAAATCGAGTACATTTGATGGTAAAACGCTAATGGTTTTAGAAATCAATAAATTTAACAAACCCGTAATATTTTTATTAAATATGTCATGAGTTTTATGAAAAAATCTGAAATATTTTTCTCCAGCCTTACATATATTAATTACCATATCACTTGGATTTTTAAGTCTACCATAAGTCTTTCTTACTTGCAGTTTTGAACAAGTTGTATCCTGTTCCAACATATTGACACACTTAAAACAAGTAATACACTTTTAATGATTTAACCACAAAACCAGCAATATATGATACAATATCTTGGACATATAAAGTTAAGTCCCAAGATGGCGACATAAAAAAATTCGATTCTGCTATCTCCATATTTACTTTGACTAAAAAATCTTTATAGTCTTCAGATTCTTCTAAATTTTCCCCATCATCTGACCTACTGAGTAAATTACCTGAGCCGTATGTGAGGATTGAAATTTTTTGCAAGTCTACAGTGTTACCTGTTTTTGGCGCCGATATCTCACTGTGGACTAACAGCCTTTTAAAGGCACCCTCAAATTGTCTGGCTGTCGGGTTGTTATTATAACCCCCCTTGCTACGAATAGCTCCAAAAAATAATTCAAGGTGATCCTGGGATAACTTATATGTCAATAAATATTTTAGTTGTTTTTCTTGTTCAACATAGAAGTTGAACATGTTTTTTAGACTCAATACATATAAGAAATCCGAGGAAACCAGTCTTTCTTGCAGATTTGACAATTGGAGTCTTATTGAAGGTAAGCCCAAGTATATAATTTTTTACAATTTCCATATATTCAAAAAATGGTTTTGACGTTATTTTAGACAGAGGTTTTTTATAAAAATATTTTGCAAATCTACTTTTTGAATTAAATATGTAAAATATGTTATTAAATACTAAAATAAAATTGGATGTAGGTTCGGAATTTGCAAATTCGGGACACTGTAGGTCCTCGCGAAGAAAATCAATGGCATCACTAACACTTTTACTAAGAGTTTGCGTTGCCAGGCGTACCTTCATCTTTTCACGTTCCCATTGTAAATGCCTTAGCTTGATTTTAGTAGCAGAAGTTAGTCCTTCTGTGCTTTGTTTCTCAAATAAACTTTCAATAAAAGACCATTTTATGAGGTGCTCTTTTTGGTCTCTTATTTCATGCTTGTTTGTTTGAGCCCCAAAGCAATTTCGTACCAGCTTCAACATATGGCATGGATCTAGAAAAATAAAAACTTCCTTGCCAGTAATTGGATGTATGAAACTAGTTTTCAAATTATTTGGATCACCAAAATTTGCTCCTAGATTTTCAGCCATCCTTAAGTTGACTGGTGCACCATCAAATGTTAACGATGTCACAGTTACTCCACTTTCGTGTATAAACTCCAGGCACTTTCTTACAAGTCCAACTTTTTCAGTGGAAGCTAACCCGTCCAATAAAAAATAGCCGACTGGTATCTTCCAAGATCCATTTAAACAGACTAGCATGAAAACCAAGGCTTCTCTTGCTTCCGGTAATGAGTCTGTATTCAATTCTGTCCCAAGATCAACATATCCTGTAAACTTTTGTCCAGTCCATTCAATTTGTCTTCGTATGGACATCTCATCCAATACCAAGTTACAGTATAGGGGGTTGGCTGATTCTTGTTTAAGGGTGAGAGCATCAAGAGCCTCTTTACTAAACCCTGGACTACCATCAACAGATCTATACCATTTACTAATTGTCTCCAAATGTGGTAATGTACGATTAAAGGTTTTACGGACAAAGTTGTATGCCTTGGGGGAATAAAATGCTAAAGTTAAAGCAAAGCATCTCAAACTTG
This sequence comes from Galeruca laticollis, assembly GCA_963921935.1. Lineage (NCBI taxonomy): Eukaryota > Metazoa > Arthropoda > Insecta > Coleoptera > Chrysomelidae > Galeruca > Galeruca laticollis. The sequence continues at coordinate 1,557,522 of OY998185.1, forward strand.
GATTGAATTTTTGCTTTGAAGGCCCCTTCAATAGTCTTTCAAAGATGTCAGCTGAAGTTCCCGACAATGAAGCCTAAAAAATTTCGTTTATTTTTTTCAAATTTTGAAACATCAATTAAATAATTACCGTTATAGTAGACTCAGACTTTTCTGTAATAAGGGATTTTTGCTTAAGGTAACTCATTAGAGTTTTTAAAGAAACAATACGACTTTTCAGCCTTCGTACAGATTTCTGCAGACACTCAATTTTGGTGCTTTGGCGTTTAATTTTTTCTTTAACTAGCGAAATATTCCTACGTCGCTTTTCTGGAGTGGAAAAATAGCTAGCATCCAAATCTCCGACGTAACGCCTTTTCCTGTAATAAAATGATATCTGTTTTTTTTCTATTATAATTTCAAATATGTCAATCTGACGATGATATAAACATATCAAAACAATTGCCAATAACTTAGAGTTTTCATAATTTTTCAATATATAGTGGAATTAATTAGGAAAGGTTAGTTTTACTCATAACAGTAACAATACTCTTTGCTTTAGCTTTAAAAACTTTTATGATACCTTTTTGCCCGAAATTTGGATTCTGGTTTACGCCAAGATGCAGTATCACTTTTAATTCCATGTTCGGCCTCAGAAGCAGTCAATGTCTCAGAGGATGAGTACCTTAAAAATATGTTAAAGAAAAAGAAATTTAATTCATTTATATATATATATATATATATATATATATAAATACAAACTTACAATAATCCTGATGGACCAGCAATTGAAGTCAATTCTAATTCTAATGCAGGTGCCTCATTTTTTGGTGCTTCAGCAACTGTTTCATTGTGCTCTTTATCTTCATGTTGAGTTTGATAGTTAATTAAAGGCTCTATGCATCTGAAAAAAATAATTGTCATTATATGTTAAAATATGTTAACCACTATCTTGTTGTCCTGAATAAAATCTAATTTTTTTCAAGTATTTTGCAAAAATTTCTTTAAATCATTAATTATCTATCATCCGTAAATAAGCTCTTTCTTACTGTAGCTCCTGCAGATGCAACATCTTGTTTCTTTGTAGGACTGTCAAAAATGTCTTCTGAATCTGAGCTGTAACATATAATATATATGTATCTAAGCAGCACTTTTAAGGGTGAGCTAACTAAAAGTAGAACAAGGCAATATGCATTAAATATACTTATTCATACATTTTTACCTAAATGAGCTTGATGGAAACAAAGAATGTTGAAGTTTGGCATTGCTCCAGGCTTAAGGTATCTTACACCATTTACTTTAATAAGGATATCTGCAGCATCGAAATGATCTGAACAAAGTACTGTTCTTTTTTTAAAACCTTCAGTTTCTTCAAGTCCAATAAGTGACAGCCAAATATTTCTTGCTTGCAATTCGGTGGGGAAGCTAAGAGAAAATAAAAATTTAAGAATACTTACAGTAATTTTTTTCAACTTTAAAGAAATATTAATAGATTTTATAAATCTAAAATATAGATTAACGTGAAATAAATGCGAATAGGTCAATAATGGTTTTAAGGATTAAAAAGACAGATTCTTTTACACAAACCAAGCTTTAGTAATATTTTATTAGTTGGTCAGGGCTAAAAATTATAAGATCGCAGAATTTGCAGATATTAATAACTGTTTTTTGAAATCATTTTAAATAAATACCCAGTTGGATAGTGAGTTCAATATGTTGCTGACATCATGATGGTTTCAAATAATAGTAAATTGGTGGAATATAAGTATTTTTTATATAGTATTTCATAATTTTTCAAGCTGACAAAGTAATAAAACGTTACAAAAGCTTTGTTTTGTAATATAACTATTGTTATTTTCGCATTTATTTATCCACCACCAAAAAGCTGCTGTAAATCTACGCCTCTGATACAAGCAAAAGTTTCTCATATACTATAACCATACTTACTTATGAAAAGACACTTCGGCACCCACATTATCGAGTTTTTTACACAAAATACACTCTCGTACCATTATTAATAGTTTTAATGAACAAAATAGTCACAAATTACATAAAAATACTTTAAAATAAACACAAAAACACTTAGAACAACAACAGAACCGCTCTGGCAACGTCACAACTACAAAATTGACGGACCTTACTATAAATCGTTTATGAATGAAAAGCGAACACTTAAAAATTTATTTTCCTTGCGACGTTGTCGTACTTAACAAGAATGTTATATTTTATTACATTAACTATATTTAAAAAACTAGTTTACATTTACAGTTTTTTAGGTTCAGAAATATATGCATTGGCTTAAACAGTATGTATCCATGTGTAATATGCCGAACCAATAAATAAGAACTTGTAGTAATTTTACCTATCAAAATAATTTCACTAAATCGATCAGTGCTATGGATAAGTACAATCTGGCAATTGCGCCCATCACGTCAAATCACAAGGGATGTCGGTTCTTATTTCTTGAGTTTACGAAATAGCTACGCATTACGTCTTTTTTTAATGATTGACCACCTTTCAATGTAAATAATTGTATCTATACTTGTATTATATATCTATGCTCGTCACCAATACAGATTAACAAATCTTACATTGATTGGTGTGAATCTGGCTTGTGTTTGTGAAAGTCATAAGTGAAAGTGTAAAAAATAAAAATTGCTAAAAATATGGTTATGGTCTGACAAGTGTTAATAGGATTATTTTAATTTATTTAGGATTTTAGTTCTAATAAGTGAACCTTTAAAATGTCATCACCAGGAATATTTAATCATAGTTGTATTGCAAAAAATTGTAATAGTATTTATTTTTGGCCTCTTCTCAATTTGGAGTTTAAGAACAAGACATTTTTCAAATTTCCATCTGACATTAATCAAAGGAACAGTGGTACAAAATTTTAGAACTTCCTTATACATCCAATGATCAAACGTTGTGTGAAGATCATTTTGATGATGATGCATTTACAAGTACATTAAGCAAAAGTCATAAATTCGCTTTACCTTTTCAACTCTTACATCATACACCACCAAAAGTAGTTGAACATACGAATAATATCCAAGCTTTTTAAAGTACAGTATTGTCTGTAAAAAGAAAGCTTATTTTTTGTTTTAATGATAGTCAAGAACTACAATACAAATTGTGAAGCAGATTACCGCAGTTTATTAGATACCTTAAATTATTTTTCAAATTTTCATAAGGAACCAAAACCGTAGGTATATGTTTATCTGCAAACGCCAGTATAAATAGATAGTACCTTTTACAGAATTACCCCTAAAGTACCACCAACGATCTGTACTTTCTCTGCGATTGTGCAATGCAGCACTTTTGAGCCGAGTGATAAACTGGAGCACCATCTTGTAAAAACCACATTTTTTGCCGAATATTAAGTGGAACATTCTGAAGGAATAGTGGCCAATGATTCTCTAGCAAATCAAAATATACAGTACCATTCACGCGACCCCAAACATTTATGGATCACTTATTTTGACTGAGTTTTTACAATGTACGGATTTCTTGTGGAGTAATAATGAAAATAATGCCTGTTCACCCATTCATTTTTGTGAAAAGTAGCGTCATCGCCAAAAAGCGCAAAATAAAAAAAACTGTCAACACGGACTTGTTGTCCATTCACAAAAAGCGAACCTGCGAGAATAATCATCGTCTGTCAATTTTTGGTGTAATTGAATATGGTATGGATGCATTTTATAATTGTGGAGAACATTTACGGCAGATTTCTGATTAATGTCGTGGTAGCGTGATATTTCACAAGTACTAATGTGGATATTCTTGATAACGGCTAGCCGTACATAATATTCTTTTTCTTCGATGGAAACAGTTTTTGTTCTTTCGTGTTTTTCATATACCACTGTTCCAGTACGAACAAAGCGATCCATTAATCTTTCAAACCCTCGTGTATTTGGGCGCCTCCGTTCAAGATACCGCTGTTGATATATTCTGGATTCAAGTCAACAATTTCTGATACTTTCTCGTAATACCCAAATCATATCTGTTTGTTCTTCCATGGAGATATTCATGTTTAAAACCACAGTTTTTCAACAAATAAATCACTTAACCAGTGAATAATATTGTTACGAAACAACACACTGGTATAGTCCCTGAATCGACTCTGTTTAAGCCATGTATGAAAGTTAAAATTATGGCGGGTGGGCAGGGGTTTCTTAGAACTGTTTACGATTGTGACTATCTTATCTAGACATTGTTTTTGTGATCAGTCTTATCTTGAAAATGCCAGAGCCAATCGTTTTTGTGTAAGCCGCAATCTAGAATTATCTAGTAAAAAAGGCACTCATATATAAAGGACCGACCATGGAGAGTTAGTTTAGTTGATAAAGTGATCTCGACAAATAAACAAGAATACACCGAAATAGCGAACAGTAAAATGTTGAAATAAATTAATAATTAAGGTTGTGTATATATAAATTAAATTTAAGTGAATAGTTAAGTGTATATAAATTAAGTGTTAGTGAGTAGTTTAGTGTTTAAATAAATTCGTAAGTAGCCATACCGTGTGTTTAAAGTTTATCCCGCCCGTTACTGTTTAAATAAATTAAAAAATATTACATTGGTGTCAGGTGTGGGGTAATATAAATAAATTGCTACGTAAAAATGGCCAAGAGACTATGTGACTTGAAAGTGACTGAGTTAACAGCAGAATTGGAAGATCGTGAGTTGGAAACGTCCAGTAAGAAAAGTGAATTAGTAGAAAGACTTAAAGTGGCACTGGAAAATGACGGAGTTGATCCAGAAACAGTTTTATTTAATGACGAGGCTTCCACCTTAATCTCGTCAATTTCTGCTGATATTTCTGCCATGGAAGAGAAAATTTCAACGAATGTGAAAAACGATATTTCTGCTATGAAGAAAGACATTTCTGCTAAAATTGACGACAAGACTTCTGCTTTGAAGAACGATATATCTGCCGATATCTTATTAATGAAAAATTACATTGCCGCTGACGTTGAAAATGAAATTTCGTCTCTAAAATCTGCAATCGAGAATAAAATGTCAACGATGGATGAGAAAATCGAGAATAAGATTACAACGATGGACGAGAAGATTGAGAATAAGATGACAACGATGGACGTGAAAATTAAGGAGTTAGAAAAAAAGATGACAGATATAAGAATTTAAGACACGCCAGTGGAAGACAAGAAGACCGAGCAAACAAAACCTTGCAAGCTAGAAACACCCTAAGTTAGAAGACATTGGTAGTTTTACCCGAGTCAAGGCCCCAACGTTAGATGGAAAAATGTCGTGGACCAATTATGTGAAACAAATTGAAGCAGCCGCTAGAGTGAATAATTGGTCCGATAGAGAGAAGGCAGTGAATTTAACCATCGCGCTTCGGGGAGATGCCTTAGATGTACTTCAGACGATACCTTTGGAAGAAACGGATGACTTCGAGCAGCTGAAGAAGAGGTTGGACATGCGATATGGCCACAAACATCTAGAGCACTTGTACCAATCCCAGCTGAAGAACCGAAGGCAGAAACGTGATGAAGCCCTTCAAGAGTATGAAGTGGACATTGCCCGATTAGTTCGATTCGCTTACCCATCAGCACCAGAGAACATGATGGAATGTCTGGGCGTCCAGGCCTTTATCGATGGCTTACGCGACCCTGATATGCAGAGGGCGCTTCGTTTAGCCCATCCCAAAACATTAGTCGACGCATTGGCAGCTGCTCTTGAATATGACGCAGCAACGAAGGCTTCAGGATATAACAAAATTAGGACCATCCAAGAAGAAGGTGACGAAGACAAATTTGACCAGTTCGTCAGTTTAATAAAAAGTATGATGGACAAGAAGCCGAGAAAGATCAGATGCTGGAATTGTGGCGAGCTAGGGCATGTACGTAGTTCATGTAAGCGCCCCAAGACTCCTGCAAACCAAGAACCCCAGTCACAGGAAAACTAGGATGGGTCGGCTACGAGGGGGCAGCACCGACCCATGATCGTTCCAAAGACCCTCTCATACTGATAGCTTCTCTCAGATGTCGCAACGACAGTGTATATGGGGATGGCGAAGTAAATGGCAAGAAATATGCTCTGCTGGTTGACACTGGAGCAACTAGAACCATTATACGACCAGAACTAATAAACTCCAAGAAGAAGATTTTACCAACGAGACTGCGACTGCGGACCGCCAGAGGTGAGAGTGCCAACGTTCACGGTGAGACACAAATCCAATTGGGAATTGGCGCAGAAAAGTTCACGCATTCGGTAATCGTAACTGACATTGAAGAATACGTGATGCTGGGAATGGACGTAATGATTGTACATGGTTTCCAATTAGACTTTAGAAACAGAACCATTAAACAGGGTTCCGAGGAGGTTTTCCTTCATCCATATGAAGGCATCGCGGTGTTGGCAGCTGTACAGGAAGATACCGTTCTACCTGCACGAAGCGAAACCATGATAGTAGCACGGCTACAGGGAATCATGGACGAAGGTACACCGGTTATGATGGAGCCAAGGAACCACGACGAAGAAGTTGACAAAGGAGTACTAATTGGAAAAGGATTGGTTACTTCGACGAAAGAGATCCCAGTACGTGTGATAAACGTGAATGATTACCCAGTTACCATCAAGAAGGAAACCAGGATTGGATCCTGCGTACCAGTGACGTCTATAGTTCGTCAAACAACGACCACTGAGAATTCTAATGCCAGATTCCAACAAATGTTATCAGTCAATCTTTGGATCGAGCTGAAAAAGTGAGAATGAGAGAATTTCTATTGCAGTATCGAGACCTATTCGTACCAAAAGGAGGAAAGACTGGTAGAACATCAGTCGTCAAACACAAAATCGATACTGGTAATGCTCAGCCAATTAGGCAATCAGCTCGAAGACTTCCACGAGCGAAGAGAGAGGAAGCTGAAAGAATAATTCGAGAGATGGCAGAAGAAAAAGTAATAGAACCATCTACTAGTCCACGGGTGTCTCCAGTAGTGCTCGTCAAGAAAAAGGATGGAACTACGAGATTCTGCGTGGATTGTCGCCAGCTTAACAACGTGATGAAGAATTGACGATACGCTAGATACCTTGGCCGGCAGCAAACTGTTTTCCACCTTGGACCTGAAGTCTGGTTATTGGCAAGTGGAAATGGACCCAGAAGACAAAGAGAAGACTGCTTTTACCACCGGATCTGGATTATGGCAATTCAACGTCATGCCATTCGGGCTCTGTAATGCGCCTGCGACATTTGAAAGACTCATGGAAAATGTCTTGAGAGGGTTGTCTTGGAAGTTATGCCTGGTCTATTTGGACGACATCGTAGTACTGGGGAAGACATTTGAGGAACACCTGAAGAATTTGGAAGACGTATTCAAACGACTCCAAGCTGCCCAGCTCATGTTAAACCCGAAGAAATATCAGCAGTTCCAAAACCGAGTCAACTATCTAAGTCATATAGTGAGCAATGAAGGAGTGGCGGTGGATCCAGAGAAAATTGCTTCTATTCTGCAATTGCCGCAACCAACCGACAAACATCAGATTAGGAGTTTTTTGGACTTGACTTTGCACGTATTATAGAAGATTTATCAAGAAGTTTGGAGATATTGCCAAGCCTCTAACTCGACTTACAGAAGAAGCAAGAGCTTTCCAATGGGACGAACACTGTCAAATGGCTTTTGAAATCTTGAAGAGGCATTTAACCACGGCGCGGATATTAGGATAACAATTACCTGAAGGAGACTTTATTCTTGACACTGACGCAAGCAACGTAGGGATTGGAGGAGTGCTCTCACAGATCCAAGGAGAGCAAGAAAAAGTGCTGGGATATTTCAGTAAAGTCCTCTCCAAACCAGAACGAAACTACTGCGTCACAAGAAGGGAACTTTTGGCGGTAGTGAAGTCCGTGGAACACTTACCAGTATCTCTATGGTAGGAAGTTCTTAATCCGGACTGATCATGCAGCACTCAAGTGATTGATGCAGTTCAAGAATCCCGAGGGTCAGATCGTTAGATAGATTGAACGACTTCAAGAGTACGATTTCAACATCGAGCTGGTCTGAGTCACCGAAATGCCGACTCCCTGTCCAGACGGCCGTGCCCAACAGACTGCTCCCACTGCAACAACATGGAATCTAGGTAAGCTGCAGTTTCAAGAACTACTGTAGTCAACGAGGAATGGTCACCCACCAGGATCAGAGAAGATCAGTAGAATGATCCTCACCTGAAGATGATTCGGCAATGGAAGAAAGAAAATCGGCGACCTACTTGGCAAGAAGTGTCAAAATTTTCACCAAATCTCAGGGCGTATTGGGCTCAGTGAAACTCCCTTCTTCTGGAAGAAGGGCTGTTGAAAAGAGTCCTTGAAAACGATTATGGTTCCGAGATGAGGAGACAGCTAGTTCTCCCGAGAACAAGAGTAGCTGAGGTACTGATAAAGTTACACGACAGTCCATCGGGAGGTCATCTGGGAGTGAAGAAAACCCTTCCGCGAGTCCGTGAAAGGTTTTATTGGATGAACAGCTCCGACGATGTGAAGGACTGGTGTAAGAAATGTACGACTTGTTCTACGAGTAATGGACCACATCGCAAGAGAAAGGCACCCATGAAACAGTACAATGTTGGAAGCCCTTTCGAAAGGATTGCTTTAGATATCGCTGGACCATTTCCGACGACAGAAAATGGTGGCAAATACATACTGGTTGTAATGGATTATTTCACAAAGTGGGTGGAAATTTACGCTATCCCGAACCAAGAGGCCACAACATAACATTTATTCTCAATAACAAATATTTTTCGTATAATAATATAAACTACCGACAAATTTTTAGAACACCTATGGGCTCTTCAATATCTCCTAAATTAGCGGATTATGTAATGGATTACATTTTAGACTTTATTATATCTGTTTTACCATTTAAATTGTATTTCATACAAAAATATGTGGATGATATAATTTTATCTCTTCCATTTGAAGAAATTGATAATATTCTTTTTTACTTCAATAGCTTTGATTCTCATATACAATTCACTATAGAAAAAGAAAATACAGAACAATCCTTACCTTTTCTTGATACGAAATTCATTAGAAATAATGAAAATAAAATTTTAATTGACTGGTATAAAAAACCTATAAATTCAGGTAAATATATCAATTATCAGTCTTACACCTAAAATTTTTGTCATATTCAAACATCACAATATAAAAACTGCTAACAAACAACATCTCACAATTGGATCAATTTTCAGTAAAATAAAAGATAAAACGCCTAATAACAAACTGGCTAATATAATTTATGAAATTCCTTGTAATAATTGTAATAAAAAGTACTATGGCCAGTCTAAGAGGTCACTTTCCAACCGAATTACCTCTCACAAAAGTGACAGCAAATTATACCCTGACAGATGTGCACTTGCTTAACACGTATTTTATGAAGGCCATACCATGAACTATCAATCTGCTAAAGTATTGACTACAGAAAAAAATTATAAAAAGCGTCTGTTTTTAGAAACGGCATATATCAATAAAGATAATGATTGTATAAATAAAAAAACAAATTTGAATAATCTTAGCATAATATATGCATATCTATTAGAATTTGAAAAATAACATTCAAAAATTTAAGTACCAATCATATAAGAAACCTATAATAAAATTAATTGTAACATCAAAGTAATACAAATTAACAAAATTCGTATTGACTTGGCAACATTATTTAACATCTATATTGTTTTTTTGAAGTTTTGTAAATTTTGGATAATATTTGAAATTATTTATTATATACATATTTTTTACAACTTTACCTAAAACCTCGCTTAGTAATGTAAGTATTTTTTATATATCATTTATTTTAATTTTGACCATATTTTATAATTGTAGTCCTTGAAAATGAATACATTTGGTATTCGAAAGCTCGGAAGAAAATAAATATTTGAAAGAGTACACTTTGGTATTATTGCCACATACCCAATAAAAATAATCCTGATTATAAAGTTGGCAAATAATTAATCTAAAATTCTATATATATATACATATATACATATATATATATATATATATATATATATATATATATATATATATTAGTGGGTATAGCACGCAAATAGAAAAAGGGGCTACTGAAAAGAGTGGTAACCGCAGACATGCATGTTTCTGGTTCATTAGCCGTCATCGGTACGGTACAACCAAGAAAAGATGTGAAAAATGGGAGCAAAGGTGTTGAATGAAACATGAGAAAATATAACAGAATTCAGCAGGATAGTCAAACACAACATTTGTGTCAGTAATATTAGAAGATCTCGAATATTCGAGACAATATTCAGTAGCCCCTTCTTCTATTTGCGTGCAATACCCACTAATATATTCGTTGCTTATTGTTCATATGTCACGCACTATTCGTACATCTTGTTGTTATTTCATTAATCTGGGTCGGAAGTTTCAGACGGGAGTGTTATATGCACCTCCGTGTCTATGTTGGTTGTTGTCTCGAATATTCGAGATCTTCTAATATTACTGACACAAATGTTGTGTTTGACTATCCTGCTGAATTCTGTTATATTTTCTCATGTTTCATTCATCACCTTTGCTCCCATGTTTTACATCTTTTCTTGGTTGTACCGTACCGATGACGGCTAATGAGCCAGAAACATGCATGTCTGCGGTTACCACTCTTTTCAGTAGCCCCTTCTTCTATTTGCGTGCAATACCCACTAATCTATTCGTTGCTTATTATACAGGGTGTCCCCGGACTAATGGGAAAAAAGTCAAGAGCGTATAATCTGAGCCAAAATAATGATAGTACTTCATATAAACTTTTTCTATGCAGGCCCTTGTTCTCGAGTTATAGGCCTCCTAAGTTTCAATTTTTAATTTGTTTTTTCTTTTTCTTTTTTGTACTAGTTATTTGATCTTTATAAAATTTACGGCAAAGCTATAATGTACGTGTATGTTTATTTTGGGAAGGTAAACAGATTTACAGTAGTGCCTTGAAGCCAGGGACGGACTACTCGTAATGGTTAGTGATCCAAAAATTTTACAGGGATGGCACACCCTGTATGAAATTACCGAAATTGACTTCCCCACATATTAAGCTAACGAAAAGGTACTCTTGTTGGAATTCGATAAAATAAGCCGTTTGGCTAATATTTACAGTTTTAGTAATGCACCACGTACCAATTTACGCATTCACCATTTTTATAAGTACACAACGAGGTAAAACTAACTTATTAATACGATGTCCAAGATTTACCTACAGTACTACACAAAAATAATTTAACGATAGCAGACGATAAAAAACATTAACGACTTATTAATTCGAAAGTTGGTAAAAACTTTTAAAAAGTGTTTTTACCGTTTATTAAGTAACTATAGGATTAGTTGTCAAACGTTGTGTAGAACAGTTCGTAGTCAGTACTTGTCAATAATTCATAAATCCTTAATTTAACAGTTACCTACAATGGCAATATTAACTTTTATTGAGTAGGCAGATATGCATTTAATGTATGGACTGGCTTCTCGAAATTGTTTAGAGGCCAGAAGGTTTTATGTAGAACATTTTGCAAACCGTGCATTGCCAGACAGACGAATGTTTAAGCTTATTGATCTCAGGTTACGAGAAACAGGTATGAATAAGTAAATGTAATTTTCCATGTATACAAATGAAAATTTGAAATTTTAGGAAGTTTTTTGCCAAAAAAAGGTGGAAAAGGTCCAGTACGAAGCGTACGTACTGTGACAGTTGAACAAGACTTGTTAAATGCAGTTGATAATGAACCATCAACGAGTTTACGAAAATTATCAAGAAAACATAACGTCTCCAAATCAGTTGTTCATCGCGTCCTAAAAGAATAGCTGTTATATTCTTTTCACATGAAAAAAGTACACCGTGTGACAGTGGCTGATTATCCTGCACCACTTGAGTACAGCCAGTGGTTTCTGCGACAACAACAAGCAGACAATAAATACATTTATTAGTAACGTTCTTTTTACGGACGGATCCGGTTTTACCAGAGATGGAATCATTAATTCCCATAATATGCATTCATCGGATGATGTGATTCCACACGGCATTATCCAAACTAGGAACCAGCATAGATTCATGGTTAATGTTTGGGCAGGAATAGTTGTCAATCATTTGATAGGGCCATACTTTATTGACGGTACTTTGACCAGTCATAGATATTTGGAGTTTTTGCAAAATGAGTTATGGAACCTGTTTGATGATATGCCACTACAAACTCGTCGGAATTTATGGTTCATGCATGATGGGGCCCCTCCTCATATCAGTTTAGATGTACGACAGCATTTACACACAAAGTTTCCTAATAAATGGATTGGTCGTGGATGCCCTTTTCAATGGCCACCGCTATCAGGAGACGTTAATCCTGTGGATTTCTTCCTCTGGGGTTATCTCAAAAGTAAGGTAGGTATACACAACACCTGTGCAAACAAGGCAAGATTTAATAGACAGAATTGTGTTACACTGCAATGTTATTAGAAATAATATGGGATTGCTCTTTCAAGTGCATAGGAACAACCTTCGTAGACTTAGAATGTGCGTGGAAGTGGGAGGAGCTCATATTGAACATTTATTAAAATGACGTTAGTTTTTGTTGTTGTTTAGAAATTAGTTTTAGTCTAATGTTTTATAACTTGTGTTTTTTGAGGTTTTCTTAATGGTTTAATAATGTTGTGTTCGTAATTTTGATTAAAAGCAACTAATTACGTTGTTTGCGTATCTATTTAATTCACATTAAATAAGTTCTTAATGTTTTTATCATCTGCTATCATCAAATTATTTTTTTGTAGTACAGTAGGTATATCTTGGACATCGTATTAATAAGTTAGTTAGGTAAATTGGTACGTAGTACATTAATAAAACTGTAAATATTAGCCAAACGGCTTATTTTATCGAATTCCAACAAGAATACCTTTTCGTTAGCTTAGTGTGTGGGGAAGTCAATTTCGATAATTTCATACAGGGTGAGCCATCCCTGCAAATTTTTTGGATCATTAACCATTGCGAGTAGTCCGTCTCTGGCTTCAAGACACTACTGTAAATCTGTCTACCTTTACAAAATAAACATACACGTACATTATAGCTTTGCCATAAATTTTATAAAGATCAAATAACTAGTACAAAAAATGAAAATAAAAACCAAATTCAAAATTAAAACTTTGATGGCCTATAACTCGAAAACGAGGGCCTGCATAGAAAAAGTTTATATGAAGTACTAACATTATTTTGGCTCAGATTATACACTCCTGACTTTTTTCCCATTAGTCCCGGGACACCCTGTATATATATATATATATATATATATATATATATATATATATATATATAATGGATATTTTTGTGGGGATGTGGCAATAAGACTCCAGAGTAAATTCTTTAAGATATTTATTCCCCAGCTTTCGAATGATTTTCATTCATTATCAAGGGATAAAATCTATAGCGAATTTTGGAATAGTTGTAAATTTTTATAATAAACTCTTTTAAACATAATTCAATGAAAAACTCAAAAAACAATATGACAATAAACAAAATATTTGAAGATCAAATATTTTGTTTATTGTCATATTGTTTTTTGAGTTTTTCATTGAATTATGTTTAAAAGAGTTTATTATAAAAATTTACAACTATTCCAAAATTCGCTATAGATTTTATCCCTTGATAATGAATGAAAATCATTCGAAAGCTGGGGAATAAATATCTTAAAGAATTTACTCTGGAGTCTTATTGCCACATCCCCACAAAAATATCCATTACAAATAAGTTGGCAAACATCTTTTTTCAAATTAAAATTATATATATATATATATATATATATATATATATATATATATATATATATATGAAAAATAAATTTCGGTTTTCTATTGCACCTACGTTTTAGTCAAAATTTCAATAATTTCGACATATTAGCCTGACCGTTCTTCGAAGAGAAAAACAACTACTTTCCTGGCTAATACCGCGCAGAATATTGAATTACATCCCCTTCAAAGAACGTGACGTCGATCGACCCTTTTGTCGATACATACATCTGTGGTGATTCGCAAACGCAAGGAGAACACTGAACGGTTTCGACCTTCTTGGGTCTCTTCAAGAGTGCCGTAATACCTTCTAGTTCAGAGTCTTTAATCTGAACTGAAGATTCCGTTCTCCCACAACCTCTATTTGGCTCGTGTGGTTACACACTTGCGAGAAGTAGTAAGCTGGCGCCATCTTCACTTTCAATTGCGAACCACCACCTCAGATAATTATTCGACCGTATAAGTCGTATGGAAAAAAATTAATTAAAATCTCACAAAATACGAGGTGTGTCTATATGAAAAATAAATTCGGTTTTCTAGTGCACCTACGTTTTGGTCAAAATTTCAATAATTTCGACATACTAGCCTGACCGTTCTTCGAAGAGAAAAACAACTACTTACCTGGCTAATACCACGCAGAATATGTGTGTGTAATTTAATATTCTGCGTGGTATTAGCCAGGAAATTAGTATATATATATATATATATATATATATATATATATATGTGTATATATATATATATATATATATATATATATATATATATATGTGTATATATATATATATATATATATATTAAACAATGGTTTAATTGTTTAATTTATTTATTTATTATAATTTATTTAAATAAGTTATTTATAGATTAGGTAATTTTATTTATTTTATGTTTGTTTACTTGTTTTGTGTGGCTAGCTCAGTTTTGTTATAATTATTTTATAATTATATGATATTGTTCGGGAGCATGAGACTCATTCTACCCTTCGAGTTCTGGCTTTGTTTGATTTATTTAACTTACGTAAAGGAAAAGAAACACATTACTTTCAACGATTTGATTTAAAAAAAAATTATTTAAATATATATAAAACAGATACGCCTATGACATTACCAAAACCATAGTCATAAATGATTACATACACCATCCTATGCGCATGCTGAAATAAATGCGAATGGATACGAGAAAAAACCGAACGTTTCTTAGAGACGCTTAGCAACTGTGTGAATATTCGATGTATCATAAAATCGTGGCCGTTATAATACTTGTGATGGATATTGCATAAAAGAATTTATGTTTGGAAATTATATACATACAAATGATAAAACTGTTCAGAAGAAATAGGTTACAAAATTATACATACAATGCATTTTTCTTATACTATTTGAAATGAAGTAAGTACAACCATTATTTTATTATAGAATTACAAAAAATATGCATGTAGGCCTTTTTAAATAATATTGAAATTGTATCTATTGAATAAACTACATAAAGTATTTATTTCTTTTTTAGTTTGATCGTTCATATAGACGCAAGAATTATTATACACATGGAAATAGCCACTGAATTTATATTAGTTAGTTATTATTATTATTGGCCAATAATATTTAAGGAAACACTGACCTGAAGTCTGGATTCTGGAATCTAACTCGTCTGGAAACAGGAAGACGCCTTCCGAAGCCCAAGCTGCGTAATTTCTTGAGAATTTTGGATATTCTCACGGAAAAACTGGATACATACACATGTGAGTGTTCTTAGTTTTATATTTATAAGGAATCTATAGCTTTGATCATTATATTTTGTGATTTTACTTGTAATTTGTTGAAAAATTGTTCATTACCTCCTCGCTACTTCCACGCCAAAAACCAACTACCGACGCTTCACCTCGATCGTCAATTTTTTAATCAACAAATAAACTATTGTTTCTCAGCTCACTAATTTTCAATAAAGTTTTGTTTCTTTTTAATTTATCAAAATTTGTCCTGTCATTTTTACACCAATCCTATTCTTTCTGGAGCTGTGGAGTTCTATTCACAATTACTACACTCTATGAACGTTTTGTAAACATATATGAATGTGAATTTCACTTGAAGATGATCTGTTTTCTTTAATAATTCAACGAATTTCAATACAACAAGTCTTTTACAAATAGTGAAATTCATGGTTATATTTGAATATTACAGTGTCTAGTTTTGTTTTAATATTTGTGACAACTTGAAAATAATATTTACATTTATGGACATAAATTCTTTTATATATCATATATATATATATATATATATATATATATATATCTTTTGCTCTCGTTATTTGAACTATCTAAATTCTATAGTTGCAAATGTTTACTTAAATCCATCACCATTTTATGATTCATTGGCTCCATAAAATTTGATATAAAATTTTGACATATAATTACTTTATGTCATTTTTATTTATCTTCTAAACTTATCTAATTCTTTATACTAAATATGAATATGATTTATATTATACTGTTTAACTAATTCTTATATTAAATTAGATCACTAATACTTGTTTATTTTTAGATAAACAGCTGATTCATTCATGAAAAACAAACATCCATATTGGGCAGATTTAATGTTCTCTTCTATACTAGTTAAGCGTTTTCAAAATTTAGACAATTATTAAGGTAATTTCTTTATATTTATTGTTGCTCTTTTTAATTATTATAAACAAATGATTTAATATATTATGACTATATGAATTTTTACTTATGACTGTGGTTTTTTTAATGTGTTTTTAATTAACATAGTTTCAATCCATTTTAAATCCTAAGCAAAATATTGTCAAACAGCTGATGTTCTTTAATATATAAGATATATGGTTCAATATATATATATATATATATATATATATATATATATATATATATAATGTTATGAATGTTATTTATTACTTATTAGTTAACTTGATATTCCAACAATGTAGACAAATAAAATAATCTCTACACTACATTATAATTTGGCGCCCAACGTGGGGCCTTTTAGCAGATCAGGTTTAAATTATTGAAAATTTATTCAAAATTAACTTATCTCGTTATGCAAAACTAACGATTCCGTTTAAATAATTTCTTACAATTAATATATTGAAATGGATCTAAGAGATGGAAAAAAACACCAGGAACACGGGGAATTATACAAAAAAATTTAAAGCAGCTGAGTAAACACGAGTACGAATAGAATTAATCAAAAGAAATAAAGACGGAGAAGGAGAAAAGAAAAAGCTGAAAGAAGATTTACGACAAGTGTTAAAATCATTTAACATGTGCGTCGACCCCGCCAAATTTATTAGATCTATTCAAATCCAATATTGTAGAATCGCCGTTACCTCGGCTACCTTCGACCCGATATGCGTAGCGAACTACCGAAAATCGCCATTCCATGTCCGAGTACCACAGCGGCACCATGCGAATCATCTCTCGTCGATTTTGGTTCCTTTGTAGTTTCCTGGTTCAGAGTGTTTTTGAAAGAAATAAATAGTGATTAGTTTAGAATTATAATGAAGCCTAAATCTGGTAAGATAACTAATAGTCATATTTATTTGAAGATATTGATTTAATTGCCGGTTACCGCCAGACAACAATTTTTTCGCGGTGTTGCCAAATCTGGGGTCCGTTGGATGCGAGGTGGATTACACTTAACTTTGTTTATAATAATCTATCTTGAATAGCGATTAATTGGTGCGGGATTATTATGTGCGCAAATTTTCATCTTATGTACAGACGTATATGTGTGTCACATTCATAATTTACAATTTTCTCTTTGATGTACTGTTGGAGCTTGCAAAGCATAAATCGTTAGTAACATTTTTTGGTAGTTTTATTTATTATTTTCCGTGGTAACACGGTGGTCCTTCGATTGTTATAGCTACAGGAAGGCCCCTATCAAAGAAAAACTATAAGGAATTTCTTTGGCAGCCTGCTGCAGTCCACTGAAGGCGTAAGGTCAAAGGAGTTTTAAACATAGTTTTTTATGATCATTCGAGCCGGAACTTTTGAACATTATAGACTCGCTTTAGGTAAATGCTAATAGACAATATAGACTAAATTCGTTAAAGCAAAAGCAGAAATTTAGTGGAAAAACAATTTTTACATTTCCGTGATTAGAATAAAATTTATGTGCGCGAAGTGCCGTCCGCAGGGATCGGGAAATACGACTTGGTTTGGCAACACCGTGCTACGTGGGACTTTAAATTTACAAGCAAATATGTATTTCAACATGCAGCTGCATGAAGCCTCGCTCAGCAGAAAAAATTAAAGAAGGAGCTTTGAGAACATAAGATGTCGGCGCCTTTATGTTTTTTCTTTTTCTGTTGTGTATGAAATTTTAGACTTTGTTTTTATAACGTTTTTCTATTATGAATGTTGTTGGAACACAAACTGACTTGCCATTCTAAGAAGAAATTTTTCAGTTTAGTATTCAAAATACTGTTTAATTTTTATCTAGAATAGAGCGCCTTAAATTTGATTTTTTTTAAGAAACTCAGGAATTCGCAATTACTAATAGCACTGAGTTATTAAAGTATGGTTTTTTCTTTAAATTTAATAGTTCTCGTTTAAAATTTGGGAATAATTTATTTGTTCATTGCTTATATTACTCTTGTATATTGTCGTATTTATTTTATGGTAATTACAATTTTAGTACTGTATACGATTATTGACGTTTTTACTGTGTTAATAATTAGTTTCCGGTTAATTACTCTTGTCAAAGATGACTTCGCAATTATCACATTTAAAAAATAAACGAGCCGGTGCTAAGGCCCAACTTACACGGTTTGAAAGATTCTTAGCTAATATTACTGGTGAAGAAGAATCTTACCTTCTTAAAATTAAACTAGATAGTTTAATAGGACATTATAGTAACTATCAAGAAATTCAGTCTGAAATTTTAGGTATAGCTTTAACCTCGGATGAAACTTTGTCTGACAGCGGACCAGAGGATCTCATATCTGATAGATTCGAGTTATGCATAGCAAAATTTAGTTCTTTATTCGACAAAGCTAATAAAAATACATCTCGCTCTAGTGATAATTGTAATGTAGTTTTACCCAAAATAAATATTAAACCGTTTACAGGTCAGGCGTCAGAATGGACGTCCTTTCTTGATTTGTTTTCAGCTTTAGTTTTGAAAAATCCTAAACTTCAGTGTGATAGCGAAAAATTTTATTATCTAAAAAGCTTGCTTCGTGGCCAGCCACTCGAATTAATAGATAGTTTAAGTGTAACTAACCGGAATCTAGAGGTAGCTTTGGACATTTTAAAAAACACTTATGAGGATAAATCTAAATTGTTAAATTCTCTATTCTCATCATTGTTGGATCAAAAACCTATAGTTAAGAGTAATGCGGCTAGTTTAAGAGATTTCTACGTCGCATCCAAAAAGACACTAGAACAAATAAGAAATCTGAATTTAGAATCAGAACTTATGTTCGAGACTCTGGTGGTCTTTCTTTTAGAACAAAAATTAGATTTCATTACTAGACGAGAATTTGAAAACGAAAGAAAACCAATGGAATTAGTAAATACTCATGAATTTTTTGAGTTTATTAAAAGACGCTATAGTGTGTTAGAAAACTTAAATTTATTTGACTCTGGACATAAAAAGGAATCCAAACCACAGGATAGTAAACCTCGTGTCACTTTGCATACTAGTTTTGGTGATAAACCCCATATCCAATCTTCTTCATCTCAATCCAATAGGTCTGGTTGTGTACTCTGTTCAGACACCTCACATTTATTATATCGCTGTAGTAAATTCTTAGCTCTTTCACCCGTTGACAGGCATAAAGTTGCAAAAACAAACAAATTATGTTTAAACTGTTTAAGTTCTCAGCATTTAATTGCTAGCTGCAAATCTCTTCATCGTTGCTTGAGTTGCAGTAAGTCTCATCACTCTCTCCTTCATTTTGAATTTAATTCTAATTCTCGTTCTGCTAATAGTAGCAGTTCTTCAAATAGAAGTGCTCCTCCCGCTCGTAACTCTGGAAGTTCTCCGGATCCTGGACCGAGCTCCAACATGAATAGAGTTGCAAATGTTGTAAACAGAGATTCTTCTCAATGCAATTCCATTGTAAGGAACAATTCGGAAGTAGATCATGTTGTCTCCTCTTCCAGTGTCCAGCAATCTTCGCTGGCAGCAACTAGTTTGTTTGATAAGATTGTGTTGTTACCCACTGCTATGGTAAATGTACATTGTAAAAATGGGAAAACTATAACAGTTCGTTTGCTTCTCGACTCTGCAAGTCAAATGAGTATAATCAAAAGATCCCTTGCTGATTCTTTAGGTACTCCTTATAGATCTCACGTGGTAAATATTTCTGGTCTTGGTAATAATAGATGTACCCATAGTAATAATGTCATAGATGTTGTTTTTAGCTCTTTGGTGGAACCCTTCAAGGTTTTTAATATAACTTGCTCTGTCATTGATCAAATTACCAATAAATTACCTCAATTTGTTATACCGCCCGATAAAATTTGTTTACCAGATCATGTTAAATTGGATTTAGCTGACCCTTTGTTTTTTGAACCTGGGGAAATTCAAATATTGGTAGGGGCGGATGTGTACTTCTGTCTTCTAAAAGATGAAATCTTCAGGATGGGGGATAACATGCCCACGCTTATGAACACTCATCTAGGTTATGTAGTAGCTGGCCCTGTTCCAGAAATGCGCGTAGACAAATGCAATAAAACTAATTTTGCTCTTTCCTTTTTAACAGTAGAAAGTGAAAATTTAGTTGATGCTCCGAGTATTGACGAATTAATTGAGAAGTTTTGGAAAATCGAGGACATTCCTGATTCAGAGGGTCATTCCTTTGAAGATGAACTAGTAGAAAATATTTTTCTTCAAACTACCAAAATTTTACCGTCTGGAAGGTATCAAGTAGACATGCCTTTGATAGTAGATCCTAGTAAAAAATTAGGTCATTCACTTTCGATAGCCAAGCGTCGTTTCAATCACTTGGAGAAAAAGTTCGAAAAAAATGCCGATTTTTTTGAAACATACAAGCAAGTCTTGACTGATTATATTTATTTAGACCATGCTAGAGTGGTACCGCTTTCGTTGTTTTGTAATCTCACTAATGAGATTAAATACTTTGTTCCTCATAGAGCAGTTATACGCTCTTCATCTGTTTCCTCTAAATGTAGAATAGTTTTCGACTACTCGTGTCGATCTGACACTGGGGTCTCTCTCAACGATCTTACTTATAAAGGGTATCAAGTCCAAGACAATTTATTCGACATACTTTGTCGCTTTAGATCCTTTCGCTATGTTTTATGTGCGGACATCCAAATGATGTACCGGATCATTGAGATAAACCCTGCTCATCGTCACTTGCAAAATGTGCTTTGGCGTGACAGTCCTGCAGATGCATATCAATGCATAGAACTTTCTCGGCTTAGTTTCGGCCAAAACTGTGCCCCATACCTAGCGACTAGAGTCCTCAAAGACATCGCTTTAAATAATACATCTTTTCCTCTAGCTCAGAAAGCCCTGCTTTCGCAAACCTACATGGATGACATTCTTAGTGGAGTCAACAATCATGACGAATTAGAAACTCTTTATTTTCAATTAAGCACAGTACTTAGTAAACATGGGTTTAAACTGCACAAGTGGCATTCAAACTCGTTAAAATTCCTCCAGTCTCTCTCTCTTGATCCTAACTTAGAATTGGATTTAAATTTGGAAAATTCTCCTTGTAAGATTCTTGGCATAAAATGGAATTCTTCCCTTGATTTACTCCAAATTAGTGGTTCAGCCCTGCCTGACCTGCCTTGTTTGACAAAACGAAGCGTTTTGTCCATTATCGCTAGTACTTTTGACCCTTTGGGTATAGTAAACCCTCTAATCGTACTTGGGAAACTTATAATGCAATCTCTCTGGCAACTTCAGCTAGACTGGGATACTCCTATAAAAGACGTCAATATTCTTAAGCAATGGAACATGTTTGTCAAAAATCTTTCCGATTTACCTCAGCTCGCAATCCCTCGACTTCTAACGCAAAATAAAAAGTTAATTCATGTCTCTTTGCATGGTTTTTGTGATGCCAGCCAAGTAGCTTATGGTTGTTGTATATATTTAGTAGCCTCTTATTCGGATCACTCTATTTCTTCTTCACTTGTTGCATCTAAGTCTAGAGTTAGTCCGTTGAAGGCTAAATTGACTATTCCTAAACTAGAGCTCAATTCTATGGTTCTTTTGTCTAATTTAGTTGTCCGAATAAAAAACATTTTCTCTTCATGTTATTCTTTCCAATCCATAAACTTATGGTCTGACTCCCTGGTTTCCCTTTCTTGGGTGAAACACAAGGCGAGTAAATTCACTCCTTTTGTGGCTCGGCGTGTTCTCACTATTCAACAGAATAGTGCAGGTTCAACCTGGAGACACATTAGATCTCATTTGAACCCAGCTGACATTCTTTCACGAGGAACTTTTTCCAAGGATGTTCAGCCCTTCTGGCTACATGGTCCTGAATTTTTATGTCAAATTGAAGACTATAATTCATTAGATACATTTTCTATTGTTGATGTATTGCCCGAAGTTAAAAAGGTAAATCTAGCTTCTCTCAAATCTCCGGTTAATCCCTTAAAGGAATGGTTCCCAGAGTTTCCTCAATTCCAAAAACTGCGTGGATCCATTGCTTATCTATTTCGGTTCATTAACAATTGTCGCAGAGTCAGCGACAAAGTTACTGGACCTCTATCCGTAGAGGAACTTCGAGTTTCCTTGGATTTTATTATACTTCAAACTCAGAAAGAGCATTTCTCTAGAGAAATAGAAAATCTATCTCAAAACAAGCCCCTTGTAAACAAATCACTCCTACCGCTCAATCTTTTCCTAGACAATAATAGAATTATACGTGTAGGTGGCAGACTTCAGAATGCCGAACTCAACTTTGATAAGAAGTTCCCAATGTTACTTCCTTCTAATGATATCATAGTCACTAGATTAGTAGAAAGTGAACACCGTAGACTTGGGCATAGTGGTCCACAAAATGTTTTAGCGAACCTTCGTCAAATTTATTGGCCTCTTGGTGGAGTACGTACCATCAAGAAAATTCTCTCCAAATGCATTACTTGCTATCGGTTTCATGCTCAGTTTTCTTCACAAATCATGTCCCCATTACCAGCTGATCGTGTTCAACCAACTAGAGCTTTTTTCAAAGTTGGTGTTGACTTTGCTGGACCTATCTCATTACGATCCTCAAGACTTCGTAAGGCCCCTTTGCTCAAAGCCTATATAGCTATTTTTGTGTGTATGGTGACTAAAGCCATACACATCGAATTGGTCACTAGCTTAACGACTGATGGTTTTATAGCATGTTTAAAAAGATTTATTGGTCGTAGAGGTAACCCCAAGGTTATTTATAGTGACAGAGGCACGAATTTTATTGGTGCCCGAAATCAATTGAGAGATCTCGCAGATTTTCTCAGATCTAATGACACTCTTGAAAAAATCTCAAGTTATCTTACTTCAACCGAAATTTCTTGGAAATTTATTCCTTCACGCTCACCCCACTGGGGAGGTCTATGGGAGGCCGCTGTTAAGAGCGCCAAATCCCATTTGGTTAGATTATTAGGCACGTCTATCTTCACTTACGAAGAGACTGCCACCATTCTCATTCAAATTGAGGCCATTTTAAATAGCCGTCCGTTGTACGCCCTATCCAACGATCCTAATGATTTGTTACCATTGACCCCGGGTCATTTTCTAATTGGTTGCCCCTTGACGGCCTTTCCCGAAGAAGACATCAGTGAGACTCCTCCTAATAGATTGTCCTTTTGGACTCAATGCACCCAGATCCAACAGAGATTCTGGAAGCGCTGGTCAATTGATTACTTGCACCAATTGCAACACCGTCCCAAGTGGCAGACGGTTGAAAAAAACCTATCTGTGGGAGATTTAGTTCTGGTCCTTTCGGAGGACAGACCTCCCCTTAATTGGCCTGTAGCTAGAATTTTAGAACTTATCCCTGGTCGTGACGGTAAGTTCCGAGTTGCTAGAATAAAAACTAGTGATGGCGAATACACTCGCCCCATTGTTAAATTAGCCCTGCTCCCTTTAGAAACTTAGTTCACCCCTAACACAGTTACTTTCTGAGTCCGGAGTACTTCCTGGCAATAACCCATGGCTAGTGTGGACACCAACGGGCAATATTCTAGACCTCCGTTGTTTCTTTATAGGGACTTTATACTTGTAGAATATGGTTTGTTTACTTCTTCTTTTTTTGTTTGTTCTCCCCTTTGTTGTTTCTCTCTTCTAGTACCTTCCCCCCCCCAGTATGTTAAAATCATTTAACATGTGCGTCGACCCCGCCAAATTTATTAGATCTATTCAAATCCAATATTGTAGAATCGCCGTTACCTCGGCTACCTTCGACCCGATATGCGTAGCGAACTACCGAAAATCGCCATTCCATGTCCGAGTACCACAGCGGCACCATGCGAATCATCTCTCGTCGATTTTGGTTCCTTTGTAGTTTCCTGGTTCAGAGTGTTTTTGAAAGAAATAAATAGTGATTAGTTTAGAATTATAATGAAGCCTAAATCTGGTAAGATAACTAATAGTCATATTTATTTGAAGATATTGATTTAATTGCCGGTTACCGCCAGACAACAATTTTTTCGCGGTGTTGCCAAATCTGGGGTCCGTTGGATGCGAGGTGGATTACACTTAACTTTGTTTATAATAATCTATCTTGAATAGCGATTAATTGGTGCGGGATTATTATGTGCGCAAATTTTCATCTTATGTACAGACGTATATGTGTGTCACATTCATAATTTACAATTTTCTCTTTGATGTACTGTTGGAGCTTGCAAAGCATAAATCGTTAGTAACATTTTTTGGTAGTTTTATTTATTATTTTCCGTGGTAACACGGTGGTCCTTCGATTGTTATAGCTACAGGAAGGCCCCTATCAAAGAAAAACTATAAGGAATTTCTTTGGCAGCCTGCTGCAGTCCACTGAAGGCGTAAGGTCAAAGGAGTTTTAAACAACAAGTTATGATAGAAGAAAATCTAGATCCAGATGTTCATTTTTATGACAATTGGTCTTTTCATTTATAATTAACGACAATTTCAAATTGTTAGAGTTCTTTATTTGATTTATTTTTTGATATTGTTTTTATAACATTTGTAAGGTTTTGATTTATTCATGACAAGAAGGTGTTATTATTTATATTATATTGT
Source organism: Galeruca laticollis (assembly GCA_963921935.1). NCBI lineage: Eukaryota > Metazoa > Arthropoda > Insecta > Coleoptera > Chrysomelidae > Galeruca > Galeruca laticollis. The sequence continues at coordinate 1,582,482 of OY998185.1, forward strand.
GGTATGAAATTTTTTTGAATGTTTAACTCTCCCTTTTGCTAATTATATTTCTATTAAATGTCGAGCGCCAATTACCTATAAAAATGATTCGTTTATTTCAATTGATGGTACCTTTTTGGTTCAGGTATTTATTTGTCTTTCTATTTACCTATAAGCATGTGTGATCGTCCCACTTTTAACGACCTTTAACTGATCAGTTCAGATTAGATGTAAAAGAGAAATTACTTGTTAGATAATTATTTTTATATTAGAATAAACTTTAACAACTATATACAAATGTGGTAGGAACGAAACTGTTTCACTATAACTCGACATATTTTGATATAACTTAAAATATTCTAAAATTTATGTTTTTTCTTTGATAAGAAACTTACTTTGCTAAGTCTAGTGTGTTATAACATTCCCCCAGAAACTTCAGAACTTATTAATAATTTCAAATTGGAAATAATTCTGAAGATTTTGTATTATAAATGATTATCGTCTGAATAAGATATATGAAATTAGCTAGGTGTTGGATGAAATTTATATATTTGAGAAACGTGAAAAACTCCTCTAATGGTGTTGTCAACTGGATTTCTTAGTTCATAGCTATTCATACCTTGTTCATTATTGATTAGGTAAGGACCTTCATATACAAGTTTTAATTTTGCACATTGTTTATTTTTCAGGTTAGAAGTCCTTAGTGCTTTGAGGATCACCAGTTCATTCATATTGAACGTAACATGGTTCCTAATTTTTTTATTTCTTCTTTCTATACTTTTTCTTGCCCTCTCGGCAATTCTGTTGTTAACCTTTGTTAAAATTTCTTCATATGGGATATTGTTTCGCGTTATCCATGGTCTGTCTGGTAACTCATTTTTTAAAACAAGTATAGGTGGTAATTCAGTTGTAGTGTTCGGAGTTTGATTCAAATAGTAAGTTATATCTTCCAACCTATCTTCCCAATTAGTTTGTTCATAATGTACTAGAATTCTTAGATACTTTACTATTTCTCTAATTACTCGTTCAGTGGGATTTGACATGGGGTGTCTAATGCTGGTGTACAAGTGTTGTATGTTACGTTTCTTTAACCATGTCTTAATTTCTCTAATGTTGAAATAGGTGGCGTTGTCCATTATAATGTTGTGTGGGATGCCTATAACATTAAAATATTCTTCTAGGAAAGTTTTTACTGTTTTAATATTCATTCGACGACATGCATAAGTTACTACATATTTTGAAAACAAATCAGTGATTATTAAAACATGTGAATTACCATGATTACTCGGAACTAAATTTGATAAAAAATCTATTGCGATTGTCTCTAGAGGTTGTCTTGTAATTAGTGCCTTGGGTAGGTTTTCATTGTGACAATTCTTTTCTTTGGCAAATTGGCATATTTCACAACTACTAATTATATTTTTAATATTCGACAAATCGTTCTTACTAATGTAGTTCTCTCTGAAAATGTGAAATAATCTTATTACACCTATATGGCCGTATTTTATATGTAATTCCTGAGCAATTTTATTTGTTAGCCTCTTGGGTATTACAAAAGGTTCAGAATTATTTATTTCTTTGTAATACAAACCATCTTTTACAAGACTCTTGTTTTTGTTTATCTGTTAATAATTCTTGATCTTTTCTTATTTCTTCCGTAGAAAATATTCCTTCTTCATATTTCATAATATTTATACCTACTCGAATATCCTGTTTTTTGTGAGATTATCCATTCTGGAAATTGCATCTGGTATAGTGTTTGAAATTCCACTAACATGTTTAATGTCGAAATTGTATTCCATTAATAATAATGACCAACTATGTATTCTATTGTTACCATATTTGTTTTTTAAAATAGTTGTCAACGCTTGGTTATCGGTTTCTATTACAAATTTGTTTCCCAATAAATAAAATCTTAATTTCTGTATACAAAATAAAATGCTGGCTAATTCTAGCTCACCAACACTATAATTTTTTTCAGCCTTTTTGGTTAGTCTGGAAACGAAAGCTATTGGTACTTCAAATTCATGTTGCACCTGAGTCAACACTCCAGCGAATCGATGTATAGAAACATCAGTTTTCAAAGTAAATGTGCTTGTATAATCAGGGTGATAAATTTTGGCATTCTTAGTGAAAGTGTTTTTTATATCATTAAAGTCTTCTTCTCTTCTGTTATCCCATTTCCACCTTTCATTCTTGCGCAGCAGTTCAATTAAAGGAATTTCCTTTTCAGTAAGATTCGGTACTAGCCTCTTGAAATATTGAATAGTACCAAGAAAACCTCTCAATGTTTTTAAGTTTGTTGGTTTTTTGTAATCTTTTATAACTTTTATCCTGTCCTCGTCAATACTCACTCCTTCAGAATCTAGTTTGTATCCTAAGTATAAAATTTGATCCTGGAAAAACTGACATTTTTTTATATTCAGCTTCAATTCAGCATCATCCAATGCTTTTAAAATTATTTCAATATGTTTCAAATGATCTTCTTTGTTATCAGAAAAAATCACTATATCGTCCACGTAGTGTAGTGTAAAATGTTCATATTTATTTAAAACTTTATGTAATGCTTTTAATAATGCACTTGTAAATGTGTTTAATCCATACGGTGTAACAGCAAAACGATATACTACTCCATCTATAATAAAACCTGTATAATCTCTACTGTCTTCATGTAGCGGTATTAACCAAAAACTGTGTTTTAGATCTAATTTGGTAAAGACGCTGGCTTTTGAGATTCTTCCAAATATAGTTTGTATCGTTAAAGGTGATTCATATTCAGGTATTGTACATGTATTTAAATTCCTGGCATCTAGGCATATCCTGATATCTCCGTCTTTCTTTTGAACTATGACTATTGGATTTATATATGACGTATTACTATATTCTATTATTTTATCCTTTAAAAGTTGTTGTATATTTTCTTGTACTTTATTTCTTAATTTATATGGTATAGGGTATGTCTTACTTTTGAAATGTTTTATATTTTTATTTATTTTGATTTTGTGCACGTATTCGGCAGCTACTCTTGCTTCTTCTCTTATTAATCCTACATATTTTTCTAGGAATCTGCTTACATCATTTCTATTTTCCTTACTACACGTGCATTCCATTCCATTTATATTATATTTTGGTATGAATTTTTTTTGAATGTTTAACTCTCCCTTTTGCTAATTATATTTCTATTAAAAGTCGAGCGCCAATTACCTATAAAAATGATTCGTTTATTTCAATTGATGGGACCTTTTTGGTTCAGGTATTTATTTGTCTTTCTATTTACCTACACTCAAGGAGCATGTGTGATCGTGCCACTTTTAACGACCTTTAACAGATCAGTTCAGATTAGATGTAAAAGAGAAATTACTTGTTAGATAATTATTTTTATATTAGAATAAACTTTAACAACTATATACAAATGTGGTAGGAACGAAACTGTTCCACTATAACTTGACATATTTTGATATAACTTGAAATATTTTAAAATTTATGTTTTTTCTTTGATAAGAAACTTACTTTTCTAATTCTAGTGTGTTATAATATATATATATATATATATATATATATATATATATATATATATATATATATATATATAAACAAAGAGCAAACAACAAGTGTTATCATGGGAAAGCACGCAAAATATATATATATATATATATATATATATATATATATATAACAACAAAGAGATTCATGGGTAATTCACGTAAAAAAGGGCTACTGAAACAGAGTGGTAACAGCGGGCGTGCATGTTTCTGGCTCATTTGCCTCTTCAGCACGGTATAACCAAATAAGGATGTGAAATTTGGGAGCAAAGATGTTAATCGAAACATGGGAAAACACATCTTTGCTCCCAAATTTCACATCCTTATTTGGTTATACCGTGCTGAAGAGGCAAATGAACCAGAAACATGCATGTCCGCTGTTACCACCCTGTTTCAGTAGCCCTTTTTTGCGTGAATTACCCATGAATCTCTTTGTTGTTGTTAACATATCACGCTATATTCCTACATCTTATTATATATATATATATATATATATATATATATATATATATATATATATATATGAACAAACGAACTAGGTTCACGGGTTGAACCGCGTTGGAAATTTGAAATTTCTCGACGTTTCGGCTTCCACTTTGAAGCCATTATCAAGAGGGGGGGGGGGGGGTTAGGTTATTCGTTCATTAATCTAGGAAGTGATCCGATTCCGTAGTCTCAATATGCCTACTCTACGCAACGAATCACCCCCTACGGCTAATTCCAAGGCCTCAATCTGCCTACTCCTTGGAATTTCACCGAAAAATAACATAACAATAAAATAAATAAATAATAATAAAAATCGCTTACCAGTTAAATCACCGTAGAACACTGACACTACACTCACTACTGGCTTGTAGTAGAATTGCCGTACGTTGTAGCGACAATTATTGTATATGCAGCTTAAGCAGCCTATTTTTATTATATTGTACACTCGGCTTAAACGGGATATGATATGTATTTCAATCTGACAGTTGTTGTCAAGTAATTCCTAGAGCGATGGACTGGGATAGATAATTTTACAGATAAGGAGCATATCGTTCTCTACAGTTTTTTATGTTGATAACTTTTTCGGATAATTTCCATAATAACCGAGTTGTCGTAGTCACACACACACACACACACACATATATATATATATATATATATATATATATATATATATACAGTGTGACCCATTTTTAATGGAAACACCCCCCTAAAATTTGAAGTTGTAAACCGATTTTAATAATTTTTTTTTGAAATGTCAAGTACTAAAAGGTCTACCTTGGGACAAAATTTGAAATGTTTATTCCAATTTTCAGGGCATACTACGATATTTTTTATTAGTCGAAAATCGGGATTTTTTATTAGCAATTTTTTTATTGAAAAAATCACTACGCCACTGGATTCGGAGTGCCTCTAAACAGGTGTAACCAAAATTTCATGAAAAGATATCTATCAATAACAAAGTTATGGCAACTCAAAAATTCGAAAACTCTCACAGCTAACAGTCACAAAAACACCCTATAAATATAGCCATCAGAATATTTTTTCTATGATTTCAACAATAAAGTGCCACCAGATGAAAAAAAACAAATAGCGTAAATATTTTTAATGAAAATAACGGAATTACATTCATTCAAATTTTCACGCAAATTAACTAAAACTAAGACCTAATAGAATTTTCAATTTAGATCTTAGTTGCCATGGAAATGATATTACAGTTTGACACTTGTGAAAGATTTAAGTGTACTATTGTCAACAATATTCACATTACAGTTCTTCGGATTATTTTTTGTCATGGCTCGTAAGAGAGAAAATTGAAATTGTTCGCCTTTCGGGAGATGACGTTAGAAGTGCTAGAGAGGTTTGTAGAGTATTTAATGAAAGACATCCAGATCGTCCTCGTATTAGCTGCGGTACGGTAAATAAAATAAATAAAATATTCAATGAAACTGGTGCAGTATCAAAAATGATGTTAAAGAGTAATCCTGTACAAAGACGAAACAGAAATGACAGGAATGATCAAATCATTTTAGATTATTTCGGAAATAATCCTAATGCCAGTATAAGGAATGCCACTTTAGATTTGAATATTCCACGAGAAACTATTCGGAGATGTCTCAAGGCGAAGAATATTAAACCTTTCAAGCCAACATTTTTACACACACTGCAAGAAGGCGACGAAGCAAGACGTATGGAATATTGTTTATGGGCCCAAGGGGAATATTTAAACAATAGAAATTTCCTACAAAATATTTTATATACCGACGAAGCCAGTTTCACTACAAATGGAGTAGTGTCATCACAGAATTGTCGCTATTGGGCAGCGGATAATCCTAACTGGGTAATAAATTGTAAAAGCCAGTATTCCCAAAAAATCAACGTCTGGTGTGGGATATTGAACGAACGAATTATTGGTCCTTTCTTTTTTGAGGAAAACATCAATGCGCAGAGGCTGCTAGAATTTTTAAACACAGAGTTTTGGGATGCTATTCACGAGCTGCCAATCAATGAACGATTAAATTTAATTGTTCAGTTAGATGGGTGTTCAGTTCATTATGCCAGAGCTGTGAGGCAATGGCTTAACGAGCATTTTCCAAACCGATGGATAGGCCGTGGTAGTCCGTTTCTAGATTGGCCCCCCAGATCTCCAGACCTCACAGTTTTGGACTTTTTTCTCTGGGGACTTATCACACAAAAAGTTTACAAACACCGCTCAAGAGATAGAAATGAACTTTGTGCAAGAATTCGACAGGTATGTGCAGATATTACCCCTCAAGAACTAAGGAACGTGATCAGAAACATTCGTAAGCGCTACGACAAGTGTATCGAAATAGATGGTGGGTTAGTAGAGGCTACTAGAATATGAGTTAGAATTAATTGTTGCACTGACTCGAAACATTTCAATGATTAGTTATCATAGTTACGTTTATAAAATTTTTTTGCTTCATAATTTGTTGAATTGTGTGAATGTAATCCCGTTATTTTCATTAAAAAATTTTTTTCATCTGGTGGCACTTTATTGTTGAAATCATAAAAAAGTATTCTCATGGCTATATCTGTAGATATAGGGTGTTTTTGTGACTATTAGCTGTGAGAGTTTTCGAATTTTTGAGTTGCCATAACTTTGTTATTGATAGATATCTTTTCATGAAATTTTGGTTACACCTGTTTAGAGGCACTCCGAATCCAGTGGCGTAGTGATTTTTTCAATAAAAAAATTGCTAATAAAAAATCCCGATTTTCGACTAATAAAAAATATCGTAGTATGCCCTGAAAATTGGAATAAACATTTCAAATTTTGTCCCAAGGTAGACCTTTTAGTACTTGACATTTCAAAAAAAAAATTATTAAAATCGGTTCACAACTTCAAATTTTAGGGGGGTGTTTCCATTAAAAATGGGTCACACTGTATATACATATATATACATACAATGTGTCCAATTAAGTCGGAACCATATGGGAATCTTTTTTATTTTCAGTTTTACGAAAAAAAGTCATTCTTCATAAAAAGTTTCGCATGGTCTAAAACGTGAAATTCAACTATCAGATGACAACTTTTATCAGTCATATACGAGGTTCGTAAAAAAACATGATTTTCACCCAAGAGTAAAGTACTTTTATTTTTTACAAAATCGAAAATTGTTATTAAAAAAAGTTGATCACGATTGAAAACTATTGTCAGATATCCAATATTGCCCTTCTGCCATGGAAAAATATTTTTTGGTATAAATAAAGTACATGCATATGTAAATCTTGTAATCAGCTATTTTATTGAAAGACATGATAACCTTTCGGTTCATTATTAAGTTATGCAACAATGTACATTGCAATTGAATAGTTAATGCTTACATATCATAATATTTTATTTTGTAAATGAAAAGATAAACAAGTTAACTAATAAGTAGTAAATAACATTCATAACATTATAATGAATCCTGCAAATAGTTATTTTTCAATATTTGAACGAAAGATAATACAAAAATGGAAGTAAAATAATTTATTTTTTGTTTCAATTGACTAAAGCCTCAACATATCCACCATCTCTTTCTAAACATTTAGTGGTTCGTCTATTAAATTCCCTTAACACATGCTTGATTATGTCTGCAGTAATTTCCTGACATGCCTCTGTAATTGTCCTTTCCAAATGATCAATATTTTGAAAAGGCGTTTGCTGGTAAACCCTATGTTTTAAGTAGCCCCATAAGAAATAATCCAGAGGGGTTAAGTGTGGAGATCTAGCCGACCAAAAAATGTGCGAACGTCTGTGTATTACTTTGTTATTGAAAGTCGATTCAAGGTATTCCCTCACAGCTACTGTGGTATGGCACGTAGCACCGTCTTGTTGGAACCATGCCCGTTGACGGTTTATTAGGGATAGTTCGCTAATAAAATCATTGTATAATTCATTTTTTTTTAAACTTAAATAACGTTCAGCATTCATTGATTGTCGAAAAAAATATGGTCCTATGACTTTATTTTTGTAAATACCACACCATACGTTGGTCTTGAATGAATATTGGTCTCGTCTTTTGATGGCAAAGTGAGGATTACTGTCACACCACCAGCGACAATTTTGTGAACTGATAGTTCCATTTGATGTGAATGTTGACTCATCGGTAAAAATTATATTTCTCAATAAAAAGGGATACTCTTCTAACTTTCCTTGTATCAACGAGCAGAATTCAAACCGTCTGTCAATCTCTATCTTTCAATGTATGCACAAACTGGGGTTTGTATACTTCATTATTTTTCTCAATGACATTTTAGAGTGTTCTACTTCAGATAACTTCACTTGTATTACGTGTCCTCACTGACAACCCTCTTCTGGCGTTTTTTTATTAAAATTATTGTGAACACTTCCAGACGTCTTAAATTTATTTATAATTTTTGAAACTGTCGAATGCTGAATATTTCTATTCTGATGTCTGTTGTTAAATATAGCTGCTGCTTCTCGATGAGTCTTATAATTATCTCCCACAATCAACACTATTTCAATTTTTTCCTCATTACTTAACCGAACCGCCATTTCTTGTATTTTATAAAATCTAACTAGCGATTTGACGTTTGCTGTCAGTGCATCCTAGATAACAAATCGTTATATACGCAAATTGCTAATCTCCTGAATTTGTCAGGGCAATGCTGATACAGAGAAGTTAATAAACACAAAAAAAAAAAAATTTCATGGCAGATGGATATTGGATATCTGAAAATAATTTTCAATAATGATCAACTTTTTTTGATAACAATTGTCAATATTCTCAAAAATGAAGGTACGTTACTCTTAAGCAAAATTTCATATTTTTTACTTACCTCGTATACGACTAACAAATTTTGATATCTGATGAGTGCATTCCAGGTTTTGAACCATGCACAACTTTTTATGAAGAATAACTTTTCTTCATAAAACTATGAATAAAAACGTTTTCCATATGGTTCCGACATTTTAAAAATGTTTTGAATTGTAGAAAGTCGTAGATTTTAAAACATTGTTCAGAAGATGACACGTATGATGTCGAAACGTAAATAAAATTATAATTAAAGTAATGGAGACCTTTTATTCCAAGAATAGTTTATATAAAAATTATATATATATATATATATATATATATATATATATATATATATATATATAAGGAAGATAGTCTTTGCTGACTGTTAGGAATAAAACTGGTGAATATTGGGGTATGCAGCAAGAGAATAGGGAAAAAAGTGTACTCTTAACGGAAATTTTTTTCGAGCTTTCGAGGATGGTTGTCCTCATCATCAGGAATACTGAAATGGAAAAAACAGCATTAAGATACTGTAGTTAACAAACAAGATGCAAATAGGAAAGAAATCACAACGGGTGTGAACTTACCTCCGAGTTGAGGTTATATTCCATTGTGTTGTATAAAACTAAACTACGGATATTTAAAATATGAAACAGTTAACTAACAAAGGTTTAAAATAGTACAATCACATTGAGATGACTAAAAAAGCCAACATCTAACACCATTTTGTAGACAAACGAACACGAGTGCTTTTTTCTTCTCAAAAGCCGGCCAGGAAATGATATCGTTTTCCTTCAAAATCGGAGATTAGTTGACAGTCAATGATACCAACAAATTGTTAAGTAGATAAATATTACATCAAGTACCCATTCGAGAATGGCCTCCCATGTGAAAGTTAACGTTTAAGATGGAAAAGAAGAATGCGTAAGGGTTGCCTATTGCATTCATAAGAAAGAAGAAGATGAAAAATATATATCTTAAGTAAGAGGTTTGTATAACAATAAGACATACACTGTTGAAGACATTGGTATATATATATATATATATATATGTCTAAGGGTAGTTTTCGGGACTATTTCAGGGAGCTTATGGTTGTTTTGGGGACATTTGGTGCTTTTAAGGACAGTCCTCATAAGAATTACTAATGTATAGGTTCTTTTGAGAACGGTCCTCGAAAACACATTATGATATATGTCTATTGGTAGTATTGAGGACCAAGTATATTAATTGAAAATTGAAATTTATGGTACGTTTTTATAAACCCTTTTTTCAAAACAATTTAGTGAGATAACTCTATAAAAGAATTAAATGAAAACCACGTTATTCAAATATTCTTCAGACTTTTTAAAGGAGGATTGACTATAATTGAGTACAAATCATAATAGATACCGAATAGTAAATAGTACCAATTTATCGGACAGGTGTGAAATACGTTACTTTATGAGTTACTTTATATTTCAAAATCTTAGGTTTTTTAATAAAAAAATTGAGACAGTAGTTGAAACTTTTTAATAAATGCACATTGTAATGAACTTTAGTGGTAAAATAAAAACAGGTATATAAAAACTAATATTTAAGCACAAACAATTATGATTGCTTTTTTTTCATTTGATTTGATAACCAAGTTTTAATAACAACTGGACTTCGGTTTTTTAATGCCGGATACAACTTTTGTATCTCTTGTATGCTCTTTAATGAAGGATAATTGTTATTATCAATGTTGTCCTTGAAAACAGCCTCCGCTGTTTGTTTCTCTTCAGTGGTCCACTTTTCTTCCTTTTTACGTTACCGAATGGAGACGCTATAAAAAAATAAGTACATACCAACAAATTGGTTTAACGTTATTATACTTACTTGACCTTTTCTTTCGTGGAGTGATATGACTCAAACTTAGTTCTATAAAAGACAGAAGTTAGGTTACTTTTATGAATGAAACTAACTGTTTCTAATTAATTCCACTAAAAATTGATAATTGTTTCGATATGTGTAAATCAGCGTCAAAATGGAAGAAATTGATTTGATGTAATGCGTACCTGATATGATTATTTTTGGCCAGACCAAAAAGTAACCTATCTTGTAATTTACTCAAGATATTTGAATAAAAAAAGATATCACATTACAAATATTAAATCTTAGTAGTTATTGTCCTCATGGGGATATCCTGGATCTTTTTCTCCCATTCAATATCAGTATAACTGTCCAATGATATCGGAAACTAAGATAAACTATATCTGCTGATCTTTGCAATTATTACTTAAGAAGACAGTTTAATAACGGAGAACTCCCCAGACACAGCTGTTCATTGACGACTTTATATTGTAGGTTTCTTAAGTGTCTTCTAACTTTTGTTTCTGTTCTGTATTAGGTGTTAATGAATGTATGGTGTCAAGTAGATGTTTTGCGTAATGTGATTTTTCTGGTAGTTCTAATCTGTATGCTAATACAGAACTAGAAATAGGTACAACATATTTGTGGAGAGAATCAAGAACTGGATTTCTTTGAAGATTTAGAAATTAGGAGATACCCACAAAATGAAGTCGTCAATGAACAGCTAAATCTGGGGAGTTCTCCAATATTAAACTGTCATCTTAAGCAATCAGCAGATACATAGTTTTCCCTGGTTCCCTATATCATTGCACAGTTATACTGATCTTAAATGGGAAAACATATATCCAGGATATCCCTATAGTGCCAATAAAACCTAAGCTTCAATATTTGTGATGTCATATCTCCTATTCTCTATTCCAATATATTAAGTTAATTACAAGAAAGGTCACTTTTGGGTCTAGCCAAAAATAATTATCAAACATCAAGTAGGCATTACATCAAAAATAACTTCTGTCATTCTAACGATGATATACACATATTGAAACAATTGTCAATATCTAGGAATTTTCATAATTTTTCAATATATAGTGAAATTAATTTGAAACAGTTTCATTCACAACAATATCATGTCTAGATTCCACAAAGTAAGGGTCCAAACAGTAAATTCAACAGAAGTTAAAATAATTAAAAAACAGTTAAAATAGTATATTATGTACGAAATACTGAAGGGAACATTTTATTACAGGTGAAGGGTCCTTGCTTATTGTTTAAAATAAAGCAAGTTTAGATCAGTATAGACAGGAATTACAATTTTTGTATTATTTGGGAATGAGCTACATATATTTCGAAATATTCTTTAATAATTTAGGTAGGATTCAAAATGTTAATAGAGAATATTTCGTTATGTATATATGTGGTTTGTTCCCAAATAATTTATAATATGAATAAAAATAAGCATTTAAATTATACTCCTATGTTTGGAGTAAAAACTCCATGTGATATGAATAGAAACTAGGACAGATTTTTTGCTTGAGTAGATACTCTTATTATAATTTGGTGTGAGTAAATTCTCCCTTTGGGTGTAAATGAAAAATTGTTTGTGCTCTTCGGAAGGAGAATCTACTCCATACTTCTGGCGACTGCTATGCAGTAGACTCAACTTTCTTCTTCAGTTACTTCAGTACCAATTTGCCCGCAGTAGAAGGCAGAATTCTTCAGTCTTAACTTGCGTTTGGAAAAATGTTAGAAAGCTAGAAGAAATACGCATGATTGGGACTTTAAAACGTTGTACCGGCTTAGTAAAGGAAATGTGGAGTGGTTATCAAATCACTTTTTGGGTGAAGAGAAAGAAAGTGTGGTGTTGTTTGCAACAAACGTAACATTAAAATATTTCTCAGATACTTGGGTGACCCGGGGTTTCAGGCAAGAGTAGGCAAATACGTTGAGCTTCACCAATCTTTGGTGTCCAATATTGGCTTAGAAGTGGCTAATAAGATTACTACTCTGCAAAGTGAACAGTGGATCAAGTTTCCCTGCAGTCCTGTTGGTATAATAGAGGCAAAAGAAAGATGGCAAGCAAAATATATTTTTACGTGCACTGGGCATAGTATTGATTTGTCATTATTTGAGAACCATAATTAAATACTTTCCTTTTTAATCAGTTTGATTGCTATTTATTTTGATAGTCGAACAGCTGGTATTTGTAACTTAGATAAAAGGATAGAAAATCACGTAACATACTTATAAATCTCATTTGGGATAACCTTTGCCTGTTTTCATTCACTCCACCATTTAAGAAATGCACGCGAATTGATTGACTGTCCTGTGTGCACTTACTGAGCGTCAAATACGTCGTTCGTTGAAGGTTCAGACAAGTTTGAAAAATAAAATGTTGAGTATTTTACCTTATGTACACGGAGTATGTACTCATCAAACCAAAGTCGTCTTCATTCTTACAAAATGCAATATAAGCTCAGACCTCATGCTCATGATCAAGAGTATATATTCAGAGTTGAAGCTAACTTTTTATTCATAGCACCCAATATGTCCAATATTGATGATACCAGAAGTAAACACATTTAAGGAACTCTAATATAAGCCAATTATCATTTGAAAATATTAAAACTACTTTATATATCTAACAAACTGCAGGAGACGACATAAGCGTTGGTTGTTAAATGCAAGTGCCATATTAAACTGATTTGTACTTTTGTTTTTCTCTTATAAATATTTACACTATGAAAAAAAATTCATAATAAACTTATTTATAGAAATTAGTATCATACCTTCAGTTTGAGCAGCCTCAATATCCTCTTCAATATCTGATTCGTCGGTGTCATCCATACCTTGAGCTTTCTCAAGAAGTTTAGACATTCTGAGAATCTCTCGGTGAACAATTGGTTGTCTGTAATGACTTATATGTATTTTTTCACTATGGCCCATAAAATTAGCTATGTCAGTCACCTCATTCTCATTTAGCTCTAATTCAATACAGTGTGTTGCAACATGTTTTCTCAGTTTTGTACCCCTCAAATTGGTGGGAACATTGGCTCCACACTCGATTGAGTATTTTCTCATCATATTACAAGCTCGCAAATATTTGAAGCGACCTTTCTCTTCTCCTGGTAACCCAAAAATAAATCTATTAGTTTCAGGAACACCTGCTTGTGTTCTGTGTTTCAAAATTAGGTCTATCGACTCTTTTTGTTGCGAGGATAAAAGAACAGGAACTGTGCGGTTTAGTTTTCCTCGTATCTCAAACCGTACATATTTTTTTGCCATTTTTTTTGAATTTGGAGATAAATCAGCAGATGCCACGTCAATTCCAATGTGAGTCTGATAATCTTCAATATAAATTCGTTCACATTCTCCCGCGCGTCTTCTGTTGAATAATTGGATTAGAATCAATGTTGTTTCTGCTAAAGTAAGCCAATCATTCAAACTAAATGTTTCTTTTAAAGTTCCCTTAGCTGCCTGTGATTTCTTCAATAAATGATTTCTGAAAATGGTGATATCATTTTTAGATGGTAATTCTACTTTTCGACGTCGTTTCTGTTGGGCTTGTGTTTCTAGTACAGTTTTATTAACACTCACACCAATATCTTCTATCAATAGTTTCAAGAAATCCTCTGCATTTTGTTTCTCCTGATAAGCTTTTCTTTTGATACAATCTGTAATTAAAAGATTAACTAATTTTTTTAGTAGTGATCCCAAATTGTATGCTACCGACGGAGTCTTATATTGATTAGTGGTGTTATCAAAAGCACCTATTAAGTTTATCGCTGCAATTGCATCGTCATAAAACTCTGGATCAAATAATGATGCCATATCTTTTATTTTAGAATTTATCGATTTCACTGCAATCAAAAATCTGCCTAAAATTCGAAGATTGGATCGTATTAGCTCATACTGATGCTGAAGACGGTATTTGCAGCACATTTTATTACCATACAGTATGATTAATCTATCAAATCTTATATTACGAACAACTTCGTCATCACGTAACACAGGAAATATTTCTTTTTTTAGAATAACAGAAGCTTCGTTATGGATACTAGCTAAACATTTCCGTCCCATAACATTTAAATTTCTTGTTTTTCTCCCACAAAATGCAAAACATTGTTTTGCATGATGGCGAATATTAAATTTTGAAAAATAGCCTCTGCAATGTTTACAAATTTTATAATCATTTCCGTTTCTTTTTAATCTTGCTTGTTGTCGTCTCGTAACTATTAATTCACCATTGTTTATGTCGCTCTGTGTGTTAAAACAAAATTGTGACTTTTTTTTAATCATATCCAAAAATTTTTTTCGTTGAGGACAACCAGGTTTTAATATTGCAAATTCTTTCACATCTTTTTCATCTTTGTGAACTCTCTCCAAGTGCCTGGCAAATTTGCTTTGAAATTTTTTGCAAAACATACAAAAAAGCTTTTTTGCGCCACTTTTAGAAGTAGATACAAGCATACGGTCCTGTTCTAGGGATGTTCTACATTGAGTTATAGAATTATCAATTTGAGTTATATCATGTTGATTACCACTTTCGTCATCACTACCATTTGACTTTTCTATGTCTGATGGTACGTATTCGGACCCTGAATTTTGAAAAGGCTCTAAATCACTACCATTCTCAATTATTGATAGGGAACTTTCTGAATTTACTTGAGTACATGGATCAGAATACAGTTCAAATTCGTCTTGGATTATATTACGATTAGATTTATAGATTGATAATGAATATTGTGCATTTTCTTTAGAACTTTGATCAGAATATGGTTCAAATTTGTCTTCTACTTGATTATATTCTGTTTTTTTATTTATATGTCTTATTAAATCTAAAACAAAATATTAAAAATATAAGTGTTTTAAATGAAACTCAACGTTTCTAGCTAATTCCACAATATAATGAAAAATGTTGAAAATTCTAAAAAATTAACAATTGTTTCGATAACTGAATATCATCGTCAGAATGACAGAAGTTACATATCATTTGATGCCTACCTGATGATTAGTAGTTATTTTTGGCTAGACCAAGAAGTGACCTACCTTGTGATTAACTTAATATATGTTAATAGAAAAAAGAAGAAGATGTGATATTACAAATATTGGAGCTTAGATAATATTAGCCCTATGGTGATATCCTGGATATCATTTTTCCAATTAAGATCAGTATAACTGTGCAATGCTATAGAAAACCAGGAAAACTATATCTGCTGATCTTTACAATTATCACTTAAGAAGACAATTTAATAGTGGAGAACTCCCTAGATTTATCTGTTCATTGACGACTTCATATTGTGGGTTTCTTAATTGTCTTCTAAGTTCCAACTCTTCAAAGAAATCCAGTTCTTGTTTCTTATCACAAATATGTAGTACTTCTAGTTCTGTTTTAGGTGTCAATGAATGGTTGGTGTCAAGTATATGTTTTGCGTAATGGGATTTATCTCGTTGTTTTGATCTGTATGCTCGTCAGTGTTCACTGTATCGGATTTCAAAATTTCTAAGGGTCTGTAAAAATCAGCAGATATAGTTTTACTGGTTTTCTATATCATTGCACAGTTATCTTTATTGGAAAAATGATATCCAGGATTTCACCATAGGGCTAATAATATCTAAGCTTCAATATTTGTAATATCACATCTTCTTCTTTTCTCTATTAACTTAGATTAAGTCAATCACAAGGTAGGTCACTTCTTGGTCTAGCCAAAAATAACTACCAAACATCAGGTAGGCATCAAATGATATGTATTTTCTGTCATTCTGACGATGATATTCAGTTATCGAAACAATTGTCAATTTTAGAATTTTCAACATTTTTCATTATATTGTGGAATTAGCTAGAAACGTTGAGTTTCATTTAAAACACTAATATGAGTAGATTCCACGAATTAAGGGTCGAGACAGTTAATTTCATTAAAAATATAAATTTTGTATTTCGTTTTTAGGTATCGATTATAAATTAAATCCTAGGCTTGTCTTTAAATTGAGGAATGAAATATGAAATTATATCATTTGGTAACAGGAAACATTGAACAATAAAAGTTCTAAGAGACTTTGCTATCATAATGATGTTATAAGTACATACCTTCTTTTTCCGTTTCTTTTACATTTTGTTCATTTGTTAATATTTGTTTGTTGTTAGGTACTGATCGGTTAGATATATCCAATAAAATGAATTCTTCGTTTTCGTCGAAGAGTGATGATACTTCCGAAATATTAGAGATGTTAACCGAAGTTATATTCGCTGAAAACCATTCACAGACATCTAAAATTAGTAAAAACATTGAGTGACGTTTACTTTATTGTCATTTTTAGAAAGAGAGAAGAGAAAGGGAGAGAGAGAAGAGAGAGAGAGAAAACATATGGAGTGGGATAAAGAGATAAGGGATGCAGAAGAGAGGAAGTGGAGAAAAGGTGAAAAGAGAATAGTGAAATAGACTAGAGAGAGAGGAGGGGAGGGAGCAAGAGAGGGAGAGGAGGAGAGAGAAGAGTGGAGAGAGAGAGGAAAGTTGAGAGGGAAAGTCGAGTAGAGAGAGAGAGAGAAAGGGGAATTACCTTTTGCAGTTTCCTCTTCTATTGAATTATTTTCAGCCACTTGAGAATCGTTGATGCTACAACAGTTTTCTGTGTCACGGGATGCAAAATAAGGGGCCGCAGGCAATTCTGGAATATTTGGAGGTAAATATTCATAATGGATTTCTTCAGAAGCTGTTTTGTTGCTTTCCTTATCTAAATCTACAATAAAGTAAACGTCTTATGTTTTCTATAAAAAATATCATATTTTCAAAGAATTATATACCTTATTATAGTTATCATAGCATTTATTGTTTTTGCTGTCAGTCAGTAAGTAAGAAATTCATACCGTCTTATTCTTCTAATACCGATGTTTCTATCAATATTCTTGTTGAAGTTGATGAAAACTTAGTTTCTTAGAAATCATTTTTGACATTTTTTTAGGTATTAATAGTCATTGCACATTTAGCCCCATGTTTATTGATTCTTAAGATTCCTATTAGAATTTTTTTGAATTATATTTGCAACTCTTTTTAAAATAATAGTTAGATTTCAGCAATGTTTTTTTAGACATTAACATATTGTTGGTAGCTAGAGATTTATAAGAAAGAAAATATATACAATAGTAATCAAATTTTTTACTTACCGCCTCTACATTTTTTGAGATCAACTAGTACTTTTCGGTTTTCTGTAAAAAAATATGGTGATATTGCACATTTTCAAATAAGTTTTAATATTTCAAATACATTTTATATTAATTCACCAATTGCCCAAATCTTAATAAATTTAATAAGTAAATTATTTCGTATCCAATCTGTATTAATACCCTTTTATAACCCTAAGAATTTTATTAAAATAATGAGACAACAATGAACGATTTACCCATATTTAAGTAATATGTTGGTGCCAGTATACACTCTCTGCATATATCTAATACATTTTTAAATGCCCTCTCTTAGAAACAAACAGTTTATAACTTTTCACGTATCTACTCACAACTTACCGAGAAAACAGACAAGTTACCAGTCGTTCCCGCCAATAACAATATTTATTTTAGGTTAATTTTTCATAAACATTGATATTGTTACTTACCGTCGGATGCGATGATTATAGCAGGATATCTCGCTCCATTCTCATATTTTGCTACACAATTGACACCACATATAGAGGTTAATTTTTTCTTATGGCAAATATAAAGCATACCGTCTTCAAACTCGACTAAGACGAACATCTTGTATCTATCGATAATGAACTGATACTGATTGTAAATTCCACTCAAACAAACCTGTGTTTTAGACTTTTAGTCTAAATCCGTTAGAAAAGTCCTCAAATCTACCATTACATTATGCTATATAATAAGATATACATCCGTAGATTAGTACTTTTGAGAACCATTTTTTCCGCGGTTTCTGTTAGTTTCGGGTTAGCAGCAATTCCCGCGCTTTGGGTGTATTAGGATCTTTACGAATAATTATTAAAAATTGCTGTACGTAAAAAAGTATACATTTTTTATATTCACAAAAATATAAAATATTATTGCATACACACTTTTTAGACATTATATGTGTGTATTTGTATATGAAACGTATTATGCATGTGTATTGATTGATAGAGACCGCAACATTTATTCCTAGTCACATCATGAGCGTTTGTTCGGTCAGTATCTAGCTAAAACATCTTTCTTGTAGAAAATGGAAATCCGTCAAACTTTATGAAATATTAGAATCAAATTAAACTCACTAGTTGGTAACTAAATTTCTATTAATTAAAGTCCTTTTCATTTGCCAATATATCAATTACACCATATGCACCAGTTTGGCACTACTCTGTACAAGATATTTATGTTTCTTTCCATATTTTCAATTTTTTAGGCGTCAGGTTTGGGATCTGCACATTATACTCATATTAGTAATGCATGAATAATATATTCTTGTTGAGTTGTTAGCTTCATTTGTTATTTATTCGGCCATTTTTCCATCTTCAGTTTTTACACTACTCATATGTGGATACTTATTGTACTTTGTTTTTGAAAGATATGTCTTTCTTATTTAAGTTTTCTACATCGTCCCCATACACTAAATTGCTAAGTTCTATGGTTTCCATATTTTTATATCCCACTATGATTGTGGTCCGTTTTCTTTAACAATTTTTGCTATTTTATTCATCACGATGATAAATATTAATGTAAGTAAAATATCTTCTTGTTTTATTCCACTGTCCAGTAAAAAGCCTCAGACATCTTCAAATGAAATTTGTACCATTTGCTTTTGTGTCCGATCTATAAGCAGCAGCTTGTTTCAACTTTTAATAATGGTTCTATAAGCCTTACTTTTTTCTCTAAAATTTTTGTATAAAATATTTACATTGTTTGAGCAATATAAATTTTCCTGTAGTTTGTTCTGCTTTTTGTGGATCGGTAATATTAGATTATTTTTCCAATATCTGGAAATATTTTGTTGTTTCCATACATCTTTTCATCATTTCGTTATATTTTTGTCCTATCCATTTCAACATCTTCCGTGCAATACCATCTTCTCCACTTGCTCTTTCTATTTTGATAGTTTGTAGAGTTTCTTCTATATATTTCCCTGTGATTCGATGAAATTGCTCTATTCTTTCTGCCACGAATGTATATTATCGATTCTCCCTTGTCCTTGTTACTTTAAATTTTTCTGAAGAAAATATATAAGAGAAGTATTATGTTAAAAAAGTCCCTACTATTTTTTTGACGGTAATACTCGTTTTGGGACCTTTGGGATCCTAAAAAATTAATTTCTGACAAATGTCGGTCTTTTCGTCTGTGTGTACGTATGCATGTGTAGGTATGTGTCTCTATATTAGTGGTAAGCTGTCTATGAATTATCGGTATTAGTGGTATACTGTGGTATTAATACACGCGTGTACCACAGTAAGAACAACGATTTTCGTATTCAACGATGCCATAAATGTGTTTGTAGCATATTGGTCTAAGCTCTAAACACTCATTTAGTGATAACTTCTCACTTGCTGCGTTTAGCGCCCTCTACATTTTAGTAAAAAGAACGAAAGTTATATAATTGTTGCAACTTTTTGATGTATAATATTTGTGGATACCCAGCAGATGTCTGACAACTTACAAGGGTATACCAGTGTTGTATATAATTTTGGTACAGTCTACAAGTAATTTCCAATTCTTAATATTAACACTTCTCGTGTTCGAGCTTTCGCATTCATCTGGTGTGTAAAAGGATTATGCTGCAGAATATTTGTGGTGCTCTATTTATTTATTCTCATGGTTCTGTACTGTTATCTGTAAGTTCTGATACGTTTTTTAAATAATGGGAAATGTTTTTTAAGGCTTTGTACGATCATTTTATGCTGCTTCTTCATAATGTTTAGGTACATTTGTTTCTTGATATATAAATAAATTTTATTTGTACCTTCATATTTATAGTAAATTTCAGTTTATTTATCTCTGTAGGGACTGTTGAGGCGGAGCCTTTGATATTAACATAAATGCATATAACGTATTTGTATGATAATGTCCCATTCAACAAGACTAGGATTCTTAACATTTTTCACTCTTCGGAAGCAGTCTATTGTATATATGATATACAGGGTATGCGAAGAGTTTTGCTAGTCGATTCCAAAGTAGTATCCTTGATATCTATTATGGATAATTTGAAATCTCTAGCTTACTTGAAAATCACATTTTTTCAATTGATGGCTGTGGTAACAAAATGGTAGAAAATAGATAAAACAGCTTATATGTCCCAAACATGAATTTTCAAATTCTATGCTGCCGAGTGGTGAAAAATTTAATTTCCATTTTACTTTAAACTTGACTTGAAAAGAGCATAGAAACAGTTTTTCTCATTTTCTACTGTTTAATGCACCCACCCATACTCACAAAATGTGACTTTTGAGTGGCTGTAGGTGTTTACTATACATAATAGATATTGAAGTCAAATTCCTAGAACCAAATAACCAGACTGACTGTTATCGCTTAATTCGAAACGTAACTGCCTCTTACCATTCTGTTATCATTCAGTTTTAAGTCATACCTCATCCGAAACAAACATTTTGTTACGTTTTCCAATCTGGGAACATATATTGATGTTTCTATCATTTTTGAGGAGTTTTGAACAAAGTAAATGCCAAGTATAGTCTTTATGAATTTTATTTCTAAGTGCGCATGTTTAGTTTATAACAGTATGGTATCATTTCAAAAATACAACCTTGCGTAAGAGTGACAAATCAACGTGTCGAAATGATTTAAAATGTATAAACTATAGGGTGCTCTATGTAGAATATAGAAGTTCGGTATCACTTCACATACCGGAAGAGAAAAATTATTCAAAATATTTTAGACCGGTACGCGACCGCAAAAAAAACTCATCTGCTCTTGGGGCAGCATAACTTTAGACTGACATTGTCAGTTCCTGATGAGATAAATTAAAAACTTTTTATACTACTTTATACTAGAGCTGAAGTATGTTCACTGCAAATAACTTGCCTTGGAATCATTCAACTTTCAAATTAATAAATGGTATATAGGGCAGGACAAAAAAATAGGAGTTTAGGAGTTTTGACCAAAAGTAAAGCACCCTTATTCTTAACAATATCAAAAATAATTATTTAGGAGAGTTGTTTAGAATTAAAAATTAACCAGATTTTCACAATTTGCTACACAAAAAATTGATTCTATTCGTTATATCTACTAATTGTCTTCAATTAAATCATAATGCTTGTTTCTATGTATATAACTACAGGGTTAAATATCAACGTTGCACTATAATAAAATGAAAAATGACACAAATCATCTATCATAACGCTTCGCGCTACACTAAATCAGTTATTATTTAACATGCATAAAAACTACGAAAGCATATTCTGTTATGCATTAATTCATTAATTGAAACGGATTTAACTATTATCACAACTACAAAGTATATACAGGGTGAGTCACTATTTTCTCAATGGGGCGTAACTCCATAGCGGTGTACGTTTTCGGTATATATAAAAAATCTGTAATTTATAAGTTTGAATTCTACAGGTTCTACAGGATTTTTGTCCCCAAAGGTATATTTCGGGACAAAAAATCTAGCGATAAGGAGGTTCATTTGGTTAATTGATGTAATTATTGACTTGATAGGTATAAGCTTCTTTGCCTGTTATCATCAATTACTCACGCTGTTGGAAAAATGGCAAATAAAAAATCAACTTTTATCCAGTTGAAAAAGTTGCTAAAGGTACGAATATATTGTGTGTTAAATACTTTAACTGTAAATAGAAGGCTTTTGGGTGATTCGAGAAAAACCATACATCAATGGGTCTATCGCCCTACATAACCAAGATTCACGATGTTTTAAGCAAACTGGCTATTTATTTCTGGTTTCATAACTTTTGAATCACCTCGTATAATAATTTCATATTTAACAGATTAGTTTCTCTTAAAGTAGCCAATCGATTGCAGAATTTATAATTTTTAAATTCCAGGTCCGTATTTAAAAAAAAACACTATATTGGTCCTTCCAAAAACAACTCCCTGTATAATGAATTTTAGTAATTTGGTATACATATTTGAAAAGAGCAGTGAAAACAGAATTACAAATTATTTTACTAGTATGTTTAAATTCAAAATGTGAAATTGTGCGAATTTCGCTGGCCCTAAATAAAAACAGCGATTTTTAATTCGAAATAAGTTTTCACGGATACTATTTCATCTGAAGTGTTAATAGCACAACACATTTTATCATTATATTATCACAATAATCAAATTCCAAGTACGTATCTAAAAAATATCACTATATTATTTCGTCCTAGCAACAACACCCTGTATAATAAGTTTGACTAATTTGATAAAGATATTTGGAAACAGTCGAAAAGCTAAATCCAGTAATGTACTTTGCATTTTTGCGAAAATGATTTCACTAGTAAAAATTGAATTCAAATTGTAACAATGCGAATTTTGGGAGCCCAAAATGGAGAGTTCTTAAGTGTCTGAAAAGCTAAATCTTTGGTTAAGTATATTTTTTCCTTTATTCGACTAAAAAAATATATAAAAACCCCAATTGCAATGTAAAATTATTGTAAGTATAAACTATAGCTACTATTACTACAATTTCAAATACAGATTATGTTACGAATTATCGAGAAACGATAATGATAAATTTGTGCTAATGGAACTATTTCATACAATTTCATGATAGTTAATTTAACTCCATTCCTTGGTATCGAATAAGTAAAAAAAATATGGATACTTAAACATAATTTAATCAAATGAATATACTCTGCTTCTATTTTATATCCTTATTGCAAACTTTTAGTTTCAACTTAAATTTTTACTAGTAAAATCGTTCGCACAAAAAAGCAACCTACAACATTGTATTCAGTTTTATCTACTTTTTTCAAATATGAATACCAAATTAGTTAAACTCATGATTCAGCGTATTATTTCTGGGGCGAATTACATACTTTATTGCCGACGTACCCTCTGGTCTCCGGTACTGCTGTTACGGCAAGCTCAGCACACTTTAATTTATATAAACACATTTGTTCACATTTTTTAGTCTGCATATTGTTTTTAACCTATACACTTTGTTGAATCCGTTATTATGTTCGTATTTTTTAAATGTAATGGAGTTTTTGAAAATAAAGTTTGTGTAACAGCACATATATTTGGCGGCATAATGTGGTCATATTTTTAAATAAGTGAATTCACTGTTTGGACCCCTACTTTGTGGAAACTACTCATGTTACTTTTGTGAATGAAACTAACTGTTCCTAATTAATTCCACTATATATTGAAAAATTATGTAAATTCTAAGATAATGACAGTTGATTCGATAAATCATCATCGTCAGAATGAGAGAAGTTATCTGCCCTAGATTCAGCTGTTCATTGACGACTTCACATTACGGATCTCTTGAGTGTATTCTAATTTCTAATTCTTCAAGGAAATCCAGTTCTTGTTTCTTTCCACAAATATGTAGTACTTCCAGTTGTGTGTTATAGTACGAGAGAATAATAAAACATGATTTCTAATACAAAACTTGTAAGTGTTATAGGTGTTAATGAATGTTTGGTGCAAAGTAGATGTTTTGCGTAACGGGATTTAACTGGTTGATATATTACGTATGCTCGTAAGTGGTCACTGTATCTGGTTTCAAAATTTCTAAGGGTTTGACCCAAATAGACAGCATTACATTCAGGACATTTAAGTTTATATATTTCAGACTTTTTAATGGGGGTATTTTTGTTTTTACATTTAACAATTTTTACTAAATAAGGACCTGGAATTTAAAATGTGTTAATACATTAATAATTCAAATATGTTGTACTGTTAAACATTTTATATAATCCCGAAAACTTAATTTGTTTTAAAAAATTGCTCTTTTTATTTTGGGCCCCAGTAATTCGCACAATTTTACAGTTTCAGCTCAAATTTTTACCAGTAAAATTGTTTGCGCAAAAACGCAAAGTACATTACAGGAATAGTTTTTTTTTGCCTTCTTTTTATGTATATACTTATAAGAACATAATATCAGTGTAGAATCCGTCATAACCTTCTCAAAAATAAGTTTCACTCTTATGAAGTAATGCTGATGAAAAAATATCTATTGATGATTTTGATCGGTGATTCGAAATTTCTGAAACCAAAATGCAAACTTGTATAAAGACGAATGAGATAGTTTTTTTCCGATGAAGCCACGTTCATGTTAAATGGCACAATTTATCAACAGAATGACAGATATTGGAGTAACACTATTCCTAGATGGATGCAGAAACATAGAACGTAATGGCCTAATATTAGTAAATTTTTTATAGAGGAAAATTTGAATATGCAGTTATTTAGATTTGTTGCGAAATCATATAGTTTTTGCAATACAGAATTCTATTGATAACAATATCAGTGACGATATATTTCAGTAGCATGGTGCCATGCTTCAGAGTTGCTGATCAAAATTCTTTAAATCAAAGTTTCCAACACAGTCAGGGAGGAACAACAGGCCCAATTAAGTAACCATTTTTCCACCATTAGATTTTTTATAGAGACATATCAAAAAGTTTGGATATAAAACAAAACCTGATAATCTGGAGGATCATAGAAATAGAAAACTGTTAATAATCCGTAAAATAACAAATGAGGAATTGCGTAATGCCATATCAGCTTCTCACAATATATTTCAAATCGCGGTAGCAGTACCTTGATGGAAGTTAATATCGAAAAATGCAATGAAACATGTTTTAACTCAATTCCCAGTATATTGCATTTATTGCTAAAATAATTAACAGGATAAATAAGCTATGATGAGATAATATGAATACATAAATTGTTTATTCCTATAAATTATTTTGTTATTAGAACGTTTTTATAATTTACTTTTTTCAATAATTTTCGAATGAATAGAATCCAAAAAAGAGTATATCGAGAATATAATTTGAGACATAAGTCTTACAGAAAGTGTGTATCGATCACTCTAATCCTCGTTTTCGAGATGCGGACTGAAAAATTCCGAAAATGCCACTTTTTGTTCAAGAAATTTCTCATACTACTTATTGAACTCAGATGCCGACCAACTAAACATCGATACGGGTTTAATAGTAGTGAGTAAAAAATATTTATAGATCATAAATATACCGATTAGTTGTTGTAGTGTTTGATAACTTTGCCAGCTGCTTATTTATTGGATTAAATATTTTTCTCTTGATGATGTAACGACTATCTTTACGAAAAGTCCTGAAAAATACCTATACACAAAAAAATGTGAAATTTTTTTTATATTCGCAAAAATATGAAATATTATTGCATACATACATTTTAGATATTATATATGGCTAATGTATGCAATTGTATATATAAAATTTTGAGGTCCCCGAAACTACCCTTAGACATATATATATATATATATATATATATATATATATATATATATATATAACCAAAAACTAAAAGTTAGCAGTTAGTCACGGCTGACTAGTTAAAAAATAAAACTTCAAAGAGTGGTCTTTGTTAAAAAAAACCTCAAACTCGTGGGGATAGCAGCCAAAAAAACTTTACAGGTTAGAGATAAAGTGAATCAAATAGTACATTACCTAAGCTTTCGAAGAGCATTGTCTTCATTTTCAAAGGCTATAATAAACCAGAAAGAAAAAATCGGTTAACTTAATAAAGAAAATAATTCTTGAAATCATTACGACTTACTTGTAGTGTTGATTTAAAATTAAACTCACATTTCATAAATTGCAGGAAAACCTTCATCCACTAAAGACTAAAATGTCGACTAAATATAATTTCTCTCCTACATATAGTAATGAGAGCCAGAATTTTTTTCTGTTTTTTAAAACCAAAAGACGTACAACAAGAAACGAACTGATTTTGTTGAATATATATTTCAACATGACATCGACTGCTGTCGGTAGAGATACGGGGGGCAATTGCAAGGCTGAAGTAAAAACATTTAATAAAAATCTAAATTTCTCAGCAATACTGTTCTGTTTTTTTGGTTGCTTTGGTGAAAACTTCAAAGAAAAACAATAATAGATTAATGTCCACACCTAGGATCACGTCAAGATTGAAAAATTACACCTTTAAATTTAACCATACTATTGTCTGACAGCTGCCACCTGTCTTTTGTAAAATGTAAAAAATTGGGATGACGAAATAAGTCAACAGTCAGTGAACACTCAAACCTCTCACATTCGGTATTCCCAAACTGTCAACCCATTCCAGCATTACTATTATTAAATAAAAAAGCCAAACAAAACCCACCCGCAAATACTAACGATCTCCACTTTCGTCTGATGTTAATTTCCATGAAAATCGGTATTAATAATTTAAATTTCTCATAACAATAATAATGTCAGTTAAGAAAAGTGATGTAAGATCTGTAACTTTTAACACATGGAAAGGACCTAACCTCTCACGTTAAGGCCCGACTGTTTGGAAATCATTTGCATTCGCAACTGAGCTGTGATAGCCATAATGTATACAAAAATTCTTTTGCTTTTGAATGAAATATTAAATGATGTTTGTATTGTCGACTCGACTGACCTGTCACCTCAGCCAACCATTAACTCAAAACACTAATTTGGGAATCAATCTCCTCGCTGCCGGAGTGGACATTATTAAAGTGCAACAAATATGTATAAATCTTACTAAGTGACTCAATGTCAGACCTTATATTCATTGGTTCCTCAATGTTATTAATATGATACATTTCTAAAAACTTTCTTTTGTTATAGTTTCTTTCTACATCAAGAATCTTTACTTTATCAAAATCTATATGGTGGAACTCATCTATAACATGTTCTGATAATGCACATTTCCGCTTTTTTAACCTAGCATCGCTTTTATGTTGAGCACAACGTGATTTCAAATTCTGAGATGTCATTCCTACATACTTTTTGTTACAATTTTTATATATTACGTTAGTTTTCATCATGGAATCCTCCGGTTGTTTTAACTTAGTAAAAAGAGACTGTAGAGGTTTGGCTGTTCTTTGAGCAATTTTAACATTGGTCCCCTTGAATTCTTTGATTATTTTTTCTGACAGATCTTTAATATAAGGAAATGAACCAAAAGTAACCTGCTGTGAATTATTGAAATTAGCATCCTGTTCATTTTCATTACTATTAATATGACCGACAGTATGCTCGCCAGGAGTGTTGTAAATCAACCTCTTGAGAAGTTTGATAGGATAACTATTTTTTTGAAGCGTATCAATCAATATTTTAAGGTTTTTATTAAGTAATGTTGGATGTGATATTTTTTTAATTCTGTTCTTCATCCCTAACACTAAATTAACCTTCATTTTGTAGGGGTGATTGGACTTAAAGTTGAGGTATCTACCCGAACTGGTAGGTTTCATGTACCAGTCAAGTATCACCTTGCCTTCATTAGTCCTTATTAACTTTGTGTCCAAAAATGGTACACATATGTTAATTTTAAAGTGGTAGTGGGTGCATCTACCAACACCAATGTACCCACCAGAAGAGGTGGAAATATGCTAGCTATCTGCAAAAAGGGTAGTGTCAATTGGGGGAACGTGATTGTCATTAGTGGAAGGAAGGTTAGAGTTGTAATCTAAAGACAACAAAAAGGAATAAATCTCACTTAAGTGGTCTGTGTCAGTTTTCTTGTTAATGACATTGTTAAATTGTGAAATAAAAGCCATTTCCAAAAAAGATCTCTTAGTTTTGTTAGACTCTGTTGCTAACACCTTTACAGCTTCAAAATTCATACGGTGGTCAAGAGAATGAACATGATTTGCTAAAGCGCAACGTTCTGGATGTAATCTACAATCACTCTTATGTGAAACAATACGGCTAGAAAGTGATCTTAAAGTCTGACCAATATATTGCTTATCACAGTCCCCACATGGAACGCTGTACACAACATTAGTAAGAGAAGTTAACGGACATTTATCTTCAACTCTAGTAAAAATTGATCTAATTGTTAGAGCCGTCTTGTTAGCAATCTTGAAATTACTATATGCCCGGAACAATCTGGCAAGTCTCGGAGTAATGTCTTTAATGTATGGAAAGGAAGCGAAAATTGGAGGAGCAGGGGTCGTAACAGCGCCAACATCCATTTGGGCCAAGTTAGGATGGCTATCATCAGACAGCAGTTCCATGGTATTAGATGTGCTGAACAATAATTTATTAAGTAAAGTTCTTGGATAAGAGTTATCCAAGAAAAGGTTGAATAAAATGTTTAGATTTTTATTGTGGAAGACACTATTTGAAATTCTAAGGATTCTGCTTCATTTGTTTTACCAAGTTCACCTTCATAGATGTTTGTGATAAGAATGGTAATTTAAATATCTACCAGAACTGCAAGGTTTCCTGTACCAAACGATAATAATCGTATTATTTTCACGAATGAACTTAGTGTCTAAGAAAGGTACGGAATTATCGTTGTCTTCTTTTTCTAATGTGAACTGTATATAAGGATCGTAACTGTTAAAAGTCTCAAGAATCTCATCAAGGCCCTCTCTAGGAAGTGCCACGATAATATCGTCCACATATTTCTTAATGAACAAAGGAGTAAAAGAAAGTACTGGTATGACAGTATCCAGCAAATCGTCCATGACATATGCTGCTAAGATAGGAGAAATAGAGGCACCCATAGGAGTACCAAAAGTTTGTTTATAAAGTTTATTATTAAAAGAAAAATAAGTACTATAAAAAAGGAAAACAATTAAGTTCAAAAAGGCATCCTTCTGGATGGAGCAATGGACACTAATATCAAATTTTTTAGTCGTATACGAGGTTTGTCAAAAAATATGAGTTTTACTCAAGAGTGAAGTACCTTCAAATTTGACAATATCGAAAAATGTTACTAAAAAAAGTTGATCAGAATTAAAAATTACGTTTAAATATGTAATTACATTAATAAAATTATTTTTAAAACGTATGTCTACAATAATGCAAATTTAACTGTGGTTACATGTAATCTATGATGCTCTGACGAACAAATAATTTGTTGATAGAAGGAAATGTTGACAGTAAATTTCAAACCGCGTTAGAATTTATAAGACCCATAAAAACGGTAGCGTTATTAACTGATGAAGAGAAAGTAGAATTTGTTTTGATTGTGGGAGATTACTATAAAACGCATAGAGAAACAGCAAATATTTTCAATAATAGACATCCCAATAAAAATATAACCCAATAAATGGTAACGATAATTTAGAAAAACTGGTAGTATTAAAAATAATTTTAATGGAAAACGTCGAAAACCATACGAACCAAAAATCGTACACACATTAAAAGAAAGGGATTATGATAGGCGCCTTGATTTTTGCTCTCTCATCCAAGGAGAGTTAGAGGAGGACCCTTTTATTACGAGGCATACAATTTTTTCCGATGTGGCGACATTTTCGTCAAATGGAACTGTCGTCGCAACATTGTCGCTGGTGGTCTGAGGAAAATCCCAATTTTGTATTAAAGTCTCATGACCAATATTCGTTTAAGACGAACGTGTGGTGTGGCATTTATAATAACAAATCAATAGAACCTTTTTTTCGCGAATCGATAAATTCCGAACATTATTTACAGTTTTTGCAAACTCATGGACGAACTACCCTGAATAGAACGTCAATGTATTTGGTACCAACAAGACGGTGCCGCATGCCACAGTACAATAAGTGTTAGGAACTATCTTGAAAATTTGTTTAATGGAAAAGTTATTCACAAATATTCTGATTCCTTTTGGTGAGCTAGATCCCCTGACCTAACCCCCCGTGATTACTTTTTATGGGGTTACCTGTTGACCACTTGGAGTGGATAATTTTAGAAACATGTCAAGAAATTTCTCCACAAATGATAAGGAATGTATTACGTGAATTTTCCAATAGAACCATTAAGCGTATTGAAGCATTAGTATGAGTGAAAATTGAATTTGTTTGTTTCTAATATTAATATGATGTTCGTTTTATAACTTAGTATTTGAATGTATTTTATTTTTTGCAAAATAAATGAATATGCACTTATTACGCGTTTTAATTGCAAAATTATTAGAAAACATCGAAAAACTAAAAGGTTATCAGGTGTTTCGTCTATCGAGATAAATGTTCATTTAAAATAGAAATATTAGTAAAAAATAAACTAATCTAAAGTTTTAATACAAATGGATGTACTTGCATATTTAAACGTAGTTTTAAATTCTGATCAACTTTTTTTGTAACATTTTTCGATATTGTCAAATTTAAAGGTACTTTACTCTTGAATAAAACTCTCTCCCTCTCTATGTCCCTGCCCAAATATTCAGTCTTTCAGGATATTGAGTGTGACCATCTCTAAATCGTTGCGGGTTCGCATCACTCCAGTACCGACAGTTTTGTTTATTAACATTACCATTCTGCCTAAAAGAACATTAATCAGTGAAGAAAATATTTTTTAATAGTCTACGTTTAACGCGAAATATTTCAGTCATGAGTTCACAAAACTCAATTCGTCGGTCTGGATCATCATCGCAAAGTTCTTGATGAATTTGTGTTTTGTACGGGTGAAACTTCCTTACCGACTCACGTGATAGTCCTGTCATTGCAGATTCTTGACGTATTGATGCAAATTGTCCAAGGACCTCATTAGGCTTGCTTTATTCAGTAATCTTGGGGCATCCCTTTTTTGTTTCTCTAAACTTTTTGGAGCCAAATATGAAAATTATCTCCACACGTTTAGGTATACAGTAAACCATCGTGACAACTACAGCTGAATGACAGTAGCGATCGTACAAATGATGAACACTTGAACACTAATGACATTTAAATGTCTTAAATAAACAAAAAATTATTGTCTGCGACAGAAGCCAAAAAACAGATGTTTAAAACTTGTTTTGCAAAAACGGCAAATTGTAGTTTTTATTTAACACCTACGGACACTTATAAAAAATAAGGTTTTATTAGCCTTTAGGCTTTTTAACATTGTTTCACAAGTAGGATTTGTTTGTTTTTAAAATTGTTAGATATTAATTTGGCAATTATTGATACATCCTGTACAATTAAATGATGTATCACAAGTAGGGGTGTGCTATTTACATTTTTTAGTTGGGGTAGGTGGGACCTAGGGTGTTGAAGAGGGTGAGTTCTCTTTTATGTCATTTTAATTCCCCCTTCCTATCCTAGAAACGGTTTTATGCATTTTTTTATATCATCAACGAGTAATGATCGTTGAGCAAAAAATCGAAAATCAATCTAGTAGGGATGCGGTCATACAGGGCTGATCAAAAGAAAACTATTTTTTGACTAGTGAAGCTTTTGGAAATGTATATTTCCTTCATCAGAACATCTACAAATAGACAAAAACAATTATCAAATTAATACTTCATGAAAATCATATTTAGAACAAAAATGTTCACTAGTTAAAGTTCCCCATCTACACCATACTGAATATTAAAACTTTTTTGGATTCGAAAGTTATTTTAAAATAAAAACTGACAATCCATTTTTTGAAAATGGTTGCCTACCCATCGTAAATCAACTAACGGGGAGGGGAGCGGCATGTGAAAAGTAAAAATTGTTAATTAAAAACTAAATGTTCTGTTTCTTGGTACTTAAAACTTACAAAACAAGGACTAGAAGTAGATTATGTCACCTCCATGCTTACGAAAAGATCGAATAAACTCCTCAATTAAAATTAATTCAAACTATTGTTAACAGCTGTACTGAAAACGAAGAAACAAAAGCAGAATCGAGTACGTCTGCCCCTTCTACAAAACGATTCAATAAACGGAAAAGGCTAAATGAATCGGTACAAGCTTCTAAAGTAGAGAAATTTCTAGAAATTCTTAAAACGCATCCTTAAATAATGGGCTTAACGGTGCCAAGCTTAGAAGTGATTCTCTTTAGGTTTCCTCCTTTTTCCGAAACTCTTTCTTATAGGATCATTTTCCTACACCACAGAAAGGCTCCAGGCCAATAAAGGGCGTTTGTGCTCCTTTCCTGGTAAATGTATTGGCCTCTTCAGTTCCTGTGATTCCCGAGTGACCAGGAACCAAGATTAAAGAGACTTATTCTTGCCTAGTTCATCAAGTTTTCTTCGGCACTCCCATACCAATTTTGAGTCAATGACATGGGAACTCAATGCTTTGATAGCTGCTGAACTATCAGAATGAATCGATATGTCACATTTCTGATAATTTCTTTGTTGGTTCATTTCCACGCGTCTTTCAATCGCAAGTGTTTCTGTCTGAAACACGCTCAGACAGGAGTCTAACGATAATGAGAATCTGGTACCAGACCCGAATACTCCAGCGCCAACACGTGTGGTGGTTTTCCAACTGGTTAACTAGAGAAAACCTGTGTTTAGAATAAGGAACAATTAAATTATACTTGTTTTATGATTTTCTTACGAGATTTTGGACAATCGGCATACGACATTTACTTGGCATGGCTTATAAAAGTATAGGCATGTTCTTTTATTCACTGGTAGATCCACAATCTGCGATTTTATATTCATTGATGGATTTCAGATTAGAAATTTCGCGTTCATTTATTACTGTTGCATGAACCAAAATTGCAAACCATTCCACCGCCAATACCACTGTTAGGATTTTTTAAATCATTGGTACCAACTAAAAAGCTTTGGTTGCGTGACCAGTGGTTGATAATTCGTATTACAATGGAAAATTACCACCAATAACCACTGACTAGAATTTAACCCTAGTTTAACCATTGATCCCATGACCAGCTGGTTAAACTGCCGTGTTACAACTGGGCCTAAGAGAGAAACATTGAGAATATTATTGTCAAGTTTAATTCGTAATTGCTGCTATATTCGATTTTGTTGAAAAGATGGGTGGTTGACACCAGACAAAGAATAATGACTACGAGGAGTGAACATTCATCGGCGGCCAGTACAGGGTGGCCAGGTAAGAATGCAAAGTGATGTATCTCGAAAACTGTTCGGTAGAAAATTTTATAACTAAACTAATTAAAGTGGACAAACGAAGACAATGGAAAATATTTTCAGATTTCCAAGATGGTCGCTAGGGGGCGTAACCGCCATCCTAAACTTTTACAGTGATTTTTCACTGAAATCAACCTAGTAAATATACCAAAAAAAGATGTGCTTTTTAAAAGTAAGCTATATTATACTAATTTTGGTTCAACATTTTTTCACCTATCTATAGTGGTAGTGGGTGGGTGAATATTTTTTTTAAATAAATAGCTGTAACTCCTAAACGACTGAACAGATTTCAACAAACTTGGCCTTGTTGGAAAAAACATTTGTTGCTTTGTCAAACCCATTTTACCTGTGATATTTCAATTCTTACCGATGACGCTAGAGCGCGTTTTTTGATATATCAGAAAACTGCAAAATTCTCTGAAAAATTAAATGCAATCATATGAGTTTTTATCATAAAAAATGTAGTGAAATGATACTTAAATAGGCTAGTGAAAACCATATCTCGATATCTTATCCCTAGGCTCAAAAGACGCTAGTATTATTTATTGGTCCAATTTCAATTTTGAACAAAAATTTGTTAGGCAAGATATCAGATTTGGACCTCATTAATTGTAGTTAAGGAACTTTCAGCTTCCTACATATAGATAGATTGTAGAATGCTACCAAAAATCTACTTTGTCCATAGCCAGTTTTAAATTTTGCTAACAATTTTGTGTGAGCATGGGGAAAGATCCCATCAACATATCAGATAATTGGAAAGTCGTTGCCAAGGAGATGGAATCCAGACGTTATGGTTGAATACTGTTGGAAATATAATTAGTGTGTTATCTACAAATATTTTTTATGTAGAGTTAGGAAACATCAATATAATCGATATACAGGTCTAAAAATAGAGTGCCCTTCTACATTTGTTTTGCTAAGTGTAACAACAAAATTTGTGTGTTACAATCCTTTTGCTCGACATTTTTCTATTTAAATAGGCCGACTCTATTCTAATATAGCCATCAAGTTAAGTCCCAATAAATTATTTTCATAAAAATTAAATAACAGTATATCAATACCACAGCGGTTGAAATGAAGGCGATTTGACCAATGTTTAAATTATAACACAATTTTATTAACAAGGTTTGTTTCTTATACCTCCTGGTACTAAATATTATTTTCTTGGTTAAAATAGAACAATCTTTTCTAAATCCCAGTACTCTTAAATTTTATTATTACGGTTTACTAAATAGCTGGATTTCAATAAAAAGTAATTTTATTCATAGAGTCTAATTAAAAAAATTCAAAGATATGAAACAATAGCTTTCTATTCAATCACTTCGTCTTATATGTGTGCTATATTAAGTCATGTATAGTCTATGGAATAGTTATTATTGATTCGGAAGATAATAGGATATATTTTTCTCACATCAGATATATAACATATAACTAGATTTTTAACTTTTTTATCAAATAATACACCCATAGTAACATTATTCTTCTATTTTTTATCTTTTCAAATACGAGAGGTAATACATATGTATACAACAACTTGAGACATTGTATATGAAATAACCTGCAATTTGTTTGTATTACTTCCCATGGTTTAAAACATATGAAATGTCTACCCAGTAATCTCAATTAATTATCAATATACTAATATTGACACTTTTATTTATAGATTGGTTGTGATGGCGTGAATTCCCAAGTCAGAAACGCAATTGGTGTTCATTATCTAAATTGGAAATATGATAATACAGGTGTTGTAGCAACCCTGACATTTTCAGAAGTAGGTAGACATTTTTAAATATAAGTATTAAATTTTTTCTCACATACAGTCAATCAAATAGATCTTTACACTGATGTCACAACAAACTTAATACGCTCCATTCTTTTCTACTGGCAAATATTTATCTACGCCTTGCACTGTAAATGTCATAAATTGTACGGTCAAAAGCACCTGTAAGCAACGAATAACATACGCGTATTGTAATGATAATGAAAATCGCACGGCGTGCGTTTTTTATACAAGTCGATATAAAAGTTTTAAACCGTTAATTATAATTATCAAATATATTCATTTATCTACATTTTTATTTAAAATATTGATAATAATAATAATAATAATAATGCTTATTTAATCAATTCAGGCAACACACATAACATTATATAATTTTAAACTGCTAAGAAAGGTTGACAAAAATGGCAGCAGTTAATAATTAAACAATAATACAACTCCGGAATCCGGAATCCTAAGGTGTAATACTATCGTGCTAAGAGG
This sequence comes from Galeruca laticollis, assembly GCA_963921935.1. NCBI lineage: Eukaryota > Metazoa > Arthropoda > Insecta > Coleoptera > Chrysomelidae > Galeruca > Galeruca laticollis. Next base: position 1,618,256 of record OY998185.1, read on the forward strand.
ACGTATGGCCTGCCTGTTAGCAGGTCGCAAACGATGTCCTTGAGTACCTGGTGACCCTCGTTGTAAATAACCTTACTGTGGTAAAGAAGCTCCTCCACAGTGGACTTGTAGTTCTTCACTACTCGTGGGATTTATATGAATTCTTCCCAAAAAATTTTGAAAACTGTTGTGGTTAGGTGTTCCGGATCTACAACCGCAAATTCTAAAAGAATCGAAAGCATCAATCAGGAGACGGTGGCCCTGCCCTGGTTCCTGATCGTGAAGGAGATTTCGCTACAGTGCCCTTTTTATTACATATATTTATTTATGGAAAAGTCTGTCAAGTGAAAAGTATGTAAAAAATTAAATGTGGTGGTCTATTGTTGGAAACTGCATCAGCTGCCCAATCAAGACAAATATGTAGTCCTATAAAAGTATTAGAATACGATGTTAACGTAATCCCTCGTGTTAGGTTAAATCAATCACAGGGAGTAATAAATTGTATCGATCTGCTTAATTGTACAGAACAAGAAATTATCGATATTAATCCCTACCCCTAAACCAAACATTTCCTACGCACAAGCTAGTACTCCCCAAGTCTCCCATAACCCGTTACAAACTAACAATCAAGTTCTTGCACAAAAACTAGTACCTTTGTTAGTCAAAGCACTTCATAAAAGTTTTATCCGAACTTTTACTCCGAGTGTTGCATCACAGCTATCTGACAGCCAATCTATTTCATGTGTCTTTAAATGTGACCGACCTTTCACGTCGGATGAGGAATTTATTTACTATTGATTTTATTCACCAGTTTTATATCTATATTATATTTTTATTTATTCATTCATCTATTAACGTATTTATTTATTTATTCACTTATCACACTTTTAATGATTTGTCTAATCACAAATACAACTAATTCAGTATATTTATCAACCTATAAAAATAAAACATTCAAAATTATTCAGTGGAATTGTAATGACTTGAAGAATAAATTTGGTGAAATTCAGATAATTATTAATCAGTACTCTCCATCCATTCGACTCTTACAAGAGACACATTTAAAACCTGAAGAAGAGGTTTCCAGCGCTTTCGCAAGGATGTCAAACCTTTTCTTAGAGCTAAAGAATGTGTAGCAGCTTTTATCCGATCCAACATTCCCAAAAATAAATCAAATTGAATACTAATCTTCAAGCAGTGGCGATATATATCCAATGGCCAATAAAAGCTACAGTAGTAACTTCTACTTACCAGATGGAAACTGGAACAACCGACAGATCCAAGATGTTATTAATCAACTTCCTCTTCTTCTTATAGTTCCACATCCGTGATCGGACGTAGGCGACCGCTCACCTCTACCTGTGTTGTGCTCTCCAGTTACCACCGATAGAAGGGCCCTACAGTTTACCGACGAATCCGAACGTCTATGTTGAGAGGCTATACTAGGCAGAATACTGTCGGTGGTTTGCCATTGCATTCCGACAGGTGGCACTTCGAATTTTTAATATTGATGTTGTCCGAACCCGGGTTTGAACTCGGTCCTCTTGGTTAGGCAGATAGAGCACCATTCTACTAGACTACGGAGACCCCTTCCTCACCCAGTAACAATTACCGGTAATTTCAACGCACACTCACCGACCTGGGGATCACGTATACAAGACGCAATAGGGCGCTCCTTAGAAGACATAACTGAAGGAAACAACTTATTAATTCTAAACAACGGCAACCCTACTCATTTCAACGCTATACCTGGGAGTACCTCAGTAATTGACCTTAGTATTTGTTCACCCCACCTTGCACCTAATTTATTCTGGGACACTTTGGATGACCCACATTCAAGCGACCATTTTCCAATCATTATGCAAATTAATTCATATGCGAAGCAATTCACCATTAAATAAAGATGGCTGATAAATAAAGCAAATTGAGAGAAGTATCCCAATAGTGTGAATACCGACGCTACCAAACGATAATGATTTAGCAGTTAACATGATAACTGAATTTATACTAGAAGCACCTGCAGGCAGTATTCCTAAATCTAAGCCTTTAGAGTCACGGCGTCCAGTTCCAGTAAACAAAACTCAAAATTTTTTCTCAAAATTCCAACTTTTTTGTGGGTTAACCAATACTTTTCTCGCATATTAGATAGGTTGGGCGGAAAAGTAACAAGAATAATAAATATATTGGTCATTCCAATTCGAAATCTTTTAATCATTCACATAAATATTTTTTTTTAGGAATTTGATAATTGCATTGCTTGGCAACGCTGGCTGCCAACTGGACCTATAGCATTGTTACCTGTAAGTATTTGAGCTCACACTGAAGCAATCAAATATTTAAAAACGGTGATATAATTCGATCTATTGCAATCTGTAACTTTTTTTCTATAATAGTTCCAGTTTAAGTATTTTCAATAAGCAAAACAACAAACTTCGGAAACTACTTACGTATAACTTTTTTAAACGAAACTAACTGTTTCCAAATACCTCCACAATATAATAAAAAATTATACTAGTTTAGTAATATCGAAACAATTGTGAATTTTTTAAAATTAAGATTATTTTTTCATTATATTGTGGAATTATTTAGAAACAGTTAGTTTAAAAAGGTAATAGTAGATTCCACACAGTAAGGGCCGAAACAGTAAATTTTACTTACATATCATCTGCCCATGTTTGCGGAACACTTTACCCTTTAAATCACACGCATTATCTATTGAAATATATATTCATCCACGGCTATGAATAAACAATAACGTATTATACTCATATTAGATAAAAAAAACTAATGAAAGAGGATTGGACGTTACACAATTAAAATGGGTGCTTCATATTGGGACCATATCAATTTTATATACCTAGTGCCTATATACTATGTACATACGAACTGTGACGTTATATTACGGCAAACATTATTGGAGTCTAGGTTCAATTTATATCCACTTTTATTTCGACACTATAAACTATTTATATCACTTATTACTAAATTACTACAATACTTTTGCTTATACTAATTTTTAACTATTCACAATATTTTATCTTAATGTGACACTGTTTGATTTCAAAACTAAACTAACGGCTGGTCGAAAATAAGGCTCGGCATTTTTTGCGTATTAGATTTTTCTCGCCGCATTTTTTTATAGTAATGGTAGGATTTAGGCGCCAAGATTTTTCTAGTATTTCTTTGACCTTCTCGGTAAGTGTTTTCAAACCTTCTGGAAAATACCGTTCTAGAAAATCAGTCAATTTATTACAATTAATGGGGGTGTGCTCGAGACAATTGTTTTCAATGGGCTCCTGAGTTGCATAATTTTATAGGGATACATTTTTCAAATTGTTTAAATAATCTATGAATGGCTAAGATTAAATTTGGTATAATCACTTATTGCATTGACAAGTGCTTTCTCATCTCACATTTCCAAGCTCACGAAACTTTTCCATTTTACTGATTGTAACCAAGGATATGTTTGAAAATTTTACATAAAACAAGTGAGCAACATCTGTGTGCCTGTTGTATCTTTAATAATCAATCATTTGTAGAATAGTTATTTTAGTCATTTCTGTCAAATGAATTATTTTTATGATACACAGTGACGAAATTCTAACGAATGCAATACTGACAACTACTTTCTTGCAATCTGGCAACAATTTGCCAAGGCCTGGCGTTTTAAACAGAAATGAAGAAATCTATCATTTGCTCTTTTTGTTCTCTTTTATAAGAACTAAATATTGAATGGGATGTATACAAAGACATTACATCACAATTAATGTATGTAATAAAATAATGTTAATTTTTACAAAAAATCAATATTTCCGAAACACTTGAAGATAGAGATTGTACATGGAATATTTTTAGAATTCCTTAAAAAATCAGAAAAATTGAATAATGTATAAGGTGTAATCAATATTTCCGAAATACTTGAAGATAGAGATTGTACATGGAATATTTTTAGAATTCCTTAAAAAAATCAGAAAAATTGAATAATGTATAAGGTGTACACATTGTATTAATAGTTAATACTTACGTTGGAACTAATTTATAGTTATGTTACTAATGAAACACCTAAATCTGGAGAATGTCAACACTCACCGGTAGATGTCAACACGTTGGTGAAAGTTTGAAGATTTTATTAGATTATATATTGGGACTATCACCGGTGTATGTCGACAATCACCATGCACTGATGGTGAATGTTGAAAAAAATACTGGTTAAGTTAATTTAGGTTAGGTTATTGCAACAAATAAGATAGTATATCGTCAATCACATAATTAAGTTTAATACTATAGCTTTAATTTTAATAGTTTAATCACTATAATTTCACAAGAAAAAATTCTATAATTTAATTATAGCTTTCTCCCATTTTAACATATATAATATATACACCCACTTAAAATCGCACCATATGAGAAACTTGTTTATTATTAATATTACCGTAAAAAGTTATTTTTCATTAAAAGTTCTGCATGGTGTAAAACATTAAATGAAGCCATCAGATATTAAAAAATTTCAGTCCTATACGACCTTTAAAAAATATGAATTTTCTCCAAAGTAAATTATCTCCATTTTTTATAATATCGAAAATTGTTGTCACGAAAATTTATTTAAAATTGTAAACTATTTTGAATTAAATGGTTTTAAAGATTAAAACTAACTTTTCAGCATCTATGAGATGCCCTGATTAACATTCTATCATAAAATTGTCACTTGTATACACTTCGGGGGATGTATCGAAATTTCTCCAAAAGTAACCAAAAATGCAGTAAATCTGGATTTATAGGATACATCTGGGAGACACCTTGAAAAATATCCAATTATAGAATTGGCCACTTGTATACACTCCGGAGGCTGTATCATACTAAACCCGAAATTTCTCCAAAAAGGACAAAAATGTGGCACTTCAGGTACCATAGCACCCGTTGTACTAGCTCTGGTGAGCTAAAAATCAATAAGGTTCATCTATAAGACGCCCTGAACAATACTCAATCATAAAATGGGTCACTTGTATACACACTGGAGGCTGTATCGAGCTAACAAACTGAAAATTCTCCAAAAATGACAAAAATTTGGTACCTCAAGTACCATAGCACTCGTTGTACTGGCTTTAGTGAACTAAATATCAATAGAGTTCATCTTTGAGACGCCCTCAATAATATCCAATCATAAAATTGGTCACTTGTATATACTCCGGAGGCTGTATCGTGCTAACAAACTGAAATTTCTCCAAAAATGACAAAAATGTCGTACTTAAAGTACTATAGCACCTGTTGTACTGGCTGTGGTGAGCTGAAAATCAATAGGGTTCATCTGTGAGATGTTCTGAATAATATTCAATCATAAAATTGGTGACTTTTTGCACTCTGTAGGCTGTATCGTGCTAACAAACTGAAATTTCTCAAAAATGACAAAAATGTCGTACTTCAAGTACCATAGCATCCGTTGTACTGGCAATTGTGAGCTGAAAATCAATAGGGTTCATCTGTGAGATGTCCTGAACAATATTCAATCATAAAATTGGTGATTTGTTGCACTCCGGAGGCTGTATCGCGCTAACAAGACATGTATCGAAAAGTGGCCAACGACGACGACATACACACAGGATTTTTTTTTTCTAAAAACCATTTTTTTCGTGTTATTCTTGATGAAAAATATAAAAATAACTCTTAAATTTTTTTTCAAAATTTCACTTTTCTTGTGGGTAAACCAATACTTTTCTCGCATATAGATAGGTTGGGCGGAAAAGTAATATACAGCTATGTCTACAACATGTTTAAAACGATGATGTTATACATTTTCCTATTGTCTACCCTACAACAGTAATAAATGCATAAGTACATTTTTAATCAAGCTGTAGTGATATTTACATATCTGACATATAATTTTGAAAATTGTTATCAATCAAATTTATTTAAAATTGTAAACTAGTATCTAATAAACAATTAACTTATTTGTTATCAACCATTTGATAACCTCTGAGTTTCCCAACTTCTGTGCTGCAGAGGTTTTAAAATAATTGATACACATAAAATTAATTATTTTACAATTTAACTTGTATACAGTTTAATGTCAGATATGTAAATATAATTGCAACTTGATTAAAAATGTACTTATGCATATGTACAAAATCATAGTTTCAAACATTTTTTAGACATGGCAGTATATTTTCTTGACAACATTTTTCGATATTATTAAAAATGAAGTAACTTTACTTTTCATTCATTTTTTAAACATAACTCTTATATAACTGAAAATATACATTCTGATGGTTGCATTTTAGGTTTTACACCATGCAGAACTTTTAATGAAGAATAACTTTTTTTCGTAATATTAATAATAAATACATATATATATATATATATATATATATATATATATATATATATATATATATATATATATATATATATATATATATCCTCATCATCATCATATGCAGCTTATTCAACCATTTTGTTATGGTGTAGCCTCCCTTTACATATTTATATATTCCACTTCCATGTGGGCCCATCGTTGTCTATTGCTAGCTATGCGGCCCCAAGTTGATCCTGCGAGTTTCTTTATGTCGTAGTCCCATCTTAAGTTGGGGCGTCTTCTTGGTCTTTTCACGCCTCGGGGATACCATTGCGTTATCTTTGTGGTCCATCTATCGTCTGTCCTTCTAGCGAGATGCCCCGCCCATTGCCACTTTAGGGATCTGATTCTATTTATGACATCTATCACTTGGGTCTTTTGTCTGATCCAATCAAGCCTTTTTCTATCTCTCCTTGTTATTCCAAGCATGCATCGTTCCATAGACCTCTGCGTTACCTGGAGTTTTCTAATGATATCAGTTTTCAGGGTCCAGGTTTCACAGCCGTATGTTAATACTGGTAGTACGCACTGATCAAACGCTTTCTTTTTCAAACGGAGTGACATTCTAGACTTGAAGATGATAGAGTTCTGTCCAAATGTTCTCCATGCTAATTTGATTCTTCTGTTTATTTCTGGAAGTAGAGAGCCTGATATGTGTATTAGTTGACCCAGGTATATGTATTCCTCTACTATTTCCAGGGCAGTGTCATTAATTGTTACTTCTTGTGCGTTTATCAGTTCGTTGTACTTTATCTTGGTCTTACTCAGATTTATTTTAAGGCCTACTTCGTTGCTTGCTGCATTCAATTCATTTATTTGTTGTTGCATTTCGTCAGGGTTACTCGCTATCAGGATGATGTCATCAGCGAATCTTAGATGGTTCAAGTATTCTCCATCTATATTCAGACCTGTGTTGTTCCAGCCCAGTTTTCTGAAGATGCTTTCTAGTGTTGCTGTAAATAACTTTGGTGATATTGCGTCTCCTTGTCTAACTCCTCTGCTGGTGGGGAATTCTGCTGTGCCCTCATATACCCTAACTCTCGCTTTGGCTTCCCTATATATATTTGCTAGGGTCTCAATATATGGCTTGTTGACCCCTTGTTCTGTTAGGGCATTTATTACTGCTCTGGGGTATATAGAGTTGAATGCTTTCTCAAAGTCGATGAAGGCTAGTGCTAGTGGTTGGTTGAATTCTTTGGTTCGACTGATAACCTCTTTGAGGGTATGGATGTGATCTATTGTACTGAAGCCTTTGCGGAATCCAGCCTGTTCTCGTGGTTGGGCCGAGTCTAGTGTATTTTGTATTCTGTTGTGAATGATCTTTGTGAATACCTTATACGTCTTTGGTAGTAGACTTATTGGTCTGTAGTTCTTAATGTCTTCTTTGCTGCCTTTCTTGTGGATCAACACTATAAGGGCGCTGTTCCACTCTTTAGGTATGCTCCTGGACATCAGACAGTTCGTGTATAGTTTGGCAAGGTACTTCCATGTTTTAGCTCCTGCATATTTGAGTATTTCGGTCGTGATGCCGTCATTTCCCGCTGCTTTGCCATTTTTCATGCTTTTCAGTGCCATTTCTACTTCCTCCACCAAAACTTCTGGTATGGCATCTTCTGAGTGTTCTATTATTTCTTCCAAATTTTCAGGGGCCCTGTATAGGTCTCCATAGAATTTGGCTACTAGGTCTATTATTTCATTCCTGTCTGTGGTTCTTGTGTTTCCATCAGTTAATGCAACTATCTGTATTTTCCCTATTATTAGTGCCCTTTTTGCATTTTTGTAGCTTTTACGGTTTTCTATTGTTGTTTGTACCAGTTTCTCGTTGTAATTCCTGATATCTTCTGCGATTTTCTTTCGTATCGTCTTGCACAGTTCGGTGTATTCAATTCTTTGAATGTTTGTTGTCTTTTTCATTTCTCTTCGTTTTTGTAATAGTGCTTATGTTTCCGGAGTTAGTTTTTTGTGTTCACCTCGTTGTTGCAGACCTCCCACTTCTACGGCGCAGTTTCGAATTGTGTCCATCAGTTCAGGGTTGTTATATTCCACTTTTTGTAGTCTTTCTTCTAATAGTGCTTCATATTGGTGAAAGTTCTCTCTCAGCCTTTCGTTGTTTATGTTTTTCGTTGTGTTGGTTTTGATTAGTCTTGACCTTTCTAGTTTTATATCTAAGACCAGTCGAGCTCTAATTAGTCGATGGTCGCTTCCTGTAGTGAACTTGTTGAGCGTGCTTAGATCTTTTACTGTGTTAATTTTATTGGTGAGGATAAAGTCTATTTCGTTTCTGATAGTTGCACCGGGGCCTTCCCACGTCCATTTCCTGTTAGGGTTCTTCTTGAAGAAGGAGTTTGCCACATACATGTTCTGAAAGTGTGCGAACTGTATTAATCTCTCTCCTCTTTCATTCCTTTCTCCAAATCCATATTTCCCTATTCCTTTTTCTTGGTCTTTCCTGTGTCCTACTTTGGCATTAAAGTCTCCCATTATGTATTTGAAGTGACTATTGTCGTTGCTGAGCGCTTGGGTTATTTCATTATAGAATTCTTCTATTTCGTCGTCACTATGGCTGATTGTTGGGGTGTATACCTGAATAATCTGGATAGTATATCTTTTGGAGAGTCTTAGTGTTATGCTGGCTACTCTGTCTGAGGTGCTTGTTATCCTTATGATTCTATTTTTCCAGGTTTTCTTAATTAGGAATCTACTCCGCTTGTTCTTCCTGTTGGTGTTCCTTGGTGGTATAGAAGATTCCCTGATTCAAGTTCTATGAGTTCTTCATTTTTTCGTCTTACTTCGCTAATGCCCATGATATCCCACTTTATTTTTGCTGCCTCTGTTTCCAGTTCCATAATCCCAGCTTGATTAGAGAGTGTACGGCAGTTATAAGTTGCTAGGTGTAATGTAGTCAATGGGTAGTGGTTTAGACTCCGCAGATTCTTAGCACCCTCTGCCCTCGTGGCTGGTTCCCAGGATCTACCCCTCCTAGGGCCCTTCGGGCCGTAACTTATCCTTGTCTGTCATGCTGGGGTTGTGAGGCGTACCTTACCACGCTGCCTCAATGCGGGTTGGCAAGGGGCGAGGGATGTCGTCCGCCAGTTTTCGCCATTTACTGACGGACCCTGTACCCCCAGATTTTTAGTGGAACTTTTTATTTATGAAAAAGCCCTTACTAGAGTGAGATTCGAACCCCCGTCCTTCAGGTCAAGAAAACCCAATTGCCGGCGCTCTAACGCACTCCGCCATCTGGGGGTAACATATATATATATATATATATAATATGCACTTTACTCTTGAGTAAAACTCATATTTTTTTACAAACCTCGTATACGATAAAAAATTTTGATATTTTTATGAAGAATAACTTTTTTTCCTAAAATTAATAATAAAAAAGTTTTCCATATGACTCCAACTTATATTGTATAAATGTTTAAATAATTAATTAATAATTTGAATAGTCGTAAACGGCTTTAGATTTGGAAATATATTTTCAATAGAACCAAAACCCTTATTATCTCTATCCATTTAGTTATTTCCAAAAATAGTTACTTACAGATTTAGGAATGTCTTTTATAATATGTATATGATAGAAATTATGTAACATCTATTTTTCTTAGAAGAGGCTGTGGATTTTCGAAAAAATTTCGTACGTAACAGTTTCTTTCCAAGAAAATAGTTTGGTCCTTGTTATTAACATGGTTCGTAATTTCGCTCTATATTATACAACTATTTTCATTTCAATTTCAGCTCAGCAATTCCCAGAGTTCGTTGGTTTGGTCCACAACACCAGCAATTGCTAAAAAACTGTTACAACTTACTGATGAACAATTTGTGGATGCAGTGAATGAAGCCTTTGTTAGTATTAAATCCAAATTTAAAGAGCGCTTTTAGTTTACCATCTATAATTTCTGTTCATTCATATTTACAAAGCAAAGAATTTTTTTGATTTCCAAAATACTCTTTCGTCAACATAATTTATAAATTATGGATAAATCAAGGGATATATAATAGATTAGTATTATTTTTTTAGTGGAAAGTGTTTGAGCACAACAGTTACGTGGATCAAATGTTAAAGACCTTTGACGCTCTTCTAAGGGCTTCAAATTGTTCCTCGGATGTTAACAGAAGATATCCTCCAAAAATTGGATGTGTAGAACAAGGAAGTAGAAATACGTTTCCACTGGGATTTGGTCACGCTGCTAGTTATATTGCCAAAGGTGTAGCTTTAGTTGGGTAGGTATGGATATTTATTTCAGGTATCAAAACGCTTTGAATGATTTTATGATTGTAACTTATCCAAACAATTAGCCTTCATTTATATTCAAGATGGTAAACTCTTTTTTGAGTCCCTAAAATTTTGTATAATACCTATAACGTTTAATTAAACACGAAATGCAATCAAAAATCCATCATTCAAATTTGTTAGAGACCATTTCTTTTCAGCTATTTCTTATATTCTAAAACTTGATCATCTTGCAATTCTTGTTTTTAAAATTCTTTATTTGGAAAATACAATCTAAACTAATCTCGCATAGTATTCTTTCAAAAATAAAGTATAAGTATGCTTGTACATTCGAGTACCGGTAATTGTAGGTGAAAGACGTGCGACACAGCAATCCGTTTAAACCAAATATCACTGGTAAATTTTACGTGAAATAAACTTAAATTAGTGTAAAACAAGAGTGCGTGGAAAGTAATAGAAAATGACTGAAAATCTTCCCCCCGACGGCGGGGGGAACATAAATAATCTTTCGAATATCAACAGCGAACCCGATAAAAATAACAGCGAGATGGGACCACAAGTGATCGAAAATCCTAATTTAATGCCAGTTAATAACCATACTAGCAGCATAGAGGACGAACGCCGCTCTATTCAGACGGCAACAGGTGACAATACACAAAAACCCAAAACATTCAACATCAACAAATCGTATTTATATTCAGATAACATTTATGCTTTTATTGAAAAGTTGAATACTGATAACATAGGTCGTTTACATCCCATGGCCGTAGGGCATATTTTACACCAAAAATTAAAAATATCTAATATTAAACGAATACAAAAGGTAGGGAAAAATAGAGTGCGAGTGCAATTAGCAACTTTAAAAGATGCTAATAATTTAATTAATAACAAAGAACTTAATAATGAAAATTTAAAAGCATTTATTCCAAATAATTTATTGGAGCGTAAAGGGGTAATAAAAGAAGTCGATACAATTTTTAACGAAGAGTACTTACTCAAAAATATCATTACGACGAGCACAGTCACGGAAGTTAGAAGGTTCAAAAAAAATAGACATAGACGGAGAGACTATTTATATACCAAAACAAACAATCCTAGTAACTTTCGAGGGTAATGCCTTGCCAACGCACATAAAAATAAATAGTGTAATATGTCCAGTAGAAAATTATGTACAAAAAGTAACACAATGTTACAATTGTTTAAGATATGGACACGTAGCCAAACAATGTCGGTCATCAAATAGTAGGTGCTTGAATTGTGGTGAAATAAAAGAAGACGATCACACATGCAACGATCCGGAAAACACTTTCTGTATATATTGTAAGGTTAACGATCACAAATCGATTTCTAGAACATGCCCTACATTTGAACAACAAAAAAAAATAAAAGAACACATGGCACAAAATAATACTACCTTTCTTGAGGCAAAAGCAAACATTTGTAACTCTTATGCTAATGTCACACTATTAAATAGTTTTGAAACCTTAACCAATACTCCAGAAAATTTTCCCGCCCTTCCAAACAAAAATATGAACCACAATAAAAATAATTATAATAACCACCGACCTAACATTCCTTTATCCCAAATAACAAATCCTAGGAATGAAACAAATAACCCTCCCACCATACACGACCCCCCAACTCCACCAACACCTCTCAGCAATACTCCTAAAAAACGAAAGGTGAATATGCGTGGAGAGGAAATGCACCCTCCAATGTTTCCTAGAAACTTCGGACCAGAGCAACCGATTCAAATAGGCCAAAAAACAACGAGTATGGAAGTTGACTTATGCAGTGATAAAGATGATCAAGTAGTCACTCTTTTTAATATCTTAAAGGATATATTAGATGATATAACAAGTTTTGAAGACTTGGGAAAAATTGATATAGTTTACGTAAAAAATAAACTTAGCAAATTCCGAAATGGCCAATAAAAACAATACAATAAACATTTTGCAGTGGAACTCGCGTTCCGCTGTAGCAAATAGATATAGTTTAATAAAATTTTTAAAAGAAAATAATGTAGATATAGCGATCTTAGCAGAAACTTTGTTTAAACAGGACAAACTAATCAAATTTGAAGGGTATCACATCGTTCGGGCAGATAGAGCGGATGGTTATGGAGGAACAGCAATCCTATTTAAAAACCACATGAAAGGCGAAAAAATAAATTTAAATCTGAATGTCCACGAACATATCTCAGTTTGTGCTGCTCGAATAGAAATATGCAAATCATCAAAAATCTCAATACTATCCTTGTACTGCCCGCCAGGTATAAACATAAACGGCAACGATTGGGAAAACATATTTGCTACTATAAATTCTCCCACTATTCTTGCAGGCGATTTTAACGCCCACCATGAAGTCTGGGGATCGCACAAAAACGACCAAAGAGGGAGACAGCTAGCTAATATTATAGACAACCAAGAACTAATACTTCTAAATGATGGATCACCGACGACACTAACACACAACGAACACAAATCTGCAGTAGACCTAACTTTTTCTTCACCTAATATATCCAATAGAATAACCTGGAAAACGCACCCGGACACCTTAGGATCAGACCACTACCCAATCATAATGGAACTCGCTGTCAAAAATAAAACTGAAGATAAAGAATGTACCATATACCCCTCCAGCAAATGGAATATAAAAAAAGCCGATTGGAATTCTTATAAACAGAACATTGACAACTTCTTTGCACAAGACAATCCCATCTTCAACAACATCAATGAGAAATACTCATACTTTATGGAAGGAATAAATAGTTCAGCAAATAAATTTATCCCAATAAATAAACCATTTAAACCAAGAGGTGGAAAAATAACACCGTGGTGGAATGACGAGTGCGATGAAGCAATTCGGGCAAGGAAAAAATCAATGATAAAATTTAAAAATACCAGCACACTGGAAAACTTCCTGTCTGCAAAAAATGAAGCTGCCAAAACTAAAAGAATTCTAAGAAAAGTGGCAAGACAATCCTGGATTACATATTGCAATAACCTCAACAAAAATACGCCCTTGACTCAAATATGGAATCAAGCAAAAAAAATGAAAGGAAATCTAACTAACCGAACCAAGTCCACAGATGACAACTGGGTAGAACCGTTTTTAGACAAAATTACTCCCCCAATGGTATTATTAAATCCCAAGGAAATTACAACAGCAAAACAAGCAGAAGATACACCAGAAATTTTCCAGAGGAGCCTGGAATTTGGGGAATTAGAAAATGCTCTCAATATTTCAAAAAATACGGCACCTGGAGAAGATGACATTAAATATGCAATGCTGCTACATTTACCTAAAAACGCCAAAATGTTTTTATTGGAAATATTCAACGAAATATGGTCAACCGGGAACTGCAACATACAAGATTGGAAAAAGGTGATAATCATTCCAATTCTAAAACCTGGGAAAGATCCCGAAGATCCTGAATCTTACAGAGGAATATCGCTTCTCTCATGTGTCCTAAAGACCTTTGAGAGAATAATCAAAAATCGACTAGAGTGGTGGATAAACCAGAACCAAATATTACCCATAACCCAATATGGATTTAAAAAAGGATTCGGCACAATTGACGCGGCATCACACATTACCACAGATATACAGAACACATTCTCAGAAAATGGATACTTAATTGCAACATTCTTAGACCTTCAAAGTGCTTACGATACAGTCAACATCCCAATTCTAAAAGAAAAAATGAAAGAATCGAACTTCCCGGAACGAATCTGTAACCTATTATGTCAAATGCTATCAAATAGAAAAGTATATATTAGACACAATAATTCCCTAATCGGACCACGACATACCTCACTGGGACTACCTCAGGGATCAACATTATCTCCTCTATTATTCAATATATTTACCACTTGTCTACACTCAACAACGGAGGAAACAACTATAATACAATATGCAGATGATATTGTTTTATACTCACAGGAAAAGAAATACGATCGTGGATTACAGAAACTAGAGAACTCATTCATTCCTTTGATTACCACCATCCAGAACCTAGGACTTCAAATCGCGCCTCATAAGTCAAGCATCAACGTATTTTCTAGACATACTTTACAAAAACCTGAAAATATCCAATTAGGCAATGCTCTACTACCATACAAAGATGAAGTCAAATATTTAGGAATAGTACTGGATAGCAAGCTAACATGGAAACCATTCATAGAACTCATACGAACAAAGTGCACAAAAGCAATAAACTTCCTGAAAATGATTACGAGGACGTGGTGGGGAGCTAGTCTAGACATAGCACTTTTGTTCTACAGAGCGTACATCCGATCTATAATTGACTATGGAAGCATACTGTATGGATCAGCAAATGACACAAACCTAAAACAACTAGATCTCATTCAAAATAAAGCTCTTAGAATTTGCATTGGAGCAATGAAGTCTACACCTGTCGAAGCTATGAGAGTGGAAGCAAAAGATCCGCCACTAAAATTGAGAAGAGAATACTTGGCCGAAACAATGATCTTAAAATGCAAATTAAAACAGTCGCCACTAATCCATAAAGTATCTGTTTTAAACTGCAACGATTTGACAAAAACATACTGGATAAAAAAAAATTCTCCTCCACTATGTATAGGTTTTCGTAATACAAGCAACACGACATTGATGCAACATACGAGAGATGAATACTTTGAATTATATCAAAACAAACCAAAAATTATAATACCGAAATACTTTGAAACTGCTTCTTATAATCAAAATTTAATTGAAAGAATTACAGATAATAACGAAAGTAACATGGCAGTATACACTGATGCATCAAAGAATGAGTTAGGTACTGGGTGTGCATTTTATATCCCCGAAGGAAAAAAAGAAAAGAAGTTCAAAATCAATTCCCATAGTTCGATTTACACCGCAGAGGCATACGGAATATTGAAAGCCTTAGAATACTTAGCATCTCAAAACCAACATAAAAGCATTACGTTATTTTCGGACTCACTATCCGTCCTACAGAGTATAAATAAACCAATCAATCCAAGCTCCCTTGTATCTCATCCGTATATTTACAAAATTCAAGTCATCCTAGGACAACTCACTTCAAGGAAATTCGACATACAAATGGCTTGGGTTAAAGCTCACATAGGCATAAAACAAAACGAGCACGTAGATATTTTAGCAAAAGAAAGTATCGACACAGGAGAAGCATATTTTGAGAATAATTGCCTATCGGATTGCATGAACATATGCAAAAATAATTTGTATAAAAAATGGACCATACATTGGGAAAACTATTGCAATAACAAAAATTCACAGTATACTCTGTTACAAAAATACATCCCCAAAAAATGCTGGTACAGGAACACTACTTACAGCCGAAGACAGACGGTCTCCTTAATAAGAATGCGATTTGGACATGCATCTTTCCCCGCTCATCTCAACAAAATCAAAGTAATATCATCTGATCTATGCGAAGAGTGCAATGAAAGGGCTGACTTAAACCACATCTTCTTAAAATGCAAGAAATTCGAAACTCACAACAACATCCTAATAGGAGATCTTAGAGAACTTGGGATTGAATTCCCAATCAACATGCCATTCCTCTTGGGTACCAATAACAAAAAGGTCCTTGACGTAATAATCAAATTCATCAATAATACAAATATATTTATCTAGAAAGTTCATTGTTAGTTGCTAATACCTATGTTTTGTACCCATATGTATATACCTTCCTATCCGTGGTCCACCTGTGTTGTTAGAATAATGCCTTGATTGACCCCTAGGCGAGAAGCGTGTGACCTTGTCTTTCCTCATAGTCGATACAACCCTTAAGCATGTATACAAACCCATACAATACTTATTGCGATTTTATCAACAGTGTTCCTGGCTGCATGGATCCACTCCTAATGCCAAAGAAAAAAAAAAAAAAGAAAAAAAAAAAAGAAAAAAAAAAAGAAAAAAAAAAAAAAAAGTATGCTTGTAAACGACCAATTCATTTCTACGGCTACATAACATTTGTGGATTATTCAACATAATGCTTCAGCATATTGAATACTAAAATTGTCAAACCAACCAATTTATTGGCAATTGGGGATTCACGCTTTCATATATTAGACTTTTGTATTTGCTACATATGGAAACAAACTCTTTTGTGGAAATAAACAGCAAACTTAGAGATAAAATCTGCTTCAATTTTTATTATACTCGTATATTACCCAACTCTAAAATATTATACTTGATATTATTATCAGCTTCATTGTTCCAATTACATAATATTTGCTCCATACTGGGGCGATGCCTTCTTGTTCTCATTGTAATCTATTTATGTTGACATCCAGATAGTTGAATTCCTCTAGGCTACCTAATTAACATCTAGGAATATTTATTTTCCGAAAACAATTCATTTATTATTAGAAATATAACAAATACGAGATGATTAAAAAATTCCAATGGAACAAGACCAATTGGATAGGCTTATTTCAAGTAACATTTTTGCATCAAAAACACAAAAAAAGGAATTTGTTTTGGTAAATTTGTGAATTTTCTTAAATAAATAATTTCATGTACACTTAAAAAAAGTGTTAAGTACAAAACTTGTAGAAAGTGTCAAGGTGTTTTAAAAATATCAGTAACTTTTTCGCGTCAGATCAAAAATTAGATACAAAAGTTGTAAAATGTTTTGAGATGTACAGAAAACCAAAGTAACATTTTGGCATCAAATAAAAAACAAAAAAATAAATAAAAATTATGGCAAATTTGTGAATTTTCTTTAATAAATGCTTTAATGTACGTTTTAGAGAAAAATATTAAGTACAAAAGTTGTAGAACGTATTAAGGTCTATGAAAAATCTCAGTAACTTTTTTGCGTCAAATGAAAAACAAAGGAAATACGATTTGTTTTCAACTTTGACAGGACGCCATTTTGTTTTTATTGGGCAGATTTGGCTCGTTAACGAACTCGTCCAAGATTATGGCCCAACCGATTTTTGTAGCTGGTTTGGTTCCGATCCGTCAAAAACTGCTTACAAATTCCGTTATAACACATACATATTTATATAACCTTCGGAACAGGGAGCTGTTTTGGCATCAGGGGACACCAAAACAAAAAACTGCATTGAAATTTCTCCGAAGTCGCGTCATGCTACTCTCTACAATAGCCCTATTTCATTCTGAAATAAGCCTAAAACAATAATACATACATTTCCCTTTCGGAAGATACTACCTGAGATTAGTTTGGGCCGTTAAATTAATAGAAAACATGAACCTGGACACAACATTGTTTTGGAATATAGTTTAATACCAGAATCTTCTGTTTTTAACCAAACAAGATAAAAACATGTACCGAACACACTGTTTACTATCACTTTTTCCCAACCATACAGTTTTGAAAGTGCAGTGACCTCCGCGTCTACCGATATAGGTCGTGCACACATTGAAACGTATACTAACATAACTGGAGGGGAGGCGCGCATGAAAACCGGTGAGAAAAAATTGAAACGTATGCCACCCGCTGTTGTGTAGTATTTCTGTTTCTTTCTAGCTTGTAGCAGGCACTAATGCAGTTTTTAATGTAATGTAATCCTCATTTTTTTAAAATATAAAATTCTAGATAAATTAAGCACTTCATGATTGCAATAATTTTAAGTTGTCAACAAATGAGATATATTAAGAGCTAGATTTTGGTATGTACAATGGATCTTACCAATCATCTCTTAATATATATTCGTTCTATCATATGAAAAAATAGAATCAACGTTTGTAAAGAATATACTTATCTATAATAATACAAGGTTATAACTAAAATGTAAAATACTACTACTTTAAATTAACAATTGTTACCTAAAATTTACTTCGTCATTTTTTGCCGTATGCTAGAAGATTTGCCGTGTAACTTTGAAGTTATAGTTGACGCAAAACATATAGTGTATATCCCCTTTAAGTTATGTTGCGGGGCTTTTGTTTACTTTTAACAATACCTATATTGTATTTTATGTTACATAATTGTTGAAAGGGCGTTCGGTTTAATCGGGATACCAGTCGTAAACTAATCCCTTTTTGTATCCCATTCGATTTTTTATGAACAAAACAAAATTGTATGAAAAAATAACAGAAAAAAGAAATTTTATAACAATGAATAAAACAATTCTTTAAAAATAATTATTATGTCTAACTCCTGTTTGTCACTACTATATAAGTAACGTGAAAAATATATTAAACTTAATTAATTTTCTTCTTCCAATAATTCTATTAATCCTTCTCCCATATCATCTGCTTCACTATCACTATCGTCTTGTAAATCAATAATAAATGTATTTACTCACCTTCAGTTTAGATTAATTTTTTAATTTCTGTTTTAATTGTGCCCAAATTAACTCGATTGGATTGAAAATACAAAAATAAGGAGAAAGTCTCACCACAGAGTGCACATGTTGCTCAGCAATACTCTCTAGGGCGTATAATTTCTTAAATTTCTTTGCCTGTTAAACTTCAATCAGTTGTTGTTTTGTATAATAATCTTCAAACTACAAATTCCTGAGAATACACTCTTTGTAACTAAAGAAGGAGCGTTGCTTATCTCTGATGGACACCTGTTGTATTCGAAAAAATTGCTATCTCAAAATATACTTATAGTTCGGTGAAAGATAGGAAAAATAATAAGTTATTTAAAAATTATATTCCTAATTCTTGTAAATAAAACGAGATATAAGGTAGTGTTGATTGTCTGGTGTTATGTTTAAGATGTTTTTAAATATGTATGTATGTATTTAATAATTGTTAAATACATTTTAACGATTATTAGTCGAAATTATAATATTTAATGAATATATCGTCAGATAAGCATTTTAAATTATAATTTTGACTGGACTATGACGGCATTTAACACAAACGATAAGCTTAAACATTAAAGCTCACACTATATCTCTTGCGTCAACTATACAAGCTTTGTATGATGATGCATTCTACACTTTAGGAACATGTCGACATTCCTAATTATTTGCATTTAATGCAAATCTTCATTTGCAGATTCCTCTGTGAAAGGATGTTTGGATTGTAACAACTCTAATTTTTTCATAAAATTGTTTACAGCTATCGCTTCCAGCAATGCACCGAAATTTTCTTTCTGTACAATTTTATAAATAATATTTGATGCGTAGAGTAAAGCGCCACGTGTTACAGAGTTTACAAATGTTATAAAATTTAGTAATGGTGTATCATAGGTATGATCTAGGTTCACCCCTTTCAGTGGATTGAAAGTTAATATCTGAATGCAATGCTGGCACGTAATTTTTTTCAACAAAATACGCACAACAAACCCTGCAATATAATAAACTACGTTGTCTTGAAAATTTTAGTTCCGGGATGATGCAATTTGTTGCAACCATATGGCACGCAATTTAAAACCATTTTACCGAACAGTCTTGAAATAATATTACGATTTATACGCACACATACACACACACACACACACACACACACACACACACACACACATACACATACATACAGCAGAAGGTTTAAAGATGAAGCGCAGCTGATAACTACTACACTCAGTAAAAAGAGAGGAACACAAAATGTTAAATGTAACACCTGTCCTAAATGCTCTCTATGTCAGTTGCGCCTGACTCAGCACTGCTTATTCAGTTTCGGGAAGCGGGCCCTATCCAGGTAGCATTGCTTGTACAGTGTCGTGGACGTTTTTTCATGAACTATTTCTTGGACGTGGGAAACATTGTAATTCCAATCAAGTTTCCACACCACTCATGAGGTATTCCTTATGGCGCGTTACCTTTTTTTTTGTGGGTGGTTCTCCAGTAGCCATATCTCCCACATAAACTAACAATTTCGCATAAAATAAACAAAACTCCATAACAAAAACCAAAGTAACACTGTTTCAGATTAATAAGAATAAATAAAAAATGAATATTATAGACAAAATAAATTCATTAAATAAACTAAAGTAAGAAAAAAGTCCATAACAAAAATAAATTAATATAAACAAAATAGATTTATAAAATAAAGAAAATTCTTCAATTAAACAAAAGGAATTTTTTTTTCAATAAAGGAAATCATAGGTACAAAAGTAAGAATTACAAAAATAAAATTCGTAACACAGACATTGATAATAATATTATCGATAACTCTATCAGCCATGTTATCTACATCCCAGATTTTCTTTTCTTCATTTTGAACGTGAGTAATACTGTTGCTCCAGTTTTCTGCCGTCACTTGTTCCAATGATTTCTTAAGAAGGCGCTCCACATAGGCTAACTTAAACGTTCGATTTTCCCGTGCCACATCCCCTTTCAACTTTTGCCCAAATTAATTCAATTAGATTCAACTCACAATGATACGGGGGTAACCTTAATACAGGAAGAATTCTATTGCTCAATACTAATTCATCCACAGCAAGTTTCTTATATTTATAGGCATGTATCTTCACAATTTGAAGCAATTCGTTTTTCACACTGCTTTCATCGTAAGTGATGCTTTTATCACGTAACCATTCTTGAATTTGAGCTTTTCTCCATGCCTGTTGTGGCTTTTTTTGCAGTGTCGACTGTGGTAAGGAGCATTATCCTAGTTGCAAAGTTTCAGTAATGCTTACAAACCACTTCTCGTGCACCTCTGCGTTTATCTCTTCATGGTAGTCTCCCGTTTTATTGGACTTACATATTAATTCACCTTTTAACACAAATCCGCTGTCACCTCCTATATGTATAATTATCAAACGACGGACTTTTCCTTTTAAAAACGCTTAACCAGCTTTCAATAGCGGCTTGCCGTGTATTTTTCAAATTTCCATCTTACCATACTTTTTCCACTGTGTGGCCCTCGTTGGCCCATGTTTCATCCGTATAATATATCTTTCTTTCTTGCTTTCGAAGCTCGTTAATTTTCCTTAGATACTCTCTTCTTCACAATACTATTTCACCTCTTTCAATAAGAACACTATTTCTATTTATTTTCTCATAACTGATATTCAAATCATGTAAGATTTTCCTCTACGTTTCCTTACCCATTTTAGGGATGATCTTAATGCTGGTACTTAAATTTTTATAAAAAACGTATTGACAGTTCTTCGTATAGCATATGTCGCATCTTCGTAGACTTCTATTTTTCTCCGACCGCTCTTCCTTTTTGGAGCCCGTGCTTCTCCATATACTTTTTGTTCTCTCAAAATTTTGTATAGGCTTGATTTTGAGGTTTCTTTGTAATCTGAACAGATATCTATTGATTCGCCTTTTAGACGAGGTTGATCTTATTGCAGACGCTGAAATACACGTAGTATGATTTTTTTTCCTTTTCAGTTCGAGCGGTTGATCTTTTTCCACTTGAGGATGACCGTTCTGGCACAACTTCCATCGTTCAATGAAAGGAATTCTTGAATATTTTATTTACTAGCTTCGCACAACACTTTATACAGCCCCTAATTCCATCGCAAATAGCACCAGAGTATTTTAATTGCATAAAATTACCAAATACTATAACAGCTACTTCTTATTAAAACAAAAAAGGCGCGCGAATCTACCCTAACCGACGTTACCACACTATTGCGACTTCGTTGCCTGGCAAATATGGACATACAATTGATGAGCAAAATAGAGACATGCGTCTTTCGACTGGCAGTTGAGGCAGATGTTGCAACTATTTGAAGAAAGTTCTTAAATATGAGAAATAGAAGTACAAAGTTTTTCATGAAAATAACCTCTTTCTATGTGACCCATAAATCATAAACACTACTTTACATACATAACTGAATTTAAATAAAATCAATAATACATGCTAAATTTATTAGTTCTATAGTTTTTTAAAATATTTCCGAAATATTCACAAAGGTAAATAAATTTTAGAATCAAATATGACAACGTTTTCATCTTGATTTGTACATTACAAGGTCAGTGCACTATCAAAACTTTATGGTTCGAGTTTACACCAACACTCACACGTTGTCTGACGCGAGTTGTGATAATCAAATTGTCTCCTCAGAGACGGTAACAGTGTAAGTGTTGGTGTAGTGGTAGGAAACGATGTGTTCAGTATGAGAATCACCAACGGTTCCAGAAATTCCAACCTAATAAAAAATTACGTCCATCTCCGCTGGAACCATAAAAATTATTTGGCCAATGTTATTCACTATTTGGATAGATTTTTATTAGATTTCATCAAAACATTTCTCTGTAACATTTTGTATTGCTATTGACGAATGAACCCCAGATTATGTGGTAAAATGTATGATAAATATTTTCATACATTCTTCTGTCCTTCAAATCTTTCAACACATTTTTCTAAACTACCTCTGTAATCAGTATCGTTTTCTGATTCAATATTTTTAAGTTCCATTTCCTCAACTATATCCGTAGGGTCAATCGGGGCTAATGTGATACAAAAATATACACTTTTGACTATATTTCCTAACCATCTACATTATGACATTTAAAAAAAATACTGGGATATGTAATTCGTATTGGTTAGTCTATATATGGGTGCACAAAAAAATGTAGTTGCAGTACCAATGCTAAAAAAAATAAAAACTGCGTATCATAATAACCCCACCTGGTGGGGCTAATTTGATACGTTGATGGGGCTGAAGTGATACAGCATTGTATTTCATTCAATATCGTTAATAAAAGTAAGACGAGGCTGAAATGATACAGCTCTGGGGCTAATCTAATACCAGTAATTTTTTCAAATTTTTATTTCCAGCCATATTAAAGATACAAGCGTGTCTTGATCATGTTTTTTTTCGCTCAAAAAAACACATTGAGAAAGAATAACTAAAGCACAGTTTATTGTCGAAAATTAACATTTTTAACATTTCATACATTTTTATCAATTATTCTTGATGAAATTATTGAATATTATAATATTGAAAAGTCGAGTTGAAAATCAATTCTCCTCTCCTTCCCAAAGCAGGTTCAACAAGTGTTTCTTCCACATCTTCATTCTCAATAAATGACACATCTTCCGGCTCCTTCCAACAAAAAACTGAGGTATCTTCATGTGTCTCTTTTATTCGTGTGAATTTCACTTTCGGTTCACCAGCTTCAATGTCAATAACTTGACCAACGTAGTGCAACACTTTCTTCTTGGTTGCAAATTTAACTACAACCCAGTCATTGATTGTAGGTATAGTATGTTGGTAATGCATGTCACTATCATTGCAGTTTTCTAAAGTCTTCTCAAATTCCAAATCTGACTCTTCTTCTCTCTGCGTCATTTGTATAAAATCTTCTTTGTCGTAATCACTGCTATCGTTATCTGCAAAATCAATTTCACTCGGGATATCTGAGTCGCTGTCTGATGAAACCGTTATTTTCTTACGCTTCTTTTGTTTTTTCTGTTTTTCCTGAATTATCTGATTCTCGTCCTTTCTTGTTATTTCGTCAGAACACAAGTTCACTTCTTTGTTAGCATTTTCAGTTGGTTGGGTTTCTGAGGTGCCTGAGGTGGTTGTTTTCTTATTTTTCTTTTTCACTCCTCCCCCTAGTTTTTTACGTTTTTTTCGGCTTTCTTTCTCTTCCATTTCTTGTTTCTTTTTTTGTTCAGCAGCAATCCACTCTTCACTAGTAACGATTGCTGCCGTAGAGGCTAGTTTTTTTCTAGTTTTTTGGGGAGCAACGGTTTTGTTAAGTCGTTGTAGAAGCAACATCTCAAACGAACGGGGGGTACTTGGAGATGTTCGGATCATTGGAGTAGAGGAACCAGAGTTCCTGTCTGTACTTGGGCTGGCTGTGACTGATTGAGATAGAGCAACTGAACATTCTGCTGAAGTAGAAGGTACTGCCGATTCAGAATCATTAGACGGTGGTGGCTGTGACCGGTTGGAAGACGAAGGCTGATATACATCGCTTGGATTAGAAACTTCGACAGATGGAATAGCGTTCTCTGATTTGTCGGCTGCTTCGATTTTTTTTTTCAGTTCGGCATTGTATCTTGCTAGTTTTTCAGGATCCAAACGAGAAACTGGGTATTTCTTTCTATCAACTGGGTAAATCTCAGCAGATGTGAATCCTGCTTTTACATTGTCAGAAGGTAATCCGTCATACCAAATACTGCAAAGAATGTTTACAAATTCACTCTTTGTCATTTTCCGTTGATTACTTCTGTACCACTGAATGATGTTTAGATCCCACGTATACTTGAGTGTCTTGAAACATGTCTTGTCCAGAGGCTGCAAAACATCTGTTGTATGAGCAGGCAGTTTCACTATAATAACTTGCTGGTTTTTGGCATAGATAGCTGTCTCAATATCCAGGTGAGTAAGAAGGCCGTCAAATATTAAGAGGAGTGGTCTCTCCTTTACTTCCTGGCAAAATTTTTCAAAGTAGGCATGGAATATAACAGATGTCATCCACCCCTTGTCACTACATGCATAGAACGTACCAGGCACATCTTTATCCCCTTTCCAACTGGACCACAAGTTAGCGCCTTGGAAGATTATTAATGGTGGCATTACTTTACCTGCAGCATTACAGCATGCCAAAACTGTAGTGTTTTCTCTGCCACTTCCTTCTTGAGTTCGATGAGCTTTCTGCCCAACACCAGAAAGTAGTTTAACTCTAGAAGGATCGGCACAAAAAGATGTCTCATCCAGGTTGTAGATATGGCTAGGTTTATCATCTAGCTTTAGTTCGTTTATCTGTTCCTCAAGCAAGTCATAAAAATGGTATATAATGAATGGGTCACTGGTATTTAGACGCCGAGATTTTTCCAGGGGCTCCATTTTTTTTAGGCTCAATTTTTGTCTTTGACAAAAACCCTTATACCAATCATGCCCCGGTCTATTATTTTTAAATGGAACCGTCAGCGCATTTTGCTCGACGTATTCTTTCACTACCTCCAAGACTTCTTCTTTGCTCAACGCAAACCCATTTTTTGCCATAGTCTTGAGATTTTCGGCTAACGACGCCTCAGTTTCTTCTGGCAGAGCTTTCTTATGACCAACGCGGTTCGTAGTGTTGATCCCAGTATGATTTTCGGTTTTTTTCATGTATCGGCATAGGAACATTTTCTCAATCTTAAGATCCTTAGCCACTTTACGCAGAGACTGGCCTTCATCTATCATTTTTTTAGCACGATCAAGTAATGTCTGTGGATAAACTGTTCTTGTCCCTTTACTGATGTAATGACGCACCATTTTAACATGTCCTTCTGTATACGTCGAGGTTGAATAAGTTTTTTTAAGAATACAGTCACACACTGAAACCGTTGACACTATCCACACTTATGGTCTATAGCTGGCCCTGCAACAAAACAAAACAAGTAGAAATTCAAGAAAGTTACAAAAACTAATAACAGGCACAATTTTCAAGAATTTGCAATATCAAGATAGCCCCTTCAGCTGTATCATAATAGCCCCGTTGGTTGTATCACAATAGCCCCCTCGTTTGTATCAGATTAGCCCCCTATATGTGAAGTCATATATCTCGTGAACAGGTTGATTATTTTGAAGTTTTTAAATACAGAAACATAAAACTATCTTCCCCAAATACAGGTGGGACATTAAAACATTTCTACCTCAATAAACAGCGGAGTTAGAATAAAAGTTTACACTCAGTCACTGAAATTTTTTTTGCTAAAAAAATCACCGCTGATTATTTATTTTTTTATTGTCCACTTACCATGCAATAATGAGTAATTCCGTTATGCCCAACAATAATAGAATGTATTACTTAGTCCGTAATTTTTTTTGGCTGTTTTTGGCTTAAAGCATGTACATACTTTTCTGGTGTATCATATTAGCCCCACTTTTCAAGTTGTATCACATTAGCCCCGATTGACCCTATTTACAATATTAATCTTTCAGTTTTGTTACTTTAATATTCTTACATTCTTCTACCAACAGATTTTTGATCAGTCTTGAAAATGAATTTTCAGATAAACATTGTTTCAATATCCTATATTAATTATTAGTTAAAACAATGGACATCTATTAGTTTACCTATAAATATAAAATTATAACACCAAACCCTGTGTTTCAGTTCTTGCATACTCTATGCACTATACATTTAATTCTGTGTGTAAAAGGCTTCAAATATTTTTACTGTGTTGCAATTTTCCTCTTTGAATTCGTTTTTATTGTGAATAAATTGTTCTTATTTACAGAGACGCTGCCCATCGAGTACATCCACTTGCAGGACAAGGAGTCAATTTAGGATTTGGAGATGTGACTTGCCTAGATAAAGTACTAGGCAATGCTGTTTATTGTGGAAGCTGTTTAGGTTTGTGGTTTAGACCAAAATATTGTAATTAGGCAATTTGGTATATGCATTGTTATGAGAGCCGGGTATCATGGCATTTGCCTTCAAGGTCGTTAGTTGTGGAAGTCGTATATGTTTATGGAAATTATTGTTCAGTTGAATTTAAATCGAAAGGTTCACTAAAGACAGTGAATAGAATATTATCAACATTTCATAGTAAATCATATTCAAATCTTTTAAATAAATGAAAACTTCTTGTTGTGATTTGGTGAACAGAGTATGTCGAGATTTGAAGGGCAGTGTATATCACAGAAACAAATTGACAAGTTTTCTCCCTCATCTATATGAATAGAAAGAAAAGAACAAACGAGGTACTTAAAACCTTAACTAGTTTAAAAATCTATTTATAAGAAAGAATTATGGACCTTCCTAAAATACATAATGACTTCGCGACAATGAATAGAAACTTTCGATTATGGGAAAATTATACGCTTTATTTTGTTACAAACTTATATCCTTTGTCAATTAGAAAGTTACCCTTAGTTCGGATCTTAAGAGTCGACCTTAATATAATAAAAGATTTTTACGACATACAGAACTGTATAACAAAATGTTTCCTTTTCAATAATTCTCGATCAAAACATGTTACATATCAATTTCGTATGCATGGTGACCAAAGCCGTGCATATAGAACTAGTATCTAGTCTCACTACGGACGCATTTATAGACACTTTGAAACGTTTCATATCTAGACGAGGTAACCCCAGTATCATTTACTCAGATAATGCAACAAACTTCCTAGGAGCTAGAAATCAGTTAAGAGAACTTTATAATCACTTTCAGAATAAAGATTTTACTGATACATTACAAAATTATCTGGCTCTAAACGAAGCACGGTGGACATTCATTCCACCAAGATCCTCACATTGGGGAAGAATTTGGGAGGCTGCAATTAAAAGCGTCAAGTATCATATCTCAAGACTCATTGGTTTAAAAAATTCGCAACTATTTTGACTCAAATCGAAGCAATATTAAATGCAAGGCCTTTGAGTACCTTATCGAACGATCCCTCTTATTTTCAATAATTCACTCCTGGTCATTTCCTGATAGGATCCAGTCTGACGGCGTATCCGGAAATAGACCCATTTATGTGGTCTGTGGACTATCTAAATAGATTGTAGAATAGACCAAAATGGCTAAAATCACATTTTCGAGACAAAAACATCCGTTGAAAAAACGTATCTCCAACGAATCGGTAATATAACATATCTCCGGTAAACAAATATCTTAAAAATTCAGTGAATCTCTTCAGCCAGAATTGAACTCCAATCTAATCTACTGTTAACTAAATCTATCGTGTTACGACGCGAAATAGAAAAGTGCTTATTTACTAGTGTCTCAGTTCAATAATAATCGGAGAGAAATACATATTTATATAACGAGCATCTAATATCAGTGGACAACTGTGATTAATTAACTAACATATCAACTCGCCGCATCATTTGTTGTATCTACCTCGTTTTTTGCAAGATTTGATTTACGTTGTTAATATTGTCGTATTTAAGTTTTTTTTTTTTATTAAACGTTACTTAAAATTACGACTGGTCCTTATTTCCACAAGCTAATCGAAGTGAAACAAAACAACAAAACCTTTGGTGGATCGGTGAACGAAAAACACAACAGTCCACTCCAAGAATTTAGTTCATTTAGGCTAAAAGACTTCTTATTAGTGGTGCTGTTTACATAAATTTCTGTAAAACGGTTAAAAAGTTAAGTGACTTTGAAGTGGAATTAGGGAAGAGGGAATTGGAGGCATGAAGAAAGTAGAGTGAATTTGTAGACATACAGTGAGGATTTGAACCACGATATCTATTTATTTATAGATGATACTTCTTCGGCTGTAATTTCTATCAAAAATGAAATATCTTATTATTTGATGAAATATGAGATTTCTTTGGGAAATATATTGTCTGCAAATATGGGTGATAAAATACCTTCTATGAAAATAAGATTTTTGCTAACGAAAATAAGCTGATTACAATAGAAAATGAATGTAGCGAGTGAGAGAAGTAGAAAAACGGAATACTACAGTAAAAGAAGAGTCTACCCAATGCCAATGAATAGTGCCCTACAAGGAAAGTATGTACCAGCAAAATAAACCTTGAAAGAAAAAATGATGTAGAACATTTAGCTGTACACCTCATTGCTTCTATTTAGAAAAATGCTATGGATATCGTTGAATACCGTTTAAAGGAAGTGAAGCTGCTAAAAACCAAACTTTACTTTACTTACTTAATCATTATACCATGTACCCTTACAGGTGGGAGCTGTTTAGTGGAGTTGAGTATGTAGGTATTCATCTCCAGCTCTCTCTCCACTCATTTCTGTCCTGCGTTAGCCTTTTTATCTCTCTTACTAGCTGCTGCCTTCACATCATCTAAACATGCTCTTCTTGGTCTTCGTCTGGACTTCTTCTTTGTATGCTCTATCTTCAAATACCTGTTTTACTATTCTTTCTTCAGCCATTCATTGTAGGTGGCCGAACCATCTCAGTTGGCTTCAATTTTTTTTCTATCGATCTTAACTTTAGATTTTGTCTATGGTAACCTACAAAGTATCTTGTCCTTGTTTAATTACCATATAAAAAGAGATGCAAATAACGTCAGGAGTGTACCCGACGATAATTTCGAATGCCTGTAGTATGTGTAGTAAATAAAGTAAAACGTGTTTTATTTATATCAGCGCCATTACGAGTAGAGAGTAAAAAATTTGTTATTTCGTTTTTATGTGTTTTTGAAGACTATTAAGTTAATTAATTCATTGTTTTTGAATTATCATGGTTCGTCAGTGCCAAGTTTGTCAGAAAACAGCCGAAATAACCAAGACTATGTATCCACAATACCATCCCCACTTTTTGTTAATTCATTCATTATTTCACTAC
The DNA here is from genome assembly GCA_963921935.1 of Galeruca laticollis. Taxonomy (NCBI): domain Eukaryota; kingdom Metazoa; phylum Arthropoda; class Insecta; order Coleoptera; family Chrysomelidae; genus Galeruca; species Galeruca laticollis. The sequence goes on from OY998185.1 coordinate 1,647,931, forward strand.
TGGCGTTGTAGTGATCCCTAAAGGACAGTAACGGCAAAAGGCTATTAGTATAGAAATAAGATTTAAAAATTAGGTTATTACAATATTTAGCGATCATTGATCTGGGACGGTCAATGTCAGTTATTAGTAGAAGCACGTTCTTGTTAATATATAAACAAACACGTACAATTTATAGACGGAGGTCAGACACTTACTAAGTAACGACCACAGCGTTTATGATTATTGGCCGCAGAAATAAACGTGTTGATGAATGAATAGCCCTCTCTATTGTATATTATTACTCTAAGGTATTACTACGTTTTTATACACTTGTGTTTTAATTCCTTTCGATACCTCTATTTTCCCGAGGAATGTATTTTTTATACTGTTAAACAATCTTACACATGCTCCTCTTCTTTACTGTATTTCCTTCTTTAATTTCCCATCTTCTGATATAATTGAACCCAAGTATTTGAATTTTTGGACTTGTTCTATATTTTCCTCTTCTGTATGCATTGTACGGCCTTGTCGTTTCTTTCCTATTATCACGGTCTTTGTTTTTTGTTCTCTTATCCTCATATTAATATTTTGTTGCCCCTTCTTGAATATCTCCAGATTTTCTTGCAAATTTTTGTTGTTTTTACCTCAGATTAACAAATAAAATAGATATGTTTGTTTTGACTTTTTCCTGTCCCAAACATTGAGTCACGTTCTAAGCTCACTTGCGGACACTTCCACTGCTTTGCAAATCCTATTTAGTTGCGGGAAAAAAGAAATTAAAAGTTTAATTGAAAATTTGTTAAAAAGCTATGCAAATGAAAAAAAGTCATTCTAACTTATGCATTAGAGTCGCTGCTTTTAAAATTAATTAGTAGTACTTGAATTTTATTTAATAAAGGCATATTCTTATATAAATTTTAAACAAGTATTTGTTGTATCCTTAGATACCTTTATGGTTATAACTAAAAGCGGCAACATTGCTCAAAATTTCAGTACCTGTTTAATGTGTCAATAGTAATCTATTTAGTAGTTTTGTCCTCGTTTAATTACCATATAAAGAGAGATGCAAATAACGTCAGAGTGTGATCGACGATCATTTTAAATACGCCGTCGTATTGTAGTAAATAATGTCAAATGTGGTTTGTTTATACGAGCGCCATTACGACTTGAGAGTAAACATGTAGTTCTTTCGTTTTGATGTGTTTTTCAAGACTTTAAGTGACAAAATAAAAATTTTATTTAATTAGTTTGATGTTTTTGGATTATCATGGTTCGTCGGTGCCAAGTTTGTCAGAAAACCATCCGAAAGTATCAAGGCCATGTATCTACAATACCATCCCCACTTTTTGCAATTCATTCATTATTTCACCACTGGCGTTTATAATTGTTGGCCGCAAAAATAAACTTGTTTATGAATGAATAGCCCTCTCTATGTTTATTATTACTCCAAGAATTTTACCTATAATCACCATGCCTTCCGCATAACCTTGTTCTAATATTAGTACCTTTTTCATTTCCAACGAAAATAATAGTGGGCTCAAGATACATCCCTGTTTTACCCCGAATGTGGGTTCAACTAGTTCTGATTTCTCTTGCTTAATTCTTATGAGTATGTTCATACAGGCTCTATATTCCTCTTATTACAGTTTCATCACTCTTCTATTTTTTAGAGTTTTCCATATATCCTCTCTTATATCTGGTCAGAGGCTTTTGTCAGGTCAATGAAGCAGCAGTGTATATTTTGCTTCTCTAATGGCTTTTCCACTTTTTCCCTAAGTATTTTTTTCCGAAATTTTGGCATACACTTTGGACAACTGTACTTGTCAATGTGATGCCTCCGTAATTTCGGCATTCTCCGTTATCCTCTTTTTTGTATATTGTGGTAATGATGCTCCAATTCCAGTCGTCGGGTGTTTTATCTTCAAGTACTTCGTTCATGAGCTCTGAGTGAGTGAGATAACTCCCTGCTTTTTCTGGAATTGTGATTAGCATGTCCGCAGTTATTTTGTCATGTCCCAGTGCTTTCCCCACTTTAAGTTTTTCTATAGCTTCTTTGACCTTCTTTTTGCTTATTTTTTCATTGCGATCTAATTCAGTTTCTTGTCTAGTTTGTATATTTATAGCATGTTTATTTTTATCTTCGTTTGTCCCGTCTAAAAAAGTTCTTTAAAGTACTCCCTCCACTGTTCCATGATTTTATCCTCGGTTACATATAAGATTTCCATTTTTATCTTTTATGTTTGATATCGTTTTTTTCTTCCCTTGTCTCATATGTTTTAGCGTTCCGAAGAATAATTTAAAAAAAAAGCGAGTAGGAGATATAAAAAAAACGGAATACTGCAGTAAAAGAAGAGTCCATCCAATACAAATGAATAATGCCGAACAAGGAAAGTATCAGCAAATTTTGACCTTGAAATCAAAAATGATGTAAAAGTGTTGAGCAAGTTACGGCTATCGCTGTTACGAGAAATAGTTAGAAGTGGCGTCAGGAGCAAATAAATGATCATACAAAGACATAGCTGTACACCTCATTGCTTCGATTTGGGAAAATGCTTTGGATATCGTTTAATACCGTTTGAAGGAAGTGATCTCGGCTAAAAAACCACACCTACCACGCAATATAAGAAAAATATACTAGAATGAGAATATGTTCTTTGAAACGAATTAAAGTTTCAGATTGTCGGACACAACAGATGTGTGTTTGTATGTGGGTCAAAAGAAGAGATAGTTTAAGAAGCATGTACTGGGGGGCTAGATAAGAATGCAGTGTGCTGTATCTCGGAACTAGGTTAAAAGATATCGTTTACCAAATTCCACCAACAATGAAAGATGACATGAAAATGCGAATACAAGAGATCATTCAAAGCTTGTGAAGAGTAGAAATTGAAGCTGCTGTAATGTCCACGCCTTAGATGCATTGAGTGTGATTGACAACAGTTTGAACATCTAAGAAGGCATTTACTGTTTCGACCCTTACTATGTGAAATGTTAAAAGCAGGAGGAGTACTACTACAAGAAGAAATTTGTGAAATTCTAAGAAAAGGAGCAAATGCCGGAAGAATGGTCGTAATAATTAGTTCAAGAAGTTTGAAAAAGAAGGTTAGAAAAGAAAGCTGCCAAGATTGGACTAATAATTCTCGAAAACAAAACTAAACATATGGTAATGGGACAAACACAAGAGGAAGCAGAACAATTAACAATGTTGTCAGGTAGAGGAAACTACGAAAGGGTCAAATAATTTTTATATATAGAAGTAATAGTAAATGAGGAAGGCTAAATTGAAATTTAGTGAAGCCTTAATTACCGGAATACACAACTTCGACCTAGGACGAACGTTGGAAAAGCTTGAAAAGCTATCGGTAAGAAATGAAGTAAAAAGAATGAAGATATACGCAAATGATTATATATTCAAAAAGTGCACAGTAGAAGAATTTATAGAAGAAGGGAATAAAAGGTTAAAAAATATACAAGTATGTATATGCGAAGTACCAAAAACGGTACAGCAGAAAGAAGAGGTCCAAAAGATTCTAGAAGGATATCACAATGATCCAATGTTTGGAGGACATGTAGGATACAATGGATTATTAAAGAAACTAAGAGCAAATTTTAGGTGGAAAAACATGGAGATGTAAGGAAGTACGTAAAGAATTGCCATAAATGCCAAATGAATAAAGCAAAACTTAGTCATAAGGAAAAATTTGTCATCACAGACACATCTATAAAACCGTTTGAAATAATTTACATAGACACAATAGGTCCTTTTGTAGAAAGTAACAACGGGAATCGTTATTGTATAACAATATAATGCGAATTAACAAAATACGCGGTTATGATACCGGTCAGGAACAAAGAGGCAACCACAATAGCAAAAGCTATATTTGACAATTTTATATCAAACTATGGATTGATGAAAGAGATAGGGACAGGCCAAGGAACGGAATATAAAAATGAGATAATGAAGAACTTAGCGGAACTTTTAAAAATAAAACATAATTTTTCAACGGCATAACACCATGAAGCGATAGGCAGTTGTGAAAGATTACACAGAACGTTTAATGAGTATATAAGAAACTTTATCAAAGATTCTAGGGATAACTGGTGCGAATTTGTAAAAATGTTTGCATATTGTTATAATTCAACACCAAACACGTATCACGGATACACTCCTTTTGAGTTATTAGACGGGAGAAAACCCAACTTACCAGAATTCTTAAATGTAGAAATAGAACTGTGTTACAATCTTGAAAGATACGATAAAGAGTTGAAATATAAGTTACAATGCGCAAATGAAAGAGCCAAACCGTTTTTGATAGAAAATAAGGTAATTAGAGTGAATAATAGTGAAAACGAATCTTCGTCCGTAAACTTTAGGGTAGTGGAGTTAGTTATTCTAAGAAATGAGGAAAGAAATAAGTTTGATCCACATTATTTAGGGATGTTTAAAATAATGAAAGTAAAAGGCGTAAATTGCGAGATTACATCTCAAAACAATAAAAAACAAATCGTTCATAAAAATCGGTTATAAATACCATAACGAAAACATTTGTAAATAAGTGAAGTGTGACAATAAACAAACAAGCAGTGTTTAATAAACAAAACAATTAGTGACAACTATTAACGTTATAGGTAGTATCGAAAATTTATCAACGATAATTTTTCTCTTGCAAGAGGGGATGATGTGATGATCCCAAAAAGACATGTGAAACATAACAAAACACGTCCGCTTTGTAAAACATCGTATTCGCACGACCTTCAAGGTCAAGAATACGGGGCACTGACTGCGTTAGTTTTAATACTTCCTATAAATAGAAAAGTTCAACACTTTGAGGAATGAATCATCATCATCATGTTTAGGTCCTTCAGAACATTATCCATCACTCTAGAGAATGTGGCTGGGGCGTTTTTTAATCCGAACGGCATTCGCATATATTCGTAATGTCCGTTCTCGACGTTAAATGCCGTCTTTGGGATCGAATATGGGTGCATTTCAGTTTGGTGAAATCCAGACGCTAAATCTAGTGTTGTGAAGTATTGGCGTCTTCCAAGTTTGTCCAATATATCGGTCACGTTGGGTAATGGATATCGGCCATGGATTGGTTTTTTGTTGATTTTCCTGTAATCAACGACGATTCACCATTTCTTTTTACCACTTGCGTCCATTTTCTTGGGCACACACCATAAACCGCATGGTGATTGCGAGGGTTTTATAATGCCATCTTCTAACATTTTTCTAATTTGGTTTTGAACTTCTGTTTTGTGCATGAAGGGGTATCTATGGGATTTGGTGTGGACAGGTATCTCATCGGTTGTTTTAATTCCATGCTTAACTTAGTTTGTAAAGGTTAGATTTTGATCGGGTCGATGTAGGATGTCTTTTTATTTATTAAGAAGATTTTTGATAGCTGTTTCGCGATTCATGTGGTCAGTTCTGATGAGAGAAGAATCAAACTCGTCGTTATTGTCGGCGAGGTCGGGTAAAATTTCTTCGAGGTGAAAACATTCGAATTCGTCATTATTATATTTGCTAGCGAAGTGGTTCAAGAGGTTTTCATTAATTTCTAATAATACTGTTTTGGAAGTGGGATTTGAAATTTTGATTATATTTTTACCGTTGTTCATTTGGAGGAGGGAATCTGGTTTTCAACGATATCGTTAGTGATTTTAGGAATGATAATTTCGCCGTGTGGGCTGTTTGTTTTTATTTTTAGGCTTATTTCAGAATGAAATAGGGCTATTATAGAGAGTAGCATGACGCGACTTCGGAAAAAGTTCACTGCAGTTTTTCGTTTTGGTGTTCCCTGATACCAAAATCACCTCATATATGTATATATAATGTATGTGTTATAACGGAATTTGTTAGCACGATAGAGGGCGTATTTTTGTGACGGATCGAAACCAAACTCGCTACAAAAATCGGTTGGGCCCAAATCTTGGACGAGTAGCCGCCAAATCGGCCCGGTAGAAACAAAATGGCGGCCCGTCAAAGTTGAAAAAAAATCGTATTTCCTTTGTTCTTCATTTGACGCAAAAAAGTTACTGAGATTTTTCATAGACCTTAACACGTTCTACAACTTTTGTACTTAACGTTTTTCTCTAAATCGTACATTAAAACATTTATTTAAGGAAATTCACAAATTTACCATAATTTTTTTAAATTTTTGGATTTGATTTGACGCCAAAGTGATACTTTGGTTTTTTGTACATCTCAAAACATTCTATTACTTTTGTATCTAATTTTTTTATTTTGCAAAAATGTTACTGAGATAAGCCTGTCCAATTGGTCCTGTGCCATTGGTATTTTTTTTTAATACGGCAGTGTGAGGATGAATTTCGATTTTTTGTAAATTAAATTCTTTTCGATAGTGTAAGGGTATTTTTAAGTGATCGTTGTATAATGTTTTATTTTGAAGATTTTTGTTTTAATTTTCTATGATCTCGTATACCTAGGATACCATCGAAATGGTCGTGAAAATCCATTAAGACAAATTCTAAATTCCCTCATAGGGGCTTGAATTCTTGAAATAAGGGAATGTTTGCTTTGTAATCTGAGTTGCTACTGTCGTTACAGGTGATTATAGGGGTTTTATTTTGAAAGATTTCGTTAGGAAAATATTTTTCGGCTATATATGGTCGGAGTAAGGATGGGGACAACCTGTGTCAATTAGTAATTTTAAGGGAGTTTTAGATATTTTTATGAAGGGTAGTGAATTAGGGGTTAGATTATTTAAGTCTATTTTTCCTTCCGAGAGGGGTCGCCTAGACGAAAATTTTTAGATTAGGTATAGTCTTCTTCGAATTATTCGGAATCGGAATGTTGGGGAAAGTCGATGTAATTACAATCTTAATTTTCCGTGCAATGGTAATTGTCGTAATTATGATCGGAAGATTTTTGGAAGTCGTTATCATTATGATCTATTTCTACGTTTGTTAATTCTTCGAAAGCAAATGGTAATTTCCTATTATTTCGGTACCGGTTTTGAAAGTGATTATATGGTCTTTGAGGTTGATTGGAATTTTTTGTAGATGGTAGTCGACTCGAAGTTGACATAGGCTCGGTTTTATTAGTAGTTTTTTGAGAATTCTTTGGTGACAAGGCATTATTTGGTTTACCAAATACTTGCTCGTTCGCAGGGAATCTTTGCGGTACCTCTCGAGGTTGTATGTTTATAGGCTGGCTTGGAAATTGGGTTCTTTGAATATTAAATGGGTTATTATAAGTGTTGTTTGGTCTCTGATGAAAATTTGGATAATTTTGGGGTTGATATTGTATAGGTCGAAATTGAGGTTGATTCCTTGGAGGATAATTAGACTGTGATGGTCTGTGATTGTAATTGTGTTGATTTTTATGACTCGGTTGGTGAAAATGTCTTAGATTTACATGTTGTTCAAGAAGGGAATGATTTATAACTAGGGTTGTTGCTTCAACAATAGACCTTTTCGTCACATTTTTTTTTGTGCGCATGCGTGCAGTTCAGCCATCTTTTTCGTACTGTTTCCTAAATAAGCATGTTAAAATTCATGTGTACAAATAGTTAAAATCGACAAACTTTAAACAAGTACCTAATACTTATTATAAAGAAATTGAGAGAAAAATGAATTAATAAGTGTCTTAATTAAAAAATAGATTTTACAAGTCGACTATGTTATCTGTACGAAAAGGAAAAATAAAACGGTGTTGTTATGGAGTGTGTATAAAGAGTAATACATGTTATAAATTATTTAAAACCAGTACATAATATATATATATATATATATATATATATATATATATATATATATATATATATATATATATTATTTTATAAATTTTCCTTAACCTTGCTTGCAATATATAGATGTACTTAATATGTACTCGTAATCAATATTCTATGATTAAAAAGATAATAACTGTTTTGCTGCGACGTACCGGGGTTGACTACCGATTCAATAGGAACGGTACAGATACAAGGTTTGAACCGACCTGTCGCGAAAACGTTACGGTCCCGAAAAATTTTATAACGTTGAGTCAATGGTACCTCCTAGCAAAGCGACTAATATGTTTATATCAGATAAGTTTTAAATTTCATTATTATCAATATTCATTATGAACCTAAATATTAATTTTGGAGTTTCTACATGTGCTGACAATAAATGATGTTTAGTAAGGATAAAATAATTTACCTAATTTTATTTGGATAATAATTTTTCACCAATTTTTATTTAGATAATAGATTGTATTGCCTATAACACTTTAATCACATTTTAATTATTCACAATTATACGCTTCAACTGATTTGTCAACAATGACTGAATCTTCAATGATTTGTTTTAATGATGGATTTGTTTGTGGAGATAATGTTGCATCCCTAAAACATATACGAAACTTTTAAATTTCCGCTCTTTCAAAATTGCTGCTGCGCTTGCGCTTGTCAAGTGATGAAAAATACTATGGATCTGGGATTTTTAAGTAGAAGTAGAGTTCGCAATTCTGCGTTAGAGTTTGATATCAATACTGCGATGGCAGTAATTTCATTTTGACCATTTTAGTCACAGGGGCGATTTCAGGATCTGAGTTTATTTTTAAATTTAATCTCATTTTTGTTATTTTAAGCCTTTCTAAAAAATCAAGTATGTTATAAATTGTTGTTATGAAACGTGTCGGTCCGTTTTATCTCCGAATTTTTCGCGAAGGGCTGTTCTGACTTGCGGATATGCATTTAAGTCAGGGCGGCATAGCAAAAAGTCGCCAAAGTCTATAATTTTGGAACAAATAGCAGCAAATACGAATTCACTTAAACTGTTATCGTTAGTAATTCCGTATCTACCGATCTATTTATTCGCAGAATTTATAAATGATTCGAGGTGCTCCTGTCTTCCGGAGAAGTTGCGGAGGGTGTAGGAAATTTCTTTTGTGGCTTGGATTGTTGCCATTTCTGATTTGACTTTGGAATTATTGGGATCGATTCTTAGTTCGCTCAAAGTATTTACAATTTGGTCGATATTCATAAATTTAAGGAAAGTATGATATTTAGAGGAGTAGAAAAATATAGAAAAGATATATGTAGCTTTTGGGGAAATTTACTTTCTACTTATGTAGACAAGATTTTACCCTTATACCAAAATAAAATATAAAAAATGATTGCAGAACAAATTTATTTAAAATTCACTTAAGGAAGGTATAACTATTTAGGAGAATAAGAGCTCAACACTGACTTGCTTGAGTTTTTTCTTCTTTGTAGTTTTCTTGGTCCAGGTGAATGGTTGAAGCCAACGGTGAAAGACAATTTTCTTCAGAATTTCACTGCCTGGGTACTACTGACTGCGCCAATTATGGTTTTCACTGGCAAAAACTACTTTTTAAAAACTTTATTTAAACTAGTTGACAATTATCAATTACAATATATGGTGTTTACGACTTCAGTAAACACAATGTATGGATGTCTGAGGTTGGGTGATTTTTATATGAGTACATTATCATTAAGGAAAATAACTTAACTATAAAACTACACTTTAGATAAGATTAATCGATACTTAAAACTATATTAGTGGGGAATTTGAAAGTCATAACTCACGTTAGCTAATGGACCCTAAATTTGCTACGTCTAATAAAGGGCACGACTTGGTTCTCATAAACTAAAGCAAAGAATACAGCAAACTCTTTACACTCTACATCTTACTTTCGGAAAAACTTTAATTTTTGAAGATTGAACTACATACATTTGAAAAACAGGATTTTTTTAAGTTTTATATTTGCAACCTTGTAGAAAATATATATAACAGGTAGTGACTTAACTTGATATGCGAATAAATTTGAATGCTATATAGAATTATTAGTATTCTTACTTCTTGCTACGTTGAACATTTTCCGCTTCTTTGATGAATATCTATCATTATACATTTCCCGCATATTGTTGGGGCTATGTGCGAAGGCAACGAAGTGACCAAGAGCTAAATCGGTTCCTCTGTATACAACACAACTCCTCAAAATATATTGAACGTCACCCACGTGAATCTTTTTTGGTATTTCCTCCAATTTGCACGTGACCTTACATATTTTAGTACTTGTTCATATCTGTTCCACAAAAAAGAAAACTGGATTTAAATACACATTTTTTCGACATTGGAAAAAGTAGTTCGGCTTAAAATTTATTATTTGATCTGCACCTCTAAATTATAAATGTTTTGCAATTCCATGTCCAAAAATGGAGCAGGTTCAATCTTTTCATATGCACATTCGTAACAGTAGCTACGTTTTAGTCCCGAATAACCACTATTTTAATGAAGATTTGACATCTGAATTTGTATACAACTGAGATAATATCTTTTGGGTTTTTATTATATACAACAACTTTATAACATAACTCATCTCGAAGCCTATACATTTTTGTATTTACACCCTTGATCACAATAGTACCTACATACAGTTGCTGCCAGTTCGCTTTTATTTATGACAAATGAGGTTAACAAATCTTTAAAAGATTGACTATCGCAGAAACCGCTGGCGACTATTTGAACTACCCAATCAAATCCACATGTGTTGGATAGTGTAACTTAACTTCTATTGGTTTTATAGGTTTGAGGCCTTCTAGGTTGCCATTTCGCTTTAATCCAACCCTCTAGCACTTTTATGTTCGAAAAGTCCGTCGTTAAAAACCCTGCTACTGGTTCCAAGTAGCTTGACCTTTTTCTCTTCTCATATGCCATATTTTTCCAATTTTCAACCTGATTTTCCTCCATGTCTTTTTTTTTGAAATTGTCATTGGGGTGGGGGGAGGGGGTCAACTTTAGTTTAATTCATGAACTTTAACTAACGAGGGTTAGGAGGAATTTTGTTTTTGTTACTTATTTTTGGAAAAAAATTTCAATAAAAAAGTAATACATATTTCTTTTATATATTTTACCAAGAATATTTTGTTTTTGTTGGTGGTGCATAAGAATGCATTAGGAGTTGACTCCACTAACTTATACATTTTTCGGAAATTGTCATTAAGGGGCTAACTTTATATAATGAGATTCAAATAACTAGGGGGAGGGGCGATTCTGTTTCTGTAGGTATTCGAAGGTGACCTATTTATAAAAATGATGCTTATGTTATGACTAGTCAGAAAAAGTGGGTATTGAGTTGTGGAAATGAGGAATGGAAAAGTTTATTTTTTCTCAACCAATATGATTATCAAAAACATCGAAAAATGTATTGAGAATCGCTAACCTAAACTAAACAGAGAAATCAATGCTCCATTTCTTTCAACATTATCAGGATTGTCTCCTCTACCAGGATATACAAATTTTATATGTGTTTGGTTCGAGTATCAATAGTTTGAATTGTTCTCGCAAATTTGTGGCCATATAGAAAATAGAGGCCTTCTGCATCGGAAAGGATGAATCGGTGAAACATTAAAATTTTTGCCAAACGTTTTGGCCAGGACATTTTCTATAGTCTTTGCTACAAAGTTGGGTAGCGGGGCATGTTTTTGGCACCCCTCCAATGTCAACAATTTGGTACCGGGAAAAAATGTATTACCTCATTAAACATTTTTATTTTAAATAGAAGTTTTTTTTATCTAAAAAACGAATTTGTCCGATAAATATGTTGGGCGTTTTGATTCGACCGACACCCCGAATATGGCAAAGTTATGCCATCAAAAATGTATTTCCTAGCTGCAAATTTTTGTAGAATCGCTTATGTTAAACATATTAAACAAATTAGTAACTATGGGGTCAGTTAAACTGTCTTTTTAAATTGCATTTATTTTGTTTGCCACATTATGCTCTTTCGTCTTAAAACATGTATGAATTCAAAATTAAAGTGAAAATGTATTAATACTAAATAAACTGCCTCTAATTTCATAAGCCGTGATTTTTGTATTTGATATTATTTATCTTATGCCGACGGGTTCAAGTGAAAACTGTAGATACATTATACTACCTGAATACTAGCCCAAAGCTTTTATGGTTCTTTTTTCCCTCATAGGTAATGTAACCTACCTGAAAGAATATGAAACAGAAAGACAGCGACACAATATGAGCTTGATGGCAGGTATAGAAGGACTGTATAGAATTTACAGATCGAATTTGACCTCTCTAGTCCTTCTAAGAAGTCTAGGATTGCAGGCAATTGATGTATTAAATTCTGTTAAGGTAAAGTAATTTCTTTATTGTGGTATTATGAAGTAAACATTTTGAAAAGGCATGCAATATTTCTTGTTTTAAAATCATCTTGAGACTCCGAAATTGAAACTAAAGATCGGTTGAAATTAGTGTACGACTTTTGAGTGCCCATTAAAAACCTATTCAAAGTGTAATTAACAAAATTAATTTATATTTCAAAAATGTATTATTACTTACAAACAAATTAAATAGTAGTAGTAGTAGTAGTAATTGTTTGATTGGAAAATGATAATTTCAAAAAATAAATTACCAGCTTTCCAATTGAGTAGTTGCTGTAATAAATAATCGTTGTTTTAAGAGTAACTTATCACTTTCTCTAGTCGATTGCACTCTAGAATGTCTTTTGTTTTTAGGAGTCATTTTGTCTCCGAAGATCATCATAACTATATTGACGCTTCACTAATACCATTTCGATATAGTTTGTTCCGTGTTTTCTCTTTCCATCTTTCCTACCCTTTTTAGGCTTATTTCAGAATGAAATAGGGCTATTGTAGAGAGTAGCATGACGCGACTTCCTAGATTCCAAAACCACCCCCCGTTCCAAAGGTTATATATATATATATATATATATATATATATATATATATATATATATATATATATAAACATAGAAAGGGACCTGCAACACTCTGTATACTATAATATGGAGTGAAATGCTACACTATATGCAAATACAAAATTTTAGAATTTGAATTATTTCTTGAATCGTCCGAAATAGAGACAAGCTGTATCATTCATTATTCAATAGAGAAAATAAACAAGAATCAAACTGAAGAATCATAAAGGAAATTTTCAATACACTTTGTAAATACACATATGTGAAATATATAACATGATTTCTAGCCTTTGAGAGAGAGAATTTTGAACGTTACATTATATAAATTATAACAATCATAATTATTTAGTATATGTCAAGGTAAAAAATCAAAATAATAATAACATTAAGTTTATAAAAGTATGACGTTTGTGAAATGAATTGTCATTTCGAATAAATCTAATTGAAAGAAAAAGAGCTGTAATTTCTAAATATTTTGGAATATAATTTAAAGGAAGTAATATATCAGATTTGATAATTTAAAAATATTAAACAGAATGTCCTAGAAGGATAAATGAGCAATTTGAAACTTGAGATGAAATTTGTCAACAAGAATTTTCATAGTCAAATTTGATTGGTGGATTAGATTTGAAATATTTTGATCAGCGGCAAGCGTATTGAAAACTGAAAAAATTGAATAAAAAAATTTTGTTTATAATGTACACTATTCACTAGGTAGAATTCTTTTTGGTAGAGGTGAATGGGTGAAAAGCAAAATTTTTAGAAAAATAATTCAAAACTATTCAAAAAGCAGCACATTGGAGTGGTAACTATAAAAGAAATGCATTATTCTTAAATATAACTCAACAAATTTATGAATCAAGCAGATAAACCTAGACTTAACAAATAATTGGTAAAAATTATAGAATACTAACCGTAAAATTTCATCTGTATAACCAAGTAAAATATCGTATCGTGGGAATGGTGTCTCCACGATACATTTCAGAAAGAGCTGCACTATGGAATTCCATTTAAAATGTTTTGATGTGGATGAAATATAACATCAATTTTGGCTATTACCCAAGCACCATAGACTGTGTGGCTTTCCAGGAGGTAATCTAAAAACAATCAATGAGATGTTTTAAAATGGAAAAGTGAACAGGTATTTAAAACTATTTCATTCAAATAAAAAAGGTTAAATAAACTCACTTGTGTTGTGCAAATATTTGAACTTTGATGTTTCATACACTTTAACCATCGTTATATTCGCCATTTTATTTCATAGAGAATTTTGTAACCTGATTCGTTTTTTTAAATGTGTATATAATGTTGCATAATTTGTAATCACATATAATAATAATTCATTTGAGTGTATGTGTTGTTTGAATGAATGATCATCGTAGATAGTTTGTTTTTATGAGTTTTTTGTAAATGAATAATATATTTGTTTTTCTAAATATTAAATAACGTTTTTCACTTGAAAGATTTGAAATTGCATTGTTGGAAAGTTTCATTTCTCGATGATTGCTCCATCTATTTTGCAAAGCTTTTTCATAGACCTTAACATGTTCTACAACTTTTGTATTCAACATTTTTATCTAAATCTAACATTTATTTAAGAAAATTCACAAATTTACCAGAATTTTCTTTAGTTTTTGATATGATGCCAAAATGTTACTTTGGTTTTTTGTACATCTCAAAATATTCTATTACTTTTGTATCTAATTTTTTGTTTTGGTTTTATGCAAAAATGTTACTGAAATAAGCCTGTCCAATTGGTCCTGTGCCATTAGGATTATATTTTTATAATGGTGAATACATATTTTCTTATATGTTCTAGAATTATTACCTTCTTAAGATCTTTCCATCAAATACATCCCTTTTATCCTATTCTTAGCTGATCAGTTGTTCCCATATATAAATAAGAGTTGTTCCTATATCAATTGTTCATTATATATGTATTTTTTTATTCCAAAAAAATGTTCATTGGTTTTATATGTTAATTAGAGACTAAAAGACACATTTTTTATAGCTAAACACCAGGAATGCTTTTACAATTCTCTGATACTACTATGTCAAACAATTATCGGGAATTGGTCCATAAAACAACATGTTTATTTATTCATAGAGAACTATTCTATCTCCTTCAAAGTCCTTCCGGAATAATACAGTTACAAATCGACTTCTTTTCGCGAATTTCCTTGCATGTCTCGATGTGGCAATGTGAGTTTTGGGGAAAAAGAAAAATAACGTCTACAGCTATATCAGGGTAATACCGTAGGCATGTTTCAATTCAGTCTTCTATCTCGGCACCATAGCCAAAATAAGGCGTACCGATTGGTAACATTGTATCGGATAAGTGGATGCCGAGATCGCGGTCAGAAATGACTATTGAATGTCGATATCGATGACGGAACTAAACAGCTAACAGCGTGATTTTAGATGGGAATTATAATTAAGTTATAGGTATAAGATACATATTATATAAAGAATAGCAAGATGCACTAAACAAGAATATATCGTAGGTCAATACAAATTAATGACTGCTGCGTTTGGGACATTGTTGTCAACATAATGCTGCAAATTCCTTGGTCTTTTGATTTACTTTTTTTTCGCTTTGATGGATCTTTCGAATCCCGACCACCTGCAGATCGTTTTGTTCCTTGAATTAAAGTCTTTCTTCGACTTATTGTTGTAGGTTGTTCTTTAATTGTGGCTCTGAATGTATGTTTTCTAGGTAAATAACTACCAGCAGTAGCTAACTGCGAGTCGAAATTTGTTTTAAGCGTTTTATGCACATATTTATTATCTTTGGAGAAGTGCCATATATATTATGATGAACATGTAATAAAGTAATTAATTTCGTAAATTTCATTTTTGTAGAATCGTTGTCATTTCGTTCTGAATCTTCCAGCAAATTAGTTGTTTCTGGTTCAACATTTATTATTATTTCGTTAATTGGTGTAACTGCAATGTAAATATTTTGTTGGTGCAGTTATGGCGGGTGAATTGGGAAAATGTTCTTAAAAATGCTCATAAACTCCTGCTTGGTGTTTGCAAAACTTTTCTAATCTTCCTATTTCGCAAGAGCAAATTCCTAGTGTTACCTGAACATCATAGATTATATCTGTTTAATCACCCTGTAGATCATTGTTCTAATTTCAATAGTTAGTTTATTTAACAATTAAATTAATAAAAAAAAATATTTAAAAACAGTAGATACGAGTATTGCTTGTACGTTATTTTATGAAAATCAATAATAAAGTACGTCTTTCGAAATAATGGTTCGAAATAATGATTGATTTTACTTTTCCCCCAACCCTATCTTCGATGCGAGAAAAGTATTGGTATACCCCAAAAAAGTTGGAATTTTCGATTTTTGTTACTTATTTTTTTCGTTCTTCAGCAAGAACAACAGGAAAAAACGGTTTTTTGAAAAAAATTCTGTGTGTATGTCGTCGGCAAGTTCGTCTTGTTAGCACGATACAGACTCCGGAGTGTAACAGGTCACCAATTTTATGATTGAATATTGTTCAGGACATCTCACAGATGAACCCTATTGATTTTCAGCTCACCACAGCCAGTACAACAGGTGCTATAGTACTTTAAGTACGACATTTTTGTCATTTTTGGAGAAATTTCAGTTTGCTAGCACGATACAGACTCCGTAGTGTAACAGGTCACCAATTTTATGATTGAATATTGTTCAGGACATCTCACAGATGAACCCTATTGCTTTTTAGCTCACCAAAGCTTGTACCGGGTGTCCCAATAAGAATGGCTCTCGGCCATATCTCGGGAATCGTTTATAGTACAGCTTCGGGCAAAAAAAATTTATAACAAAAGTGACCTCGAGAAAAACCTGGAAATTATTTAGAGAGTTGTAGGTCCACCGCCAGAGGGCGTAATTAAATACCAAAAATTATAAAATGAATAATTTACAAATTTTGCCTAATTAAGATGCATTTAAACTATGACTATCGTATTCTTCAAGAAATTCAGCATATATTTTATTTCACAAGTTTTAGTCTATCTCTTCAAATAAAAGGTGGGGGGAAGCGGGAACTTTATTATGAAAAAACGCCTGTAATTCCAGTTCTACTTAACCTATCTATGCAAACTTAGTCTTTTTGAAGAGAGCTCCTTTCTACCAATGTAAGAGTTATAATTTCGAAACAACCTAATGAGTAACGTATACACTAGAGGGCGTTATTTATTTATTTTTTTAAACCTAGCTATCCTTGAAAAATGTTGAATGGAAACATGCAGTTTTAATTAAGGAATATAAAAGTAGATCAAATTAGCAACAGAATAGCGAAAACCGCATGTCGATATCTTTTTCGTATTACGAGATATCCTAAGAAATGTGTAAATTTTAAGCATTTTCCTTTAAACATAAATTACTCCGGTTTGACTGAACGGATTTTAACATGTTTGACTCCTCAAAATTGTCTTTCCTTGTTCTATTAATAACACTTCCAATTATTATGTCAATATTACTTATGCTGTCACCGGGAAACTGCGTTATGGAAGTTAAAATGGAAATATAACTTAAGGTATCTCGCTAGTGACGACTTAAATGTTCAAATTGTCGCCCATCATTTTGGATACAAGCGTTTATTCTTTGAAGAGTAGATTGAACAGAAGTCTCAATTTCTGCTCTCGAAATACTCTGAATGCCGTTTCGTATTCTTTCGATCATGTTAACCCTAGTAGTGGGTCTAATTGCACCAACAAGGTCTTTAATCCGGCCCCAGAGATAGAAATCTAAGACGGTTAAGTCTGGTGACCTGGCTGGCCAAAAAAATAGGCCTCCACGTCCTATCCACCTATCAGGGTAAGCATTATCTGAAAATTCTTTAACTTGTCTGGAGAAATGCGCCGGACACCCATCGTGCTGAAACAACATAGACCTACGAGTTGCTAGTGATATATCTTCTCTGCCGCGTCTTCTAAATACAGGAATATTTACATATCCAGTCGTTCTTAAGCGGTGTATGAGTCGACGTCTTTGGGGATATTGTATGGCATATACCCTAGCCGCAACAATTGCATTTCTCATACATTCAAAGTAAATGCCTATCCTATCATATCAAATGCTTCTTCGCTTGTAAGAATCATCTTAGATATAACTTTTAAGTAAATTTTATATAGAATTTAATGCACACAAATCGGGATGACACGTAAATGAACAAATTACTAGGTTTATTAATTTGACACAAGACATATATTTTTGTTTTGTTTTTTTCATGGCCCACTACTTGTTTTTATATATTTCCATTTTAACTTCCATAACGCAGTTTCCCGGTGACAGCATAAGTAATATTGACATAATAATTGGAACTAGTATTAATAGAATAAGGAAAGACAATTTTGAGGAGTCAAAAAATGTTAAAATCCGTTCAGTCAAACCGGAGTAATTTATGTTTGAAGGAAAATGCTTAAAATTTACACATTTCTTAGGATATCTCGTAATACGAAAAAGATATCGACAAGTGGTTTTCGCTATTCTGTTGCTAATTTGGTCTACTTTTATATTCCTTACTTAAAACTGCATGTTTCCATTCAACATTTTTCAAGGATAGCTAGATTTAAAAAAATAAATAAATAGCGCCATCTAGCGTATACGTTACTCAGTAGGTTGTTTCGAAATTATAACTCTTACATTGGTAGAAAGGAGCTCTCTTCAAAAAGACTAAGTTTGCATAGATAGGTTAAGTAGAACTGGAATTACACGCGTTTTTTCATAATAAAGTTCCTGCTTCCCCCCACCTTTTATTTGAAGAGATATACTAAAACATGTAAAATAAAATATATGCTGAATTTCTTGAAGAATACGATAATCATAGTTTAAATGCATCTTAATTAGGCAAAATTTGTAGATTATTCATTTTATAATTTTTGGTATTTAATTACGCCCTCTGGCGGTGGACCTACAACTCTGTAAATAATTTCCAGGTTTTTCTCGAGGTCACTTTTGTTATAATTTTTTTTTGCCCGAAGCTGTACTATAAACGGTTCCCGAGATATGGCCGAGAGCCATTCTTATTGGGACACCCGGTACAACGGGTGTTATGGCACTTGAAGTACCACACTTTTTGTTATTTTTAGGAGAAATTTCGGTTTGTTAGCACGATACAGCCCCCGAAGTGTATACAAGTGACCAATTTTTTGATTGGATATTGTTGAGGGCGTCTCACAGATGAACCCTATTGATTTTCAGCTCACTAGAGCCAGTACAATGGGTACTATGGTACTTGAAGTACCACATTTTTGGAGAAATTTCTGTTTTTTAGCTCGATACAGCCTCCGAAGTGTATACAAGTGGCTAATTTTATGATTGGATATTGTTAAACGCGTTTCACAGACGAAATCTATTGATTTTCTGCTCACCAAAGCCAGTATAACTGGACCTATAAATCCAGATATACTACGTTTTTGGTAATTTTTTGAGAAATTCCGGTTTGTCAGGACGATACAGCCTCCGGAGTGTATACAACTGACCAATTTTTTAGTGTTTTTAAATGAAACTCAAGGTCTCTAGTTAATTCCACAATATAATACAAGTTATTGAAAATTCTAAAAAATTGACAATTGTTTCGATAAATCAATATCATCGTCATATTCCACGAAGTAAGGGTCGAGACAGTCAATTTCATGACCAATTTTTTGATTGGATACTATTCAGGGCGTCTCACAGATGAACCATATTGATTTTCAGCTCACTAGAGCCAGTACAACGGGTACTATGGTACTTGAAGTACCGCATTTTTGGAGAAATTTCGGTTTGTTAGCACGATACAGCCTCCGGAGTGTACACAACTGACCAATGTTATGATAAGATATTGTTAAGCGCGTTTCACAGATGTAACCTATTGATTTTCAACTCACCAAAGCCAGTACAACTGGACCTATAAATCCAGGTATACTACATTTCTGGTAATTTTTTGAGAAATTTCCGTTTGTTAGGACGATGCAGCCTCCGGAGTGTATACAAACGACCAATTTCATAATTGGATATTATTTAGGGCGTCTCACAGGTGAACCCTATTGATTTTCAGCTCACCAAAGCCAATACAACTGGGCCCATGAATGCAGATATTCTACATTTTTGGTCATTTTGAAGAAATTTCGGTTTGTTAGCACGATACAGCCTCCGGAGTGTATACAAGTGACCAATTTTATGATTGGATACTGTTAAGAGCGTCTCACAAATGTCAGTGCAATGGGTTCCATAAATCCAGATATTCTACATTTTTGTTAATTTTTGGTAGTTTTTGGTAACTTTTGGTAATTTTTAGAGAATGTGCCTGATTACGTAAAAACTGATTTTTTCAGGTTATGTGGTCATTTTTTTCGATGTGTTTACTTTAAAAAACGATATATTAACTTGCAATAATTTTTATTCTCAGAAAATAACATTAAACGATAATTCAGTTTAAATTAAAAATTATAGAACACCTCATGCCCATACGGCAGAAATTAACGCACAAGTGAAAAAAATGATTAAAAATGGTATAATAGAACCATCCACGTGTCCATATAACAGTTCAGTACTACTAGTGCCTAAAAAGTCGCAAACAAGAGATAAGGCATGGAGACTATGCATAGATTTTAGACAATTAAATAAGAAAATTACACCCGATAAATTTCCGTTACCAAGAATTGACTCTATATTAGATCAACTAGGGAGGGCCAAATGGTTTTCTGTGCTAGATTTAATTTCGAGGTTTCATCAAATTCCTTTGGACGAGGATTCGAGAGATATTAGGTCATTCAGTACTGAATCTGGGTCAGATAGGTTTACCAGATTACCTTTTGGATTGAATATAAGTCCAAACAGCTTTCAAAGGGTGATGACGATGGCATTTACTGGGTTAACGCCAGAAAAAGCTTTTCTGTACATGGATGACTGGATAAGTTATAGGACGCTCTGAAAAGCATCACTTGAAAAATCTAAAACACGTATTTGAAACATGTAGAAAATTAAACCCACAAAAATGTAAATTTTTTAGAAAGGATAAAGGAGTCTTATCAGACAAATCTAAGTATGTTGTACAACGATACCCGGTACCGACAACAGCTGATGGGGTTAAGCGATTCGTAGCGTTTTGTAATTACTATAGAAGATTTATCCTACAGTTTGCAGACATTTGTTTACCTTTAAGTTCATTGACGAGAAATAACGCAAAGTTTAATTGGACAAATGATTGTCAAATTGCATTCGAAACACTTAAAAATGCATCCACCCACCAATTTTGCAGTATTTTACTAAACAGTAGGTATGTTTTGACAACCGGTGCTTCTAATACGGCTTGTTCTGCCATACTTAGTCAAAATTGTATTGGGACAGATCTACTTATAGCATTTGCATCGCGGAGCTTTTCAAAAAGTGAACTTAACAAACCAATCATTCTAAAGAAACTTACAGCTATACATTGGGGTATTAAACATTTCAGAGGTTATCTGTATGGAGCGCCTAAATTCTTAGTTAAAACTAAGCATAAACCATTGCAACATTTATTTTCAATGAAAAATAAAATATTTTTATGTTGCACCGAAAGTATATGGTAGGCAATAAAGTATTAAAACATTTGCATATACTAATTTGTGAAGTACCAAAGTACCAAGTAAGGATGATATAAATGACTTACTGGCAAAATATCACAATGATCCGCTCTTTGGAGGGCATTGTGGACAGAAACGCTTACTTAGGAAATTTAGAAACTTTTATAGATGGACAAAAACAGTGGCTGATCATGCCACAAATGTCAAATTAACAAATCTAAAATCTCATGTAGAACCATTGGTTATAACTCCTCCCCGCAACAAGCATAGTGTGTATAGATACAAACGGTCCGTTCTTGAAGTCTAATTCTAATAATGGTTACTATCGGTGACTATTCAATGTGAATTTACGAAGTTCGTAGTCATAAAGAAGCGAAGACAGTAGCCAAAGCAATTTTTGAACAATTTATTCTAATATACGGGCCGATGAAAGAAATCAGAACTGACATGGGTCTGGAATATAAAAACGAATTACTAACAAACATTTCTAAATTATTAAGTATTATAGTATCTCAACAGCATATCACAACGAATCTAGGTGGATGCGAAAGAAATCATAGGGTTTACAAAGAATATGTCAGGAGTTACAACGAAACACACACATACTGGGATGTATGGTGTAAATATTATGATTTTTGTTGCAATACAACACCAATTTCGTATCACAATTATTATTACTTATATATGTGAGACGAAGTAACCTACCAGATGAATTAGTTAATGGGAACATTAAACCAATTTATAATGATGACGCTTCTCTGCAAGAGATAAGGTATATGTTACAGACAGCGCTTACACGTGCTAAAGTATTCCTAGAAAAAAGTAAAGAAATTAGAAAAAAAAGTCATGGGATTTAAATATCAATCAAATTCACTTAAATAAAGGGGATGAAGTAACCTTAAAAAATGAGAAAGCGCATAAATTAGATGCTAGGTATAACGGACCGTACATCGTACTTGATACAATGGCCCTAATTGCGTTATAGAAGCGAATAATAGCAAACAAAGTACCGTTCACAAAAAATTTTTACAAAAGTACTACCCTAATTAAAAAAAATTGTGAATATATGTATAATTTATTGACATTATTTTATTATTAGTGCTAATGTACAATCCTTATTTATCTTATAGGTTATTGGGTACCCAAAAATCAACATATGTCATATATTTGTATTTATATTGATTACATTTTTCTCAACTATAATAATACATTTTTTTGATCTTTTTTAGGATGTACTTAGACATACATAAAATGCAAAGATCATCTATGAGTAATTAGTAATTAACTTTGTCTAATCATTTTTATTTGTTTACCATTTTTCGAGTCAAGTTCATTATAGTATCTTCTTAGGCAATACGCACCAGCAAATAATAACTTATCCACATTAATAGTGTTTAAATTGGGGTTTCAGCTTTAGTTAGTTTAGAGACGAAATTCCAGATTTGTTCACCTTGTAATTTCGTCTTTCAATGGGTGAGCATATAAACACTTTATAGATCATTGTTCTAATTACAATAGTTAGCTTATTTAACAATTAAATTAAAATTCAT
Organism: Galeruca laticollis; assembly: GCA_963921935.1. Classification (NCBI taxonomy): domain Eukaryota; kingdom Metazoa; phylum Arthropoda; class Insecta; order Coleoptera; family Chrysomelidae; genus Galeruca; species Galeruca laticollis. The sequence continues at coordinate 1,670,710 of OY998185.1, forward strand.
TTAGATTATTTAATAACAATAGAAACGAGTATTATTGGTACGTGATTTTATTAAAATCAATAATAAATTACTTATAGAAAGTCTTTCGAAATATGGGTTGATTTTTATTTAGACTTCGAGCTGAACTCAATGTTTATGTTATAATAACCCATTCATGTTTGGCATTGCATTTTTACTAATGAAGGTACTTGTAAAAGTATAAGTTTGCAACAACAGTTTTTATAAATAAATATTAACTACGAAAAGACTTTTAATCCACCATATCTGGATTTCGTTCGCTTGGCACCTTGTAGCAATCTGCATCCACCTTCACTATATTTTCTTTTTTTAAATAGGAATATTTGAATAATTGATGTCCCAAACGTAACTGGGCATTAATTTCTATTGACCTACGATATGTTCTTGTTTAGTGCATCTTGCTATTCTTTATACATATATGTATCTTATACCTATCACTTAATAAAATGGTGTTAAATAATATTTAAACATTGCTTGTGTGGTCATTATTCCCATATAAAAGCACGATTTTAACTGGGTTTAGTTCCGTCATTGATCGCGGCACTCAATAGTCATTTCTGACTGCGATCTCGGCACCCACTTATCCAATACAAACAATGCAACCAATAGGAACGCCTTATTTTGGCTATGGTGTCGAGATAGATGTCGGAGTTTTTGGCCAGAAATTCGTTTAAGATTCCAGTCGCCATTTACTTTATTTCAACAATATTAAGTTCAACCATTGAATACTCAATGGTTCCAATAAAAACGTTCATGCCCGGAAATACCAAGATAAGTTTTTCACATATCTATACTTCTCTGCACTGTATCACTCATACGTGTACGTTTTTAATAAATTCGATTAACCGTTTTTATATGTTTTCAGTGCTTTCGCAAACCAAATTACATTTTAACTGTCAAATTTAAGACATATTATTTGATTGATCCTTTAAAAAATAGCAGAACACACTTGGGATATATAAAATAAGTGATATATAAGGCTCAAACTCTGTGTGAGGATAGAAACACCTGTGCCAAATTAAATGACAAATTCCCGGTACTTCCATTGCCATGTATTGATGATCATAAATACCTGTACCTACTTATTTGTTTGGTGTAAATTATTGTTATGGGCGATTCTCTGTAAACTCGTAAACGGTAAAGCATAAAAATATAACTATGCCTCTTAATATAAATTAAAGGCTGAACTTTATTGTGCTATTTTATTTAAAACGATAACAAATTTACTTTTTAAGCTAAAAATTATTGAAGCCTTAAAAACACAGTATCCAGGTTGTTACCACTTAGAGATAATTTAAAATAAAAAACTATGAAGACTAATTTAATTTTCAGTTCATATCTATAAATAGAATATTTAATTTATGTTCATGCGATAAAACAAGGTCTAGTTTCTTATTTTTTAAATGTAATAATGTCATGATAAAAGTTGTCCGAAGTTTTTCTAAACAGTCCCCTGTCAAAAATTTAAAACTAAATTAGAAAAAATCTGTTATGTTTACACACGTTTTTTAGCGTGATATGAAACGCGACCAGTGTGAAGTTAGCAACATTGCCGAGAACGGCGTCATATGCCATTTTTATTTAGTGTCCAAGCGCCAAGGTGTAGATACGCGTGTTGGTAAGTGATTTTAATACTATTAATTGGATTAAATATTTATATAAATTGTTTTTTAAGTCTATACTTTGTGTCCAAATTTGTTGGTAGTTTCATATCGAATAACGTTTCAATAGTTTTGTAAATATTTTGAAACTAAACCAACATACACAGTCCACTGGCTACAGTCCCATGCCTAGCATTATGACAGGGGATTGCTCTATGTGCCAGGGGACTGTATATCTCCTAAAATTGGTAATTATTAAAAGACTTTGTTTACATACTAGAGTTGCACAAGTTTGACTTGAATGTTTGAGATTGACTTGAGTTTGACTTTAAATTAAGTCAAACTCAAGTCAATCTTTCTGACAAATAATTCAAGTCAAATCAAACTGGACAATGGTTACAGGTTTGAAAATTGAAACTGTTTGTCAAACTAGTTAGAAAAATAATTTATTTAGTAGATATACCTTACATGGGTAAAATATTTATATTAAATATAGTAAGTAGGTACAACAAATGCATTTATTTAAAACAAAAAGAAAATACATTATTTTAAACAATTCTTTTAATCAACCAAAGTTCTAACAAATTAAGTGAAAGTAACTATATATTAGTTTGACTTCCTGCGATCCTTGTGTGATATTTGTTAAGAATACTTAAGCTACGAATTTAAACACATTAATGTTCTAATAGACTGGTCATTTAATCGGTTTTGTTTCTTGGAGACTGTCAAAGAAGCTCTCGAAAAATAGCGTTCTATGCAGGCAGGTGTTGCTGGGGTGGCAAGAAAGTCTCGCCATTTTTGATAAAGTTGGAAATGTAGTTTCGTGCCGTTTCCACCACCTTAGTATGTCCTCGGTACTGTCAGCTCGTGATTCAGCTGCGTATTTGTCGATTTCGTATCTCCATGAATTTTAGTTTCTATTTATTTTTGGAGATGATTGGAAAAGTCCAAACAAGTCTAAATCAAAATCGGTAACTCCATCAGACTTTTTTTCAAATACACTGACTGTACATTTAGTTTGGGTTTGGGGTGACTCTTTGTCAATGTAAGATGAATAATAATTTTCTTTATAAGTTTCTTCAAATTTCTTGATGGCTTCATCTTTTAAGGATTGCCGTTATGTCGTTAAAGAAAACGTTTCAATTTTATGACGAGGATCCAAAATCAAAACGATACAATACATCCAGTTAGTCCTATTGTAATGCCTGAAGGGCACAAATTATTTTTGCATCAAGATCGTCTCTATTTTCTTTATTATCTAGTTCATGCGCCCATCGTTCTAGTTTGTCGAGTAGCATATTGATCCCAATGACCTCTATAGGAAGGGTAGAATATTTCTCTCCTTCTCAAATTGCATTGTAGTTATTGTTTTGTAACTTTGTAAATATTTACATGTTCTTTCAATAATCCATTCTGTATCATGTATTGTCACAAAGAATGTTAATCGAACGTTTGAATTGTAACGCCCAGAGCAGCATTTCCACTGTATAGTTCCATCTGGTTTTTACCTCCAGTTTGGGAATGGTCATGTGTACATTTAATGAGTTGCAAAATTTTGCGAATTTTTTTACAAATTACCTTAAAATTTGCAATTGCAATATTCATTGTTTTGGAATCGCCTGCTACAACATAAAATAATCTATATATTTCTTTTTCTTGATTAATTTTGTCTCGTCTACAGATTTTTTTCTCATAATTTCTGCAGGGGGCTGGGGATCGGGGGGATCTTCAAAATCAGACTCACTTTGTTCTGGTACGTATTCCGAGCCGCTACATGAAAAAGGTTCAGGTTCAGACATTTCGAGTTCAGACATTATCGCACAACGCACACACTTCAAAACAAACGTAACAAGCCAAGCGTATCCTAAATATGAACTATAACTAATTTGCGGAGTACAGGTTCCGACATGAAAATAAATGGCGGTAGGGGTAGGCGGTACGGTATAATTGGAAATAAACACGTTGCTCATTATGATACTCAAACTTCAAACTGTTCGAAGAAGTTTGATTTCAAGTCAAACCTCTAGATACAGAAATCATGTCAAGTCAATTTTGTTGAGTAAAATCAAATTAGTTTGACTTGATGCATCTATTACATACATACGTTCACTGGTCGAAGATTTATTCATATAAGAAACATGCGAGCCTGAAGGATATCTTTCGCATTAATTTACCTCACTGAACGTAAATTATGTTACATGTTGATCACATCAACTCAAGATGGCTCCTAATAAAAAAAGTTATCGCGGGAGGAATTTTTAGAAAAAAAAGGCACCAGAGAGACCGAGATACTAAGATAGCAAAGTAGAAAAAATTATCATGTAAAAAGAGAAGAGATTAAAGAAAAGGAGAGGTTAAAGTATCAGAGAAAGAAAGAAAAAGGTTTAATTAAATTAGTGAAAGATGTGACACAAAGGGAGCACAGGGCTGCCTTAAGCTATGGAAAGAACCCTGCACTGTATGTATACTGATCTAAACTAGAGACTGAACAGCGTTACTAATTCGTTTATGCGTGAAAATACACCATTATCAGATCCTGAAGTAGATACTCCCCCTTCATGACAGCTTACTCCAATTCCAATTCAGCTTTCTACAGCTACAAGTCCAGCAATACCCAGTAATAGTTCACTGCACAGAAAAAAACAGTCCAAAAGTAGAAGACAAAAGTAACAAAAAAAAAATTCGAAGATCGCGGATCTACAGAAACAAATTGAGAAATACAAAAAATGATTGGGAAGACTTGAAACTAAGAAACACAGAAATGTTAAGGATACATCTAAAACGAAGATATTAAAAAAATGTTAGATAAGCCTGATGCGAGAAAGGAAGTAAGTCAAAAAACTTACGAAATATAAACAAAAATCTAATCTCAATGGCTTGGATGTACTTGTAACTCGCCGGATTAAAATAGCTAAAAATTATAATCCAGCAATTCAGAATTTCTTTGAAGATGAGAATAACAGTCGCATGGTAGCTGGTAAAAAAGAATGTATTAATAGAAAGAATGTGAAAAAACAAAAAGATGCCTTCTTGATACAGTTCTTAATCTATATAAATAATTTGTGACTGAGAATTTGAAAATACGTTATCAGACATTATGCCGATCTCGCCCTTTCTGGGTTGTCAAGCCAAACAATCAAGATGTACAACCCACAGCAACTTAGACTTGAAAATCTGTGCTTTATATGAAGCCAAAATTATATCCTATAACAATTACTACAAGACGCTTGAAGTTTTTACCAAGTTTTCATTTTTTTTTAGAGAAGTTATGTTTTTAGTTATGATTTTTCTTAATAATCTTTTGTAATAATATATATATATATATATATATATATATATAAAAGAAGAAACTGACTGACTGACTGACTGATCGATCAACACACAGCCAAAACCGCCAGGCCTAGAAATAATTTTTGAAAATTTCCCCCTCCCCCCCCTCCAGGGGGTGAAAGGAGGTTAAAATTCACATTTTTAGGCCTAGCGGTCCTAGAAGCCATACATTTGACATAAATATTCCTCAACTGACGTAAGTGAGCACTAAGGAAGGATTTTTGGAAATTCCACTCCCAAGGAGGTACGAAAGGAGTTGAAATTCCACCTCTCCAGAACTGCTAGGCCTAGAAGAATGAAATTTGGTAGAGTGGTTCCCCAAGTGACGTAAGTTAGCACTAAGAAATGATTGTTGGAAATTCAATACCTAAGGGGCGAAAGGTGGTGAAAATTCATATTTTTAGGCCTAGCGGTCCTAGAAGCAAGATATTTGGCAGAAATATTTCTCAATTGACGTAAGTGAGCACTAAGAAAGGATTTTTGGAGATTACACCCCTAAGGTGGTGAAAGGGATGGAAATTCCACGTCTCCAGAACTGATAGACCTAGAAGAATGAAATTTGGCAGAGGGGTTTCTCAAGTGACATAAGTGAGCACTAAGAAAGGATTTTTGGAAATTCCATCCCTAAGGGGGTGAAAGGGGATTAAAATTCATATTTTTAGGTCTAGCGGTCCTAGAAGCAAGAAATTTGGCAGAAATATTCCTCAATTGACGTAAGTGAGCACTAAGAAAGGATTTTTGGAAATTCCGTCCTTAAGGCGGTGAAAGGGGTTGAAATTCCACCTCTCCAGAACTGATAGGCCTAGAAGAATGAAATGTGGCAGAGGGGTTCCTCAAGTGACGTAAGTGAGTACTAAGAAAGGATTTTTGGAAATTCCATCCCTAAGGGGGTGAAAGGGGGTTAAAATTCATATTTTTAGGCCTAGCGGTCCTAGAAGCAAGAAATTTGGCAGAAATATTCCTCAATTGACGTAAGTGAGCACTAAAAAGTATTTTTGGAAATTCCACCCCTAAGTGTGTAAGAAAGGGGTTGAAATTCTACCTCTTCAGTACTGCTTCTAGAAGAATAACATTTGGCAAAAACGTTCCTCAAGTGAGGTAAGTGGCACTACGAGAGGATTTTTGGAAATTCAACTCCTAAGAGGGTAAAATTTGTTACGAATGAAGCTTTGGTCACTTTTTTAAATAAAGTTGATCTTACCCTACCGAGTTGATGGACTAAAAATGGCGTCAAGCAATTCTCTCTTCAAGCAAAAATTAGAGCTAGAAGGTACAAAAATTAATAAAGGTGATGATATGTTTATGTATTTTCTGGAGTAACTACGTATGTAAAATTTCAAATCGATTGATTTAATGGAAAGTTTTTAGCACAAGAGAGGATTTTTGGAAATTCAGCTCCTACCGTGACGGACTTAATAATTTTTAGCATTATGTATTTTTTGGAGTACTACTTATACAAAATTTCAATTCGATTGAATTAATGAAAAGTTGTTGATTAATATCGATTACAAAATTCCATCCAAACAGATATAAATAGATTAGTTAAGTAAAGTGTGTTAAAAAAAGTAAACATGATATTTACTTTTTATGAGGTGAAATTCCAACCACTTTTTTACTCCCTTAGGGGTGAAATTTCTAAAAATCCTTTCGTAGTGCTCACGCCATCGTCATTTGAGGAATTTGGAGCCAAATTTCATGCTTCTAAAGGTTAGTTCTCATGCATCCGATTTCCGACTATTCGAAATTCCGAAAATGTTATGATTGGTTGATCAATTTAAATTGAATTGATTTTAAATTTTTTGAACAATCATGAATTTTTCTGAATTTTGGATCGTCGGATATCGAATGCATGAGAACTAACCACATCCAGCGGTTTTATTTCCAAGAATTTCCGCTAGAAGGCGCTGTACCGTATGACAGTTCTGTTACACAGTATCTATGCTACTTTTTTAAATTTTGTTGTAGAAAAGTATTGTTTCTTGCGTATTTCTTTCACAAGTTAAACTTTAGCTTTCGTTTATTTATTTATCAAAGATCAAAGCTTACTTCTTTTTTAATTTGATTGCCGAAACTTAATAGGCATTAGTGTAAATAACTCAAGATTTTTTTCTGTTTAGTAAATTTAACAGGATGGTAGAAGTGATAAATATTAACGGAGAACAGGTACAGCAAATTGTGGTGCCTATTGTTGGAGATGGTGCTTGCTTATTTCGATCTCTTTCTTTTTCGATGTATAGTAATCAAGGAAATGCCTTCAACGTACGTCGAGAAATTGTTAATTACGTTATAAATAATTGGGATGAGTTTTCCATTATATCACACAATAGAAATGGTGACAACTATAACACTGCTGACGAATACTATGAGCGTATGATTCAACCTGCAACATACAGTGGGTTATGTGAATTAGTCGCGACAGGAAAGATATTTAATTTCTTTTTTCGAACTATATCGCAATGGCGACTTGTACGTGGATTCAGGTCATTTTGATGCCTATCTGTCTCTTGTAGAACTAAATCCTGTGGTAAATATGAATTCTACAGAATCAGTTTCTGCAACAGAGTGCACACTACCACAAAAGACAGGTAAGAACCTTAGAGCTAGATACACAGGCAAAACAAGAACTAATCAAGTTAGAAAGGCCCAGAAAAAGTATTCTAGTAGTAACCCTAGCACAGAAGAACACGAAAAAGCAGTCGCTAAATATCAGATTCATCCTGACGCCCACAAACAAGCTGCAGCTAAATATAAACGTGCTACATCGTGCCAATGGTCAACGAAGTACTTTTCAGGAATGTCATACAATTTTAAATTAAATTATGAATGTGATACGTTTGTGACTATTGGCAATATGAATAATAAGTGTGAATGGTGTAATGCACTTAAATGGAAGGACGAAACTCCTGGAATGTGTTGTAGTAATCGAAAAGTACTACTTGAGGCAATGTCTAAACCTTCTGAACCGCTGTTTAGTTTGATTATAAGCATTTTATAGCTAACATTCGTAAATATACTGTTTTCAGATGACATCATTTGGTGGAAAACAAATGAGAGAAAAATAATTTATGCAAACTTTTAAAGTACAGGGACAAGTTTATCATTTAGTTGGAAGTTTATTGCCAGAATCCGACCATACAGCGAAATATTTGCAAATTTTTTTTGTTGGTGAAGATGAAAAAGAAACAAACATAAAATGCTCGAATAATCCAGAATTAAAGCCTAACTCAATAAAGCAACTACAAAAAATGCTACGCAGAGTTAATCCCTACATTAGGGACTTGAAAAGTACAATTGATAAAATACCTCCCTCTTGCGCATCGTTTAAAGTTGTTATACATGCTGAAAAAAATCCGCCTGGAAGCCACAGAGGTCGTTATAATATTCCGACTACAAATGCAGTTGCTCATAAACACGATACATTTTTACACCACCCTAACAGGCTGCGGTACTTGAAGGTTGCACACACTCAAACCCACCCATCCTAATAGGAGTATATTGTGTATATTGTACCCTCCACATGCCTGATGTTGGTCACCACGCTGACAAAGTTTTAGCGTTTGCTTCTTTTGTTAATTTTATTATTGAAACTCATTGTGTTCAGTGTAGTATTTTAACTTAAAATTTCGTTTTCATTTGTTTTACTGAATCTTTGCTGAAATTTATTGTGTTTAATATAGTTCCTCAACTTAAACTTAGCTTTCGTTTATTTCTTTTATCAATGCTTATGTAAGTTTAGATTTTAACTCAAGAATTATACTGTTTCGTTTGTAGTAAATTTAACAAAGTATATATAGATATTGTAAAGGTATATTCTAGGAATTATTTGATTGTACCCTCTAAGATATCTGATGTTGGTCACCACTCGGACGAAGTCGCGGGCAAAAGCTAGTATGGTATAAAAATAATAAATTATTGATACTAATAATATAACTTATTTCTGTATAAAACAGTCCTCTGTCTCATATAACATTCCACAGTGGCGATTTATCATAAAATCTAAAATAACTTTGAAAATGTACGTAAATTCAAATGGTCATCTTATGTAATTAAAAGTAACAATTACTTTCCTAATAAATACTATTATATTTTTATGAAAATACTAAAAAAATATGCCAGGACAAAATTTGTATGAGCCATTACGGGTTTACAGAGAATCGCCCTTAAAGTAAGTTATTTTAACATACCGACTATTTACAATGCGAGTCTCTAACTTGGAATAAATTCTGTAAATCAAAGACAATTTTTTGTTGTTGGAAATATCCTCGGACAGGTCGATTAGTATTTTGAATTGCGCTATTTTTGATGTAAAGAATTGTTATATAGCGTGTCCCAAATTTGAGATATGACGTCATCGACTATTTTTTCCAATGACAATCCTAATTTTTTTTTGACTATTATTGAAGCCTTTATTAATTTACACATGCGTACCAAATATCGATTTTTTATTACTTGTCGTTTAAAAGCTATTGACATAGACCGGGCGCCCGCAACAAAAGCACCTATGATTGGATCGTGGTTATAAGTAACATGGAAACGCAAGTATATCGGCTTGTCGGTGCACAATTTTTGAATATGTCGAAAAAAACCATGCCCTTGGGTGATCCAGTCACAGTCAATTCTTGTTTTATATTGTTCATTAGATGGGCGTAGGTAAATTGCGCACAGTGGTCATGAAGTTTCCCAAAATTGGGAAGGGTTCGTCAGGTAGTTGCAGCCAGGGGATTAAGTCTCTGTATAGGTAAATTGCGCACAGCGGTCAAATCGTATCCTTAGTCCGGTATACCTCAAAACTTTTTCTTTCTGATATAATCAACGAATAACAGTTCGAATTCGACAGTCATAGTGAGTGGACGTGTTCGAGTGTTTGTGATTCTACTGGAGTCAGATTTAATCTAGCTAAGTATTTTCCAATTAATAATATTTTTAATATCATATCATTATAAATTTTAAAATAACATATCTGAAAAACGTCTAATTAGTTGAATATGGGAGAAAAAACGGGCGGCGATAAGCCGCCCGATTTAAAAGAATCCGGTTTTATCAAGGAACAGGAAAAAAAAGATGAAACTTATAATATTATAGATTTAGAAAATCGTTATAGTCCAGGCGATAAAGGCCCTTTTTTTGTTTTTGTGGAACATAAAGAAAAAAACATTGGCAGGTTATTCCCTATTAAAATAGGTCATTATCTCCTTACGGATGACACATTAAAAAAAGAGGTTGAGGATATTAAATCAGTAGGAATAAACCGAGTAAAAGTTATATTTAAAACCCTGGAAACGGCAAACTCCCTTGTTAATCATTTGATAATACAAAAAAACAATCTTATAGCATATATCCCTAGATTCTATACTCACAAAAAGGCCTTATAAGAATGGTGGATACTTGCTTCGATGAAGAGTATCTACTAAATGCGATTATTTCCAATAAAAAAGTAGTAGGTGTACAACGTATGAAAAGAAAAATAATAGATTCAGATGGAAATTCTTGTCTAGTTAAAAGACAAATGATTATCGTACAATTTTTGGGCAATGAAATCCCACAGAATGTACAGATCAACTTGTGTAATTTTCAGGTAGAGCCCTACATACAACCAGTGGTACAATGTTACAATTGCTTGCGATACGGCCATTCGGCCAAACAGTGCAAATCCAAAGAGAGCAGATGTAAAAAATGCACCGATATAAAGCATCGTGAGGAGGACTGTAAAGCTGACAATATCTGTATATATTGTAAAATAAATGATCACCCTTCAGTTTCTAGGAAATGCCCCGTGTTCATAAAACAAAAACAAATAAAACAGATTATGGCACAAGAAAACGTATCGTTTAGGGAAGCTGAAAATATTTACATCAACCCATCGTACGCTAAAATTGTTACAAATAACCGATTCGCGGTATTAAATAACTCTATCAATTTTCCTCCCTTACCTAATTCTAATCAGACATCCTTCCAAAGTACACCAATAACGTTAAGAAAACCCGTTAACAAATCCAATATTCCTTCTCCCAAAAAACGTAAAACTTCCCCTATATCCCCCACCATAGAATCACCTCCTGTAAAGAAAGGCCCTCAATTCAAAGTAAAGATTAATTCAGTTCGCACTAACCCTTACAGGGACGAATATATGAGTTATAAAGAAAAATCAGTATTTATATTATCTACATTTGTCAAAGAATTGCAAAAAAACTTCCCTGCTACTGCAGTCTCTTTTGCAGACTCGGAAATACGAGAATTTGTAAATAATATGTACGACGCCGATAATTCTACAGATAAGATGGATTTGAGTTATAATGGATCCGGATCTGCGTCCGGATCCGAATCTGAATATTAACCTTCCCGTCTAGCAATCATAAAATTATAAAGAATAAACTAAGTTTATTACAATTGAACAGCAGGTCACTAAAAGCAAATATAGCTAGTTTGAGTAACTTTATTAATAAAACACATATTGACATTATAGTAGTATCAGAATTATGGCTCAAGCCAGACGAAAATTTTGTTTTAAAAGGATTTAACTTAATTAAAAAGTGCAGAATCGATGGTTATGGTGGAGTAGGGATCTTTATAAGGCAGGGTATAGATTATACAGAGGTAGATATTATACAATCGTTTAATAAAGATCTAGAAGTATGCGCAATTACATTGTCCTCTTTAAACATTTCGATAGTATCTTTATACCGTCCATCTGATATAGCCGTCAATTACAACGATTGACTAAATTTATTCCAGCAATTTGATACCAATATTATTTTCTGCGGCGACTTTAATGCACACCATGGTATGTGGGGTCCTATACCGGATGATCGGCATGGAAAAATTTTAGCAGATGCAATCGATTATTTAGAGCTTGTTGTGTTAAACGACGGCACTCCTACTAGAGTTAACCCTAGGGGAAACCATTCAGCAGTTGACATCTCATTAACTTCGCACGTTTTAGTAGACAGGTTAACTTGGGAAGTGTTAGACGACACAATGGGATCAGACCACTACCCAATAGCTATCGGAATTCAGATTAATCCAAAGTCCTTCACTGTAAATCCGTCGACAAAATGGAATGACTCTCGAGCAGACTGGGATACATTTCATAAAGTGTTGGAAGCAGACATAAATCAATTACTTACTGAAAATAATACAAATCTTACAGACAAAGTCGCAGCATTTTTTGAGATCATTTCTTCTGCAGCAGATCGTTCGATGCCTGTTAAAAAGGCATTTACTCCCGTTTCTCCTAGACCTATTTGGTGGGATGAGGAATGCGTAAGGATGGTAGAAAAACGTAAAACGGCATTAAAAAATTATAGAATTCACTCCAATTACAATTATTATATGATATATCAAAACTTAGCTGCGCAAGCGAAACGCTTATTCAAAAACAAACAACGCGGCAGTTGGATTAACTTTTTAAATAAACTTAATAAAAATACTCCTTTAACAGAGATTTGGAAATTTGTTAGAAGGCTTAACAATAAAAGTTTTCAATGCCCCAAAAAACCAATTTCAAAAGATTTAATTGATGATATTCTAAATAAAATAGCCCCTCCATCTGCTTCTAATTTTGGGGTTAAAACAGATGTCAAGTTTATATTCAATCATGAAGACGAATTGCTAGCTTCTTTTACGATTCATGAACTGGATTTAGTAATTAAAAAAGGTCTCAACACTTCTCCCGGTCTAGACGGTTTTACCTACAAAATAATTAATAATTTACCTATTTCAGCAAAAAAATTTTTATTGAAATTATTCAATGATTGGTGGAGGAAGCAAAAGTATTCTGATTGCTTTAAAAATATTATAGTCTGTCTCATTCTTAAACCTAATAAAGACCCTGGTTTGTCTCCATCATTTCACCCCATCTCGTTGATATCTTGTATTACAAAAACTTTTGAAAGATTAATAAAAATTCGATTGGAACATTTTGTTGAAAGTAGGGCTCTATTGCCAAACATTCAATATGGTTTTCGCAGAGGACGTGGCACTATAGACGCTGTAAGTCATTTAGTGTCATATACAAGTTTCTCTAAAAATTACTACACATTATGTTTGTTTGTTGATTTAACGGGGGCATATTATGTAGTTGATCTTGATATTTTAGCAAATAAAATGGAAAATATTGGAATTAATAAAACTGTCTCTACCAATATTATTAATCTTTTTCATTGTAGAAAAATATTTATACGTGATCATAATAACGTATTACATGGTCCACATATAGTATATAATGGCTTACCGCAGGGATCTATACTGAGCCCTATCTTATTTAACATTTACACTGCAGATCTGCACAGGTTAGTAGATGATAAATTTAACATGATTCAATATGCGCATGATCTATGTTTTTACTTTACCCGTAGTTCTTATGAGCGTTGTTTAGAAGATCTGGGAGAATGTATGTAGTTACTAATAAGTTGGTTTAATGGGATTCAGTGTCTCTCAGGATAAGACTGCTTTGGTATGTTTTACTCGACACCGAGTTAGGACTGCTGGAGCTACTTACCTGGCTGGTTTTAAGATTCCATTTGTCGACGAATTCAAATATCTAGGCATTATCTTAGATAAAAAACTGCTGTGGACAAATCATATCAAGTATGTTAAAAAAAAATGTGAAAAAGGTATGAATTTGCTAAAAGTGGTTTCCAAAAGAAAATGGGGAGCAGACGTCAATTTGATGTATACATTCTACAAGACCTATATTCGTTCCATATTGGACTACGGGTGTACATTATATGGAGCAACATCTAAAACAAATCTACTAATTATCGACCGTATTCAATATAAAGCCTTAAAAATTTGTATGGGGTTAATGATGTCATCTCCTAACCAAGCAGTTTTGGCAGAAATGCAAGAACCGCCACTTAACATACGGAGACAATTTTTAGCTGAAAAACAAATGATTAAATATAGAGCATTTAATACGGAAATGGTCCAAAAAATCGCTTATATAAATACGTGTAACCTTACAGTTTCGTACTGGAGAATAAAATCTACTCCTCCCTTGGCAGAGGCCTTTATTAATACCAATCAAGATGAAGATTTCATCTTAAATTCTCCTAAATTCCCTATATATAAGTACAGTTACAAAAGTATCATATTTCGACCAACCGTCATATACCCCTTATACACCGAAATTCCTAATCTAAATAACTTAATACTTACAACTATACTGAATGATTTCGGAGACAATATAACTAAAATATTTACAGATGGGTCCAAATATGATGATGGAACAGGAGCAGCATTCTTTGTTTCAAACACTAATCATGTCGAAAAATTCAGAATAGCAGACATATTTTCGGTATACTCTGCCGAGGCTCTTGCAATAAAACAATGCTTAATATGGTGCACACTAAATCCTTTGCAATCAGCTGCTATAATGACAGACTCGAAATCGGTTTTACAAGCTATCGAAGGATCTCCTATAAACATTTATAATCAGGAACTGATCTTAGAAATAAAAAACTTATTGTATCAATTAAAAATTAATAATAAACAAATTGCTATCATATGGGTAAAAGGCCATAGCGGCGTTATAGGCAATGAGAAGGTAGACCACCAGGCAAAAGAAGCTAGCAAATTAAAAGAGTTGATAAACTTTTCCTGTCAGGCTGACGTAATTAACAGGCATAAAAAATCCATTAGAAATAGATGGAGAGAAGCTTACAATAACAACAGCAAAATATCTAAAAGCTTCTATTTCCAGCTTCATCCAAATCTTCCAAATAACATTCCTCATATAACAATGTTTGATTATAGAAAAAAATACGCATCAATTATAACGCGACTAAAACTAAACCATGGCCGTTTCCCTGCTCACCTACATAAATTGGGTATTCTACAGTCTCCATCGTGCAACTGCGACAACGTGTCGATAGGTGATACCAATCATATATTTCTGGAGTGTAAGAAAAACAAAGTGGCTATATCAAATTTATATACCTCTTTAAGGAACAATAACTTTCCTTTTCCATTGAATATGAGTTCTCTCCTGGCATGTATAAATAAAGATACTTTCGATGCAATAATAAACTTCATTAAGGAAGCAAGAATAGATCTGTAAGTATATTCATATGACAAAAAAAATAAATAAAAAAAAATTCTGTGGCCAATAGTCTTCGACTGAGGCCATCCCTGTTCCCCCAACACACACACACACAATCAACGAATAAAGGCGGGCGGCCACTGCGAGCGAAACTAAACTAAGCTTGTATAAGAGAAGAAAACGGTAACGAAACGAAAATAAGTTTGGGCGGCCACTGAGAACGATCTTCGTTTAGTGGTAAGCTGCGTTTTCGTACGGAAGGACGTATTGAAAATGAGTTCTGTAGCAGAAAAAATTTTATTGTTAGATGTAAGTTCGGAATCAGATGATTCAGATTTTTCTGAAGATATTGCCGCGGAAGTGTTAATGCAGAAGAAAAATAAATGTTGGATAAGCAGTTACATGAAGGCACGAGAACAATTAGGAGAATTTCATAACCTCATTAACAAGCTGGACGATAACAAATTCAAAAATTATTTCAGGCTAACTCGAGCACAATTTTATGAAGTGCACGAAATGATATCAGTTGACATTCAGAAGCAAAACACAAATTTTCGGCAAGCAATAGGTACCCAAGAGAGACTTGCCATCTGTCTCAGGTAAGTATATATACAGAAATAATCAAATAATATACTTTTTTATAAATTTATTTGTAAATAATTTCTGCGTATATCAGATTCACTATTTATCATATAACGCAAAGTTTTGCACAACGTTTAGCATTCCATAATCGTTTTCTGTAGATGCCATATCATTAGGTTGATGTTCGTTATCTGTGGTTACCATATCATTTGATTGATGTGCATATGTTGCTTGTAAATTGTGCTCGATATCTGCAGTTAGCATATTATTTGGTTGATGTACATATGTACCTTGTAAATTGGATGCAACTTCTGCAAAAACGTGAGCTTCACCTGAATCTGACATTGAAAATGTTGTTGGTGTAGAGGTACCATTAGATTCATTGTCAGCACATTCCTCAGCAGCAGAAACTGCATTGAAAAGAGCTTTTCGTACTTGGCGTTGTTGTGGTAATGGCAAACACTTAGTGGCTTCATACATAGAGTCAAAAAATAATCTAAGACTGTCGTGGGATGAGTGAAGCAGAACATCCCTATAACGTTGCCTAGCTTCAGATCTCTCTTCACGTTTCTTAGCTTGCTCTCTAAGAAATTGCAATGGACTGTTTTTTGCTTTGGCAATTTTTTTCGCATTTGGAGTTGCACTTTGGTCACTTTGCAGTTGGCTTAATTTTCTCTTAAGCTTATTCTCATTTGATGTGGATGGGGTTTCACTATCTTGGGAAACTTGTTCCTCATTACAGTCCACTTCAATCTCATGAACATTTTCATTTACGTCATCAGAAACCGCCTTTTGTGTCTCATTAAGTTGAGATGCTGCCTCATCATCACATGCCATGTTAGAACTTCTGGGTCGATCCTTCATATAAGGGATTAAAAAACTCATCTGTTCCGTAAACTTCCAGACTTTGATTTTCTTCGCAGCATCACCACTTTTGCCAGCCTTGGCAGTTTTGAGAGAACATCTATAGCTGTCTCTAAGGTTTTTCCAAGTGGCTTTTGCTTGGTTGCCTGAAAAGTAAAAATGTTTAAGTAGATGTAGTAGCAGAATTAATTTTATTTGATGCATCATACTGAGTAGGAATTTTTTGTTTTAGGTATCTAGCAACAGGAAATTCATACAAGAGTATAGCATATAGCTACCGAGTAAGCCCACGAACTGTTTCCCGATGCGTCAACGATGTATGTCAAGCGTTGTGGCTCAGATTGCAAGCACAACTTATGCCAGAACCAAGTATGGAATCTTTAAAAACCATTGCTGCTGAATTTAAAAAGAAGTGGCAATTTGATCACTGCATAGGTGCCATCGATGGAAAACACGTAACAATAAAAGCTCCTTCAAATTCAGGTACCTCATTTTTTAATTATAAGAAGACATTTTCTATAGTACTCATGGCTCTAGTGGATGCCAATTATAAATTCATAGGAATAGATGTTGGCGCCAAAGGTCGATTTAGTGATGGTGGAATTTTTTCAAGCAGCCCACTTGGTCAACTTTTAAAATCGGAAATAAATTTGCCTCCAGATGAGCCGTTGTACAATGGCGGTAAACTAATGCCTTTTGTGGCTATCGGAGATGAGGCTTTTCCATTACTGAGACATCTAATGAGACCTTATCCAAACCGACAAGCTTCTGGCAACCCTCGACTTGAACATTTTAATTACCGTTTATCTCGGGCACGTAGGATTGTAGAAAACGCTTTAGGAATTTTGGCTGCACGATGGAGAGTATATCGGAGTCCATTTGAAATCCCTGTTGAAGTAGTTGATTCGGTTGTTAAAGCAACATGCGTGTTACATAATTATTTGTCTGAAAATATATCCGAAAACAATGAAGTGACCAACCACTCTAAATATAATCAGTTAATGAATATCCCAAATAGACTTTGCCATTCCCGAAGAGCTGGTCAAGGGGCTTTCGAAGTTAGAAATGACTTCATGGAATATTTTAACTCACCATATGGTTGCTTACCATGGCAGAAGCAATAACATTATTTTGCATTTTTTATTACAATAGTAAAATAAAAACGTACCTGTTAAAAAGCCGCATTCTTTTGCTTCCCATATTTTAGTTTTCAACTGGGCATCACTGTATTCCTTTAAATTGGTGTCATACAGTGTAACGTGTTTCCGAACACATTCAATCAACAATTCACTTTGCGCTATTTTACAAGACATCTTTACATCTGCGCGACATGCGTGTTTGTAGAATGACTTTTAAATACATACTGGCATACGAACTACCCCTGCGAAAACCTCGCCGGGATCTGACACGAGCTAAAACGCGCGAAACTAAACTATGATTGAAAACTTCGTTTCTATATTTTCGCTTAGTTTCGCTTAAGTGGCCGCGGATGCATTTAAGAGAATGAGAACTGATATATAGGAAACTTATCTTCGCTCGGCTTAGTTTCGTTTCGCTCGCAGTGGCCGCCCGCCTTTAAAGTTGATGAAAAGAACACTTCTTGTAAACTGATATTTCATTATGTACAAACAGACTATCATTATCATTCTATTAAATACCTACATTATACAGAAACAAAATTTTATTCTCAAAAATATAATAAACACAAATTATTTGGGCAAATTGTGGTAACATATTGATTTTACATAAGTGCTTGAATCTGTCAATTTATTTTTATAAAAACTTATTTGTTGGTCCAAGAACTCGACTTTCTTTTGAGTTCTTGTATGCAATACTTTATTTGTACAGGTATTTGCACTTTCTATTTTTATATAGGACATTGTTTGAAACGAAATTAATAATTGTATAAAATTCAAAATATTTGGATGGGAAGTGTAGAAACTTGCATTAAAATACGAATGAAACGATTCGCAAGCGTTTGTAGAGCGAGAAACGCTTGGGGACATTTTTGCCCATAACTTTGGAGGAAATCTTGAATTTTCATCTATATACCTACGTATCAATTAAATAATCAGCAAATTTCGTGATAGCATCACCTTAGGGTTTTTCAACCATCATTTCAAAGCAAAACATGTCACTTACTTGCTCTGGTTGCAAATAAGGTAAACCAAACAAATGTTTTAGCCATTTTCCTACTTCCGATTTTTGATTACGATATTCTACGGACAACCCTAATTGGAGAATTTTCCGGTACCAGGCCTGTTTTAAATGAAAAATGCATCCTTCTATTTCAGATACAGGGAAAACCGTATACAGCGCTGAATGTATTCCATCTTCAATATCTACACCTATTTTCTTTGGATTTAACGTTAATTCAAATTTTGAACATTCCATCTGAATTGTTGAAAACAGTTTAACATAAGTAGAAGTGGCTTTAGATGGAAGTAATGCAAAAACCGCTGGTACATACTGTCCATTTTTAAATCCGTGTAGAGTGAACAATTGGTAAAAAAACTTCGGGCAATATTGAAATGTGCCGTTTATGTAAATTACTTCTACAGAACACAAAAAATTTAAATTTGTGAAGCATGAAAATATTACAATGTTATTTTCTCAATCGTTTGTTATTAAAAAACTTTCTTCTTGTATCGTTTTAATAGACATCGAGTCTAATGCTTCTTGAACGTCCTACACGCTTTTCAGCAACGGAGGCAAATATGCTCGACGCGCATTGTATAAGAACTTCGGGGGATTCTGAACAATATAAGAATATATTAACCTCAATTATGCCTAAGCACATTGACATTTCCTACCTTTTATCTCCTTATGTATCACTTTCAATGGTGTAACTGATATTTCTTCTTCAGCTTTCCTTTTTAGGCTGTTACTGATTTTTTCACGACACAGTTTTGCGGAATCTATATCATGATTATGGATGAGATCCCTGTGGATGATATCCTTCTCATTAATGGTATAGAATTTGGCTTTGCATTTTTTATTTGTGCAACGCCAATGAGTTTTGCCAGAAACAAGGGTTCTTCCTCTGCGAAATTTAGCTCCTTCTATTATTATCAGCGTTTTGTTCTTTTCACTCAGCATTTGTTCCAGTTTAGAAATCGGACAAACTTACTAACACGAATGCAAAAACTAAACTGACCTATGTACCTACGCCTCAAATTGTTATCGTAAAGTCATTAGGGGATAATCCTTTGAATCTCTGGTAACTTTTAAAATTCGTGGAATCGGTAGAAAGTTGTATGCCATTTACCTAGACCCTCTTTAGGGTCACTTGTGCGCAATTTACCTATGAAAAAGAAATATTTTGGGTATACCTGGCTACAAACTGACCGCTGTGTGCAATTTACCAACCCCGCATTAGATAGCCCAAGTCTGAAGTAGTTGTATATCATACCGATGCGGCGTCATAAATTGCCCGCCATACTTAATTATACATGTCTTTTTTTGCTTTTTTGAAACATTTGCTCAAAGCTAATTTTTGGAACAGTGATAGAAAATAATGTTTCATCTACGAACATGACCATGCCATACTGCTCCGGCGTCATTAAGTACCCGCCATACTGATTCAAAGATGTCAAATTTTTCACTTGCCCATGTATCATACATACTAGTATGGCGGTTCGTTTTTGAGACTCCCGTGGTCGATTTTCGCGTATAGATGCATTGCCATATTGATAAGAGGTCATTAAATGGCCGCCATACTGGAAGAAATATTTTTTTGTCAAATCATTGGTAAGTGTTCTAAAAAAAATCTATAATTTTTATAATAATGAAAAAGCGAAATTATTGGTTTCTTTGCAACGTTTTATGACAATTATATACTTTATTCAAAGAAATTATATGTTTATTTAAAAAACGAGTATTACAAAAAGTAATTTTGACACAAGTTTTACACAATATTTTTATAATTCGCATTATTGAATTTTTTAAATAAAATAGAATTACATTATCCCTGTTTTTAAATTAGGAGTGATTTGAATTTAAGTTGGCAATTCTGTAGATATCATCGTCTTTAGAGGTATCATTTCCATTGGTACTTTCATTCGTCGAGAAAACAACTAAATTGATTCTCGTCATTATCGTTCGAATCATCCTTCTCTGTAGTCGAAATTTCATCGATGTCCTCTTCGTCGGAACTTACGGCTTCTGTTATTGTTATAAATCAGTGATATGCAATTATATAATTAATTTTAGAAGCTATCAGCTTTGTGTATCTGTTATTATTTCAAACTGTACTTGACATTTGCAGTTTATTCATATATTAACCTTCATCTTTATTCGGCTGTTCGTCCTCGGTTGTTGGTTAATTGCTAAGGTCTTCAAGTAGTATATTAGTAATTGTCGATGGCATAGCCATCAGCTTCCATAGAATGATTAACAACGCGTTTTTTCAGCAGTCTCAGAAGTTTGTCCCTGTGCACGTTCACTGTTCACTTTCAGAAGCTTGTAATTGCTTATGACAGTCTTTAAGCTTTTCACTGATAGTGTTAAAAGAACAATAACATGTCACGTGATAGCTAATACTTTCGTCGATTTCTTCGGGCCGTCTTTTATGTTTGCCTTTCATATCACAGGCTACGCATATTAAAAACAACTCCTTGCACTTCCCAAATGTTTCTAATTTGTATAAAGTAACATCGTCATCCCTGAATTGACAAATAAAACACACTAGGTCTTCATTTTCACTACTTTTACTCATAGTTACTACAGCGTTCACTTTTCACTATGCCGAAATAACAACGCTTAGATTAAAAGCCTTGGAGCGCTATAGGTCAGTGCCAGCTGTCGGGCGCAGTTTCGAATCCCCCCCCCCGACTCCCCTCTAGGGGTTTACCAAATAGAAATCCGAAGAAAAAAAAAGTCCCTACTAAGCAGTCGAAATTTCAGCTCAGGTAATAGATAATATTATTGAAATATAAATATTTGTAAACACACTTCGTAATAATGTGACTATTTCTAAAATGTAACAACTTCACAGGTTTTCCTTGGCTTAACGATACGATACCAGTATCTCACAAATTTATTCGTATTACAGATATTAAACATGTCTCAAAAACATGAGTATCGCATGTGTACATGTTATACACCACACTTGTAAAAATGTGACAACTTTGGTTTATTCCTGGCCTTAGTGACATGATATCGCTATGGCATTTATAGATTTGTATTCCTAGGCATCAAAACCATTCAAAAAATATTTATCCAGGTGCGTACCTATGATACATGGGCAAGTGAAACATTTTACATATTTGAATCAGTATGGTAGGTACATCATTTCTATCACTGTTCCAAAAATTAGCTCTGAGCAAGCATTTAAAAATGACAAAAAAATTCATGTTTAATTAAGTATGGTGGGCAGTTTATGACCTCGCATCGGTATGGCATACAACTCCTTCAGACTTTGACTATATTTGGCTATCGTTTTCACATCTACCGACAACGACACGACTTCAGCAAGGCACCGACACGATACCGGCAGGTTACTTACACATTTGCTGACAGGTCGTGAGTAGTTCGCAGCATAATGTTATTATTTATCATAGAAGAAATTATATTTGCTTTACTTGCTACATTTGACTACACCCTTTTTGAGAAGTTGGTTAGTAATCAACTTGTCCCCCGCGTCGATACCACAAATTCTATTAATGTTATAGTTGGCGCAAAACATATAGTGTAGCAATGTAATGGTATATCCCCATTAAATTTGGTTGCAGAGCTAGACTCTGAAAGATATTAATATTTTGTTTACTTTTACCAATACCTATGTTGTATTTGATGTTACGTAATTGTTGAAAGGGCGTCAGGATACCAGACGTGAACTGAGCCTTTTTTGTATTCCATTCGATTTTTTATGAACAAAATAAAGTTCTATGAAAAAATAACAAAAAAAAAAGAAATTTTATAACAATGAATAAAACAGTTCTTCAAAAATAAACATTATGTCTAACTCCTGTTTGTCACTTCTATATAAAATATATTAAACTTAATTAATTTTCTTTTTCCAAAAATTCTATTAATCCTACTCACATATCATCTGCTTCACTATCACTATCGTCTTGTAAATCAATAATAAATTTATTTCCTCCATTAATATGGACTTGCCCAATATTCTTATATTCATCTTCAATTTTGATTTCTTTTTATAATCTTTGTTTTAATTGTGCCCAAATTAACTCGATGGGTTTGAAAATACAAAAATAAGGAGGAAGTCTCAGAGTGTCCATGTTGGTCAGCAATACTCTCTAGGGCGTATAATTTCTTAAATTTCTTTGTCTGTAAAACTTCAGTTGTTGTTTTGTATAAGAATCTTCAAAGTACAAATTATTATCCATTAAAAACACTCTTTCTTGATGTCAGCCTACCTACTAAAGAGTGAGCGTTACTTATCTCTGGTGAACATTTGTTGTCTTCGAAAAAATTGCTATCTCAAAATATACTTATACTTCAGTAAAAGATGGGAGAAATAATAAGTTATTTGAAAATTATATTCCTAATTCTTGTATATAAAAGGAGATATAAGGTAGTGTTCATTGTCTGGTGTTATTTTTAAGATGTTTTTAAATATAAATATGTTTATATTATTTAAAGGAATGCCTTTGTTCTATACATTAACGCTAAGAATCTTAAAAAGTACGATGGCGCGACATAATTGCGGGTTAAAATTAATCATTAGACAGTCGATAAATGTATTTAATGATCATTAAATACATTTTAACGATTATTAGTTGAAATTATAATATTAAATGAATATATCGTCAAATAAGCATTTTAAATTATAATATTGACTGGATTATGACAGTATTTAACTCAAACGATAAGTCGAAACCTTAAAGTTCACACTATATCTCTTGCGTCGACTTTACAATATCATATTCAGAATTTGGCATTTTTCCTATTTCAAAGAGAGGTTTAACAGAATCACCTCACTCGTAGCTTAGTACTTCTCACAAATGTCCTCAACGACACCAGTTGGGAGATTGCTGCTCTTACCGGCATGTCGCCGACTATGTCATGCTATGTTCGCTCCCACTATAAGTTTCTCATTTATTTAGTTATTCCACCTATCGTCGGTAGCGCTACGAAATCGAGGATCTGTCAGATTTTTAAAAAGCTCGCCATTTAAGTAACATCTTGTTACAAGCTCATTTAGATATATCCCCCAAAGGTTAGGAATTAGGCTACCAATCCAAGAACACCAGCATTATTTAGAGAAAATCGTTTAAATGTACAAAAATCATTTCAAGGACCTTTTAAGAAACAAAACAAGATACAATCTTACCAGGTGTATCGCTTCGACCAGAAGTATTTATAACTAACTAAAACTAAAATCCCACCACCAAATATGAAAATAAAATGGTTTTCTAATTGAAATAAAAGCAAATTCTCAAATTAAAATACATATAACATTCAATGTTTATTTTGATAACAAGTTATAATTAATCATGTATCTATCAATTGTCAATATTGTCACTATCAAACTTCAAAAATCATTACTTCATAAATGTCCCTAAATCCCATAAGCATAAGTGACTGCTAAACCAATATTTGAAATCAGTTTGACCAACAATTCTAAGAATCTAATAGATTTAGGTGGGAATTATCAGTGTACAAAAAAATATCTTTCTTTTTGCTATCCATGTGTATGGAGTGAAACGTTTGCCGCATTTTACGGAGTTTTTTTTAGATTTTTCGCAGGTAATCTTAAGTATTACTTTGGTGATAAAGGCACCTATAAGTACCCTGAAGGGGATCAGAATTAAATATATGCGGAAATTCAATTGTAGTAATTGAAAATTCAATTCACCTTGAGGTCACCCGACATCGAAAGGTATGTACTTCCAATATCTTGTACCTAGTTATAAAATCAAGTAATTCACTGTACTTGTATACTCTATAGACTGAAGACTCTAACAACGCAAAGCACATTCTTAGCCAGGCCGCACACCAAAGATGCACGCCGCATACAGGATGCAAATGCATCGCGACACATTTATTGCTCGTGTATATTCGAATATGACCACGCACACTGGATAAACAATTGTGGCGCGATACTTTTGCAGCGTGTCTGCAGTCAAGCCACAGATTGCTCGAATAGAGCATGTTCTATTTTTGCGGCGCGGTATAGACGACACATTAGAAACATGAAGAACGATCTAGAATTTTGTATTGCTTTTATTTACGAAATTGAGCAAAACCTTGCAATTTACGATCACACTCTTGCAGATTACAGTAATAGGAGAGTGACAGAAATGATATGGGCCAAAATAGGCAACAAATTTAATGAATCAGGTAAGTAATTTAGGGATACAAGTGCAATTTTGTATAAACATATCGATACTATTTTGTCTATTTTATTTTTGGACAAGTTTGACTAATTAATACTAAACTGTGTAGTTATTTTGCCAAGGCACGGCACCATAGGGTTTTATAAAATATTGACATAAATAATTTCGAGCTTCAACTGTCTCATTATTTGGCCTTCCTTGTAATTGATGTCGGATATCACGGGTGCAGATATTTACTTTCATTGTGTTTTCAAGAATAGGGGTAAACTTAATTTGTTCATTTTGTTTGATGAAATTATGCAATACACATGCAGCTTTTACAATTTTAACGACTTTCTCCACTGAACATGACATGGGTATTTCGAATGCGCGCACAAGCATGCCAAATGCACATTCTATGATTTTTCGTCCACGAGACAAACGATAATTAAAAATTTTGCGATTATTGCTCAGAGCTCTTTGACTATATGGTCTAATTATATGTCTGGAAAGGGGAAATGCCTCGTCAGCCACAAAATAATAATTAAAAGGTCTCCCAAATTCTTCTTCCCCAGGCAAAGGAGATGGGTTAGGAATGTTTAAAGTACCTTTTAATAGCGCTTGGCCCAATCCAGAATTTTTAAATACACCAGCATCATTATTTCTGCCATAATCACCAACATCTATACTTGTAAATAATCCATTAGCATCAGAACACGCCATAAGGTTAATAGAAAATTACTCTTTATAATTATAATAGGAAGATCCAGAATTTGAAGGTTTTTTAATGCGAATATGTTTCCCATCTATTACACCTAGGCAGTTTGGTAAATTCCAGATTTTAAGAAACTCTGATGATATATTTACCCATTCATTTGCTGTTGGTTTCTCCATGTATAATGGCTGCAGAACTTTCCATATGGCGTCACAAGCTTCACCAACGATTTTTCCAATAGTCGTTTCTCCTCTCATAAATATATAGGACATTGATCGGAACGATGATCCAGTAGCTAAATGTCTGCAAAAAAAATTGCATATAAAAAATTAAATAGGCACCACAAAAAATTCGATTTTATTTTTTTGAAAGCTTTATCAGCCTATAAAAATACCATGAGCACATGTTTTATTAGTCTTAAATGTTTTTTGTTGGTATCCATAAGAATTTTTTTTCATTACAGGTAATATTGCAAAGCAAAGTGGAAATCCATACGTTCATCATACATACGAAGTTTGAATGCTAAACCTAAAAGTGGTTCTGGTGCAGGATCGAAGAAAGAGTTTTACCTAGGCCCATATTTAAGATTTTTAAATCCATTTACAAAAAATCGTAGCCAAGAGGGAAATATTAGTCAAACTCAAAATAGGATTCACGTATTTGTTGAGGATGATGAATCTGAAAATAACAACGCTGGAAATCTTGAGGATTTTAATTCACAAGACGAACTATCATCGGCTGCAGGTTCTCCTTCAATGCACACTTTGGATGAACACATTAACTCGCCATCCCCTAGGTCTTCTACACAGCCACACACACCGCCATTTAACACTTTGAGAAATCAGTCCAAGAAATCAAAACCGGATGCTAACATCCATCAATACAGTGAAGAACAATTCTCCATTCGCTCGCCATCTCCTGACTCTCTTCCCCAGCCGCACACACCGTCATCTAGCATTTACAAAACCCAATCGAAATCAAAACCAGTTACTAACATGGATCAGTCCAGAGAAGAAAAATTGGATTCCATTAGCAAGCCGTCATCTAGCATCTACCAAAACCAGCCCAGAAGATCTAAACCGCCGCTTAGTGCGCTATCGATTATTTTTCCCTAAAAAAACAGAAAATAGAAGCCAAAACACAAGCGCCTACGAGCAAAGATCCATGTGAGTTGTTTCTTTTAAGCTTGGTGCCTCAAATGCAATCAATGACATCTCGTGAGCAGTTAACATTTCAAAAAGGGGGACTAAATCTAATTGAAAATATTAAATACCCAGAACCACCACCAATTATAATATATTCTGACGGGTCATCGTCTACCAATGCCACAAATACAACATTTTATCAGAATTTTAGCAACGAAATTAAACAAGCCACCAACACACAGCAACCATCACAAGTTTCAGAGATATTTTCGCAAGAACAACTTCCTGACATGCACAATTCTTAGTTTAGTTTCATTTATTTTAGTTTAGTTTGATGTATTCTAGTTTAGTTTCATTTTTTTTCTAATTTCTAAAAGTAGGTAGGTATGGTAAATGAGAGGGAAAATGATTCGTTGTAATTGAAAAAATATTCAACTAATGTTTACTTACCTTAAAGTTATTAATAAACGTTCGCTTGGACAAATTGATTCTCTATAGTTTGTATTCTGCTTTGTTATACATGGCCCAACTAAATCCAATAACAATTTATAAGTGGTTTGAGACATTCTATAGTACGAATAAAACTTTTCTTCATCATGCTCCAATTCTTCTGAAACTTTGAAATTACCAACGGTTGCACAACCATCATGATAAGGATGGACCCAGTAACGACGTCTTTCTTTATTTCTAATTAAATTCCACATTAAAAAATCATCTTCATCGGACGATGCCATGATGCCTAGCTGAAAGTGCTAACAACTTGCGCGCTGCAATCCTGGTGTGCATATACACGTAGCATTTGTGGCTCCACTAGTTTGAAAACACAAATGTTGCGGATACAAATGCGTTATGCATGTGTCGTGCATCTTCGGTGTCAAAAGAACCACTGGTCTTCAATTGCGGCTTTTACAGACATATTCAGTTTAGATTTTTAATAAAATCAGTAGCTTAAGTAATACTTGGTCATCATATTGAAGCAAAGAAAATTCAATATTGATTCCAACTTATTAACTAGCTCTACTAAGCGAAAGTTGTACTTTTCCATAGATTTCAATAAGCTAACTGTATTATTGCTTGAGAAAGCTTCAGTTTCCCGTAGGAGAGTAAGGTCATTTAGATATTAGGATATGCTTAGTATGTCATAATTAATAGTGTCAGTTTCAATTATAAGATTAGCATGTTTACATAGTCAAATTTAGCTATATAAAGAAAAAAAAATTACAAAACAATATAAGACATCTTAGGAACAATAATTGATTCACCTATTTAAAATGGATATATTTTTATTATTACCTACACCTTGTCAGCAAAGGATGATACAGAATTATTCTTTTTAGACCTCTTTTGAATTCCAATCATCATTGGACTCTCTGTTTCCAATTATTCCTGGGAATACCTTGGACCCCAGATTCCTGTATACCTGACAAGTTACCAGCGCTGTTCGTCTGAGGACTACCATGTTCATATTATTTTAAAGGCTCAAGAAGCAACTGTATGAGGTGGTGCTGAACGAGTATTCCACCGTAATTTAACAGCTAAGTGGTAGTCATAAGTGGGATTTGTTCTTTGTCAACATATAAAGTTTTAACACATATAGTTTAACATTCACTTAGGAAAAAAAACAATCACAATGAATTATTAAACACTGAACTCATATATTATATTGAATTACATATTAGAGAACCCTTCAGGACCTAGGCTCCTTATTGTAGATACATCAGTAGTCTAAAAATAAAGTTTAAGATTTTAGTTATTGGAACAATTTGCGAAAGTTCAAAGTGACTTACTTATGTTATGTAAACGCAAAGTATACTCGGCGGTAGATATTCCTTAAACAATATAGTTGCTGGGGTATTTCAGTAACGCCACTTCGTTATAGCTAATTTACTTTTTTGTTATTATTACAAAAACAATTGTGATTTTTTGCATTCCTAACCTAATCGAGTTTACGTCGCCTCTTCGGGTAAATGATTTAAAGTGTACGGCCTCTTCTAGGCTACAAATTCAGCCTCTAGTGACCTTACGTTCGGCACTCTTGTATCGCGCCACAAGTGCCGCCACCCACAATACCTTGCTATTATTATATGGAAGTCAGAACCAAATATAGCTAAACAACCAAACCGTATTGTTTTATTAGTAGCCTCAAATAACTGTATGTAACCTTCCCTAAGAGGTAATTGAGCATAAAAGTTAAAAAATATCTCTATCCAACATTCAACAGGAGTAACAATCTATCTCATTTTGATAGTATACTTCAACTTTGTCAATCGTATATTCTACGGTTATTACCTATTATACTGATTCGTATCAACAGACATTTTTCTGTTTTTTAGAGATTGTTTTTATTATATATTAATCATGGGTCAATACTATATTATTCCCACTTGTAAGAATAAAAGTAAGGGCATCTCCTTCCTAAATACCCCGCTATATCCTGGTTTTTAATTTCCAATATCTAAGCTTTAATATATGTAATATCATATCTTCTTCTTTTTTCTATTGACAACGTCAATAACAAGGTAGGTCACTTCTTGGTCTAGCCAAAAATAATTATTAAACACCAGGGCGCGTATACTGTATAGTCTCGTAGAAAGAAATTTCTTTCTATGAGTATAGAGAGGAAATTTCTTTCTATTTCGTGAACCTATTCTGTACCACTCTATCTATATCTATTCGGCAATGCTCGGGTATAGAGAACTGATAATTATTGGATGTAAAAACATTGACCTGTTTTTAGGGGAATTTGGGATATCTTTTGATTAAGTCGGCAACAATAGCAACATTTGATAGTTTATCACAGATTATATGTTGTTTATTTCTCAGGAGGATAATAGTTAAGAGAATTATTTCATATTTCATTGTGGGAGTCAATTATTATTATAATTATTATGTGTGGTGTAAATATTATAAACTATAGAATAGCATATTATCTGTTCTTAGCTTTCGTTTTTTTTTAATCTTTATTGCGAGTACATTATAAAGTATGTACCCAATTTATTTGCTACAAGTAGAAGATGAAGAACAACAAAACTAATTAAGTTTGGAGAGAAGAATTTATTAATCCTTAAAATCACCAATATTAAATATATTGAACTTTTTAAGAATTGGTTTATTGACAAAAATTAAGAAGTTTAGTAATTAATTTAACACAACGTTCAAAACAGAAATTTTTCACATTTACAGGTAACACCATAAATGGCCTAAATACGTATTATTTAGGTGCCCTTTGCACTTGTTTACGTATTAAATTGCAATAATATTAATAATACTTAATTATTGAATAGATGAGGCTTTTACTTGATGAAGATCCATACGGAACGATGAAATAAAACAATATAGTTTGTTTAAATCTTCATTTATTTGAACTAATGTTCAATTTAAACTTGTTGACGCGTTTCACTAACACAGTAGCTTTGTCAAAACGAATGAAGGTAAAATATAAAAATGTCTTAATATATACAGTGCTAAATCTATTTAGTAAGGTTAACAATGGTATTGAAAGATATTACCTGGAAATTCATTCACTACAAACATTCCTAAGCTATCTTCTAGGTAAAGAGGTTCAATAAAGGAGACTGATTGATATCTATTTGGTCGTTAAGGAGATTACCTGAATATTTATTTTTGTTAATCTCTCTTTTCACAAATCTATATACAGGGTGTTTTTAATGTTGATCGTGTTACATTATCTTGTTAGTGTAGCATAAATTGAACTGTTTACTTAGAACTGCTCGATTTTTAAGTTTTTTTTGTTAGATTTAATACACTATTCAACATCAGTAAGAGACAGTCGAAAGCATAGATAACCTTTGTTGAAAGATAAACTTTTCCTGTGGTCCTTAAATCGTTCGCGGTAAATAAAAATCCTGAATCGGTTCCCAATCACGCATGCGTATTACAACGATCCTGAACTGGTTCGTAATCGATTCTATTTTGGACCCGCGAACAAAGCTTTCTATTACTTTCTACCGAACGAAGTGTTCGTAACACACGACCAATGCCGAAGAAGCTTACAGAATAAGGTAAAGTGATATAGAGAATGTATAGAAAGAAATTTCCTTTCTATGACGATACAGAATACGCGCTCAGGTAGGAATCAAATGAAATGTAACTTCTGTCATTCTGACGATAATATTTAATATCGAAACAATTGTCAAATTTCTTAGAATTTTTAACATTTCTTCAATATATAGTGGAATTATCCAGAAACAGTAAGTTTCATTTAAAACAGTAAAATGAGTAGATTCCACGAAGTAAGGGTCGAGACAGTTAATTTATTTTTGATGTGTTTTAACACGTTGTAAACAAAACCCGTATTGGGAAAATGATCCGGATTAGAAAATTTTGTAATTTAACTCCTGCAAGTTGACTTTAGTTTTATTTTTTTATCTATGGGCAATGTCACGATAATTACATGGCTGGTGTGAAAGCATTCCTATTTATTCACAACATAAAACTAGAATTGACTGTGACCGCATCAACCAAGGGTATGGTTTTTTCGACATATTCAAAAAATTGCGTACTGCAACGACGACACCAACATGCCGCTATACTTGGGTTTCCCTGTTACTTATAATAGGTTTTTGTTGCTGGCGCTCGGCCTAACAAAACGACAAAATATCCTCGCTCGATACGATACTACTCTCCTTATTTGTTTTTATTTAACTTGTTTATTTGACATTGTCAACATCAACCCAGTTTGTCGAAAAAAGATAAACAAAGAGAATACCTCTTGACATTCCTGTTTTAAATTACTTGTATTATTTGATTGAGTTGAAAAAAATTACTTCATTTTTCGAATTAGTTAATGTTTGTTGAGTAATAAAAATTTGATATTTGGTATGAGTGTACTTGATATACCCTTCGAGAATAGTAAAAAAATTAGGATTGTAATTTCAAAAATTTCGATGACATATCTCAAATTTGGGTGGGCCACGCTGTAAAACATTCCTTACATCGAAAAGAGCGCAATTTAAAATATTAATCGACCTGTTCGATCATATTTCCAACAAAATAACTGTCTTTGATTTAATGAATATATTCCAAGTTAGAGTCGCAGTTTATATAACTAATTTACAGACAATTTATAGTTTGGGTGTAATATTAATTTGAAATTATTTACCTTTTTTAGAAAATGGCTATCAATCACGCTTCTACTTAAAAAATGTAAGTACCAATGATTATTTTTCTAATGTAATTTAAAATAGTTCCATAAAAACGGTGCTAGAAGACCGTAGATTTTTACTTTTTACATTATATTTTTAATTGTTTTTCGATTTCATGATGCTAGATTTATAAATATACTACAAGACTAAGTTTTTATAAGTAATTAACAGTGATGTCATTAGGGCGAAGTTACTTCAACGGTTTTGACCCATCATTACTCCTGTCATTGTATACACTGAATGTTGAAAATGAAAATAACACTTCTCGTTACAGTAATTAAATTTGTAACTTTTCCCTACTTAACAAGTTTCTTGTCTAGACAATTTCTCACACTTTTGAATAAACACTTTCATTATATTTGGAGTTTAACATGTTTATAAATAAGCATTAAAATAAGAAATTCTGTAAGCTATTTTGTTGGCTGCTAGGACAATGCAACTTTTAGTGATCTTTTACTACATATTCATTGTTGCAAAAAGTCCACTTGATCCCTTGGGGAAGTGGGGGTTACGTCAATTCGTTTAGTGAATTCGGAGATATGTATTTCTTATTTCGTTATTGCTATCGAAGCAAACTATGTTGTCAGCTGGGGTCAATATCACTAATTGTTCAAATTGTATTATTTTCTACGCCCTATCTTTAAAGTACCTTGTATTTCATCGGTTTGTAGCGCTTAAAGTGGTTTCTTATGGTTAGAGTGAAAAAAAGTAAAATAGCGTTATAAAAAGTGCCATAACGTTAACTTTATTTCACGCTTTTCATAATGAAACGTGGCTGGGCATCGAGAATGAACATTCATGAAACTTGGAATACATATAATTGTAATTTACCTAAGGAGCTTAATTAAAATATCCCAAATTTCTATTTGAATTTTATTTTTTGTATAGGGCTGTAGAAAAAATAATGTATGCAATATGTGCATAAAGTGCCTTTTTTCACTCATGGAATTGCCGCACTTGCCTGTTTTCCATTCGTGAAAAAACGTGCCACTTTATGCACTTGTTGCATAAATTACTATTTTATTCGCGTTTTAAAATTGAATAAATTTATAAATCTTCGCATGTAATATGTAGTACATCAAATTTAATGACAATAAACAGATAGTTCAAGTCTTACAATTATTCTGTATTCTGCAAATAGTGGCGAAATTTACTTTTTCTACGACTATTATAGAATTTCTATATTCCGACGTAGTTTTTGATTATGGAATAGCTTCATTCTAGCATTAGGGTAAGAATATTCATTCTCACCCCTGCTATGGAATGAATACTTGTAGCGCCCTCTAAATGTGACAGTTCATTTGACATATAGAGAAAATTGGCGTGTCCCGTTTTCCACACTAGCTGCACTAGACAGAGTAGAAGTAGTGTCGAAATATCAAAATGCATAAAAAATCATCCAAAGTGAACGTAAAGTTACTAAATTACCGTTGAGTATTAATTGTTGGAGCCAGAAGTGCAGCATGAGTGTATTTTGTGCTTAGAACATAAAGTAGCAAGGAAAGACTCTTTCGCCAAGAACAGTTATCCAAAATGGCCGCCGCACAATAGTCTATACCACTGGCGTCGTATATTTAATTTGGATAAAAAGATTTCTATAAAATGAAATTAATATTTTTCGAGTAAATAATTTATCAAAACTTCCAATTAATGGCATTACAGACATTAAACTTGGTAATATACAAATTCAAATAATTTTGGATAGCAGTCCAATGTAGGTTGTTTATTGGAATAATCGAAATAAAAAACGATAGTACATTAAAAAAATTATTTACACTAAATCATACATTCAAAGTGTTATTTACAATACATTATTGACCTTTGAATTGAATGAGTTTCATATAAACTTGTCTAGTTTTTTCTACATTACTTGTAACATTTTTACAAGTGAATTGAATTCTCGTGTTCAAATATATTTGGCATACACTCTTGATTAATAAATTTTTTTAACACCTGACAACATATTTTGTTAATATTAATTTTATTATTTTTGTTCCTCACTAATTCCAAATATTTTTCACAAGAACATATGTTAATTACATGCTCACTACGATATGTTAGCCAACCTTTTGATTTAGTAATTAGGGAATAAAAAAAGTCTGGTTTATTTCCCTGCAAAACATCAATGCATTGTTCGCATTTCAGGGAGCCCTGTAATTTTTTCGTAACGAAACCCGATATATATTTAATTATTTAAAAAATATGGATATGGTCCCAATTTTCAGTATGGTCAGCAATTCTACCTCCATTACTTTCATTAATAATGTCTAGGGTTGCTTTATTTTTACTTACATTTAAAATATTAATTTGTTCCATTGGAACACAATTTCCAGCACCATGTTCCCGTACTTTGGCGTGTATTAAAATCTTTTTATATGCAGATGTAAATTGTCTGCTGGTTGGGTTATTGTTGTAACCCCCTTTTGATCTTATTGTACCAAAAAATAATTCCAAGTGGTCTAGCAACATTTGTACATTGGAATAAACGTTAATATTTTATTAAATTCAACATATTGCTGAAATATATTAAGCAATCAAATCCCAACAACAAACCCAAAAATCCAGTTTTTCTCTTTGAATCCAGAATACAGAGGCAATTCTCTGATTTTAAATTTTTCAAACTTTTTGAAATTTTTTTTATAAAATGCTTTTGTATTTTGACAATTCTTTGAACAAACAGCCTTTTTATATTCAAATTCATCAATTGATCTTGAATTTAAAATGTCAAAAGCATCATTCATTAATAATATAAAATGTACTGTTGCTCTGCAATTTTTAAATTCTTCTAGTTTTAGAATTTCACAACAAAAAAAGCAGAACATCAGCAACAGATTTGCTTAATAATTTGGTAGCTAATTTCACTTTCATTTTTTGTTTGAAAAAATATGTGCCATTTTCCTAACTTATTGCCTAGATGTAGCCCTTCAGTTTCTTGTAAAGGTATTTAACTTGGTGATATAACTACAATCTACAATATTGCCATCCATATAAGTAAATCATTTGACATCACCAAAACAATTCCTCACTAATTTAACCATATGAGGGGAATCTAAGAGTGCAAAATATTTTTTATTGTTATGAATAAATTCAGATTTTATATAACAGCTATCTAACTTACAACTTAATAATCGAAACATACTGAGATTTGTGTTACATCCATCACTAGTAATATTAACAATAACTCCTATATTACTTAAGAGTGTTGGGCACTGTTTTAATAGATTTACTTTTTGTCAGCTGGTAGTACTACATATGAAAAAATATCACTATTGGCAATTTCCATGTTTCATTATTGATACTACCAAAAATACTAATACTTGTTTAGCAATTTCCACTGAGTCCCTATCTAAATTGTTTTCAAAATTTACAATACATATCCATGATATGTCGAGGGATATAGTCAACAAATTAAAGGAGGAGATTAAACACCCCTTTGAAATCAAGTATACTAATAACTCCTCCATAATTTTTACAAAAGCCGTCGATGACTTTGAAAAATTAAAACATGTCCTCAAAGAAGAAAAAGTACAATTTCATACCTATGCAAGGCGTGAGGAGAAATCACACGCCTTCGTTCTACGTGGCCTCGCAGAAGGATTGTAGCTCATAGATATACGTGAAGACATCGAAAAAACGTACAAAATACAAATCAAAGATATCTACAGAATGTAGACGAAAGAGAGACCGTTATATCTTGTAATAACCGACTCCAAAGTAACACTCGATTACCTCAACAAAGTCATCGAATATATTAGAGTGCTCTGGGAGCACCGCAGACAAAACAAACCCATAATTCAATGTCATGTCTGCCAATTATGGGGACATGCAACGTCGAACTGCGACAGGGCTCCCAGATGCCTTAAATGCGCAGGACCACATTAACACCAGAGTTCAGCAAAGAAAGAACTACCCCAGCCAGATGCGCCAACTGTCAAGGATACCATCCGGCGAATGCGGAGATATGTCCGGAGTTTATAAAACGTAAGATTGGGTTAGAAGAAAAAGATACTTAACTCAAAAATCTAAACCCATCCCTCAAAAATTCATCCCTGCACCCCTATTAAAAAATAATCCATGGACCCAGAAAAAAAACTAATGCAGAATTCCCCAGTCTCCCAACAAAAACTCACCCTCAACCCACCCCTCAAAATACCCACTCTCAACCCCAATCACAGAATATACCAATAATCAACCAAAATAAAAACACAGACATAAATAAATTCACAGAAATAAATGGGATGTTCCAGGAGCTGCATTCGCTGGTAAATCTTGATGAATTAGCAAGAGCAGTTGGCGATCTAATTCGTGAAATGAAGAAAGCCTCCACAAAAATAGAAAAATTCACAATCTATAATAACTTTGTCACCGGAATAGATAACTAGGTGGTAAAACAGGCTCTCAAAAACGATATAATCTTGAAATCATTTTCAGTAACATACAAGGAGTTTTTAATAAACTCCACCTAATTCGTCACTCTCTCGACATTCAAAAACCAGATATTTTCTTTCTAATGGAGACACTCCTAAAACCAAATAAAGAAATAAACTTCAAAAACCCAGATTATCGTCTCTTTAGACAAGACCGTCCCAACGATGCCCTTGGTGGCGGTATCGCTCTGCTAATAAAAAAAAATTTCAAACTCTTGCAACAAAACAATTCCTCCATTGAGCATATCGCTATACTATTTGACAACAAAATCAAAATTGTAGGCGCATATAACCCGCCCACTAATAAATTAAGAGATGTTGATTTTCATAACATAATGAACTAGCAGAATAAAGTTTTAATGGTAGGGGATTTAAATTATAGACACCCCTATTGGGATAATTTTACACAGCACCCAAATTTAAACGGAAGTACTCTCCTGAAATTCTGTGACAATACTGAATGTAACATTTTCTACACTGATGACCCCACCCACTTTCCTTTTTCAAACCATTCCCTCAGCACAATTGATATTGCAATCGAAAAAAACAAAAACAATATCACAAAAATAAAAACCCTAAACGACCTTAATTCCGACCACGACCCTGTTCTTATCCACTTAAAACTACCCCACACAATACAACACCCCATAAAACACATATATGAGGACACCACCACCAGCTGGTTAAATTTCAGGAAATACATAAACAATAACACCAACATCACAGACAAAATAGAAAACACAGAACAACTCATTAAGACAATCAAAAACCTTCAAGACACGATCATGGCCGCCAGAAATCACACAACCACCATAAAAACTAAACCAACCGCTCATAACACCCTTCCCGATTACATAATTACACTTCATAAACAATGCACCACACACCAATCATCATCAACACATATCACAATTAGTAAACCAACACTTGCAATAATTACATTCATTAAACACAGAAAACTTAGCATCATACACAGAAATATACAATACTATACAAAAACTGAAAAATAAAACTGCCAACAAAAGCTATTGTGCAACTGACTTACATAGTTAATTTTATAATCAAAACTTTAACCTACCCCGATATGCTCAAGATTGCTAATGTTATACCCATAGTAAAAGCAAACTTCCATGCTAATATTCAAGCGATCGAGTTGAATTTTTATCATTTGGAATTATAATAATCATAAAACCTTTATTTTTTTTTCAAATTTCTATAAAGTCGAAAGTGAGATTACGTGAGAAAATACAAAAATTAAATAATCTCAAACCCGAGCTGTTTGAAAGTGAAAACCTTGTTAGTGACATCAATGTGCGAGTTAAAAACCCATTGTGACAGTGAAAACGTCCCCAAAAACAAAAACTAGAGGTGCGTTAAAAAAATCGATCATAAAAAATAAGATGAAAATATTATCATAACGAAATAAAAAATCAAATAAAGAAAAAAGTAATAGGGAAACTGAACAAAAGATCGCTCACGATAAATCTTGCCCTCCCTCAATAAATGTAAATAAACACTTTTTAGATAAATATTCTCAAGAGATAAATAGAATCAAAAATAAAACTTTGGATTTAGAATCAAAGAACAAAGACTTCTTAAAATTAGTATATATTGACGAAGAGTCTCTGATTAATGACAAAGTACCTAAAACCGCACTGAGTCACAAAAATTTTTCTGAGAAAATTATAAACATTCCCAAACACTGTCTAGACGATCTTGATATTAATCATGGTGAGTAGAGGGGAGGAAACTAAACGGCTTGCCTTCGAATTGGCCAATTTTCATGTACCAAAGTAGCTGGTACACAAATTCGCCGACAGGTCCGCAGTGTCGCATTCTGGGCTTGGGAATACAAATGCAATTGTTATACAGTGAGAAATTATTAGAGAATTTTTATATATTGAATTCATTAATCGTCAAATTGTTTTGTGTCTGGTTGTAATACTGGTTACGGTAATTTAAAGACATGGAACAAGAAAAATGGCGTGAAAAACCCTAGTTTATTCGGACCTCGCACGGTAAGTCAATCTTGAAATTGTAGTCATTAACTTTAAATATTAGTCTTAAAATTGCTGTTCAAGCAACCCTTAATAATATATAACAATCTATGTTTAAGGACGAAATGGTTAGAAATTGGGAAAACGCTATTAGGCGGGCAGACAAGCTGTGTGTGAATTACATTTTTTAGATAGTGATATTGAGCGTTTTTACACAACTACGGTCTTAGATGGATCTATTTTTCAAATGAAAAGAGGTACTCCCAAGATAAAGGAAGATGCAATACCTTCTATTTTTCCATCTTTTCCAAAATATCTGAATAATTCAACAAAAAAACGCAAGTTGCCCACACAACGAGATTCTATTTTGCTACCTAAGAATAGAAATACTAAAGCATTGGTGATAAATACCGAACAGGATGGAACAGTACTTGAGGAGCTTAAAGATTTGTTAAATTATGAAAATTTGCCTTCGACTTCTCAGAAATCGCGAAAATTGACAAAGGACATATTAAGCAAACTCATACCGTATCGTAAAACTCTAATAAACATTAAAATAAATTATTACATTCTTGTATTAAAAAAAATATATCTTGTAGTAAATTTTTCGTAGTATCTAATGTAAACTAATATAAAAATTAACTTTAAAATTTTGTTTTTGATCAACAATGGGATTGTCCTTTGACACATGAAAAATAATATGGGACTTTTCTATAGCGAAGCAAAGGAATTTCGGACAATATATTTACTTCATCAGCTATTGATTCAGCTTTTTTTATAAGTGAATCAAAACTTTCATCAGTATTCTTTTAGCAGATAGCAAATTAAATTTTTCGAGACAGTTACACATTCGGAAATATTAATTTTGGGATTTTGATACATCATACTAACAACGTTAATTTTTGATAGATCGCCCCAAATTATGGATGAGCAGATAACTTTAAATGAAATAAATTTCTCTACTAAAGTTTGTGTTATAATTCTGGTTTTTAAATATCTTTTTTAAATTTTTATTATTTCATTAAGGCTTTTAAACATTTTTATTATTTAAAATCAAATGTTTAATTGCTATCTAATGAAACATATTTTGATTTACTTAAACTCATTTTTTTTTGGATTTCACTTCTTCGCCAATTAAATTAATTGTCATTTCATTTTGGAAGTGCACCTCTAAATAATGAGGTAGTATGCGACTTTAAATATAATTCAAATTGTCTAACATGTATTTCTTTAAAATTCACATACGCATTTCAAGAATTCTTTTTTTATAATTTATAAAATGTTTAGTGAACGAAAGGCCGCTCCCTATAATTCCCGCCACTCTGTGCGATTGTACATGCGCCTACTGCACCACCGCTAGGAACGGCGCTGGGCTGAC
The DNA here is from genome assembly GCA_963921935.1 of Galeruca laticollis. NCBI lineage: Eukaryota > Metazoa > Arthropoda > Insecta > Coleoptera > Chrysomelidae > Galeruca > Galeruca laticollis. The sequence continues at coordinate 1,710,253 of OY998185.1, forward strand.
TAATAATTCAAATATAATGGGGAAAGGCACAGTGTTCTTAAAAACAAATAAGTTGGTAACAATCCTATTTAAAGCTAGGCTTATGATTGTAAATATAAATTATAAAAATCTCAATATTTTCCCAAAAATTTGAGCAGTTTCTAAACATTCTCATTACAGTTACATGCATTTAAATAGGGTTAATGGCGAAACGTAGCCCAGAGCCGAACACTTGCGCCTCTTGGGGGGAATTTCGAACTATCTATTATGGAACATAAATGTGTGCCATTTTAACTTGACAGCGCATATTGTCGTTTAGTCTCCTTCTTTCTAACCTCCATGATATTAACACACTGTCAAAAAGCATAAAGTTAGCAAACTTACAAAGTCAAAAAAAGTGTATTGAACAAGACAAAAAGTGTCTAGACAAGTAACAACAAAGAGATTAGACAATATAAGTGAAGAACAGACACTTATAAACAACAAAACCGATATTTCAGATAGTGAATTACTACATTCGTAATCTAATCAATCTGAACTATCTTTCCCAATTTGTCGAGGAAATAGCACCATTTTTACCTCGACACCAGAGAAATCAACAATAAACTATAAAAACGCTGAACAAATGGAGGAAGTCACTATTGGTCCCAATTGTAGCAACACATCTGATGAATCCGATGATAGTCAAAAAATAGATAAAAACTCAAAAACAATAACAAGTGTACGAATCCATAAACCGGCAAATTCTTCATGGGCAAAAGAAGTCGAAGAAACTGAACGCACAAATGCGCAAGTAGCAGATAAATCCATATCACAGTATGAGAATTTATCAAACAAAAATCATAAAATTACTGCCAGAAACCTAAAGATGACCACAAATGAGGGACAAAACAAACAAACAGAAGATATAAATGCAATAAATATAATACCACAAACGCAACAAATGAAAGTTGGTGAAATTACTCCACCAGGTTTCATCAAGCCGAAAAAAGTTACGACATTTAATGCAATCCTAAATAATATCAAAAAACCACAATCGACAGAGACGCAAAATCAATTCGAGTCCCTATCAGAAATTTCGGATGATGAGACACAAAATCAAAAAGTCATTCAAAAAAAACGAAAAAAAATTTAATTTCGTAAATTAAAAGCCTCTGACATCAGCTCCGATGAAGAAATCAGCGATAAAGCTAACCTAAAAAGGTCAAAACCAACCGCTGCCAAAAAAAGCCAACACTATGTGCCCTCCTATTGTTATAGAGGGTAATGTGTCCGCACATAGAGATATGGTAGCAAAACTCAAATCAGAAATTCGAAGTCAATTCGAAATTAAATATACGAATAATTTGTCAATCGTATTCACAAAGGACGTTGGCGATTTCGAAAAACTTAAAACAACACTAAGAAGAGAAAAGGTACCTTTCCACACATATTCAAGAAGGGAGGAGAAGTCACACGCTTTTGTCCTACGCGGCTTAGCTGAGGGACTCCAGATAACAGATATCCAGGAAGAACTAAAAGTACTTACAAAATTGAAACCAGAGAAATATATCATATGACAACGAAAGGAAGATAATTGTACTTAGTATTAACCAATGCGAAAATAACATTAGATTTTCTCAATAAAAATGTGAAAATCATTGAACATACCAGAGTACAATGGGAATATAGACGATCAAATAAACCAGTGATACAATGCCACATTATTTGTCAACTGTGGGGTCACGCCACCTCCAATTGTGGCCGGGCAACCCGATGTCTTGAGTGTGCAGGAAAACACTTAACCCCAGAATGTACGAAGGAGAGGACAACACCCGCCAGATGCGCGAACTGCAACGGGGACAACCCAGCTAACGCCGAGATCTGCCCGGGGCTCCAAAAAAGAAAAATATGATTGGAAGAAAAAAGATTGTTAGCCCAAAAAGCCAAACCCACCCCCACAAAATTCATCCCCGCTCCCACACGAACAACCAACCCATGGACGCAAAGCACAAATAGAAATGCAGATTTTCCTAGCCTTCCTTCCAAAAATTCGACCCAGGCCACTACTCAAAATCCAAACCCTCTCCCCCCTCCAAAGAAGACAACAAATCCACCCTCAAATGCAAACAACGAGATACTTCAATTCACGGAGCTTAACAACATGTTCAAAGAACTACAATCCCTTGTGAACCTGGAAGAACTCACGAGAGCAGTCCATGACCTCCTACAGGAGATGAGTAAAGCGACGAACAAACTGGAGAAATTCACAATATATAATAGCTTTGTAACTAACATCGACAACTATGGCATCTAGGCAGGTAGGTGGAAAAACAGGAACTCAAAAAATATTAATTCTCAAAATAATTTTCTGTAATGTACAAGGATTTCTAAACAAACTCCACCTTATCAGACATTTTTTCGACATTCATAAGCACGATATTTTCTTTTTAATCGAGACGTTCCTCAAGCCAAACAAATCAGTCAATTTCAAAAACACAGAAAATCGTCTATTCAGACAAGACCGCCCCGGAGATTCCAAAGGTGGCGGTATCGCACTATTAATCAGAAAAGGCATCAATTTCCAACTCTTGCAACAAAATAAGTCATCAATTGAGCATATCGCTATACTTTTTGACAATAAAGTCAAAATAGTAGGAGCATACAACCCCCCTAATATCAAATTAGAAGACGAAGAATTTAACTAAAACACATAAAAAAGTGTTGATAGTAGGCGATCTCAACTGTAAACATCCACAGTGGGATCCCTACTTGACACACCCCAACACAAACGGAAGTACTCTACTGGGCTTCTTCGATAATTTTGATTGTAACATATTTCACACCGACACCCCATTTTCTTCCCATTTTCTAATCACTCACCCAGTACACTTGATATTGCGATAGGGAAAAACATCAGCAACATCACTAAAATAAAAACATTAACCGATTTCAACTCAAAATAAAACAATAACCAAAATTATCGATAGTGATCAATCAATAACCGAGATAAAAATTATCGCAGAAAGGTTCGGAGAGTATTTCCAAACCAACTTCATTAACAATCTAAAACACACACAGCATCATCACAACATAACACAAATAGTACAACAACACATACACCAATTAGACACTGTAAACACACATAATTTAGCAACTTGCACAGAAACATACAACACAATCCAACAATTAAAAAATAAAAAAGCTCCAGGGTTAGATGGCACTCAAAACATATTACTTAAAAATATCCCTAAAAAAGCCATTGTCCAGCTTACTTATGTAATAAACTACATAATTATGACCGGTCAATACCCAGATATGCTCAAGATATCAAACATTATACCCATTATCAAAGCAAATAAAGAACCGTGTTATGGGGATAGTTATAGACCGATATCCCTCCTGAATAATATAGCAAAGGTGATAGATAAAATAATATTAAAAAGACTGCAATCTTTTATTGACAAAAATAATATTATCCCCCCCGATCAATACGGTTTCAGAAGTGGCCATAGCACAGTCTCACAAATAATAAGAGTTATTAACTACATTCGGGAAGGCTTCCAGAGGAAAGATAAGGCCATCATGATCACGATAGACATACAAAAGACTTTTGATTCCGTATGACTCGAGGGACTAATATATAAATTAATTAAAATACAGATACCTAACTATTTGATTAAAATAATTAACTCCTATCCAAATAACAGGAAATTTTTCACGAAAATTCATGACCACACTGCGGGTTCATACTCCATTCAAGCTGGAGTTCCGCAAGGATCGGTATTATTACCTCTGCTATACTCCATCTTCATCCACGATCTCCCAACCACACCCCAAATATTAACCGCAATGTACGCTGATGATACGTGTTTTGTATCATCTGCAAAGAGCCCCGAACAAGCACTTAACACCATACAAACAAACATTAATACATAAATCATCCCCTATTTCAGAAAACAAAAACTAGGTATTAACGCCTCCAAAACCGAATAAATAGTACTCCGGAGAATAGCTAGAAGGGCGCCCTCATTGCAATCACAGCTTTGTGTAGATGGACAACTTATTACCCCAAGTATTAACCTTAAATACTTGGGATACACGATGCAGAGTAATACGAACGCTAATGCACATATTGCGCAACAAATACAAAAAGCTAAGATTGCAATGGGTAGACTCTACCCTCTCATCTGCAATCACAGTAAACTCACAACACGAAACAAAATACTCATATACAAACAGATCATACGCCCCATACTTACCTACGCAGCCCCAACATATTACACTGGTACACAACACAATTTCCACTCTCTGCAGGTGATACAGAGTAATTGTCTCAGAATGGCAATCAAACACAACACAATCTATCCAAAACTCCCAAAAACCTCTTGGTTACATGAAAAAGCCAACAAACCGACTATCAAAGACTTCATAAACAAAATCTCGGCAAACTTTTACAAATACTGTCTGCCACAAGATCTTCGTAGAAATCTCAAAGGCGCAAATCGCGCGCAGAAGGCATCCGCGATAGTGGGTGTAGGCTTCTGCATGGATCGCTAATCACATAACTTAGCTGTTGTTAAAAAACTCCGAACCCATTTTCATCATAGGGGGTAATATCAGCACAATAAAACTATTGTGCTATATCACCTCTTATACAAAATAAACTATACTCTTAGCAAACTACAAATTGAAAAGCAACGTCAGTCATGTTGCCTTCTCGAAATCTAATTTCCCCGTTTCAATTTTGAAACCCTGTTTTTTAGCTACTTTTCAGGGGTACCACAGCCGAAAGATGCTAGGAGTCATAAATATATGTTAGGTACAAAGTTATTAAAACACCAAAATATATGGATAATGCTCTTTGAGCAAGGAGCCATAACAGACAGGATGACAGACACAATTATACTGAAAATCGCTAGACCATCGACATTTTGTATTGCATTCAAGACACTATCATGGCCGCCAGAAATCACACAACCACCATAAAAACTAAACCAACCCCTCATAACACCCTTCCCGATTACATAATTACACTTCATAAACAATGCACCACACACCAATCATCATCGACACATATCACAATTAGTAAACCAATACTTGCAATCATTACATTCATTAAATACAGAAAACTTAGCATCACACACAGAAATATAAAAACTGAAAAATAAAACTGCCCCAGGATACGTCGGCATACCAAACATCCTGTTAAAAAACTTACCAACAAAAGCTATTGTGCAACTGACTTACATAGTTAATTTTATAATCAAAACTGGAACCTACCCCGATATGCTCAAGATTGTCAATGTTATATCCATAATGAAAGCAAACAAACAGCCCTATTATGTAGATAGTTATCGACCAATATCATTGTTAAACAATATTGCAAATGTGATTGACAAAATCATTCTCAAACGAATTCAATCATTCACAGAAAAACATAAGTTATTATCCCCCGAGCAATACGGTTTCCGAAGTGGCTATATCGCAAACAATTAAGAGTTTTAAATTTCATATAGCGCAAACAATTAGAGTTTTAAATTTCATAGGAGAAGGCTTTCGGGACAAAAACAAAGCGATCACGGTCGCGATCGACATACAAAAAGCCTTCGAGTCCGTATGACTCGAGGGTCTAATTTTTAAACTAATACAATATAAAATCCCAAATTATTTAATTAAGTTAATTAATTCATACGTCACAAACAGAAATTTTTTTATAAAAATCAACGAACATACTGTTGGACCTTATCCTATTCAGGCCGGAGTCCCACAGGGCTCAGTGTTGTCACCTTTGCTTTATTCCTTATTCATCCAGGATCTCCCTACCTCCCCAAATTTACTAACTGCTTTGTACGCAGACGATACTTGTTTTGTAGCATCTGCAAAGAATCCAGACACCGCACTTAACATTATACAAACTCATATCAATACACAAATAATACCCTATTTTAACAATCAAAAACTCATCATGAACGCCTCCAAAACAGAGTATTTATTACTCAGGAGAATCACCAGGAAAGATAACTCATAACAATCACAACTTTGCGTAAACGGACACATCACCCCCCACCCCCCGAGTAATACTTCAAAATACCTAGGATATACCATCCAAGGTAATACAAATGCCAAAGCTCACATAAACTGTCAGGTGCACAAAGCCAAGATTGCAATGAGTAAACTTTACCCTCTCATTTGTAAACACAGTCAACTCACCACACACAACAAATTACTTATCTACAGACAAATGATCAGACCAATTTTAACATATTCAGCACCAGTATATTACACAGGAACAAAACAGAGCTTTCACTCATTGCAGGTGGTACAAAACAAGTGTCTGAGAATGGCAATAAAACATAACGCTACTTACCCAAAATACCCCAGAAATTCTTGGTTACATGAGAAAGCCGACATTCCCACTATCAAAGATTTTATCACTAAAATATCTACAAATGTTTACAATTGTCTGCCAGATGATCTTCGAAATGCTCTCAAAGCCGCAAATCGCGCCATAGACATCCGCGATAGTGGGTGTAGACTTCTGCATGGATCGTTAATTACATAACAAGGTTGTCACTCATTAACCCACCTTTCAGCAAACAGGGGTATATTCAGGGCGGGACAAATATCCAAACTGAATTACCCCAAATATTTCTCAGCATAAAACAAATTAAAATCAACGTCTGACATGTTGCCTCTCCAAATCTGAAACCCTCATCAATTATTAAGACCCTGTTTTTCAGCTGCTTTTCAGGGAAAACTTAGTCGAAAGATTCTGGGAGCCACATCTCTATGCCGAGGACAAAGTTATTAAGACAACTATAATTTTTGGATAATGCTGCTACCGCAAGAAGCCTTAAAAATCGATACAGGACGAACACAAATAGCAAGAGGAAAGCGAGACCACCGGCTCTTACTTTTTTTCTTTCTGTTATATCTAATATTGGGAATCTAAATATGTGAATAAAGTACCTTTTTAATAAATAATCCCGAGATATTTATAAATGAAAATTTAAAAAGTGACAGTACTGTGATAGTTAAAAATAAAAATAAATCCATACAATTAATCAAAGTGAAAACATCCCCCAGAAAAATGATAAAGAAAGGTACGTTGAAACCTAAAATTATAAATTGACAAAAACTAACCTACACTCACAAACCGTAAACAAAAAAACAGACACAAAAAAAAAGTGTATGGAAAAATACTGGGGAGTCCAAATCTTCAAAAGAGGAAGACGAACCATCGCTGATTCTTGTAGCACAAATTACACAAAAGAGCTAGATAGAATGAAGATTAAAACACGGGAACTCAAAATTATCATCAAATTGTATTTTTGGATGACTTGGATAAAGATACAATTAAACCAAATTCAAATTCCAACACAATAACAATAACAAAAACTTATCTAGACACGATTGATATATCCGCTCTTAACAAGTGTATAGAATTAACAAAATCCGTAGAAAAGTGTATAGGACAAACAGACACAGAAAAGTGTCTAGGAAGTCCAACTATAGAAAAGTGTCCAAGATAAAAAGCGTCTAGAAAACTCACAAGACGAAAAGTGTCTAGGAAGCCCAAAAACTAAAAAGTGTATAGAAAACCCAGAACTGACATCAACAGATCTTACACTCGATCTATCAATCCCTACTTGCAGAGGGAAAACAACCAACAGATAGAACAGTAAATTTTAATAATTTAAAAACTCTAAGACCAATGGAAGAAGACAAAATTGGATATAAAACCAGTTCATCTGAGGATGATATTAACACGACAAAAACTCAAACTAATACAACGACCACACACGTCCTTGTACACAACTTAGCTAGCCAATCTTGGGCACAAGAAGTGGAAAACGAGGAAAATGCCACAACAGCGACTGACAAGTTTGTTTCGAAATATGAAAACATTACAAAAAAAACGATAGTGCCCAGAACTATGAACATAACAATAAATAGGAAACAAACTGAAGACGTAAACGCGATAATAACTATCCTCACAGAAGACATCCTCACATTTCGACGCAGCAAGCTGAATTCATCATTCCTAAGAAGGTCACAACTTTTAACACCCTAATAAAACAAAAGAAGAAACTAACCGGAACCACAACTAGCAACCGATATGAAACGTTGTCCGAAGAATCAGAGGATGACGCACCTGTGATGACACAAAAAAAACGGAAAAAAAACAAATTTCGGAAACTCAGTACAACTGATGATAGTTCGGATGAAATAAACAAAAACCGTAACACCAAGCGACCAAAACAAAAAGATCCAGTAGCAAAAAATGTTGAAAACACCGCAATTTCCTGCCCTCCCATCATAATCGACGGAAATATTTGAGCACACAAAGATATGGTGCTGAAACTTAAAGAATATGTATTCAAATCGTTTGAAATGAAATATACAATAAACTCAACCATAATATTCACCAAGGAAGTCGAAGATTTTAATAAACCAAAACAAATTATCAGAACAGAAAAAATCCCCTTCCATACTTACACAAGGAAAGATGAGAAAACCCACGCCTTTGTATTGAGAGGACTTGCCGAAGGGCTTCAAATCGACGAGATTAGAGAAGAGCTCACCAATATTTATAAAATAAACATAAAGGACATATATCGGATGACTACAAAATCAAGGCCGCTATATCTCAGACCCTAAAATTACATTGGATTACCTCAATAGAAATGTTAGGGTATTAGAGCACACACGTATACAATGGGAATATAGGAGACAAGCCAAACCAATAATTCAGTGCCATATTTGTCAGCTCTGGGGTCATGCCACATCAAATTGCGGCCGAGACCCAAAATGTCTGAAATGTGCCGCACCCCATCTGACCCCAGAGTGCCCGAAGGATCGATCAAAACCGGCAAAATGCGATAACTGCAAAGGCGATCACCCTGCGAACGCGGAGATATGCCCCGAGTACATAAAAAGAAGAGAATGGCTGGAGTCCAGAAGAACACAAACCACTAAGAATACAGCTCCCAAATATATTTCTGCCCCCATCCCAATGACAAATCCATGGAACAATTAAACCACCCCCTCTCAACAAGATTTTCCTAGTTTACCCACAAAACAATCGACCCCCGCTCCTCAACAAAACATACCTAAAACCGGTAATATTTCAAATGAGCACTGCTACATCAACAGACATCAATAAATTTTCCCAATTGAATAAAATGTTCAAAAAACTCCAAAACATCGTCAACCTTGATAAACTCACCAGGGCTGTCTCAGACCTCCTACAAAAAATGAAAGCAGCCACAAATAAGCTGGATAAGTTCACAATATACAACAACTTTGTTGCTGGGATTGGTAAATATGACATCTAGACAAGTAGGTGGTAAAACAGGAATTCAAAAACGAAATTTTCTTAAAATAATTGTATTTTTTTAACATTATAAATACACATAATAGGGTACTCATAGTGGGGGACTTAAATTGTAAGCACCCACTATGGGATTCCTATGCTACACATGCTAACCCCAACGGAAGTACTCTCCTAAGGTTCTGTGATAATACTAACTGCAACATATTCAGTACCGACGACCCTACCCACTTTCCTTATTCCGGTTTCTCCCCTAGCACAATTGACATTGCAATAGGAATGAAAACCATTCCCGACCTCAACTCTGATCACGATCCTATCCTCCTAGAATTAAAAATAACCCATACTATACACCCCCCCCCCATTAGAACACACGACTACACAACCACAAACTGGAAATTATACAAAAAGTACATTAATGAAAAACTAATCAAATACAATAATCACTGCTAGAAACTCCACAACTTCCTTAAAACCTAAACCAAATCCTCAAAACTTATATCCTAAAAATAATTAAGGATAAAAACAAAATTCGAAGAAGATGGTAAGTCAGTAGAAATTATAACGATAGACAACCTTTAAAACACTATCAAAATCTGATAAATACGTTAATAAGTGAATATAGGAATTACAAATGGAAATTGTTCCTAGAAAAGCTTTCCCCAAAAGATAATTCTTTATGGAAAATTTCAAAACAATTAAAAAGTAAGCGTGAAGAAGTCATAAAAATAGTATCGAATGGTAATGCATTCACCCAAAAATTCAACATTACACAAGCCTTCGAAGAGTACTTCCAGGATAACTTCACAAACAACACGCTAAATACACAACGTCACTTCAACATAACGCAAACAGTCTCAGATTACTTAATCAATGCACATACAATAAACAACACAAATATAGCCACCACGTCAGAAATTCTAAACACTATTGCTACACTAAAAAATAAGACTGCGGCGGGGGTGGATGGGATATCAAACATTCTCCTAAAAAGCCTTCCAAAAAAAGCAATAGTGCAAATTACACACATTGTAAAATATATAATTAAAAACGGTATCTATCCAGATATGCTCAAGATTGCCAATGTTATCCCGATGATTAAAGCCAACAAACAACCCTATTATGTGGATAGTTACAGACCTATCTTCCTATTAAACAATATAGCAAAGGTGATAGACAAAATTATTCTCACAATAGTACAACAATTTGTTGACAAACACAATATTATACCCCAAGAGCAATACGGTTTCAGAGGTGAACACAGTAGAGTTGCGCAAATTATAAGAGTTTTTAATCATATTAGAGAAGAATTTTACAAGAAAAATAAATCAGTAATGGCCACCATAAACATCCAAAAAGCCTTTGATACCGTATGGCACGAGGGACTACTATATAAACTAAATAATGAAGCTCAACTTTCCCTGAATATTTAATAAAAATTATTAAATTATATGTTACTAATAGAAAATTTTATTCCTGTGTGAACGAAGGTGTACCGGGGCCGTACTCCATACATGCCGGACTTCCACAAGGATCGGTACTTTCACCTTTGCTGTATTCCCTATTCACCCACGATTTACCCTCCTCTCCGCAAATCCTAACTGCCATGTATGTAGACGACACTTGTTTTGTATCATCTGCATCGACACCAGACACTGCACTCCAAAATATTCAAACTCACATAAACACACAAATACTGACATATATGAGAGACAATAAACCTACTATCAACCCCTCCAAAACAGAGTACTTGTTACTCAGGAGGACGGGGAGGAACAATAGCTCATTGCAATCACAGCTGTGTGTAGATGGGCAAATTATCTCTCGCAGTAGCATTTTAAAGTATCTTGGCTACAGAGTGCAGGCCAACACCAACGCCAATGCACATATTATTAAACAAGTACAAAAAGCGAAGATGGCAATGATCAAATTGTACCCACTGATATGTAAGAAAAGTTACCTCTCACCACACAACAAACTGACAATATATCGACAAATCATTAGACCAATACTAACATACGCCGCGCCGTCCTACTACACGGCCACAAAACACTATTTTCATACACTGCAGGTGGTGCAAAATAAGTGCCTACGCATGGCAATACGTTATAAAACAGTTTACCCTGAACTCCCAAAAAATACATGGTTACATGAACAAGCAGATTTACTCACTATCAAGGAATTTATAAAAAAAATATACAAAACTTTTTATAATCACTGTTTACCCAACAAATCTTCGCGAAACACTCTAAGCCGCCAGTCGCGCATAAGACACCCGTGATAGTGGGTGTAGGCTTCTGCATGGTAATCTGTTTACATAACTAGTTGCTTAATTCCCAACAACCAAACACATCGAATCAAAGGTTCTACCTACCTTTGATCACTCTAAAAATATCAACAAACATATCCTGTAATACACCATAAGAAACATCTGTCATGTTGCTGTCTCTCATAACTTAATCACACTGTTCGTTTTGAAATCCTGTTTTTCAGGGATTTACTAGTCGAAATAGCTATATACACAACCCTAGACGAATGATTGTATCAGCATTGCCAGAACATCGGCCTTTCTTTTTAATCTTGTATACAATTGTAAATGTTAAATCTTAAATTATTGTACATAAAGACATTTTAAAACAAACATCCCGATAGATTTAGATTAAAAAGTTCTTTATTAAGTTTTTGATTCCCTGTTAACAGTGGATTAAGAAAATGACGATGGGCTGGCTATTTTCTTGTCCACTGTTCCTTCCGGTATGTCCTCACGGCTCCTTGCTACTGGCATTATCCATTTGTTTTGACTGGTTATGTAACTTTGTCCCTAATATAGATTTTCACTTCTACGATCTTTCGACTTGGGTTTTCCCAGAAAGCAGCTGAAAAACTGGGTTTCAAATTTATACGGAGTCGTAAGTTTCGAGAGAGCAACTTGGCAGACGTTGATTTGGTGTTGTATAATTAATGAATTATTGTGGGGTGAAGGCATCGCAGTGTAATTACCGCTAAGCCTTTACCCCCTTTGAGAAATAATGTGGTTTGGAAATCTACAACCTAGTTATGTAATTAACGATCCATGCAGAAGCCTACACCCACTATCTCGGATGCCTTCTGCGCGATTTGCGGCTTTGAGTTTATTTCGAATATCTTGTGGCAGACAGTAGTTATAAAAATTATCTGAGATTTTGTTGATAAAGTCTTTGATGGTGGGTATGCTCGCCTTGTCATGTAACCAAGAAGTTTTAGGTAATTTGGGGTAAACCGTATTATGATTTAATGCCATTTTGAGACACTTGCTCTGTATCACTTGCAGAGAGTGAAAATTGTGTTTGGTGCCCGTGTAGTATATAGGTGCAGCGTAAGTATGGGTCTCATGATTTGTTTGTACGAGTATATTAAAATTTTGTTTTGATTACTGTGTTTACATATAAGTGGATATAGTCGACACATTGCAATCTTAGCCTTTTGTATTTGTAGTGAAATGTGCGCATTTGCAGTGGTATTTCCTTGCATTGTGTACCCTAGGTATTTTAGGATATTGTTTGGGGTAAGGTAATGCCCATTTACGCAAAGCTGAAATTTCAATGGGTCGGCTTTTCAAGCTATTCTCCTGATTATTTTTTGACGTTTCTTAAAACCAATGAAATGCTTCTTTATTTGTCACAAGGGTAGGTTTCAACCAATTATGTCATTATTATAGTGGGAATAAATCTCTTGTGATTATTCTCGGGAATAATCACTGTGGCTTTTATTTGCCTAGCAAGTGTCAGATAGTTGTCAAAATAATTACCTGTGTCAACGCGATAATAAAATGGGTGAAAATCATCGGTTTAGTACCTTTTCTGATGCAGAAATAACAAAAAAGATTTTAGAAACTACTTCGAAAAATACTATAATAAGTAACCAGTTTATATGAAGACAATTTAAGACATTCACCAAAGAAAGAAATTATATTCTGGATCAATCTACTACAACAGCTACTCTGGCATTGATTTTGAAAGATTGGGCTTATAACATGAAAAGAAAAGACGGAAATGATTATAAAGAAGCAGTAATAAAGACAATCTTTTTTATTGTAAAAATTTGTGAATCAAAAAATAATCTAGTCAAATATAACTCGCGAGTTCCATAAATTAGAAAATAATTTGACAGATTTTGTTCAAACTTGTTGCCATTTGGAAATAGCCACTCGAGCCCTGCGGGCTCTCGTGACTATTGCCTGGCAACAAGTTTTCAAAAAATCTGTCAAATTATTTTCAATTTATTCTCACTCTCTTGTTATATTATCACTGAGTAATAAATACTCTGTTTTGGAGGCGTTAATAGTTAGTTTGTGTTCATTGAAATAAGGTGTAGTTTTGGTGTTTATATGTGTTTGTACGGTGTTAAGTCCTTGTTCTAGATTCTTTGCTGTTGCTGCAAAACAAGTATCATCAGCGTACATTGCCGTTAGTAGTTTGGGGGATGTTGGGAGATCATGGACAAATAGGGAGTATAACAAAGGTGATAGAACAGAGCCTTGTGGTACTCCAGCCCTTATGTTATATGGACCTGCCACGTAATCGTAAATTTTTGAATAAAAGTTTTTGTTAGTCAAATACGAGTGTATGATTTTCGTTAAATAGTCAGGAACTTTTAATTTAATTAATTTATAAATCAGCTCCTCGATCCATACGGAATCAATAGCTTTTTAGACATCTATTGTGACCATAATCGATTTTTGTTTTTGTTGGAAATCTTCCCAGATATAGTTTATGACTCGAATTATTTGAGCCACAGTACATGTTCGCTTCAGAAACCGTATTGCTCGGGAGGAATAATGTGATTTTTGTTTACAAAGGATTGTAATATTTTTAATAATATTCTGTCTATCACCTTTGCGATATTGTATAAAAAGGAAATTGGCCTATAGCTATCCACATAACTAGGTTGTTTGTTAGCTTTGACGTTTGGTATGATGTTGGAAATCTTGAGCATATCGGCATAATAACCAGTTTTAATAATGTAATTTGTTATGTAAGTTAACTGGACGATAGCTTTTTTCGGAAGATTCTTTAATAATATATTATGTATTCCGTCTAAACCAGGGGCTGTTTTGTTTTTTAATTTTTGTATCTTGTTATACATTTCTGTGTATGTTGCGAGGTCTTCTATTTAGTGTGTTTATTGAATGTAAGTGTTAGTCAACTGTATTATGTGTATGTTATGATGCTGTTGTGTGTGGGGTGTGTTTATGAAATTGTTTTGGAAGTACTCCCCGAATTTCTCTGCGATCTCCGTCATGTTTGTTACTGTATGACCGTTATCGATAATTTTATTAATATCGCGGATTGGTTCCCTAAACCGTCTGGCAATTTTCCGGTTTGAGACTTTTTAAAAACTTTGTCCAGTCATTATTTTTATGTTCAGAAATTAATTGATTTATTTTGGTGAGCTCTTAATACTCGATGATGTTCGTCGTGTCTAGTTGTTTGCCATAATTTACGTATTAGGTAGGTTATTTTGATTTATTTGTTTCTTTTTTTATGTTGTTGAATTATTTCTGGCCTCGATTATTACATTCTGTAAAATATTTATTGTGTTTATAAGATGATTTGGATTTTTTATTTTGTCTGTGATTTTTAGATTGTTATTTATGGAATATCGGAATTTTACCCAGCTGGTTGTTTTATAATCATAATGTGTATTTTGTGGTGTTTGTGTGTGGTGGGATATTTTGAGGTGTATAAGGACGGGATCATGATCGGAATTGAAGTCTGTTAGGGTTTTTATTTTTGTGAGGTTATTAATGTTTTTGCCCATTGCTATGTCTAGGATACTGGGGGAGTGATTTGAGTAAGGGAAGTGTGTCGGTGCGTCTGTGTGAAAATGTTACAATCCGAATAATCGCAGAATTTCCATAGAGTACTTCCGTTGGCGTTGGGGTGTTTAGTGTAGCGATCCCACTGCGGATGTTTGCAGTTGAGATCTCCTACAATTAACATCTTGTTGTGTGTGTTTATAATATTAAAGAAAGCTTCTTCCCTAAGCTTGTTTCCAGGCTGTATGTGCCGATAATTTTGATTTTATTATCGAAAAGTATAGGGATATGCTCAATTGAAGTTATATTTTGTTGCAAGAGTTTGAATTTTATGCCTTTTTTGATTGATAATGCAATACCACCCCCTTTGACATCGTCGAGGCGGTCTTGTCTAACTAGACGATATTCGGGGTTTCTGATGTTTATTTTTTTGTTAGCTTTGAGGAACGTCTCGATTAGAAACAATATGTCTGGTTTATGAATGTCGAGAAAGTGACGAATTAAGTGAATTTTATTTAATACACCTTGTACACTGCAAAAAATTATTTTGAGATTGTATCGTTTCTGAAAGCCAAGTTTTCCACCTACCTGTCTAGATATCATAGTTGTCTATATTAGCAACAAAGTTGTTGTAAATTGTGAATTTTTCAATTTTGTTCTTCGCTTGTCTCATTTGTTGTATTAAATCTGTTACTGCTCTGGATACCTCGTCTAGTTGGACCAAATTTTGCAATTCTTTAAATAAATTATTTAATTCGGTGAATTTATTTATTTCGTTGCTATTTCCACTTGACGTCGGTTTTGTTGGAATGTTCGTTGTGTTTTGAGAGTTGGAAGTTTGAGGGATACGAGGCGCGATTTTGGAGGAGAGGCTAGGAAATTCTGCTTCGTTGGCTTTATTTTGCCAAGGATTGATTTTAGGAGGTGGCGCAGGGATTTATTTAGTGGGGGTAGGTTTGGTCTGGGTGTTTCTTCTTTCATCGAGCCATATTTTTCGTTTAATGTATTCCGGGCAAATCTCCGCATTTGACGGATGGTCACCCTTACAATTAGCGCATTTGGCTGGAAGGGTGGGCGCCTTGGTGCACTCGGCTGTTAGGTGTTGACCTGCGCATTTCAAGCATCTGGGTTCCCTACCACAGTTTGATGTTGCGGGGCCCCAGAGCTGGCAAAAATGACATTGTATTATTGCCTTCGTCTGTCGTCGATGTTTTCACTGGATTCTCGTGTGCTCTATGACTGACGGTTTTATTCAGGTAGTCTAGAGTGATTTTCGAATCGGTTACCACTAAATATAGTGGCCTGCTTTTCGTCGTCATGCGGAATATGTCTGTAATTTTAAATTTGTGTATGTTTATTAATTCATCCTTTATATCAGCTAGCTGCATCCCTTCTGTTAGGCCTCTAAGTACAAATGCGTGTGTCTTCTCTTCGGCTGTATGTGTGGAAGGGAACTTTTTCTTCCTTTAGTGTTTTTTAGCGAAAATGATTGTCGAGTTAGCAGTGTATTTGAATTCAAAATTCTTTTTCATCTCTTCTTTCAACACCCCAACCATTTCTTTATGTGCCTGCACGTTACCATCAATGACTATGGGCGGGCAGGGGGGCGTGGTCTTTTTGTGTTTTTGCTTTTTTTTCTCTTAGCTTCCTGGTTGGTTGCATCCTCTTCGGAACTGGATTGAGTTTCCTCAAACTTCCGGAATTTGGGTTTTTCCTTTTCTTTTGGGTTTGTTTAGTGGGTTGTTCGACTTCCGAGGAGTCTGATAGGGTATCGTATTTATTATTTGTCTCTGTTTTTTGATTTTTCTGTGTGTTTCTTTTAATAATGTTATTTAGTGTAACAAATTTTCTTGGCTTTTTAAACCCTGGAGGGGTGATCTCCCCTACTTCCATCTCTTGTGTTGGAGAAATGGAGGTAATTTTGTTTAAATCTTTACTATTCGTGTTTAATTTTCTTGCGGTAATGGATTTATTTTTATTTAGCTTCGCATATTGTGAAACGAAGTTATCTTAAGTGAGGGTTGTAGTTTTTCCCTTCTCCATTTCAACTTCATGGGCCCAGGATGTGTTTGCCGCCGGTCCATGGATTTGGGCTTGAATTGTTGTGATTTAATTTTCGTCTTTATTATTGTGTGTGGAGTCACTTGACTGATCCCCAATCGTGTCCTCTTCCATATTAGATTGTTTTTTATTTTTGTTTGAAATTAGTATTAGTTCGGCGGTCGATATTTTATTTTCGTTTATTCCTCGATATAAGGGTACAGATAGTCATGAACTGACTGAAACGAATATAGCAGGGGTGATAATACAGAACCTTGCGGTACTTCGGCTTGAACGGAGTGCGGTCCGGCTGTGTAGTTTTCAATTTTTGAGAAAAATTGTCTATTTGATAAATATGAGTTTAATACTTTAATTAAATAATCGGGAATTTCGAGATTTATCAATTTGTTCATTAAACCCTCGAACCATACGGATCAAAGCCTTCTGTACGTCTATTGTGACCATGACGGCATTATGTTTTTTTTTGAAAACCGTCCCTTATGATATTAATTACTCGGATTATTTGAGCTACAGTGCTATGGCTGCTTCTGAATCCGTATTGCTCGGAGGGTATAATGTTATGTTTCTCAACAAAGTGTTGTAGTCTATGTAGAATATTTTTATCAATCACCTTGGCTATATTGTTGAGGAGGGATATAGGTCTATAGCTATCTACATAACATGGTTGTTTATTCGCTTTGATGATGAGGATGACGTTGGCTATATTGAGCATATCGAGATATTGCCCAGTTTTGATAATATAATTAGTTATGTGTGTTAGTTGTACAATGGCTGTTGGGTATATTTTTGAGTAAAATGTTGTGTATGGTGTCTGACCCTGGGGCAGTTTTGTTTTTTAGTTATTGTATTGTGTTGTTTATTTCCGTGAATGTTGCTAAATTTTTCGTGTTCAGTGTACTAAGTTAATTTTTGAATTGTTGAACTGTGTGTGTGTTATGTTTTGATGTTGTTGTGTATGTAGTGCTTATGAAAAAAAAACTTTCATCTTTATTATGAGTCTCTTTGTGAGTCTCGTAAAACATATTGCTACTTTGTTGGGGCTTATAACATCGGATTATAATGAACACCAAGTGACTAAAGGGCTTATAGAGTGTAGGAAAGCTATAAAGAAACTAAATAATGCGTTACGGAGTGCTCAAATAAAATCATTTCGTAACCAATTTAAATGTATTCAAAAACATGGGGGAGGTCTATCTCATTCGGGGACCTCAAAACATCGTGTAAAATAGGATGATTTAGAGGCATCATTTAACAACCGCATCAGAACTGGTACCATCTCAAACCTAAAGCATAAGGATCCCTCTGAATTTCTCAAATATTGTAAGGCCATGTTTAAACGACGCATAGATAATAATAAAAGAGCTGTTAAGGTAAATGTAGCTTTCGGAGGTGAATTTGAAATATGCAAGGGAGATATGATTCTTAATAAGTTTAAGTATTTTACAACGATCAATTCTCCCATATATAAAGATACAAACATTGATGATTGGTTCGATACTAAAGTCATTGCACCTATCTTTAAAGATCTGGAAAAATTTCAAGAATGTGATAGTGGTTGGGCATTGAAGAAGGTAGTAAATTTAGGTGTTAACATCCATAAATATACTCCACAACTGGGATCCTCATACATTGATTTACCGGCAGAAATCAAAAAGAAGAAGGCATGTATTAATGTCAACAATGAAGAAGACTCTTGCTTTGCTTGGTCAGTTATGTCGGCGTTGTATCCTGTTGGAATCCATTCTGATAGAATTTCATCATACCCCCACTATTCAACTGTTTTAAAACTAAAAGGCATCAGTTTTCCATGACTATGAAACAGATCCCCAATTTTGAGAAGCAAAATGGTATATCCGTAAATGTTTATATTCTACAAATACAATAAGGTATACGCAAATCTCGAGAGTGTTTTAAAGCAGACTGGGGACCTAAGAAGCCACAACAGCATATCCCTGCAGCCGTTGGTTATTACTTCAAGTGCTCATATGATGACACGCTTTCCTTTTACAGAAGTTATTTGGGTGAAGATTGTAAGCGTTGGTTTGCCGATGAAATGAATCTGCTTGCTCAAGATATCAGTACGGTGTTCCTTTGTCCTTATGGAATTCATATGACTCCTAATTAAGAATATCGGTTTCAAGCTGCTACCGAATGTCATATTTGTGAAAAGCCATTTTCCTCTATTGATAAGAAAGTCCGAAATCATGATCATCTCATTCTTGAAAACAATTATAGAGGTGCAGCGCATGAGGGGTGCAATATTAACTATCAGGATTCGCATACTTTAAATGTAGTGTTCCCAAACTTATCTGGTTATGATGCAAATTTCATCATCGAAGACATTGCTACCCGCATGACTGGCTCTATTGATTTGCTTCCTATTGCAAAAGAAAATATATTTTTTCCACAAAACACGAATCCAGTTCAGATTTATCGACAGTTTCCGATTCATGGCATCATCTCTCGATGAACTCGCCTCATATTTAACAGAATTTTCTAATTTGAGATCTCAGTTTTCTAGTGTTCCCGAGGAAGAACTCACAATGGTAACAAAGAAGGGGGTGATGCCTTATGACTATTTCAATTCTTTCGAACGCTGAAGAAACGAAGAAACACGTTTACCTCCTATCGAATCTTTCTATAATAATCTCGAAGATAAACCCTGTTAACGTAGGCATAGTCGAGCACAACGTGTCTGGACTATGTTTCAATGTCGAACCTTAGGTGAATATGTAGAGTTGTATATGAAAACGGACGTTCCTGTTTTTGCTGACGTTTTTGAGCAGTTTCGTTTCAGTTGTATTGCTACATATAACATCGATCCCACACATTATTATACATTACCTGGATTTACATTCGATGCTATGCTAAAACATACTGGACAAGAATTGGAGCTTCTCACTGATGTGGATATGTCTTTGTTTGTTGAGCGTGGTATACTTGGTGGACTTAGTCAAGTATGTGGAAAACGTCGTGTTCGAGCCAACAATAAGTATATGCCCACTTATAAACCATCTAAACCAACGAAATATTAAATGTATTTTGACGTTAACAATCAGTATGGATGGGCAATAAGTCAAGCGTTACCCTATGAGGGAATTGAGTGGTGCGATACAAATATTGACGTTACACAAATTGCTGATGATGCTTCTGAGGGGTACATTCTCGAGGTTGATTTGGAGTATCCTCCTCATTTACATGATTTGCATACGGATATACTATTTTGTACCGAACACCTCAATCCTAAGACTATAATGCCTGCTACAAGATCAAACGATGATTCTAAGTTGATGGGTATCCTAACCGTCGGTGTTGCAGGTTTTTGCGGTTTTCCTGTACACTCTGTGAATTTATTCACTAGCCAAATGGACCGACGATCGACGCACCCGCATTTTTGGATTTAACATTATTATTATACCGCCGACCACCGTAAACAGTCCCCGAACCACCGATGGCACGTCACCGCAACTATCAATTCATCATATTCTACACACTTTTGAAAAATGTCTCCTATACACTTTTCTTTCGTAAATTTCCAAAACCAACAAAAATCTGAAATCACTAATTTTTCATTATATCCCTCCCTAATATCGGAGACATTTCAAATTCAGTTAACAACACCCTTTTACATTAAATAACTTCAATAATTCCTGACACCTAGCCAGGTCAACTCATATATCTATGTATCGGCAACGATACATGGTTCGTCTTCAACATTTAAACTCCAATCCTAGACACTTTTTATCACACCATCTCCGCACACTTTTGAGCTTCGCTGCTTCCAAACATCATTCCCCTACACACCCCAACACAAACAATCCTCCAGAAATCCTAGAGAAAAGCCCATTCAACTCCCTCAAAATTCTATACACCTTTAAAAACAAATTTTCCTAGACACTTCTAAATAAATTCTTACTAGACACCTTTTCTACCCCCAACTCAGTTTCTCAGTCAGCGCGCACTAAACCACCCAACACACCCCCAACCCAGCCCCGAAGGGGAAACTAATCCTACACCAGGGCACCACAAGAAAAGTTCAACTTGACCCAAGAATACTCCACTCAACAGAAGTCACCCACGAACTTCTCTCTCTCTCTCTCTCTCTCTCTCTCTCTCTCTCTCTCTCTCTCTCTCTCTCTCTCTCTTCGGTACCCTAACTAATAAAACAAAATATGTTATACATTATCGAGCATTGAAGCAAGAGTTACAGAATGGAGTTGTATTAACAAAAATACATCGAGTGTTAAATTCAAGCAGAGTTCTTGGTTAAAGTCCTACATTGACTTAAACACCGAGTTACGTAAAGCTGCGAATAATGAATTCGAAAAGAATTTGTTCAAACTCATGAACAACGCTGTTTTCGGCAAGACCATGGAGAACGTGCGCAAACGCGTTGATGTAAAGCTAATTTCTCATTGGAGTGGCCGATATGCTGCTGAATCGTATATAGCTAAGCCGGAGTTTAAAAATAGCATGATTTTTAGTGAAAACCTAATTGCCGTCGAATTAAGGAAGCTGCAAATATGTGGTTGAATAAACCAATATATGTAGGAATGGCTATTTTGGATCTAGCTAAAACCACGATGTACGATTTTCACTATGAGTACATGGCTAACCGATTCAGCGAAAATTGTACTGTGCTGTATACTGATACCGATAGTCTTATATATGAGATTCGGGGTCAAGATCCCTATGCAGTAATGAAGACGGATTGTTTTAGATATTTCGACACCTCGGACTATCCTCTAGATAACGTTAATAGGATTCCTCAGGTTAATAAGAAGGTTCTTGGGATGATGAAGGATGAGAACAATGGTATTATAATGACTTATTATATTGGGTTACGATCTAAATTGTATGCAACGTGGTTACTAACTTCTGAAGATGGTCTAGCGGAAAAAAGAAAACGTCTTGCGAATGATGGTTATGACAAAGAAGAAATAGACTGCCTTATTCGAAACTATGGAATAACTAAAAAAGCTAAAGGGGTAAAATCATCAGTTGTGAAGACTACACATTTGAAGATTATGAAGAATGCCTTGATACATTCACGAAGAAAACAGTTTCCCAAAATCTAATTCGTGCCGAGAAACATCTAGTCCATTCAATTGTTCAGGATAAAATAGCGTTGAGTCCTGAGAATGATAAGCGATTTATTGTTCCTGGTTCTGACGAAACCTTACCATTGGGGCAATATTCAATTGATGCTTATATGGATATCGATGAAGTTCCAACCATTTGAATATTCTATCTCCTTAAAATTTATATATTATACCTTTATGAGAATAAAAATTATTGTTAAATTAGTTTACTATTTCGATTTATTATACTTTCCAATTTTATATATCATTATGACCGCCTCATGATTGACGCATGCCCACGAATTTAGCCAAAAATGACCAAGATGGACCTTGGCAATTTCCCATGTTATTTTACATAAGGAATGATCCCGAACCCGCTTAGCCCCTTTACTCTGGACTTTCCATACTTTTAAAGAGAGTGGTATAACGCAAACCACAACGCATACTAAACATCATCTTAACACATTGCTGGACACACCTGCTACAACCGTCCTGCGTGCTGTGACAGTAGTGCTATACCCGTCACGTTTTAAAAACCCGTCTCAAAAAGGATCTAAAAATTAATTAGAATCATTTAAGGTGTCCCTGTACACAGATTGTAAAATTGGTTGCATGCATTCCCGCTCTGTTGGAAGTAAGTTGTTGATTTTTATACGAAAATTTTTGTTATTAGGAAATATTATATTAGGCATGGAGTCTAGAGAACATCAACGCCTTTTGAGGTTATACGAAGAGGTAAGTATACTGACGACGAAGCAGAGCCGTATTCAGAAAGTGATGAATGTTTCAGAACAGATAGTGATGAAAATATTCTTGATTCGTCGGATGTTGATAATACAAACATTCCTCATATCAATGTACAGAAGAACATTTATAAGAGCCAAATGCATCGCATGAACCAAATAATACTGTTCAAGAACCAGATGTTGGATGGCACAGTGAAGTTGCTGACATTCATATTTTCACCGAAGAACCTTTACAAGAGCAAATAACAACTTAGGGCTCAGTTCATACACCATATGAAATATTTACCAAACTATGGAATGATGAAAATATGACTCTTTTAGTAGATTGTACCAACCACTAGGGATAATCTTTGTGTCAGCAGTCTCGCCGTAAAACCCGAAATTCCAGAAGTAGGTCTTACAAGCCAATTGATAAGCGGGAGTTATTTAAATTTTTGGGCTTATGTTTATTACGACGACAGACAAAAAATTGCGATATACTAAGACTTTTCAGCCTGAAGCCATTAAACTATTTTCCGATATTTCCTATTACAATGGCGGGTAGAAGATCCGAACAAATTTTACGATGCTTTTCAGAGCATAAAAAACAAGAGCTCTCACTACAGAGATTGATAGATTGAAGAAAATGCGAAACATTCTAGACCTTTGTATCAGAAATTTCCAGGTTTGTTATAAGCCTCCACAACAATTATCTCTAGATAAATCGTTACTTTTATTTCGAGGACGATTATCTTTCAGAACGTACATGAAATATAAAAAAACTAAGTAAGGCATCAAGTTTTACGAACTTTGTAGTGCAGATGGATACGTCCTAAACATAGATATATACAAAGGACAAGGGGTGAGATCACCTGATGAAGATATGTCTAAATCTGAGGCAGTTGTAAACCTTATGCAACCATATTTAAATAAGGACAATTACTACAATAGCGTATCACTAGCTAATCGACTTCTACGATATAAAACTCATGTAACTGGTACTTTTCGAAAAAACCGACAAGAAAATCCTGCTTTAGTGAGTAAAGCTAAACTTAGAAGAGAAGAACATGTTTGGAGAAGGTAAGGAAAGGTATATGTTCGAAAATGGTAAGATAATCGTGAAGTGCTTGCCATTACTACTTCTCATCACCCAAAACTAATAAAATTTATGAACAGAAGAAAACAAGAAAATATGAAACCCATAGAATTTGCCGAATACAATAAATACATGTCCGGAATAGACAGGTCTGATCAAATGATCTCCTATTTCTGGTACATTTTCTGGTACAAATAGGTCATATACCATCTCTTAGATATGGCCGTATGGAATGCATATTTTTTATATAAAATGATTAGCAGTCCAAATAGGGCAAAAATACTTCGATATACTGATTTCAGGGACTTGCTTATTCAACATCTTTTAGGAATTGATCCGAATATGAAGGATGCAAGAACTATTATAAATTTGGCTTTACTACATACACCAAATAGAAATCTAGCTCCATATGCTGAAAATTTGGATGTACAACTTTTTCAAGAAACTGTGCCACGTCCTGAGAATTACAGTAGGAACAAGTACTTTCTACGCTGTAAGCAGTGTACAAAAGAGGGAAGAAGGAGAAGAGAAACCAGTTATAGGTGTAAAACATGTGTTGAACGTCCACCGATTTGTCCAGGACCTTGTTTTGAACTGTGGCACACACAAGTATAATTTTGTTTTTGTTCTTTTGTATTCGGTTCTAATAAAGGGTTTTACTTTCTAAATATTCGGACGGTGATAGCCGTCATGACCTACTATGCATATATCTGTATAGTGGGACAGTTACGGTCACAACCGTCGCTGTTTTTTTGCAAAAAAAACAATATTATTCACTATTTGAAACCACTGTGTAAATCAATTTTCAGATATTACTGTTAATTCGTTCAATATAAGTGTGCTCTGTTTTGAACATTTTCTAAAGCCTTAGTGTCCAGCAATGTGTTAACACGATGATAAACAAAAACCTAACATTAGAAAACCGATGCGTTTTGTTTTGAGAACTGCGCAGGACAATTATGTGAGTTATTTACGATAACGCTCTATGGTACGTAACCGTAAATTACACGAAGCGCTAACGTTATTAGCGTTAGAGACGTAAAAAAGTTAAACGCGCATTCGATAAACGTCAAAATACCGCAAGCGTATATAATTACCGCAAAAGATTTTTTACCAAGCAATATCTGTCTTATATCGTCTGTTGTTTGCGGTAATGGTTGAAGTCAGAAATTGATGTGTGATTGTAGACAGTGGAAATGTGTTTCTATTTTTTTTCTGTTCTATTCGATTTTGTCTTGATGTTTCATCTAATTTGAGACTTACCAGGAGCGTCGACAATTGTGCAGAGAATCGGGTAGTGTTGTTTGCAAAGTAGCAATGGTGGTCAACAAGCTTATTTATGGATCTAGGAATTTTCTTCGAAAGCAATTCTTCGAAAACAATTCTTCGAAAACAATTCTTCGAAAATCAATTCTTCGAAAATGCGATTCTTCGAATACCATATTCTTCGAATAAACAATTCTTCGACTAATAATTCTTCGACAGCTTTATTATTTGGATTTACTAAAATCTGGGATAAGTTTTCATTAGACAATAATCAATATTTCTCGCATGATATATAAACGTATGATGCGGAACATACTAATAATAAATGAGAATTATAAGGTCATTTTCTTTTTTGAGAATACCTAGGAACTGGAAATAAAACACTACTTTTTTTATTTGTTATAATTATGTCAACATTTTATTAATAAATTACAGTAAAAGTTTACAGTACAGTAAAAGGTTACAGTAAAAATTACAGATAAATGACATAAATACTATCAAATACCAAGGTAAGAAAAATATTATAGATTAATATGATATGTTGTGAGCTAAACCTCTAATGTATTCTATTATATTATTTTTATCATACTGATTTACAAGAGTTTTGATTCGTTGATTACAATCTTTGTACTTCTTTCTTGGTGTTTGTGGTTCAAATCCGCTTAAATATTGTTCTACACGAAGTTCATTTAGACTTTGCTCATTTTTTAAACATTTTATAAATTTCCACAAGTTGGGGTGAACTGCTGATACTTGTGTTTCAAAAGTTCGATGCAATCCTTCTACCGAATTATTTGTTCTCGGTAAATCATCCAAAACTGTTTGATATAGATTCCACAATTCGTATGGATATTGTGGTGGTTTTCGCTGTTTTCGATTTGGTCGCCCAATCCACGTATCTTCAAAATAATTAATAACACTTTCGGCTTCTGACGGAAATATTTCACTATCATATAATTGTTCAAAAGCCATAACTATATCATCCACTGGGACAAAAGCAATAGCACACAACATTTTTAGTTTGAAAGCAAATTCACTGTCAGTCTCATAGCGTTTTTTTAATCCATTCCTTTGAATCATTCGAAAAATGCATTGACTGAAGTGGAAAAAACAGCCTCTTTTTCTACAACTTGGAAAAGTACTATTGAAGGCATTAATCAATGCTTTTTCGAAGTCAGTGGTAATCGTTGCAGGCACTAAAGATGATTTCAAATTTTTAAGTTCTTGAAAAAATTGATCATAAATTCGTTCTGATTTTTTTGGTAAGAGTGCATAAACTAAAGGTACCGATAAATTGTGTTGCAGTCCGTGAACGGTTAGTAATTGTTGGAATAATAACGGCACGGTTTTAAATGTGCCATCAATATACCAATGCTTACTGTTAGACAATAATTGGAGATTTTGTTCTGTAGTAAAAATTAATATTCTCTCGTCCACTGGACCGGCATCATATAGCAAAAAAATTTCATTTTTGTAGGTTTTCGTATATTCCTCCAAAAATATTATTTCGCTTCTATTAGTAGGAAGAGCTGGTGCTTGTAGATTTTTTTGTCTGTTTCATACTGCTAACACTTGGAAGCTTGGGGGAGCTGCCGTTATGGAACATGTAGTCGAAGCAATTGATATAATTCTGTGCGGAGGATCATTACTTATTTTCGAGTTGATTCGAATTTTTTCGTACACTTTGGTCGCTTCCACCTCTGAGGCGTCAGCAATATGATTATGTTCTTTTGTTATTTTACTGATTTTATCGTCGACAGTAATTATTCTCGCTGGACAGTTTGTTTTTCTTTTTTCAAAAAATGCGCACTTCCAATACACTTTTTCACCTTTTTCAACATCTTTAAAATAAAAATGTCCCTCGAACAACAATTTACGTTTTCCTTTTTCTGAACAAACAAATTCTGCATCCATATTTACGTGCACAGGGTTAAATTAAAACTAATTTTATTTTATGGAAAACAATCCCTTTTATACCCACTCAGGTCAGTTGCAAACTTGGGATTAGATAAATTATACCTGATTTATATCACAAACAAATTCTGCATCCATATTTACTTGCACAGGGTTAAATTAAAACTAATTTCCAAGGGATTATCGTCAGTTGCAAGCTTGAGATTAGATAAATTATACCTGATTTATATCTCTGAACAAAGTCATTCCTTTTGGATACTTCGAAGAATTTTTTTTTTATTGCAATTAACGTGCTCGGCTACAAAGGCCACTCGCACAGGTACAGTATAAGTATACAATAAATATATTATATTTTGTGGTATAGCTGTACGTCTTTCAGGAACTGGAGAACGGAGGGTACATTATCTGGATTTCCGAGTACCTCTTGGAGACTTCCTTTGAGGTTGAGCTGTTGTCTTCTAGTTGTGTACTGTTGGCATTCTAGAATAATGTGTTCAACGGTGTAGATGCAGTTACAGGTTGAACAGAATGGCCGAATGTTGGATGACATAAGGTAGCCATGAGTGAATGTAGTGTGACCGATTCTTAGTCTTCTCAGCACCGCTTGGTCTTGTCTTGAGAGATTTGAAGCTCCAATATAGTAAGGATGGCTTAATGAAGGTTGAATTTTTTGCAATTTTGTCGGGATGGAGTTCCAATGATTTTGCCATAGAGATTTGATCTTATGCTTGATGACTTGCTTGAGATCGGATGCAATTTGGATGTTATGTGCATAATAGTTTAAAGTTGTGGCCCTTTTAGCTAGTTGATCAGCTAGTTCGTTTCCCATTATACCAATGTGAGATGGTGTCCATAGAATGGTAACTGTTATATTTTGGGAAAAGGAGAGTTGGTAGGAGTCATGGATATTCTGTACAAGAGGATGGTCACTGTATATATCTTTAATGGAGTGTATAGATGCAAGTGAGTCTGTACATATGCAGACATTTTTATTGGGAGGGGAAATATGTTTGAAGGCCTGAAGTATACTATAGAGTTCGCCGGTATGTACAGTACAAGTTGATGATATTGTGGAAGAGAAGATTGGAGAATCTAATGTTGTTACAGCACAACCGACTCCTGTTTCATTTTTCGAGGCATCAGTATATAGTACTAAATCGTAGTCATTTCGGTATATTATATCCAGAAAAGTTTTTTTAATTAGATCGTTTGCTGTTTCATTTTTATTCAGAGTTGTGAGAGATGTGTTGATATGAGGAATGTTTTTCGTCCATGGGGGCATTAAGGGAAGAGGTAGAGGAAATGTTTGAGAAATATCAATTTTGATTGGCATTGTTTTCAGTAGTGAAGGTAAGGGTATTATTGTTGGGGATGTTGAGATATTCTGTAAGCTATCATCGGTAAACAAGCTGTATACTGGGTTAAGGGGATTGGAAGATACCGAGATAATATAGTTAAGTAATAAATGTTGACGTCTTATCCATAGAGGAGGTTCATTTGGTTCGCAGTAGAGACTTTCTACCGGGCTAGACCTGAACGCCCCCAGACACAGGCGAAGAGCTGTATTGTGTATCGAGTTCAAGACATTGATATGTGATTTAGATGCAGATATATATACGAAGCAGCCATAGTCTAATTTAGATCGAATAAGGGATCTGTATATTTTTAAGAGAGAAGTTTCGTCAGCGCCCCAATGGAAGTGAGAAAGGGTTTTTATGATGTTTAGTCGTCTGTATCCTTCGCTCTTAGTATCTAAAATATGTTTTTTCCAATTGAGACGGGAGTCAAATATCATACCCAATATTTTGCAGTGATTTACAACCTGAAGGGGGACGTTGTTGATTATAATATTAGGGGTAGAGTTTATTGAAGACTTACTAAAATTGATGACTTTGGATTTTGTTGGGGATAAAGAGAGTCCCAATAATTTTATCTTGTTGGACAGGGAGTTTACCGCGGATTGAATTATAGAGGAGGTAGTGGACACTGACTGACCGTGGCAATATAATACTAAGTCATCGGCATACATCGTGCATCTAACAGGAGCAGAGAAGTTAGAACAAAGATCATTTGTTACGAGGTTGAAGAGTGTGGGACTGAGTACCGAGCCTTGGGGTAATCCGTCGGTTTGATTGAATGTTGAGGAAAGGATACCATTAACAGATACTTTGAAGGATCTAAGCGATAAGAAGTTTTTGATAAAAAAGAATATATTTCCATTAATATTGTGATAGGATAATTTCTCAAGAATGACATTTCTGTGTATTGTATCGAATGCACCTTCTATATCAAATGTAGCAAGTATAGTTTGTTGTTTTTTGTTTAGAGCGGTGGAGATATGAGTTTGCAACGTTATCAAATTGTCCTTTGTTGACCTGTGCCGCCGAAATCCAGATTGGTCTTCTGATAAAATGTTGTGTTTATCTAAATACCATATCAATCTTTTATTGATCATTTTTTCCATGACTTTGCACATTGTACAGGTTAATGAAATGGGCCTATAGGACTTGGGGGAGGTTGTCGGCTGATCAGGTTTTTTCAAGGGAATTATGACGGATAGTCGCCAGAGGCTTGGAAACATGTTAGAGGTCCATATTAAGTTGAACAGTTCTAAAAGTTTGAGTTGACCTAAGAAATCAAGTTTTTTAAGGAAAATATATGGTAGGTCATCAGGGCCAGCAGCGGAATTTTTGCACGATTTTAACGCAGTAATAAGTTCCTGGTGAGAGAAAGGTAGGTTGAGTGAGTCTATATCTTGATTTGATGGAATTGGGCATGATAAAGAGTTATTAGTATAAGTATTTGCAATGTTTGGGTGTAGCCCACTTCGGAATTTGTCTTCGAAATTTTCAGCTATGATCTTCGCTATTTCATGGTCATTATTTATTACCGCATCATTTGAAACAAGATGGGGAATTCCATTATTGGTTTTGTTTCCCTGTATACCTCTGATCTTTTTCCATACTTGACTGGGATTTGTGTTTTCGCTTATTGTCGAAACATAGTTTTTCCAGGAGGATTTTTTGCTTTGTTTGATAATGAATTTAGATTTTGCTCTGGCTTTTTTGAGATTGATGAGATTTTCAGGGGTATTGTTTTGTCGGAACAGTTTTAATGCTATGTTTTGTTGTTGTACAGCGTCTTTGCAAGAGGAATTCCACCAAGGAACACTTTTCTTAGGATGGGATATATTAGTTTTACCTACATGTAATTCAGCAGCTGACAAAATAGAATTTGAGAATATTGCGATATTATCATCAACGCTTTCGGAAAACTTAAGAGAATGTAGGACATCTTCTGTTTGTGATGTAAAACTTTTCCAGTCAGCATTGTTTAGTCGCCAGAAAGTCCTGGTTGAGATTTTTGGGTTTTGAGAGGCAATGGAAGATATAACGATAGGGAAATGATTACTATCATGTAAACCATCGACAGTACGCCAAGTTAATGTGGGAGCTAATTTAGGATCGCATAGACTGAGATCTATGGCGGAGAAAGAACCAGAGGAGAAGTTAAGGTGTGTATTGGATCCTGTATTTAGTAGGCACGCATTTGTACAGTTTAATACATTTACCACTATTTTACCCTTACCATATGTTGAGTTGGATCCCCACAAGTTATTATGCGCATTGAAATCTCCTACTAGAATGTAGGGATGAGGTAGTTGAAAAATGAGGTTTGCTAGTTCTTCTTCTTTTAGACAATGGTTTGGGGGAATGTATATACTGCACACATTTAATTTATTCGGGAGCCATATGGATACAGCAACAGCTTCAAGGTCGGTATTTAGGGGTAGAAGGGATGAAAATATGTCGTTAGAAACGAAAATCGAAGTACCGCCACTGGCTCTATTGCAATTATTGCGTATGTAATGGTAGCCTTCAAAGTTTTTTAGGTGGGGAAGTTTCGAGATTGTGGCATTTGTTTCTTGGAGACACAGGATTTGAGGGTTCTCATTGGATATGAGCTGTTGGATTCTTTCCAGGCGAGGAAAAAATTCATCACAATTCCATTGGATTAGCTTGAAAATTATTATTGTATATAGTGATATTGTTAATATGGACTGATGGTTCTAACGAGTTCTGTGCTAATTAAGAGGTGGGATTATTTGACTCTTCGTCAGTTTGGGTTTCTGATGTGTAGCTCTTATCGTCAGACGAATCTTCAGGGTTTAGTTGATGTTTTATTTTTTTCTGTAATCTAGTCAACCGATTTTTAAGAGACCGTTCTTTGGTTATGTTGTACATAAGAGTTAAGTCATTTAGTAGACCTTGTATATTTGTTGTGAAAGAGAGAGCTTCGTTCAATGGGTCTGACAAGCCAAATGAGGTTTCTAGGAAGGCGGTGAGTTGTGTTTCAGTCAGTGTTAGGTGAGTAGAATTGTTTTTGCATAGCTCTTGTATAGTAGAGTAAGTAGTGGGTGTGAGTTTAAAGTCCTCTTTTCCGGTCGTTTTGGGTTTTTTCTTATGCTGTTTGATTGAGTTTTGAGGTATTGTGTATGAAGGAGGGAGCATCTGGTTGTCGGTCGGAGTATCTATCGGTGATAGCTGAGAGGGAGTTTCGAGGTTGCTATCCGTAGATAGACCTCTCTTTTGTCCTTGAGTTACAGGTAAATTGACTTGCTCGATAAGTGGCAGATTGGGTTGATCATCTTCGACAGATAGATACAGTGTTAGATACAGGAAGATTGTCAGAGTGTGTAGTAGTTGTTTGTACTATAGGAGATGGGGGAGGTGGATTTTGAATTTCAGTGTTAGGTGGATTGGTGCAAGAATCGGCGGTGTGTCCAGGGAGTTTACATAAGAAACATTCCAGTTTATCCGTGGACACGAAAATTCTGTAAGGAGTATTATCGAAAGTAATTAAAAGGGATGTTTGGAGAGTGAAGTTGTCGTTTTCTGGTATAATATATGTTATTCTGCGAAAACTCATGATATGAGAATATTTATCATCCGGTACGCCACATTTCACAAATGAAACAGGAGAGGCTAGCTGTAGGCCGATGTCTTTTAGAGCTTTTTCTATAAGAGAGTGAGGGATAGTGGGAGAGACGTTGGAAATCAGAATTCGTTTGGCAGGTGTGATAAGCCTTCGAATAGGTATATTGTTAGATTTAATATATATACTATCGTGTTCATTAAGAAGTCTATCGACAACAGCAGTAGAGCTTAAATAGATGCATATGCGGTTGTTTGAGATTCTAGAGGCAAATGTTACATTTTTGGGGGTTACAATTTCTCCTACGGCTTTTATATACTCAAAGAGAGTGGTATTGGTTATGGCGTGCATGATGATTGCTTGTTCTCTTTTAGGGAAGGTTGGTGGGGGAGGTTTTGTTTGTGCAGCCGCAACATACGACTTTGTAGCATTAGGTGAATTATGGGGAGGAGAGTTTGAAGTTGATTGGGATTGATAATTATTCATCTTGTAAGTGGCCCTGGATACCAAAGCCAATACAAATGAAAAGGAAAGACAGGAGTCCCTAATGGATCCCTGAAAATATTTTGTAGGAAATAACAGTTACCTGACTTGATGTTACGCCACTGATGAAAATAAAATGTCTTCACTTCTTAAAACTTTTGGAAATAATTATGTTCAATTGTTTATAGCATCGATCACAAGTATTGGAAAAAGTCACATGATGATTGTTAATTATTTACTACTTTCAACAATACACCGAAAAAAGAAACTCGTATTTTGATTTGAATTTAATGAGGTATAATTACCGATAAGCGATGTTTACTCGTCGGCTACCAGCATAGGAATCTGACTTCGAAGAATTGTTATTCGAAGAATTATTAGTCGAAGAATTGTTTATTCGAAGAATTGCATTTTCGAAGAATTGATTTTCGAAGAATTGTTTTCGAAGAATTGTTTTCGAAGAATTGTTTTCGAAGAATTGCTTTCGAAGAATTTTCCGTATACCGCTTATTTATACATACGATGACACATTTAGATACTTTCTTGATTGTGGGAGAGGTGTAGTTTCTGATTTTCCAGTGATTTTGGCCAGCTTTGTTCTACGATAGGATTAAATATGTAAGTTAGCAATATTAACCCCTTTTCTACGGTTTTTTTAGCATTTTTTATGTTAACACGTCACTGCCTGGAGCTCTCCTGTTACGCAAAAGGAAGTTTTTTCTTGCATTTTACGTGGGTTTGACAGTCTTATATTTACTGTTGAAGTTGCTCGATTGTCTTGTAATTCGTTTTGAATAATGTGATTTGTATTTTTGTCGAGATGACTTCAGGTGTCATGAAAACAGTTCGGCGTTTTCTCCGTCACTTCTGGCTCTAGTTATGAATTTGTATTGTCGTCTCATAATGGAGTGATAGCCAACACTGAAACGTATTGTAAAAGAACCAAAATTAGTTTTAAATAAGAAATAAAAACACATATGATGGGTATCCTACGAGAAGGAAATTCTGCGTAATAATATTCTTCAGAAGTTTCATACGTATAAATTGGTTATAGGTAGTCATCAGATTTCCGACATTTTTATATCCATGCCTTAAGTGTATGCCGTGACTCAGTGGCGTAACTAGGATGAAGCTCTGGGGGAGGATGAAGTACCGGGAGATCTGGATATCGAAATTTTTTTTCAAATTTTGAGCCCCTAAAACTGCATTTTAGCTTTGTTTTTCTTATAAAATTATTGTCTACAGTTCTTAGCTTTTAGCACATTTCAATAACATATAGGTTTTCTGTGATTATGTATTGGATTTTTTTGGGGGGGGGAGGTTCTATCCCCCTCATCCCCCCCGTAGTTACGCCACTGCCGTGACTTCAAGCGTCTATATGAACACAGTTTACGACCATGGGATTGTTACATCATTTACGTATTGTAAAAATAAAATTAAATGTTACAACCATTTTTTGAATAACACACTAAATATTATTTTTTAATCTATCTTGAATCTGCCTTCCATTTTCGAAAAAAATTAAAACGGTATTAGCTCTGATTAGCCCAAGTGTATTTATAACATAAAATGCTGTGTTATTTGGTATTGTGATATAAAATCTTTAACTTCTTCAAATAATGTAGGTATATACCTATAGAAGCATATTCCCTTACCTAGTTTTCATTGCAAAAATATAAATTACTTTCTAGAAATTTCGAAATGCGCAATTTCCACAAAATGTAGCCCAGTGATACAACAACTAATTATGTTATTTTTTATTTCAGGAACACTTATCAATCTGTTAAAAATAGTCTAGATTTTTCTACTTTTATTGATTTATTGGTGTGTTGGATTGGGTAGAATTAAAATTTGTTTTGTTACAAATTTGCATGTTTTTAAATTTAGGGTCATGAAGGGCCATGAAGCAATCCTCTAAGACCTATTATTACTTATCAACGGACTGGATAAAACCGTTTTCCTCGTATCATCTTGTTAAATGAGAAATTCGAAACCTTTATCAGACAAAAAAGTGAGTTTGAATAAGATTTGTTTGATACAAGTGAAGTTATATTAATAAACTGTTTCAAATAAAAAAAATCTACGAAATATGATTATAAATATACGGAACTACTTTTTCATTCGCCGCGTAGGAATACAGTTTGTACCGATGACGTAGCTGTGACCCTGCTATAAATAGCCTCTTCATACTTATTTTTCGTTCTTAGTCGTTTAAACACGTTTTGTGTGGTAGTTGTGTTGTGAATTTCATAGTTCTTTGTGGCATAGGAGTGTCGTCCCCACTGTCCACTGCAAGTAGTTCGTATACAAGAGTGTTCACATCTTTTTTATAACATTATTCAGGTGTGTTGAATTAAAATTGCAAACAAATAATAATTGAAGAGATTTTCTTAGTCATAATGGGCGTGGTTGCTCAAGCTCATATGAATGATTTTATGTTTCAAAATAAAGATTTATCTGATTGGATAGCTTTAATAAAAGTCAAGAAGTTAAATTTTAAATGTAAAAAACGAAAAAATCTCTTAATAGAAGCCGTTTTAAACAAGGCACTTTCAAAGGCTGAATCCGAATTACGTCAGAAACAACTGGAGAGAAGGCTGAGGTGGCAGCATTTGAAATCTGAATTGGGTTTATTTCAACAAAATGGCGGCTGTGATAAAATATGGACGACTCATTCTTGTGAAGAATTGGAAAATGATATTGATAGTTTTTTAACAAAATTAAAAGTAGTTAGTAATCATATTCAACGATAATCGTTATATATTTATATTTTATTTGTGTACGCTTTTATTTTCTCAAGACTTCGTAATTTTCTGTGATATTATGTAGCGTTTTTCTATTACAGTCACCTTGTGAGCGACAACCTACTCTTCGAGCCAAGAAGTCTTCTGATTGGTTTGTAAATTGTATCTTTTTTATTTAATGATAAAACTGTAAATAAAGTGATATTAGTTATAATAAAAATATAGTTTTGAAGTTTTGGATTTCATGGTTCATTCTCCCTATACTAATTTATTTTACATTTACATGTTTATAAGCAAGATGTTCCTGCAAACTTTGACTTCTGCTGCTCTGAAAAGTCGTTCGCATAGTATTGAACCTGGTTAAGCGAGAATCGGTTCCCACACATTTTGGAGATTGTAAACAGCATAGGCAGGGAGTTGTAGAAGGGCTGCATTAAACGGTAACATTTGATGTACATGTTTTCCCATGTAAGTACGAATTACTTCAAATTTATTTAGTGCGTTCATAAGTTACAAAAATTGAAATCGTAGATGCATTGAAACATTAATTTATTTGTTGGGTGTGAACATTTCTAAATTTTTGTAAATATGAAGCTACAGAAAATTTGAAATAATGAGTACTAACACTCGTGATATTAGCTTATATGCTTGAAATCATTCCTAATGTATTTGCATTGTATGGATTAATTTCTAACGAGCTATTTTTGTGTTAAAATACATTGCAAACGTAATATGAACGTATTTTAGGTATACTTTGCTAATATATATTTAGTAGTAAAAATCTCTTAAATTAACATTTTTATCGATAATATACAAGAGAAATGATTTTCTTTAGGTTGGCAATGAGGCACAGGCCTTCTCCAATAGTTGCCAACATGAGCCCTACTTCTTCCTAGAAATGCACTTGAAGGAGATTTGCACTCTGAAATGTCAGGAATATTACAAATGTGTATGCATCCCAAAAGCCTTTGACATAATACAGTTTGCTGAGTACTGGTCTTTGTTATGAGTATATCTATTGTCCTAAATGAATGAGAAATTTACTGGCAATATAAACATTCCATTTTAAATATTGAAAGTATGCATTTTACTGAAACTTCAAGGTCCAAGAGAAGTGGAGGGCTCAAATTGAGGTAATAGTCAACAAACCTTTCAATTGTCCAAACAATGAAATTTTTTATTCTTTTAGTAATACATATATTACTCTGTAGGCCAAACATTTCTTGTTTATGAAAGGCCTTCATAAACTAGAAATTTGTGAATCACTAAAAGTATATTGAATCTATTATGAACCAAATACTACATCATATGAACTATCTGAACATTTTTTATTGCAGCTGGTGGTAACAAAAATAAAGTATTATGAGATCTTATTTTCAAATGTATTAACCGAAATTGCACTTTTTTATTGGAAAATTCTGAAACATCACTTGAAGGAGTAAGGAGGATGCTGTGTGCTAGGAATGTGAGGTAGGTTACATTATGTGTATACATCCCAAACGCCTTTGTTGTAATACAGTTTGTGGAGTATTGGTCTTTATTATGATTATATCTATTGTCCCATATGAATAAGGAATTAACTGACAATATAAACATTCCATTTTAAATATTGAAAGTATGCATTTGTTACTAAAACTTCGAAAGGTCCAAGACAAGTGGATGACTCAAATTGAGGTAATATTTATTAGTCAACAAATGTCCAAACAATGAAATTTTTGATTTTTATTAGTGTGTATCAAACATTTCTTGTTTATGAAAGGCCTCCATAAACTAGAAATTTGTGAATCATTAAAAGTATACTGAATCTATTATGAACCATAATACCTACTACATCATGTGAACTATCTGAACATTTTTTATTGCAGCTGGTGATAACAAAAATAGAGTATTTATGAAATATTATTTTCAAATATATTAATTACCGAAATAGCATTTTTTATTGGAAAATTCTGAAACATCACTTATGGGGGGTAAGGAGGATGCTGTGTGCTAGTAATGTGAGGTAGGTGTTGTAGTTGCTGTTCAGATATTTTTAATAATTTGTCTTCGTTAATTACATTATTTGAAAAACGACTAATTTATTTTGTTGAAAGTTAACTACTATATAAATTATGTTTACTTAATTCGGAACTATTTGATTTTTTCATTGGTGGCATAGACTCATTTAATATACACTGATTTTTGTTAGACAATTACTTTATGACAGAGAGCTTAACCATTTAATAAATTGGTAGCCTTAACATTTGACTTCAATAATATTATTCGAAAGCAGGCAAAATTTGGGATTTTCTTTCTAAAACTTTATTTAGTTTATTATTTAATTATATATCTGCATATTTCTAAGATGTTTATTTCTCAATATACTTTTACTTTAGGTATATCGATTGTTCTTATTGTTCCACATTTCCTCGAGTACTGATTCATTTTTCGCATCTATAAATGCATAAATGAAGTTTATAGAAAACATTTTGGATCATTTCTCTGTACTTATTTTTATCATTTATGTATCACTTACATATTTCTACAGTTTTGACATTTTCCAAAGAATTCCACAAAGGTAGAACCAACTACATGATCAATATTTCATTAAAAAAATCAATATCTCCTGGAATCTATGAAAAAATGTAATTTACTTCCTCTTATTCAAAATACTATTTTAAATTAAGATGAGTGATTACATTTTATTGAACAAAAGACCTATTTCGAATTTTCAAGCTGTTCTCTTATTTTGTATTTTCAATACTTATGTAAAAATATTTATTTATGAAAAATCATTTGTATAAATTATTTGGTGCACAGTAAAATTTACAGCAACTTTCTTTACAATATTGTTTGAGAATTATTGTGCATGAATATTTTTTGTAGGAATTTACATATAAAAATATGAATTATTGTATTTTTTACAGATGTGGTATGCATAAAGAACAGTAACTAGATTGAATCTGTGTGAGTGATTACTGAGAATTATCGCTAGTAAGAGTTGATCCCATCAATTCAAGGGATTTTATTTCTTTTGAATTTCTTGTTTCTTCGAAGTGCTTCAGATTTAGTGGTTTGGCTGAATTATTACAAGACAGTTCAGTTCATGAAAGGATAATTAAAGCATAGGACATGTTGGTATGATGAATATTTGGTTTTTTATCGCAACGAAGTTCTTCAAATAGTTTTAAAAAGAAAACTTAGGAGTGAAAGATTAGAGCATTGAATTTGCTGTTTGAACCATTACTTTATAGAATCTACTAATGTTACCGTTATAAATGAAACTGTTTCTAAATAATTCCACTATATAATGAGAAAATTTATGATATGATGATATTTTTATATCAAACAATTGTCAGGTTATTTAGAATTTTTAAGATTTTCTCATATAGTGGAATTATTTAGAAAGAGGTTTCATTTATAACTGTAAGATTAGAGAATGTTTTATTTAAATTACTATTGAATTTTCAACATTGAATAATAATTGAACTGTATTAATAATAACATACTAAAAACTACATAAAATATAAAAAAATCAAAACTAAAATATAAAGAATAGAAACTATGAAAATCATAATCTGAAAATAACATTAATTAAATAGTCCTATAATATAATATAATTAACTGAATACAGATGCTTTATTGGGTATTAAGAGTGATAGCATCATAAGGATGTTGGTAATGTAAATACTGATTGATTTCAAGTGTACTCTTGATTTTCACTAGCACCTTTGTTCTACTTAATGTAGGCTCTTTGAAACGGAAACTTCACGTTTCCTATATTTTGAAACTGAAATACTGCTAGTTAAACCTGTTCATATTGTATTCGGATATTGCTTAAACTCATCTAAATAGAAATAAATATATTTTCTGACTTCATAAAAAATATAACAACATTTTCTATTTGTAGTGCTCATGTTATGTGAAATATTTTGCCGATCACCTGCATAATCCTGTGCTTGTGCATGTAATTTACCATAAGGTCATACATAGACAACATGATTAAACAGAAGCTTATTTTGAAAGCTTAGTTTTCGAAAGATTGAGCTACACAACTAGTCTATTATAAAGGTTTTCTTTTTTAAATTATTTAAAGCTTTCCAGTACAGAGTTTAGAAAATCTTAATTTTCAAAGAATATATTTGTAGATTCAGTTAGCGTCCAAAAAGGACTGTTATGCAATATTTTGAATAGTTCTGCATGTTTCAAACTCTATAGTATTTTGAGATGCGTTAGAATGCTTTGATATGATGTAGGATGTCTATTCAAAAGTACATCAGTATTTTTTAGAATGTTCTATTGCGAACTGTTTTTATTGTCATTCGTATAAATGTTAACGCATTCATACTGATTGTTATAACGGTGATTTTCAGAAATTACAGTCAAGATATACGAATCCATATTTCAAAATTTCTTTTGTGAAGTTTAAATATCAAATGAGGAGTATATCAATTTATTAAATAAAATATTGGATTACCGAATTTATAGAATTTCAAAACAACTATAAGTTTGAGCAGCTAATGCAGTTCAGTATTAAGTTGTGAGATGTTTACGAATATGAAGAATGAGGATGCCATGCATGTGATGTAGATGATGCTGAAAGCTCTGCTTTATCCAATATTCTCTACTTTTATTTTCGAGGGAAAATTTTCTGACTGCATTCATTGAAGGTGGGTTTTAATAGTTTTTGGAAATCCGATGTTCTTATTTTTCAGAAATATGTCAAGTATAAAGATTCAGGCTATTGCAGGTCATGAGTAATTTTAAATAAATATGGAAGTGAGTTTTAATGGTAGCTTTGTGGTATATTCGAATACCAAAGTCACCCATGCTAAATTTTTTGATATTGAGCTATGAAAAGTTTTAAAAGTGAATGGAAGTACTTATATAAACTTTGCAATAACCATCTTGAAGAACTACAATCGGCAGTTTAGAATGACCGAAGGAAATTTTTCAAGCCATTAATCTAGAAGGGTATAGCAATAATCAACGCATGTTCGGTAGTATATATTTGGAATATATATACAAAATTCAGTTTCATCCGTTTATATTTTTCAAAATGTGAGCATTTGTAGAGCTTTTCGAACAATTCAAATCTGTTTCAGACGTTTTTACTGCGAAACTAACCGAATTTTTACTATATTTAAATGAATGAAATCTCCCTCATGAATAATGTAATAAAGTGCTGGCGGTTTAATTATATGAACCATACCGCTCCACTTCCATGTTAATTATTTTAGAAAATTATCCTGGATAATTGTTCTTCCACTTCCTGTGTACATTAATTTCTCTATAATCTTGTAGTGTCTGTTGGATATTCAAACAGCAGTGATGCGGAGGTTAGTAATAAACTTTTGTTCGGAATATCTAACAATATTTTTAGAATATTTGCTAGGGCAGACAGACAGCAGAAAAAATGTTTTTTTTTGTTATAATTTTTCTAAATATGTTGTATGTTTTAGAATGAAATTTTTTTAAATAGATTTTCATCAATATGTATCATTCAAGTCTCAACAAAGCAAAGTTTAACCTATTCTACGGTCAGTTGGCCGCCCGTTTTTAGGTATTTTGTTAGAACAATTAGTATTTTTCAGAATTGGTTACTTCCGGCTTTGTGATAGCAAACTGATATATTCCTACTGTATGGATTTTTTAACTTGCTAGAATATATTCACCACACAAGACTGTCAATTATGACCTACTTGGCCAAACTGCATTAGGTACTTTCTGCATTAATTGCATTTGATAGGAATACCTTAACTGTCACAAGTGTTGTGATTTGGTCAAATAGTGAATACTATTTATTTAATGGACTAACGACCTGCAAGTTGACATTAAATTGGTCTCACAAGATAATGCAGTGGATATTACAAAGGCGGTTATTCTAGAAATATTTGGATTCCCTCACCTTATTTTTCAGATTATGTATAGAGTTTGTTTGATCCCTTTATTTTTGCAAACAGCAGCAACTTTCAAAGTGAAGCTTCGGGAGTTCACACGACACCATCATTCGCAACAAAATATCCAAGCGTTTATTAACTTGTGGCCTTACCTACTCTTAGATTGCATGTCTAAAACAGCTGATATAAATAAAATAGGCAATTCTTTTTGCTCAATGAAGTTTTACTGAAGGATGTTTTTTGTGCTAAAGGTAATGCATACATGATTTCGACCATCTAACCGCATTTTTCAGATAATTTCGAATGATTAAATACTTTCTGATTTTTTTTTAAATTTCTTCCATGTGTATTTAGATACTATGACATCAGTCAAAACTTCCAACACTCCGAAGGTCGGTAACCACGGAATATTTGGGGAGCTTTAATGTTTTTGATTCTGCAGTGATGGAATATAATGTGAACATCTTAACTACATTCAGTTGTAATGCATTTTTGTATCTAATTAACATTCTCCATATACTTTATTGGACTACCATTGAACAGGTCGGTAATGATGAAATCTTTTTAGAATACTTAACATAATTTTCAGATTATTGGATGAAATGAAGGAATGTTCTTGAAAAAGAGAATAGTAAATTCATGTCTGCTTATGTGCGTTTTGAGGAAATTCACAATGTTGATAAATAACGTATTGAGGAATGCGATTTATTCGTACCTAAAGAGTGCAACTTTCAGTGATTACCCTTTTGGCAAATCTCTATTACTTTCTGTATGATTAAATTTAAGAGGAATTCATTAACTACCGCAAGTCTACTGATTTGGTCAAATATATTGCGAGTCTATGCGTTTTTTGTAATTAACATGTTCCAGATACTTTTGGATAACCAATGAGCACCTCGGTAATGACCAAACTATTTTTGGATCATCTAACAGCATTTTCAAATTATTGGAACGATTTGCTTGCGCACATTCCGCACATCATCTGCTGATGTTTTTTTGGAAACAGCCGAAGTGCTAATTGAAATAGTGAATATGCTTTTCACAAAATATCTTTGAAATATACTATAGTTGAAACAAGTTGATAGAAAAATGTACAATAATTGGATGAATCGGGGAATTTCTGACATGAACATGTAAATGTTTATTGTCCTTCATAAAGGTAATTTAAATTAATTCCGAAAAATATTGTTTTTTTCTTAGAATAATAGTATTGTGGAAAATTATTTCGTTGTCACTTATAGCTAGTTGACCTAGTTAATATAGGCATCGAAAATATGCACATCAATAAAAAAATAACAGATATTTGTAGTAAGGAGACTATTAATTAATTGCAAGTTTTGTGATTTGATCAAATAATATAAATCCAGTCTATGTGATTTTGTGATGGGCATGCTTCTGAGAAAAGCAATTAGCAGGTCGGTAATTATTTTTGGAACACATAACAGCATTTTCAGATTATTTGAACTATTTGCGTGGACATATCGCGCACATCTACAAAGTGATAATTGAAATTGTGATATAATGCTTTTCACAAAATATCTATAGAAAGATACTACAATTGGAACAAGTGGGTTGGGAAATATACACTAATTGGATGAATTCGAGAATTGCTAACATGAAAATATGGAATGTTTATTGTCGTTATAAAGGTAATTTCAATGAAATATATCGAAAAATATTGTTTTTTTTTAGAATAATAGTGTGGAAATTTTTCTCGATGGCACCATAACAAGTTATCCTAGTTTATATAGGTATCCAAAATATACACATCCAGAAAAGTCTTATTTGTAACAAGGTCCTAGCTTTCGATAGCTGCAATCAAGAATTGGATCTGTATTTGTAGTTTGCAGTCGAAATTGAATGTTTTAGTGAAATATCGAAGATTCATCTGCTTTGTCCAAAGTATTGTAACTAATTACACTTAGTTTCATGCTAATCGGCTTACTCTGGAAACTTTTTTTATATTGATAACCATGGGAATGCAATATATTATGACGACAATCAACCCATGTTTTCTAGAATTGGTATTTCATAAGCAGACTTTTTTTAAAACAAGAATTTGGGACATGTTGCTTCTGTGTGTTTTGAAGAAATTTTACTTGTATATCAACAATTTTGAAAGAAGTGATTATTCGAAATTATGAAGTGCAGCAAGTGAAGGTCAGTTTAATAAAATTCGGTACACAATGAGAATTTTCAGAATTCCTTGTAACAAGTCTTGATGATTCATAACTTCATATTCTAATTCCAGTCAGTGCCCATTTCTAAGGTCTGGTAGGATATTTAGATGAATTATTTACGAAAATCTCTTCGCGTATTTTTCAGAATAATTCACATAGTACGAATTTTTAACTTTTCAAAAACTATT
Organism: Galeruca laticollis; assembly: GCA_963921935.1. Classification (NCBI taxonomy): domain Eukaryota; kingdom Metazoa; phylum Arthropoda; class Insecta; order Coleoptera; family Chrysomelidae; genus Galeruca; species Galeruca laticollis. The sequence goes on from OY998185.1 coordinate 1,753,897, forward strand.
CGTAGAACTTTGTGATGTCCACCAACTATTCTAAATTACCTCTTGAAATCACTGGATTAAGTAGAAATTTTTAGCCTACCGCAAGTATGGAGATTAGGTTAAATGTAATAAGACTCGATATTTTTGTAATTAGCATGGTTCAGGAATTTTATTGGACAATCGAGAAGCCGATCGGTGAGGATGTAATAATACCTAACGTTATTTTCAGATTATTGAAACGATAGGTATACTGGGACACTTCGCTGAATTTGGACATACCAAGACATGTAATCACTGATTATTTAAGGTGCCTTAACCGTATTTTTCAGTACGCACAAACTATTTTAAATATTGTTTTTACTGATAAGTCTACAGACAGATGATGAATTGTTTCTACAAAATATCCATACATGCATATCGCTCTTGCAATAACAGACTTCTAATGCTAATTGGACAGCCAATGATCAGTAATAATGAAGTATTTTTGGAATAGTTAACTCCACTTTCAAACTATTTGATGAAGTGAAGAAATGTTCCTGAAAAAGAGAAAAGTAAACTAGTGTCTGCTTCTGTGTGTTTTGGAGAAATTCACCAAGTTTATAAATAACGTTTTAAGGGATGCGGTATATTCGTACTTAAGGAGTGCAGTTTATACAAAGGTCAGTTATGTACAATCCGTACCGTCGATATTTTTTTGAATTTCGTTGTAAAAAGTCTTTCAGATCCATACATTCTTAATTTCGTGCCCGGCAGTGCCCAAGATGTTTGATTTTTTTTTTGGAAAATCTTTTCGTATTTTTCAGAACAATATTTCAATATTACCAGCACATAACATCAAGTTGTCGAAATCGATCCACCACACCATATTATTTAATGGCCAACTTTTAGAGAAGACATTTTGGGAATTCTGTATTACGTTCTGAGTAAATGATTTTTAGAGGAGACTATTAATTAATTGCAAGTCTTGTGATTTGATCAAATAATATAATTTGAGTCTACGTGATTTTCTTACTGCCATGCTTCTAATACTGTATCGGAAAGCCAATTAGCAGGTCGGTAATTACGAATTAGTTTTGGAACACCTAACAACATTTTCAGATTATTTGAACGATTTGCTTGGACACATCGCGCACCTCATCTACTGATATTTTTTTGGAAACTACTCGTATGTTCAACATCTATAATGAATGGAAGTACGAAGTGCTAATAGAAATTGTGCAATAATACTTTTCATAAAATATCTCTAGAAAGATACTACAATTGGAACAAGTTGATTGAAAAATATTCACTGATTGGATGAATCCCAGAATTGCTAACATGAAAATATCAAACGTTTATTGTCGTTATAAAGGTAATTTCAATGAAATATTTCGAAAAATATTGTTTTTTTAGAATAATAGTGTTGTAGAAATTTTTCTCGATGGCACCATGGCAAGGTATCTTAGTTTAATCAGGTATCGAAAATATACACGACAATAAAAAATAAGAAAAGTCGTATTTGTAGTAAGGTCCAAGCTTTCGATAGTTGCAATCAAGAATAGGATCTGTGTTTTTAGTTTGCAGTCAAAGTTAAATGTTTTAGTGAAATCTTGAAGATTCATCTGATTTGTCCAAAGCATTGTAGGTAATTACATTCAGTTTCATGCTAATTAGCTTACTCTAGAAACTTTTTATATTTATAACCATGAAAATGCAAAGGTCGGTATCACTATATTATATTGGCAATCAACCCATGTTTTCTAGAATAGGTACTTCATGTGGAAACATTTTTTGAGCACTGGAATTGGAGTCATGTCTGCTTCTGTGCGTTTTGAAGAAATCTGCCTTGTATATCCAACATTTTGAAAGAAGCGATTATTCGAAATTATGGAGTGTAGTACATGCTGAAGAGCAGTTTAGTTACTTAAATTCGGTACTCACTGATAATTTTCAGAAATCCTTTCAACATATGCCGTCATGATGAACTTCATATTCTAGTGCCACTCGGTCATTTCTAAGGTCTGGTAAGAGATTTTGATAATTTCTTTACAAAAATCTCTTCGTATCTTTCAGAATAATTAACAGCATATAGATTTTTAACTAGTCGAAAACTATTCATACAACTTTGTGATGTCCACCAACTATTCTAAATTACCTCTTGAAATCATTGGATTAAGTACATTTTTAACCTACCGCAAGTATGGGGATTAGGTTAAATGTAATAAGACTCGATATTTTTGTAATTAACATGGTTCAGAAATTTTATTCAACAATCGAGAACCCGGTCGGTGAGGACGTAATATTTTTGGTATACCTAACGTTAATTTCAGATTATTGAAAAGATATACTTGGACACACTTCGCTGAATTTGGACATACCAAGATATGTAATCACTGATTTATTTAAGGTGTCTTAACCGTATTTTTTAGAACGCACAAACTATTTAATAATATTGTTTTTACTGAAAAGTCTACAGACAGATGATGAATTGTTTCTACAAAATATCCATAATGCATATCGCTCTTGCAACAACAGGCTTCTAATGCTTATTGGACAGCCAATGATCAGGTCGGTAATGATGACATATTTTTGGCATACTTAACTCCACTTTCAGACTATTTGATGAAGTGAAGAAGTGTTCCTGAAAAAGAGAAAAGTAAACTAGTGTCTGCTTCTGTGTGTTTTGGGAAATTCACCATGTTTATAAATAACGTTTTAAGGGATGCGATTTATTCGTACTTAAAGAGTGCAGTTTATAGAAAGGTCAGTTATCTACAATCCGTACCGTCGATTATATTTTTTAGAATTCCGCTGTAAAAAGTCTTGCAGATCCATGCATTCTTAATTTCGTGCCAGGCAGTGCCCAAGATGTTTGCTTTTTTTTTGTGGAAAATCTTATCCTATTTTTCAGAACAATATTTTAACATTACCAACACATAACATTACGTTATCGAAATCTACCCACCACACAATATTATTTAATGGCCAACTTTTAGTGAAGACATTTTGGGCATTCTGTATTACGTTTTGAAAAAATGATTTTTAGAGGAGACTTAATTAATTGCAAGTGTTGTGATTTGATCAAATAATATAATTAGGTATCGAAAATATACACATCAATAAAAAATAAGAAAAGTCGTAATAAAAGAACTTCCAAGCTTTCGATAGTTACAATCAAGAATAGAATCTGTGTTTTTAGTTTGCAGTCGAAGTTGAATGTTTTAGTGAAATCTTGAAGAGTCATCTGATTTGTCCAAATCATTGTAGATAATTACATTCAGTTTCATGCTAATTAGCTTACTTTGGAAACTTTTTTATATTGATAACCATGAAGATGAAAAGGTCTGTATCACTATATTATTTCGACAATCAACCCATGTTTTTAAGAATAGGTACTTCATGTGGAAATTTTTTTTGAGAACTGCAATTGGAATCAAGTCTACTTCTGTGCGTTTTGACTTATATATCCAACATTTTGGAAGAAGCGATTATTCGAAATTATGGAGTGCAGTTCATGCTGAAGGTCAGTTTAGTTAATTAAGTTCGGTACTCTTTGATAATTTTCAGAAATCCTTTGAACGTATGCCGTCATGATGAACTTTATATTCTAGTGCCAGTTGGTCATTTTTAAGGTCTGGTAAGAGATTTTGATAATTTCTTTACGAAAATCTCTTCGTATCTTTCAGAAGAATTAACAGCATACGGATTTTTAACTAGTCAAAAACTATTCATACAACTTTGTGATGTCCTCCAACTATTCTAAGTTACCTCTTGAAATCATTGGATGAAGTAGAAATTTTTAACCTACCGCAAGTATGGGGACTAGTTTAAATGTAATAAGACTCGATATTTTTGTAATTAACACGGTTCAGAAATTTTATTGGACAATCGAGAAGCCGGTCGGTGAGGATGTAATATTTTTGGTATACCTAACGTTATTTTCAGATTATTGAAACGATATACTTGGACACACTTCGCTGAATTTGGACATACCAAGATATGTAATCACTGATTTATTTAAGGTGTCTTAACCGTATTTTTTAGAACGCACAAACTATTTAAAATGTTTTTACTGAAAAGTCGACAGACAGATGATGAATTGTTTCTACGAAATATCCATACATGCATATAGCTCTTGCAACAACAGGCTTCTAATGCTTATTGGATAGCCAATGTCCAGGTCGGTAATAACGAAATATTTTTGGAATACTTAACTCCACTTTCAGACTATTTGATGAAGTGAAGAAGTGTTCCTGAAAAAGAGAAAAGTAAACTAGTGTCTGCTTCTGTGTGTTTTGGGAAATTCCACCATGTTTATAAATAACGTTTTAAGGGATGCGATTTATTCGTACTTAAAGAGTGCAGTTTATAGAAAGGTCAGTTATCTACAATCCGTACCGTCGATTATATTTTTTAGAATTCCGTTGTAAAAAGTCTTGCAGATCCATGTATTCTCAATTTCGTGCCAGGCAGTGCCCAAGATGTTTGCTTTTTTTTGGAAAATCTTATCGTATTTTTCAGAACAATATTTTAACATTACCAGCACATAATATTAAGTTGTCGAAATCTATCCACCACACAATATTATTTAATGGCCAACTTTTAATGAAGACATTTTGGGAATTCTGTATTACGTTCAAGTAAATGATTTTTAGAGGAGACTATTAATTAATTGCAAGTCTTGTTATTTGATCAAATAATATAATTCGAGCCTACGTGATTTACTCACTGCCATGCTTCTAATACTGTATCGGAAAACCAATTAGCAGGTAGGTAATTACGAACTATTTTTGGAACGCCTAACAACATTTTCAGATTATTTGAACGATTTGGTTGGACACATCGCGCATCTCATCTACTGATATTTTTTTGCAAACTGTATTCAACATCTATAATGAATGGAAGTACGAAGTGCTAATAGAAATTGTGCAATAATGCTTTCCATAAAACATCTCTACAATTGGAACAAGCTGATTGAAAAATATTCACTAATTGGATGAATCCCAGAATTGCTAACATGAAAATATCAAACGTTTATTGTCGTTATAAAGGTAATTTCAATGAAATATTTCGAAAAATATTGTTTTTTAGAATAACAGTGTTGTGGAAATTTTTCTCGATGGCACCATGGCAAGGTATCGTCGTTTAATTAGGTATCGAAAATATACACATCAATAAAAAATAAGAAAAGTCGTAATAAAAGAAGGTCCAAGCTTTCGATAGTTACAATCAAGAATAGAATCTGTGTTTTTAGTTTGCAGTAGAAGTTAAATGTTTTAGTGAAATCTTGAAGAGTCATCTGATTTGTCCAAATCATTGTAGATAATTACATTCAGTTTCATGCTAATTAGCTTACTCTGGAAACTTTTTTATATTGATAACCATGAAAATGAAAAGGTCGGTATCACTATATTATTTCGACAATCAACCCATGTTTTTAAGAATAGGTACTTCATGTGGAAACATTTTTTGAGAACTGGAATTGGAATCATGTCTACTTATGTGCGTTCTGAAGAAATCTGCCTTGTGTATCAAACATTTTGAAAGAAGCGATTATTCGAAATTATGGAGTGTAATTCATGCTGAAGGTCAGTTTAGTTATTTAAATTCGGTACTCACTCATAATTTTCAGAAATCCTTTGAACATGTGCCGTCATGATGAACTTCATATTCTAGTGCCAGTCGGTCATTTCTAAGGTCTGGTAAGAGATTTTGATAATTTCTTCACAAAAATCTCTTCTTATCTTTCAGAATAATTAACAGCATACAGATTTTTAACTAGTCGAAAACTATTCATACAACTTTGTGATGTCACATGTCCACCAACTATTCTAAATTACCTCTTGAAATCATTGGATAAAGTAGAAATTTTTAACCTACCGCAAGTATGGGGATTAGTTTAAATGTAATAAGACTCGATATTTTTGTAATTAACATGGTTCAGAAATTTTATTGGACAATCGAGAAGCCGGTCGGTGAGGATGTAATATTTTTGGTATACCTAACGTTAATTTCAGATTATTGAAAAGATATACTTGGGCACACTTCACTGAATTTGGACATACCAAGATATGTAATCACTGATTTATTTAAGGTGTCTTAACCGTATTTTTTAGAACGCACAAACTATTTAATTTAATGGCCAACTATTAGTGAATACATTTTGGGAATTCTGTATTACGTTCTGAGTAAATGATTTTAAGAGGAGACTATTAATTGCAAGTCTTGTGATTTGATCAAATAATATAATTAGAGTCTACGTGATTTACTCACTGCCATGCTTCTAATACTGTATCGGAAAACCAATTAGAAGGTCGGTAATTACGAACTATTTTTGAAACAACATTTTCAGATTATTTGAACGATTTGCATGGACACATCGCGCACCTCATCTACTGATATTTTTTTGGAAACTATGTTCAACATCTATAATCAATGGAAGTACGAAGTGCTAATAGAAATTGTGCAATAATACTTTTCATAAAATATATCTAGAAAGATACTACAATTGGAACAAGTTGATTGTAAAATATTCATTAATTGGATGAATCCCAGAATTGCTAACAAGAAAATATCAAACGTTTCTTGTCGTTATAAAGGTAATTTCAATTGAATATTTCGAAAAATATTGTTTTTTTCAGAATAATAGTGTTGTGGAAATTATAAAAAATAAGAAAAGTCGTATTTGTAGTAAGGTTCAAGATTTCGAAAGTGGCAGTCAAGAATAGGATCTGTGTTTTTAGTTTGCAGTTAAAGCTAAATGTTTTAGTGAAATCTTGAAGATTCATCTGATTTGTCCAAAGCACTGTATGTAATTATATTCAGTTTCATGCTAATTAGCTCACTCTGGAAACTTTTTTATATTGATAACCATGAAAATGCAAAGGTCGGTATCACTATATTATTTTGGCAATCAACCCATGTTTTCTAGAATAGGTACTTCATGTGGAAACATTTTTTGAGCACTGGAATTGGAGTCATGTCTGCTTCTGTGCGTTTTGAAGAAATCTGCATTGTATATCCAACATTTTGAAAGAAGCGATTATTCGAAATTATGGAGGTCAGTTTAGTTATTTAAATTCGGTACTCACTGATAATTTTCAGAAATCCTTTGAACATATGCCGTCATGATGAACTTCATATTCTAGTGCCAGTCGGTCATTTCTAAGGTCTGGTAAGAGATTTTGATAATTTCTTCACAAAAATCTCTTCGTATCTTTCAGAATAATTAAGAGCGTACGGATTTTTAACTAGTCGAAAACTATTCATACAACTTTGTGATGTCCACCAACTATTCTAAATTATCTCTTGAAATCATTGGATTAAGTAGAAATTTTTAACCTACCGCAAGTATGGGGATGGATTATGTTAAATGTCATAAGACTCGATATTTTTGTAAATAACATTGTTCAGAAGTTTTATTGGACAATCGTGAAGCCGGTTGGTGAGGATGTAATATTTTTGGTATACCTAACGTTATTTTCAGATTATTGAAACGATATACTTGGACACCCTACGCGGAATTGGGACATACCAAGATATGTTATCACTGATTATTTAAGGTGTCTTAACCGTATTTTTTAGAACGCACAAACTATTTAATAATAATTGTTTTTACTGAAAAGTCTACAGACAGATGATGAATTGTTTCTACAAAATATCCATAATGCATATCGCTCTTGCAACAACAGGCTTCTTATACTTATTGGACAGCCAATGATCAGGTCGGTAATGATGACATATTTTTGGCATACTTAACTCCACTTTCAGACTATTTGATGAAGTGAAGAAGTATTCCTGAAAAAGAGAAAAGTGAACTAGTGTCTGCTTCTGTGTGTTTTGGGAAATTCCACCATGTTTATAAATAACGTTTTAAGGGATGCGATTTATTCGTACTTAAAGAGTGCAGTTTATGGAAAGGTCAGTTATCTACAATCCGTACCGTCGATTATATTTTTTAGAATTCCGTTGTAAAAAGTCTTGCAGATCCATACATTCTTAATTCCGTGCCAGGCAGTGCCCAATAAGTTTGATTTTTTTTTGGAAAATCCTATCGTATTTTTCAGAACAATATTTTAACATTACCAACACATAACATTAAGTTGTCGAAATCTATCCACCACACCATATTATTTAATGGCCAACTTTTAGTGAAGACATTTTGGGAATTCTGTATTACGTTCTGAGTAAATGATTTTAAGAAGAGACTATTAATTGCAAGTCTTGTGAATTGATCAAATAATATAATTAGAGTCTACGTGATTTACTCACTGCCATGCTTCTAATGCTGTATTGGAAAACCAATTAGCAGGTCTGTAATTATGAACTATTTTTGGAACACCTAACAACATTTTCAGATTATTTGAACGATTTGTTCAACATCTATAATGAATGGAAGTACGAAGTGCTAATAGAAATTGTGCAAAAATACTTTTCATAAAATATCTAGAAAAATACTACAATTGGAACAAGTTGATTGAAAAATATTCACTAATTGGATGAATCCCAGAATTGCTAACATGAAAATATCAAACGTTTATTGTCGTTATAAAGGTAATTTCAATGAAATATTTCGAAAAATATTGCTTTTTAAGAATAATTGTGTTGTGGAAATTTTTCTCGATGGCACCATGGCAAGGTATCTTCGTTTAATTAGGTATCGAAAATATACACATCAATAAAAAATAAGAAGTCGTATTTGTAGTAAGGTAGGTCCAAGCTTTCGATAGTTAACAATCAAGAATAGGATCTGTGTTTTTAGTTTGCAGTCGAATTTGTGCAAAGCATTGTAGGTAATTACATTCAGTTTCATGCTAATTAGCTTACTTTGGAAACTTTTTTATATTGATAACCATGAAAATGCAAAGGTCGGTATAACTATGGGTATTATTTCGACAATCAACCCATGTTTTTTAGAATTTTTTTTTGAGAACTGGAATTGGAGTCATGTCTGCTTCTGTGCGTTTTGACTTTTATATATCCAACATTTTGAAAGAAGCGACTATTCGAAATTATGGAGTGCAGTTCATACTGAAGGTCAGTGTAGTTAACTAAATTAGGTAGTCACTGATAATTTTCAGAAATCCTCTGATCATATGCCGTCATGATGAACTTCATATTCTAGTGCCAGTCGGTGCATATTTCTAAGGTCAGGTAAGAGATTTTGATAATTTCTTTACGAAAATCTCTTCGTATCTTTCAGAATAATTAAGAGCGTACGGATTTTTAACTAGTCGAAAACTATTCATACAACTTTGTGATGTCCACCAACTATTCTAAATTATCTCTTGAAATCATTGGATTAAGTAGAAATTTTTAACCTACCGCAAGTATGGGGATGGATTATGTTAAATGTCATAAGACTCGATATTTTTGTAAATAACATTGTTCAGAAGTTTTATTGGACAATCGTGAAGCCGGTCGGTGAGGATGTAATATTTTTGGTATACCTAACGTTATTTTCAGATTATTGAAACGATATACTTGGACACACTTCGCTGAATTTGGACATACCAAGATATGTATTCACTGATTATTTAAGGTGTCTTAACCGTATTTTTTAGAACGCACAAACTATTTAAAATGTTTTTACTGAAAAGTCTACAGACAGATGATGAATTGTTTCTACGAAATATCCATACATGCATATAGCTCTTGCAACAACAGGCTTATAATGCTTATTGGATAGCCAATGTCCAGGTCGGTAATAACGAAATATTTTTGGAATACTTAACTCCACTTTCAGACTATTTGATGAAGTGAAGAAGTGTTCCTGAAAAAGAGAAAAGTAAACTAGTGTCTGCTTCTGTGTGTTTTGGGAAATTCACCATGTTTATAAATAACGTTTTAAGGAATGCGATTTATTCGTACTTAACGGAGTGCAGTTTATAGAAAGGTCAGTTATGTACAATCCGTACCGTCGATTGTATTTTTTTGAATTTCGTTGTAAAAAGTCTTTCAGATCCATATATTCTTAATTTCGTGCCAGGCAGTGCCCAAGATGTTTGCTTTTTTTTGGAAAATCTTATCGTATTTTTCAGAACAATATTTTAACATTACCAGCACATAATAAGTTGTCGAAATCTATCCACCACACCATATTATTTAATGGCCAACTTTTAGTGAAGACATTTTGGGAATTCTGTATTACGCTCTGAGTAAATGATTTTTAGAGGAGACTATTAATTAATTGAAAGTCTTGTGATTTGATCAAATAATATAATTTGAGTCTACGTGATTTTCTTACTGTATCGGAAAGCCAATTAGCAGGTCGGTAATTACGAATTATTTTTGGAACACCTAACAACATTTTCAGATTATTTGAACGATTTGCTTGGACACATCGCGCACCTCATCTACTGGTATTTTTTTGGAAACTATGTTCAACATCTATAATGAATGGAAGTACGAAGTGCTAATAGAAATTGTGCAATAATACTTTTCATAAAATATCTCTAGAAAGATACTACAATTGGAACAAGTTGATTGAAAAATATTCACTAATTGGATGAATCCCAGAATTGCTAACATGAAAAAATCAAACGTTTATTGTCGTTATAAAGGTAATTTCAATGAAATATTTCGAAAAATATTGTTTTTTTAGAATAATAGTGTTGTGGAAATTTTTCTCGATGGCACCATGGCAAGGTATCTTAGTTTAATCAGGTATCGAAAATATACACGACAATAAAAAATAAGAAAAGTCGTATTTGTAGTAAGGTCCAAGCTTTCGATAGTTGTAATCAAGAATAGGATCTGTGTTTTTAGTTTGCAGTCGAAGTTAAATGTTTTAGTGAAATCTTGAAGATTCATCTGATTTGTCTAAAGCATTGTAGTTAATTACATTGAGTTTCATGCTAGTTGCTTACTCTGGAAACTTTTTATATTGATAACCATGAAAATGCAAAGGTCGGTATCACTATATTATTTTGGCAATCAACCCATGTTTTCTAGAATAGGTACTTCATGTGGAAACATTTTTTGAGCACTGGAATTGGAGTCATATCTGCTTCTGTGCGTTTTGAAGAAATCTGCATTGTATATCCAACATTTTGAAAGAAGCGATTATTCGAAATTATGGAGGTCAGTTTAGTTATTTAAATTCGGTACTCACTGATAATTTTCAGAAATCCTTTGAACATATGCCGTCATGATGAACTTCATATTCTAGTGCCAGTCGGTCATTTCTAAGGTCTGGTAAGAGATTTTGATAATTTCTTTACAAAAATCTCTTCGTTTCTTTCAGAATAATTAACAGCATATAGATTTTTAACTAGTCGAAAACTATTCATACAACTTTGTGATGTCCACCAACTATTCTAAATTACCTCTTGAAATCATTGGATTAAGTAGACATTTTTAACCTACCGCAAGTATGGGGATTAGGTTAAATGTAATAAAACTCGATATTTTTGTAATTAACATGGTTCAGAAATTTTATTGAACAATCGAGAAGCCGGTCGGTGAGGATGTAATATTTTTGGTATACCTAACGTTAATTTCAGATTATTGAAAAGATATACTTGGACACACTTCGCTGAATTTGGACATACCAAGATATGTAATCACTGATTTATTTAAGGTGTCTTAACCGTATTTTTTAGAACGCACAAACTATTTAAAATGTTTTTACTGAAAAGTCTACAGACAGATGATGAATTGTTTCTACAAAATATCCATAATGCATATCGCTCTTACAACAACAGGCTTCTAATGCTTATTGGACAGCCAATGATCAGGTCGGTAATGATGACATATTTTTGGCATACTTAACTCCACTTTCAGACTATTTGATGAAGTGAAGAAGTGTTCCTGAAAAAGAGAAAAGTAAACTAGTGTCTGCTTCTGTGTGTTTTGGGAAATTCACCATGTTTATAAATAACGTTTTAAAGGATGCGAGTTATTCGTACTTTAATAGTGCAGTTTATAGAAAGGTCAGTTATCTACAATCCGTAACGTCGATTATATTTTTTAGAATTCCGTTGTAAAAAGTCTTGCTGATCCATGTATTCTTAATTTCGTGCCAGGCAGTACCCAAGATGTTTGCTTTTTTTATTTGGAAAATCTTATCGTATTTTTCAGAACAATATTTTAACATTACCAACACATAACATTACGTTATCGAAATCTATCAACCACATAATATCGTTTGATGGCCAACTTTTAGTGAAGACATTTTGGGAATTCTGTATTACGTTTTGAGAAAATGATTTTTAGAGGAGACTATTAATTAGTTGCAAGTCTTGTTATTTGATCAAATAATATAATTCGAGCCTACGTGATTTACTCACTGCCATGCTTCTAATACTGTATCGGAAAACCAATTAGCAGGTCGGTAATTACGAACTATTTTTGGAACACCTAACAACATTTTCAGATTATTTGAACGATTTGCTTGGACACATCGCGCACCTCATCTACTGGTATTTTTTTGGAAACTATGTTCAACATCTATAACGAATGGAAGTACGAAGTGCTAATAGAAATTGTGCAATAATGCTTTCCATAAAACATCTCTAGAAAGATACTACAATTGGAACAAGCTGATTGAAAAATATTCACTGATTGGATGAATCCCAGAATTGCTAACATGAAAATATCAAACGTTTATTGTCGTTATAAAGGTAATTTCAATTGAATATTTCGAAAAATATTGTTTTTTTCAGAATAATAGTGTTGTGGAAATTTTTCTCGATGGCACCATGGCAAGGTATCTTAGTTTAATTAAGTATCGAAAATATACACATCAATAAAAAATAAGAAAAGTCGTAATAAAAGAAGGTCCAAGCTTTCGATAGTTACAATCAAGAATAGAATCTGTGTTTTCAGTTTGCAGTCGTAGTTAAATGTCTTAGTTAAATCTTGAAGAGTCATCTGATTTGTCCAAATCATTGTAGATAATTACATTCAGTTTCATGCTAATTAGCTTACTCTGGAAACTTTTTTGTATTGATAACCATGAAGATGTAAAGGTCGGTATCACTATATTATTTCGACAATCAACCCATGTTTTTAAGAATAGGTACTTCATGTGGAAATATTTTTTGAAAACTGGAATTGGAATCATGTCTACTTCTGTGCGTTTTGACTTATATATCCAACATTTTGGAAGAAGCGATTATTCGAAATTATGGAGTGCAGTTCATGCTGAAGGTCAGTTTAGTTAATTAAATTCGGTACTCACTGATAATTTTCAGAAATCCTTTGATCATATGCCGTCATGATGAACTTCATATTTTAGTGCCATTCGGTGCTCATTTCTAAGGTCAGGTAAGAGATTTTGATAATTTCTTTACGAAAATCTCTTCGTATCTTTCAGAAGAATTAACAGCATACGGATTTTTAACTAGTCAAAAACTATTCATACAACTTTTTGATGTCCTCCAACTATTCTAAGTTACCTCTTGAAATCATTGGATGAAGTAGAAATTTTTAACCTACCGCAAGTATGGGGACTAGTTTAAATGTAATAAGACTCGATATTTTTGTAATTAACACGGTTTAGAAATTTTATTGGACAATCGAGAAGTTGGTCGGTGAGGTTGTAATATTTTTGGTATACCTAACGTTATTTTCAGATTATTGCAAAGATATACTTGGACATACTTCGCTGAATTTGGACATACCAAGATTTGTAATCACTGATTTATTTAAGGTGTCTTAACCGTATTTTTTAGAACGCACAAACTATTTAATTTAATGGCCAACTATTAGTGAAGACATTTTGGGAATTCTGTATTACGTTCTGAGTAAATGATTTTAAGAGGAGACTATTAATTAATTGCAAGTCTTGTGATTTGATCAAATAATATAATTCGAGTCTACGTGATTTACTCACTGCCATGCTTCTAATACTGCATCGGAAAACCAATTAGCAGGTCGGTAATTACGAACTATTTTTGAAACAACATTTTCAGATTATTTGAACGATTTGCATGGACACATCGCGCACCTCATCTACTGATATTTTTTGCAAACTGTGTTCAACATCTATAATGAATGGAAGTACGAAGTGCTAATAGAAATTGTGCAATTGTGCAATAATACTTTTCATAAAATATCTCTAGAAAAATACTACAATTGGAACAAGTTGATTGAAAAATATTCACTAATTGGATGAATCCCAGAATTGCTAACATGAAAATATCAAACGTTTATTGTCGTTATAAAGGTAATTTCAATGAAATATTTCGAAAAATATTGTTTTTTAGAATAATAGTGTTGTGGAAATTTTTCTCGATGGCACCATGGCAAGGTATCTTCGTTTAATTAGGTATCGAAAATATACACATCAATAAAAGATAAGAAAAGTCGTAATAAAAGAACTTCCAAGCTTTCGATAGTTACAATCAAGAATAGAATCTGTGTTTTTAGTTTGCAGTCGAAGTTGAATGTTTTAGTGAAATCTTGAAGAGTCATCTGATTTGTCCAAATCATTGTAGATAATTACATTCAGTTTCATGCTAATTAGCTTACTCTGGAAACTTTTTTATATTGATAACCATGAAGATGAAAAGGTCTGTATCACTATATTATTTCGACAATCAACCCATGTTTTTAAGAATAGGTACTTCATGTGGAAACATTTTTTGAGAACTGGAATTGGAATCATGTCTACTTCTGTGCGTTCTGAAGAAATCTGCCTTGTGTATCCAACATTTTGAAAGAAGCGATTATTCGAAATTATGGAGTGTAGTTCATGCTGAAGGTCAGTTTAGTTACTTAAATTCGGTACTCACTGATAATTTTCAGAAATCCTTTCAACATATGCCGTCATGATGAACTTCATATTCTAGTGCCACTCGGTCATTTCTAAGGTCTGGTAAGAGATTTTGATAATTTCTTTACAAAAATCTCTTCATATCTTTCAGAATAATTAACAGCATACAGATTTTTAACTAGTCGAAAACTATTCATACAACTTAGTGATGTCACATGTCCACCAACTATTCTAAACTACCTCTTGAAATCATTGGATAAAGTAGAAATTTTTAACCTACCGCAAGTATGGGGATTAGTTTAAATGTAATAAGACTCGATATTTTTGTAATTAACATGGTTCAGAAATTTTATTGGACAATCGAGAAGCCGGTCGGTGAGGATGTAATATTTTTGGTATACCTAACGTTAATTTCAGATTATTGAAAAGATATACTTGGACACACTTCGCTGAATTTGGACATACCAAGATATGTAATCACTGATTTATTTAAAGTGTCTTAACCGTATTTTTTAGAACGCACAAACTATTTAATAATATTGTTTTTACTGAAAAGTCTACAGACAGATGATGAATTGTTTCTACAAAATATCCATAATGCATATCGCTCTTGCAACAACAGGCTTCTAATGCTTATTGGACAGCCAATGATCAGGTCGGTAATGATGACATATTTTTGGCATACTTAACTCCACTTTCAGACTATTTGATGAAGTGAAGAAGTGTTCCTGAAAAAGAGAAACGTAAACTAGTGTCTGCTTCTGTGTGTTTTGGGAAATTCACCATGTTTATAACTAACGTTTTAAGGGATGCGATTTATTCGTACTTAAAGAGTGCAGTTTATAGAAAGGTCAGTTATCTACAATCCGTTCCGTCGATTATATTTTTTAGAATTCCGTTGTAAAAAGTATTGCTGATCCATGCATTCTTAATTTCGTGCCAGGCAGTGCCCAAGATTTGCTTTTTTTTTGGAAAATCTTATCCTATTTTTCAGAACAATATTTTAACATTACCAACACATAACATTACGTTATCGAAATCTACCCACCACACAATATTATTTAATGGCCAACTTTTAGTGAAGACATTTTGGGCATTCTGTATTACGTTTTGAAAAAATGATTTTTAGAGGAGACTTAATTAATTGCAAGTGTTGTGATTTGATCAAATAATATAATTCGAGTCTACGTGATTTTCTCACTGCCATGCTTCTAATGCTGTATCGGAAAACCAATTAGCAGGTCGGTAATTATGAACTATTTTTGGAACACCTAACAACATTTTCAGATTATTTGAACGATTTGTTCAACATCTATAATGAATGGAAGTACGAAGTGCTAATAGAAATTGTGCAAAAATACTTTTCATAAAATATCTCTAGAAAGATACTACAATTGGAACAAGTTGATTGAAAAATATTCACTAATTGGATGAATCCCAGAATTGCTAACATGAAAATATCAAACGTTTATTGTCGTTATAAAGGTAATTTCAATGAAATATTTCGAAAAATATTGTTTTTTAGAATAATAGTGTTGTGGAAATTTTTCTCGATGGCACCATGGCAAGGTATCTTCGTTTTATTAGGTATCGAAAATATACACATCAATAAAAAATAAGAAGTCGTATTTGTAGTAAGGTAGGTCCAAGCTTTCGATAGTTACAATCAAGAATAGGATCTGTGTTTTTAGTTTGCAGTCGGATTTGTGCAAAGCATTGTAGGTAATTACATTCAGTTTCATGCTAATTAGCTTACTTTGGAATTTTTTTTATATTGATAACCATGAAAATGCAAAGGTCGGTATAACTATGGGTATTATTTCGACAATCAACCCATGTTTTTTAGAATTTTTTTTTGAGAACTGGAATTGGAGTCATGTCTGCTTCTGTGCGTTTTGACTTTTATATATCCAACATTTTGAAAGAAGCGACTATTCGAAATTATGGAGTCCAGTTCATACTGAAGGTCAGTGTAGTTAATTAAATTAGGTAGTCACTGATAATTTTCAGAAATCCTTTGATCATATGCCGTCATGATGAACTTCATATTCTAGTGCCAGTCGGTGCATATTTCTAAGGTCAGGTAAGAGATTTTGATAATTTCTTTACGAAAATCTCTTCGTATCTTTCAGAATAATTAACAGCATACGGATTTTTAACTAGTCAAAAACTGTTCATACAACTTTGTGATGTCCACCAACTATTCTAAATTACCTCTTGATATCGTTGGATTAAGTAGAAATTTTTAACCTACCGCAAGTATGGGGATTAGGTTAAATGTAATAAGACCCGATATTTTTGTAAATAACATTGTTCAGAAGTTTTATTGGACAATCGAGAAGCCGGTCGGTGAGGATGTAATATTTTTGGTATACCTAACGTTATTTTCAGATTATTGAAACGATATACTTGGACACACTTCGCTGAATTTGGACATACCAAGATATGTAATCACTGATTATTTAAGGTGTCTTAACCGTATTTTTTAGAACGCACAAACTATTTAAAATGTTTTTACTGAAAAGTCTACAGACAGATGATGAATTGTTTTTACGAAATATCCATACATGCATATAGCTCTTGCAACAACAGGCTTCTAATGCTTATTGGATAGCCAATGTCCAGGTCGGTAATAATGAAATATTTTTGGAATACTTAACTCCACTTTCAGACTATTTGATGAAGTGAAGAAATGTTCCTGAAAAAGAGAAAAGTGAACTAGTGTCTGCTTCTATGTGTTTTCGAGAAATTCACCAAGTTTATAAATAACGTTTTAAGAGATGCGATTTATTCGTACTTAACGGAGTGCAGTTTATAGAAAGGTCAGTTATGTACAATCCGTACCGTCGATTATATTTTTTTGAATTTCGTTGTAAAAAGTCTTTCAGATCCATATATTCTTAATTTCGTGCCAGGCAGTGCCCAAGATGTTTGCTTTTTTTTGGAAAATCTTATCGTATTTTTCAGAACAATGTTTTAACATTACCAACCAGCACATAATATTAAGTTGTCGAAATCTATCCACCACACAATATTATTTAATGGCCAACTTTTAGTGAAGACATTTTGGGAATTCTGTATTACGTTCTGAGTAAATGATTTTTAGAGGAGACTATTAATTAATTGAAAGTCTTGTGATTTGATCAAATAATATAATTTGAGTCTATGTGATTTTCTTACTGTATCGGAAAGCCAATTAGCAGGTCGGTAATTACGAATTATTTTTGGAACACCTAACAACATTTTCAGATTATTTGAACGATTTGCTTGGACACATCGCGCACCTCATCTACTGGTATTTTTTTGGAAACTATGTTCAACATCTATAATGAATGGAAGTACGAAGTGCTAATAGAAATTGTGCAATAATACTTTTCATAAAATATCTCTAGAAAGATACTACAATTGGAACAAGTTGACTGAAAAATATTCACTAATTGGATGAATCCCAGAATTGCTAACATGAAAAAATCAAACGTTTATTGTCGTTATAAAGGTAATTTCAATGAAATATTTCGAAAAATATTGTTTTTTTAGAATAATAGTGTTGTGGAAATTTTTCTCGATGGCACCATGGCAAGGTATCTTAGTTTAATCAGGTATCGAAAATATACACGACAATAAAAAATAAGAAAAGTCGTATTTGTTTTAAAGTCCAAGCTTTCGATAGTTGCAATCAAGAATAGGATCTGTGTTTTTAGTTTGCAGTCAAAGTTAAATGTTTTAGTGAAATCTTGAAGATTCATCTGATTTGTCTCAAGCATTGTAGTTAATTACATTCAGTTTCATGCTAATTGCTTACTCTGGAAACTTTTTATATTGATAACCATGAAAATGCAAAGGTCGGTATCACTATATTATTTTGGCAATCAACCCATGTTTTCTAGAATAGGTACTTCATGTGGAAACATTTTTTGAGCACTGGAATTGGAGTCATGTCTGCTTCTGTGCGTTTTGAAGAAATCTGCCTTGTATATCCAACATTTTGAAAGAAGCGATTATTCGAAATTATGGAGGTCAGTTTAGTTATTTAAATTCGGTACTCACTGATAATTTTCAGAAATCCTTTGAACATATGCCGTCATGATGAACTTCATATTCTAGTGCCAGTCGGTCATTTCTAAGATCTGGTAAGAGATTTTGATAATTTTTTTACAAAAATCTCTTCGTTTCTTTCAGAATAATTAACAGCATACATATGTTTAACTAGTCGAAAACTATTCAAACAACTGTGTGATGTCCACCAACTATTCTAAATTACCTCTTGAAATCATTGGATTAAGTAGACATTTTTAATTTGCCTTATATATCCAACATTTTGAAAGAAGCGATTATTCGAAATTATAGAGTGCAGCTCATGCTGAAGATCAGTTCAGTTAATTAAATTCGGTACTCGCTGATAACTTAGGTAAACTTTAAATAACTTTTAGAGGAAGGAAAATTTCTATATTCTGTTTCAGGTTCAAGTATCAGCATGATACCTATCAGCAGATTGCCGTAGTTATAACTAAATGGTTTAAATGCATTAAAGAAATAGTCTACTCATTTTTGGATGACAAAGATGACGGGCTCTTTTTTGGATATGTATGAACGGAAAAGACGACTCCTAGATGAATGGAGATATGGATAAATGAAAATTGTGATTGAATCCTGCTTTAATGGTGAAATACAATTTCTCAATGAATTTGACGGAAGATTCCTCAATATCTGCGGGAGACTACTCTATGGATTGAGACTATATGTTGTTAGATTGAGGATTACCCAATTTATTTTCGGATAATGAGCGAGATAGTTCCTTTCGGGTTGTCGAAGACGACAGTCCCTTGTATGGTGATACATCTTCTCCATATATTGTGAAGATGGATGGAGGTTTCTGTGGATTATTACTATGGTTTCAGATTGATAAAGACGATCCTTTTTACTTTTCAACTCTTTTATACGAAAAATGTGGTTTCATGATTAAATGAAGGAAACTTCCTTTGAATTCTTCAGACGATGATATATACTGAATGCTGCGATAACTTTATAGATGCGGACTACGACGGGTTCTTGTTTGACGAGGAAGACTTAATGTACTAAAAAAATGATCGTTCGTCGATGGATTCAGAAAACGGAGGTTCTTTGACGGTTCCATCCGACGGTTTCTTTCTAGAAGCAGATAATAATGGTTGCCATCAATAATGAATGGAGAATATGGTGGTACCTATATACATGAAAGGAGGTTTCCTTGAGAAAGAAGGCTGTGGTTCATTGGGGGATGAAGAGCACAACAGATCTACTAGAAATAGGGTAAAATGGATAAATCGATGGTGCTGTTACTATATAGAGCATACATTTTATTGTACTGTTTCTGTAAATCGACTAAACTATATAAATTTGATGGGTCCATTACACGAAGACGGACCCGCCCTTTCAGACTCAGCACGACTATACCATATAAGTGACCACTTTTATTCGGGTTTCGAAGATTTCACTATTACCGTGGCTTTTATCACACATCCATTGATATTATTGTAAGACACACAATCTTTTCTAACGACACCTTCTCTAAACTACTATTTTCAATTTCAGATGTTTTAAAATAAACGCATACGATTCCAGGACGGACAATGGTGGCGCGGTTCCAGGGAAACAATGGTGATGGCGGTTCTATGGGGACAATAATGATGGCGGTTCCAGGGGAGCAATAGTGATGGCGGTTCCAGGGGAGCAATAGTGATGGTGGTTCCGGGACGAAAATGGCGATGATTCTACCAGGACGGTGTGGGGATGCTTCCAGGACGGACAATAGCGATGTTGGTGTTGGGAGACATCGATTACTGCTTTATTCCAATTAATCTGGTGATGGTTCCAGTATTGCACTGACGATTTTTCCAGTATTGCACTGACGATGTATCCAGTATTGCACTGACAATGTTTCCAATATAGCATTGACAATGGTTCCAGAAAAAGCAGTTGCAGTGCATGTTCCAGAACTATCGATTGCAGCGGAGGTTCCAGAAAAGATAACGGCGGCGATGGTTCCATCACGAGAATTGGTGGTTATTGAAGAATAATGGTATGGCTTTTCCTGACTGGGCGAAAGAGAAAGCGGTTCCAGAATTAACAATGAACGGGACCGTTCAAGGGCGCAATGGTCAGGCAGATTCCAGGAAGACCAATGGCGACGTTTTCAGGAAGATCAATAGCGACGTTTTCAGGAAGACCAATGGTGGCGTTTTCAGGAATACCAATGGCGACGTATTCAGGAAGACCGATGGCGACGTTTCCAAGAAGACCGATGGCGACGTTTCCAGGAGGATCAAAAGCGGCGTTTGCAAGAAGACCGATAGCGACGTTTCCAGGAGGATCAAAAGCGACGTTTCCAGGAAGACCAATAAAAACGTTTCTAGGTTAACCAAGGGTGACATTTCCAGGAAGGCCATGGCGACGTTTCCAGGAAGATCAATGGCGACGTTTCCAGGAAGATCAATGGCGACGTTTCCAGGAAGATCAATGGCGACGTTTCCAGGAAGATCAATGGCGACGGTTCCAGGAAGACCAATGGCGACGTTTCCAGGAAGACCAATGGCGACGTTTCCAGGAAGACCAATGGCGACGTTTCTAGTAGGAATAGACACGACGGTGGTTCAGGAAGTGCAATGGCAGTGAGGGTTCCAGGGAGGATAATGGTGACAACAGTACCAGGAAAGGGAACAGTAATTACGGTTCCAGGAATGGCAACAGTAATTACGGTTCCAGGAATGGCAACTGTTTCAGAAGGGTTATAGGTAGTTATAGGTAGACAGCAATGGCTTTCCAGAAAGGACAATAGCGTTATGAAGTTTCCAGAAACGGGAATGGTTCTTGAGAAGGCAAAGGAGGGGTCAGTTGAAGAGTTAGCGACAACGGCTTTTCCAGTAAAAATAATCGCGACTACGGTTCCATGAAGGATCTTGGTGACGACGGCTCCAGAATGGATTAGCGGTGACAGTTCACGTAATAAGCGGTGGCGGCTCTGGTATGTGTAAGCGGCGGCGGAGGTTTTGTAAAATAACAGGCGTTTCTCGTCGCAACGTAGGTAAACTTTTAAAACAACTTTTAGAGGAAGAAAAATTTCGATATTTTATTTCAGGTATTTTCAAGTATCAGCATGAGACCTACCTGCAGTTTGCCGTAGTTATGAATAATTGGTTTAACTGTATTCAAGTATTTCTGAGATTGGAAAAACGATGGCTTCTTGATGGATGAAGAAGATTGTTATTCTTAAGTACCATTACGAATAAATAAATAAAATTCAATGATTATGACGTTTCATTGATGCATGGAGAAGATGGTTCCTGGATATATGGAGAAGACGGTTCCTGGATGGATGGAGAGAGACTTCGTGCATGGATGAATGGAGAAGACGGTTCATGGGTGGATGGATGGAGTAGACGGTTACTGAATTGACGGCGAAAAATTTTTTCGGATGTATGGAGTTGATTACTAAATTAATGATGATTGTTATTCTCGGATTAATGCTGAAAACGGTTCCTTATGTATGCGAACGATTAGGTATCTATATGGATGAAACTGGCAACTCATTTTTTGAAGACAAAGGTGATAGGCTCTTTTTTGGATATGTGACTATTCCTTGACGGATGGAGGTGTCTTAGCATATTTACGATGGTATCTGGATGGACGGAGAAGACTACTCCTAGATGAATGGAAATGACGGATAAATGAAAATTATTATTGAATTCTGCTGGAATGGAGAATACAATTTCTGGATGAATTTGTAAGATGGTTCCTCAATATCTTATCTTTGTGGATCGAGACTATTTGTTGTTAGATAAAGAATTACACAATTCCTTTTCGTATGACTAAGACGACAGTTGCTTGTTGTATGGTGATAAATATTCCCCATAGATTGTGAAGATGGATGGAGATTTCGGTGGATTATTACTATAGTTCAAGGATGGATAAAGTCGACCGTTTCTGAATAGTTAGTTAACTTATCCTTGATATATGAAGATTACTTGTCCTTGATCAAATTAGGTTACTTTTCTAGACTGATAGAGATTATAGTTCCTTCGTTATGAAAAATATTGTTTTATGATTAAATGAAGGGGACAGTTCCTTTGAATTCTTAAGATGATATATACTGAATACGATGGTTCATTGATAGATGCGGACTACGACGGTTTCTTGTTTGCTGAGGAAGACGACTGCAACTTAATGTACGAAGATAATACGGTTCATCGATGGATCTGGAAAACGGCGATTCCCTGACTGATGGACTGACCACGACTTCTTTATAGAAACAGAAAATAACTGTCGCTATCAATGATGAATGGGAATATAGTGATTCCTTTTTAGATAAAAGGACGCGCGCTTAAAAATAAGGAAGGCTGAGATTCCTTAGTGGATGAAGAGCACAACAGATCTATTAGAACGAGGTTAAAATGGACACATCGGTGGTACTGTTAGTATTGAGAACATAACTATTATTGTACTGTTATCTGTAAATCATCTACCCTATATAAATTTGATGGATCCATTCCATGAAGACGGCTCTGCCATTTCATACTCACCACGACTATACCATGGTCTATAATGCATGGATTATTCACCACTTTCGAAGATTTAACTATTACCGTGGCTCTTATCACACTTCTCGATTGATATAAATGTAAGACACAAAATCTTTTGTAACGATATCTTCTCTAAGCTACTATTTTCAATTTCAGATGTTTCAAATTATTGAATTACACGAAGCGATATCACTTGAGATTCCAATACGGGTCAACTTGTCCAGAACGAGAAATAACGTCTACAATTTCAGGACGGACAATGGTGGCGACGGTTCCAGAGAAACAATGGTGAGGGCGGTTCCAGAGAAACAATGGTTATGGCGGTTCCAGGGGGCAATAATGATGGCGGTTCCAGAGGACAATAATGATAGCGGTTCCGAGGGGGCAATGGTGATGGCGGTTCCCCAGGACGGAAATGGTGATGGTGGTTCCAGGACGGAAATGGTGATACGTTTCCAGGATGGAAATGGTGATGATGCTTTCTGGACGGACAATGGCGATATAGGTGTTGGGAGATAGCGATTAATGCAGATAATGTGGTGATGGTTCCAGTATTGCATTGACGATGTTTCCAATATGGCATTGACAATGTTTCCAGAAAAAGCAATTGGGGTGCAGCAATAGTTCTTTTACGGATAGTAGAGACGATTCCAGTATGGGCAAGCAGCGTTTGCTCCAGGAAGAAAAATGGTATGGTATTTCGAGACCGAGCGAACGAGAAGGCGGTTCAAAGATGAACAATGAACTCGACCGTTCAAGGTAGACCAATGGTGGAGCCGATTCCAGGAAGGACAATGATAACTGTTCCAGGCAGAGCTATGGATAAAACAGTTTCACGAAGGACATTAAAGCGACGTTTTCAGGTAGACCAATGACAACGTTTCCGGGCCAGACCAGGGACGACGTTTCCGGGCCAGACCAGTGACGACGTTTCCGGGCCAGACCAGTGACCACGTTTCCGGGAAAGACCAATGGCGACGTTTCCAGAAAGACTGTTAAGAAGTTTCCAGAAAGGGCATTTGTTAATGGGAGGGCATTAGTGACAATAATTTCAGGAAGATTAGATATCACAACGACTCCAGTATGAGTACGAACAATGCTGACATCATTCCAAGAAAAGCAAAGAGTCAGTGGAAGGGTTAGCGGCGACTGCTTTTCCAGACAAAGATAAGCGGCAAAAGTTCACGTAATGGTTAAGCTGCGTGAGTTCCAGAAAGGGGTAAGTGGCGACGTTTCCAGGAAAGGGTAAGTGGCGGTTTTTCCTGAAATATGTAGAAGGCGACGGCTCATAGATAGGTAAGCGATGGCAATTACAGATATGGGTGAGCAGCGTCGGCTTCAGTAAGCATAAGCGATAGCGGCACTAGAATGTCTAAGCGGCGACGGTTCACGTAATGATTTAAGAGGCATCGGGAATGGGAAAGCGGAGACGCGACGGATGTAATAATGGATAAGCAGCGACAGTTTTAGTAATGGGTAGGAGGCAACGACTCCAATATCGGTAAGTGGCGACGGTTCCAGTCATAAATAAGCAGCGACGGTTCCAGTTTTGGGTAGGAGGCAACGAATCCAGTATGAGTAAATGGCGACGGTTGCAGCAATTGGTTTTGCGGCGACGATGTTTCCATGAAGATCAATGCTGACAGCATTCTAAGAAAGGCAACGGAGAAGTCAGTTGAAATGTTATCGGCGACGGCTTTTCCAGAAAAAAACAATCTTTACTACGGTTCCATGAAGTATCGGCGGCGACGACTCCAGGAAGAACAGTGATGATAACTGTTCCAAGAAGAGCAATGGATACATCGGTTTCACGAAAGGCATTCCGACGTGTACAGGAAAACCAATGTCGACGTCTCCAGGAAGGCCAATGTCGACGTCTCCAGGAAGGCCAATGTCGACGTTTCCAGGAAGACCAGTATCGACGTTACCAGGAAGACCAGTATCAACGTTTCCAGGTAGACCAGTATCGACGTTTCCAGGAAGACCAGTATCGACGTTTCCAGGAAGACCAGTATCGACGTTTCCAGGAAGACCAGTATCGACGTTTCCAGGAAGACCAGTATCGGTGTTTCCAGGACGACCGGTATCGACGTTTCCAGGAAGACCAGTATCGACGTTTCCAGGAAGACCAGTATCGACGTTTCCAGGAAGACCAGTATCGACGTTTCCAGGAAGACCAGTATCGACGTTTCCAGGAAGACCAGTATCGACGTTTCCAGGAAGACTAGTGTCGACGTTTCCAGGAAGACCAATGGCAATAATACGACTGTTTCAAGAAGGGAAATAGCGACGACGGTGTTCTAGGAGTGCAGCGGGAACGACGGTTCCAAGAAGTGCAATGGCAACGATGGTTCCAGGGAGGGTAATGGTGATTAGGTTCCAGAAATGGATTATATAAGCAGCAATGGCGTTTCCAGGAAGGAGAATAGCATGAAGAAGTTTCCAGAAAGAGCATTTGATGTTGGGAGTGCATTGGCGACCATGATTTTAGGAATATTAACTATCACAACGACCCCAGTATGAGTAACGGCAATGCTGACAGCATTTTATGAAATGCAAAGGAGTGGTCAGTTGAAGTGTTCCATGAAGTATATTGATGGCAACAGCTCCGGAATGGGTAAGCGGCGACGCTCTACGTAGTGGTTGAGCAGGGTCAGTTCCTGAAATGGGTGAGCAGCGCAGGCTCCAGTATGGATAAGCAATGCAGTTCTTGTATGGGTAAGCGACAGCGGTTCTCGTAATGATTTAAGAGATGATACGACGATTGTAGTATTGGGAAGCGGCTTCGCGACGGTTGTAGTAATGGGTAAGTGGCAACGCGGCGGTTGTAGTAATGGGTAACCGAAGACGCGACGCTTTTAGTATTGGGTAAGCTGCAACGCGACGGTTGTAGTAATTGGTAAGCTGCAACGCGACGATTGTAGTAATGGGTAGCTGTAACGCGACGGTTGTAGTAATGGGTAAGCGGCTACGCGACGGTTATAGTAATGGGTAAGCGGCTACGCGACGGTTATAGTAATGGGTAAGCTGCAACACGACGGTTGAAGTAATGGGATCGCGACGGCTGTAGTAATGGGTAAGCGGCTACGCGACGGTTATAGTAATGGGTAGGTGGCAACGATTCCAGTAATGAATAAAAAGCGTCTGCTCCTGTAATGGATAGGAAGCTACGACTCCAGTATGGGTAAGTGGCGACGAGGTTTCCATGAATATCAATGCTGACAGTATCCCAAGAGAGGCAACGGAGGGGTCAGTTGGAGTATTAGCAGCGACGGCTTTTTCAGAAAATACGTGATGACGGTTCCATGAAGTATCTTCGCGGCGACGATTCCAGGAAGGACAATCATGGCGTCTGTTCCAGGAAGAGAAATTGATACATCGGTTTCACGAAGGGCATTGCGACGACGTTTCTAGGAAGATCAATGACGACGTTTCCATGAAGATCAATGACGACGTTTCCAGGAAGACCAATGTCGACGCTCCTTGGAAGTCTAATGGCGACGTTCCCTGGGAGACCAATGGTGGCGTTCCTTGGAAGACCAATGGTGGCGTTCCTTGGAAGACCAATGGTGGCGTTCCTTGGAAGACCAATGGTGGCGTTCCTTGGAAGACCAATGGTGGCGTTCATTGGAAGACCAATTGCGACGAACATTTCCAGGTAGACCAATGGCGACGTTTCCAGGAAGACCAAAGGCGAATGAGACTGTTTCAGGATAGGGAATAGCGACGACGGTGTTCCAGGGGAGTAAGGGTGCCAACGGTTCCAAGAAGAACAACACAGCCGACGTGTCCAAGGAGGACAACAGAGCCGACGTGTCCTAGAAGGGCAGCAGTGATGACGGTTCCAGAAAGGGTATAGGTAAGCAACAATGGCGTTTCCAGGAACGACAATAACGTGAAGAGGTTTGAAGAAACGGCAATGGTGTTCGGTAGGGCATTAGCAACTATGATTTCAGGAAGATTTGCTATTTCTACGATTCCAGTATGAGTAAGAGCAATGCTGACAGCGTGATGTAGTTGCGACGGCTGTTACGGTGTTCCAGGGGAGTAATGGTGCCAACGGTTCCAAGAAGAACAACACAGCCGACGTGTCCAAGGAGGACAACAGAGCCGACGTGTCCAAGAAGGGCAGCAGTGATGACGGTTCCAGAAAGGGTATAGGTAAGCAACAATGGTGTTTCCAGGAACGACAATAACGTGAAGAGGTTTGAAGAAACGGCAATGGTGTTCGGTAGGGCATTAGCAACTATGATTTCAGGAAGATTAGCTATCTCAACGATTCCAGTATGAGTAAGAGCAATGCTGACAGCGTGATGTAGTTGCGACGGCTGTTACGGTGTTCCAGGGGAGTAATGGTGCCAACGGTTCCAAGAAGAACAACACAGCCGACGTGTCCAAGGAGGACAACAGAGCCGACGTGTCCAAGAAGGGCAGCAGTGATGACGGTTCCAGAAAGGGTATAGGTAAGCAACAATGGTGTTTCCAGGAACGACAATAACGTGAAGAGGTTTGAAGAAACGGCAATGGTGTTCGGTAGGGCATTAGCAACTATGATTTCAGGAAGATTAGCTATCTCAACGATTCCAGTATGAGTAAGAGCAATGCTGACAGCGTGATGTAGTTGCGACGGCTGTTCCATAAAACAATTGATACAGAAATGGGTAAGCGGCTGCAGTTCCAGTAATGGGTAAGCGGCGACGGTTCCATCCATGGGTGAGCGGCGACGGTTCCATTCATGGGTGAGCGGCGACGGTTCCATTCATGGGTGAGCGGCGACGGTTCCATTCATGGGTGAGGACGGTTCCATTCATGGGTGAGCGGCGACGGTTCCATTCATGGGTGAGCGGCAACGGTATGGTTAAGTAGTGGCGATGTTCCCATGAGGGATAATTGTGTTGACGGTTCCAGTATCGTGGATTAGCGACAACGGCTGTTCCGAAAATGAACAATCGTGACTAGAGTTCCATGAAGGGCAATGGTGGTTTTTGTTCGAGTATTGGTAGGCGGTTACTGTTCACGTAGCGGTTGAGCAGCGACAGTCGAGTAATGGTAAATTGCCAATATGTGTCGACGGTTCACTTGATCGCTAAGCGGTGACGATTCTTATAATAGGTCGACGGTTCACTGAATCGCTAAGCGGCGACGGTTCCAATAATGGGTAAGCGGCGGTGGCTCCAGAACAGGATATAGAGGAAATAATGGGCAGTGACACTGCGGATGTACCTAAGGAAGGAAATGTTCTCGAATCTGAAGAATATGGTGATAGACGCGAACGTCCCAGTTAAAGAAGACATGACTGTTGGCTGGATGTTGAGAAGGAACTAAAACTGTGATTAGAGTTCAGATGAAGGCAGTTCCAGATGGACAAGCACGATAGTTCCTAGATGGGTGGAGACGGCTGTACTCGTTCAACTGACAAAATGGCGACGATGGTTCCAAAATGGGCAATGGAAGCGACAGATTCGACATGGATATAGACGACAAAAAATCCAGAATAACATGTGCAAAAATTCTAGATATTACAGGGGCGGCGTTGATTTCATCCATGGTGGAGGCGGGGATAGACGGCTAGCTGTGGGAGACAACATACCAGCTTCAAAATGGCATTTACTGTTTTGCAATTTAAAATGAAAGGTTCTTCATGAAACGTCGAGATATCGTATGGTTTCAAAAGAGGTTGTAAAGGTAAATAAATTTGCCTTGTCTATTTAGTTCTCAAAGTAGTGAAGGAATGGAAGCAGAAAACATTTTTGTCCTTGGAAATCTAGATTTATTTTCTATTTCTATTCCTACACTTTATTAAATTAAAATCAAGATGTTGGCTGAAATAACTGTAATTTTCAAGCAGACCTTTCTTTCATTAAAACTATTCCATTAATATTGCTAATCCATTTTTTTTGCAGAACACAAGATTGGAAATTCCTGGTAAATCTTTCGCGCATGGTTCTTCTTGTAGTATTTTATAGATATTTATGTAATTTTATGCTTGAATACGTTTGTTCAAATTTAATGTACAATTCGTATTGTAATAGAATTTTTAATTTTTATAATGAGCAAATACTTCATAAATTGATACAAATAAAAGTGTCGCTTTTTATTTTACATTTGTTTTCCCTAATCATTCATATACATTACCTATATCCTGCCTGAAATAATTAACAGTGTCTTATTAGATTCAATATTGTAGTCCGGTCAATTTAGACCAAAAAATGAGAGTGAAGGTGCTTGAAATCAAAACAAGCTGAAAATCAGTAAAACTGTTTTAAGATGTTTTTAAATATAAATAGGTTAATATTGTTTAAAGGAATGTATTTTGTTCTATAAATTAACGCTAAGTATTTTAAAGAGTAAGAAGGCGCTCCATAATTGCGAGTTAAAAATAATCGTCGAGACATTCGATGAGTTTATTTAATAATTATAAAATATTAAATACATTTTAACGATTATTAGATGAAATTATAATATATGAATATATCATCAAATAAGAATTTTAAATTATAATATTGACGATTATGACGGTATTCAAGTCGAACGATAAGTCAAAACTACTATACATGCAGGACAGGTCCGGTCCCGACTATCCGAAATTTTTTTTGGATTGATCGTGACTGGAGCGGAACTCGACCGTTGCCGATAATGTAAATGTTTATATTAGGTGCGTTTTTTTTACTGAGATCTCAATTAATCTCAGCTCACATCAGTAATGTGAGCGTTCTTTTTGTTTTACTCACTTTAAGTGAGCTGAGATTTTTCCTCCCCCTTCACCGATTCTGAATGTGTTGTTAGGGGGTATCAGTTGGAATTGAGTCGGAAATTAAGTGGAGGGGATGAAGAAATATTTGATTTGCTTGGTTTATTTGTAGTTTTAACCAAGGTTATCTAAGGTTTTAACCATTGACATATAAATAATAAACACACATAATCTATTTTTCTTTTGTTACACAATATGGATATTATTAGATGCTGATACGAATCTGTCGTATAGTTTAAATCTATCGATAGATCGCGCGCTTCAATTGAGATGTCGTTATTTTTGGTGCTTACTCACATCACTTTATCTCGGATCACCTTAACTGAAGTGATCTGAGATCTCAGTCAAAAAGAACGCACCAATTGTTTTTTATTTGAGAACACTTTACCTGATCGTTAGTGGAGCGCGACTGTACCTATAATGTGAATCAAGCCTTACTGGCGCCACCAGATCCATGCATGTCTCAACTCTTCTACAGTTGGAGTTTTTGTTTAGATAACTTGATTGGAAGGTATAATGAAAAAGTATGGTACTCAAATATAAATCTAATATTTCAGAAGTGGCATAACAAAAAAAACACGTAATTATTAATACTTAGTTGTATGTAATGAACATTTTGTCATTCGTTTAGACTAAATAATTGCTACGAACCATATGACTGACAAGTGATTCAAGCAGTGAAAGTGAGAAGGGGCGTTATGTGACTTCTTCAAACAAAAAACAAGAGAGAAAAATCAGTAAGTATAACTGACTGAAATATATAGATTAGTGTCTGGAAAAGCACATTTGATCCGGAAAATTCGGAAATTACAGCTACGACATATAGTTGCCCAAAATTGAGCAGTTTGGTTCAATAAATAGCTGAAGTGATGAAACAATTAATTCTGCGTGCGGTCGCATCTCTTTGGGTTGGCTAAAGTGTATAATAAAGTGGCAAACTGGCCATTGTAGCTACGCGCTTTTCCTTTACATACCAATTATGTTGATTTGTTGAAACAAATGTTAAGTAGACAAAATAAGATGAAGAGACTGATACATTATTTTTATTCGAAAAATATGTGGATTAACTGGAAGCAACGTTATTTCTTGTATTATTAACGGTTTGTCTACTGAGGTTAAATCAAATGCAAAAGCCGGGAATTAACAGAATCACTAGACAACACAAGAACTGAATTAATTATGTCACAGCCAATAAGGTGCATTTTGTGCATTAAATTGGACATAAATCTAAACAGTGTATAAAAAGACGCATGTATTTCGGGGTTCTGCAAAACAACAATCGGCAATTCAATATTATTCCACCTTCGGAAAGAGGGGTCGTTTACAACAGGACTGCTGGACAAAGATAAAAAGTAATTGTTCAAAATGCGGAAAAATTGGACATAGAGAGCAGGAATGCTGGACAACTACGAGAAGACTTACAACGCACGTTGCAAAATTTGTGGAAAAATTGGATATGCTGCTGATAAATGTCGGTCAAAAGAAGAATGACAAAGGCAAGAACGTTAAATTAGTACAAGGGCAAGTACCAAATATTTTTTTTATTGTATCTAAATATTAATGGTCAAGAATTAAAGGGATATGTAGATACAGGTAGTCAAGTTAATACTGTGCGTATCAGTAGCAAAAAGATTAAATTTATATTTAAATTATAGTTATTTAGTCATTAGAGACGTCAAAGGACGGCACAATAAAAAAAAAGAGGTAGGTTTCGTTAAGAAAGCAGATGGCACTCGTACGGAAACAAGAGGAAAGTCTGGGAGAACTATTAAACACTCACTTTCCGGCCTCATCAATCCTGGACGACACAGAAAGGTTTACCAATGGAAACCGAAGGCTGAATAGGCCAAATGTTCTGGATTGGAAAATAGCCACTGAGGTGACCAGACCAAGCAGGATTAGACTGGCTATAAATAAATTTAAGCCATACAAGTCCACTGGGACAGATGATATCCACCCCATACTATTTGAAGATGGGGTTTGAGGTGTTACTACCACACCTATGTAAGATCCTTAAAGCCTGTTTGGCATGGGGGATCAGAGGATCACACCAAGAATATGACAAAAGGTCATATACTTGCCCGAGGTGGGTAAAGTATCAGACCTAACACCTAAGTCACACAGACCAACAAGCTTATCTTCCTTTCTACTTAAAACACTAGAAAGCCTTCTGGATAGGTATATTAAGGACGAGATATTAAAAGCTAACCCGCTAAATAACCGTCAATATGCTTACCAACCAGTTAGATCTACGGACTCCGCACTGGACAATCTAAACAGGCTGGTCTCAAAGTCAATAGAAGACAAAGAGATGGCAATGGCCTCTTTCCTGGTTATTGAGGGAGCGTTCAATAATTTCAATAATGTCACCACCAGATCATTGGGTGCGTTCATCCGAGACACCGATCCCTGAACGCTCCGGTAGCGATCTTTAAAAATGTTATGAACGCGACACTTCCCCTACTTTGCTACTTGAGCGCTCAGTGAGCGGTCGCCATTTTATAGATCATATTTATTTTTACTCAGTCGATCAAGTATCGGTGATCATAAGACAAGTAGTGGGAATTTTGAATTTAAATTGCGAGTGAGTTGTTGATACAGGAGAGTGTTTTAAAATGGAAAGTATGGGAAGGCGGTATAGCCAGATTGGGAATTAAAACTCACAAATTATTGCATTTTAAGAATGTCATAAGTATATTATTTTTAAAATGAATTACTTCAAATGTCTGTCTCGTCATTCTAAAATGTTCTTTGAATAAAACATCGTCAAATCTGTTGACTTATTCTTCAACAAAATTTGCATTTCTTGGTCTTCTTTCCCTCAATCTATCTTCTAACATATTTCCTGGAATAGGATTAACAATACAAATTGAGAAGTAGTAACAATTAATTGTATTCTTTGGTATTAACGGAATAAACAAGCTAGAAACTGAAAAATAAACAACGAATGACATAATTAATATGCGCACGCAAGTGGTGATCACAAATCCGAAGAAATAGCCGTTCATTAGAATCAAAGAGCGATCAAGTAAAATATGGTGGGGATTAGGTAGCGCTACTTTTAGAGCGATCCCATAAGTTTCCAGATGAACGCAGCCATTGATTCATGCAATGAGTAGACGGGGCACATCTACACGGTAATATGCGGATGGATAGAAGCTAACCTGGCAAATAAGATAGTTGAATCCACTCTGGGTCAAGCCACCATCAAAGCAAGAGCCGTAGGAGGATGCCCACAAGGAGGAGCTCTGTCATCGTTACTTTGGGCAATCTTAGTTGACGATCTCCTCATAAAATTGTCCACGGCGGACTTTTACTGCCTAGGATATGCAGACCACATAGCAATTGTTGCAAGAGGAAAATTTGCAGGGGTTGTGTCTGGAAGAATGTAGGTAGCCCTAAATATTGTTGATAACTGGTGTAAACAAGAGAGTCTTACAGTCAATGCTCAGAAAACACATGTGGTCAACTTCACTAAACAAATGGTACTGCCAGGTCTAAAACCACCAGTGCTATGCGGAACAGAGATTTCATTTGAAGAAGAAATAAAAACCTTGGGGTATATTTTGTGTAATGTATTCTCTTATGTATCCGTGAGCGGAACAATTAAGAACGACGGCCATGTTCGTCAAAAATGTCAGGTTAGTAAGAAACGTAATAAATAGTTTGGAATAAATGACGAGTCTTATTCCTAAAATAATAAAGGGAAACATTAAAATTGCGACGAGGATGTTCGAATAAGTCCTACATAAAATTCAGTGGAAATTGAAGAAAAGACAAAAAATACAGGTATTTCTTACACCTTCTTATTATAAAAACTAAAAAAGATTTCCTAAAAATGACGGAAATAGGCAGACTGAAGGAGTTTGATCCCAATAAGGAGTCTTTTGGGACTTATGTTAAACGGATGAAGTTGTATTTTACCGTAAATAATACTGAAGAAGATAAAAAGAAAAGCATTTTTCTGCTTTTAATCGGCTCAAAGGTTTATGATATTCTGACTAATCTTGCCATGCCTAATGATCTTGAAAACATTATCTTCGACGAAATCGAAAAACTGTTGTCTGGCTACTTTGAGCCTGCAAAGTTAGAAATAGTTGAGATATTTCAGTTTTCAAAACGAGATCAAAAAGATCATGAATCTATTAATGAGTATGCTATTGAACTAAAAAGAATGGCTATATCTTGCAATTTTGGAAATTTTCTTCAAGAAGCTTTAAGAGACAGATTTGTAGCAGGAATAAGAAGTGAGAAAATTCAAAAAGAAATTTTAATTAAGAATCGGATTTTCTCAGGCATTAAAATTGGCAATAAGTTTGGAGCTTGTAGAAAAAGAGTCCAAAGAAATGCAAGCCAAAGAAGTTAATTTCGCTAGGAGAGAATCACAGTATAAGAGGAATAAAGAATATGGACAATGGGGAAAGTGTAGCGAGTCAAATACTAAAGGAAGCTCTCGAGATTGCTGTAAGTGTTGTGGGAAAGAACATATTGGTAAATGTAAATACTGGGACTATTCATGCAAACGCTGTGGAAAAAAAGGACATTTACTCCAAGTATGTAAAATGAAGAAAGAAAATGTGAGGTATGTTGAAGAACAATAAAATCAGGAAAATAGTGATGAATAATCCAGTGATAATGAGCAAGAGGATAGTGTTAATAATGACAAACTGTTTTACATATCCAACAAGGTCTTCAAGGTGACAAATCTATTTATTTTAAATGTTCAGGTAGATTGTAAAACGTTTGACTTTGAAGTAGACACAGTTGCTTCAGTATCTTTAATAAGTAAACATAATTATGATAAATATTTCTCTAAATATGAATTGCATGAATGTAGTACTAAAAGTTATTTACATTTTCTGGAAATGACATCAGAGTTTTGGGTGAAATTTATAAACTTGTTTGTTTTAAAGATCATAAAAAAGAACTTGGGTTATTGGTTGTCAAAGTGGACTCCATAAGATCTTGTCCAATGTTACTGTGTCGAAACTGGTTAAAAGAGTTAGATATATCATTTCAAATTGTAAATAATTTGACAAACTCTGAACTCAAGGACAATTCTGTTTGTATTAACAAAATCATAAATGAATATAAAAATAAGTATTCAGTGTTTTCTCCAGGTAATGGAAAATATAATGGTGGTCAAGTTGATATTGTTTTAGAAGGTAATCCAATACCCATCTTTTGTAAAGCTCGATCCGTAGTTGTATGCAATGAATTGAACAAACTAGAAGAGTTGGGTATTCTGGAAAGGGTTAGTCATAGCAAATGGGCTTCGCCAATTGTCATAGTAGAAAGAGGTATTAGTAGTGTAACGCTACCAGGGTCGTTTAACGACCCTTACGTTACTTGTAATAATAATTATGATTAACCCCTTGCCAATGCGTGGATGCTCTAGTTACCGAGAGTTTCTTTCACTAACGCAAGGAGGAATCATTACTTTTGAGCGGACTAAGGCAGTTCTTCCCAAAAGAGCTTGACATTCGACCTCTGTTTACAATACGAGGATTTATAAAAAGAAATGTTAAAAGTATTTCAAATAAAAGGTCGAGTTCACTTAATAAATATATTCCCTCATAAGTTAGTCGAAATTTATAATCAACAAAGTCAGAAATTAACTAAAATTACAGTCGCCAAATTAGAATAAAAGGTTTATAATTTTGAAAAGACGAGAGGGACGATACTTATTACTTATAATTGACAACAAACAAAACAAGAGAAGAAATTACACAATATATGGAAAGTCGACAGTTTCACTTCTTAGCAAAGGGCTCATAAAATACAATTGAGAAAACGATCGAAGGAATTACAGTTTGATTTACCTTTTGTAAAATTGAACATAGTAAAATTTATAGACGGAAATTGAAATAACACTTTAGATTAGATTTTTCCTTTTTTTTAAAAAAAATATACGAATTACACCAGATAACAGGAACTCCTAAGGATTCGTTCCCCTCTCTCTATTCAAGTAACTGTGATATCGGCTAAATTCCGCTTATAAATTAAATTAACATGAATCAACTCAAAACTGCCTGAGATTGTCTGATCGACTGAATTTATTTGAAAATCTGCGTCCGATTTATTTGATATATTAATATACCAACCTTACAAACATTTAAAATAATTGGTATTTATTCCTTAGTTCTTAATTAAAAAAAATGCTACATAATTACTTAAGTAAACTAAATACCCCGACGAACTGATTGTTAGTTTATATATGTAGTCGATAGCGGGAAGTAATGTATCGAAATATTGTTAAATTATACAATAAGACAACCCTTTGTCAATTTTTTTATATGTCCCGATTCTGCATGTACACCCCTCAAATATTGGTTAGTCTGTTAATTATAATGATCAATTTACTCACCGGGGACGAATCTCTTTCCTCAGACGTGGAGGCCCAGAATATATGCACACAACAAACAACGAAAAAAAAGAATATCACTTATTTAGTGATTTTCGCAAAATTCACGGAAACTACCCGAGGTGCTCAAATCGCCGCGCCGGCTGAACTAGCTCTCGTATCTTTTAATTTTTTTCCTTTCCCCCTTCATTAAATTTTTCAGTTACCTGTCGACTAAACCCCATATGTGGGTCGCTGAATTTGGGATTTCATACATGAGTTCAGGTATTTCCCATTTTTTTTGTTTTAAATTATGCTTCTAAAATACAGTTGAAGCTTACGCTATAAATTCCGATACCTAGTTTTACGGAATTATAAACAATTTTTGTTTAATATAGTTTGGTAACGAACTAGCTGAAGGTATATTATTTCATTTTTTTATATGATACCGGTTGTCCCAATTCCAATGATTATTATTATATTAATAATTATAATTTATTTATACCCATCATTACATTACTTCCCCCTTTGAAAAAGTATTAGACTTGTTGTCCAATTCTTTTCATCACTTAAAACTAGTTACAAAATTTATTTACCCGATACAGTAGTTATCCGAGACTTGAGGGCGCAACACACGTTCCGCACTACCGCGCACTCGCGAATTTTTCTTTATTTCTATTCACTAGCACTGGCAGGTGAGCTGAGGTGTCAACTCTGATGAAGCCCTAACCGTGATCTACCGGCCCCTTATTATGTTAGCTCTAAAACCTTCTGCTTCTTCTGGAACACACACCTTACAGTTCTCGCGATTGTGCCCGATTTTTTTTTCTTGGTACGCCACCGATATGTTCATTTCAATTGTCTCTGCATTGTCCTTCGACCGAGAACTGAGATTCAGTCCAGTGACGATCACGCACACCTAGCTGCGAATTCAAGGGGACAGTCTGTTCTGATTGTACTTCACTATGATCTTGCCGTTTTTTCTGGGTTTGTTTCATTTGTATTGTTTGACTTCATATATACCATAACATCTTAATATACTCATTCTGCTAGTTGTTTGACTTCAGATAAATAAAATATGTTGGCTTACGTTCTTACCCAAAAGTTCAGGTTCCATCTTGGAAATTTGTGAGTCCATACCTCCGTTAACTATGGGAGGGTGGCTCTGCATTCCACAATGAGACTTTATTCGCGAATTCTCGATTAAATAAGTCCATACTCTCTGACGTTTGAATTAATTTCTTTGTATGACCTGTACTGGCACGTTATGACTCGCGTAAGCGGATTCCGCTGGCGGACACTTTTGTAATTCCTTCAACTAAATTACGGAAATGTTTGTTTGGGGGTCGGCACAATCGTAAGCGATAAGCCCTGACACTCGTACAGTCTGTAAAACTAGCATAAGGGTGGTAATCAAGGTTAAAGCGTTGTAAACTCCCATGGTGGTCCTGTAGATACGGCCAACTTTAGCCATATGTTGTCTTCTTTTACTACCAGTCGGAAAACTGTTTATCAACCATTTGTCTTTTAATTGCGCACTGACATATGTCTTTAGTTTAATACATTAACAATAGAAATCCGATTACCTATACAATATTTTAATCAATACAAAAAAAACCGCATTATAAGTATACATCAAGATATATATTTTTATAACTACCAATCAGATGTTCCATTAAGCTGTTAAATTTTCTCCTGATTAAATTATAATCCATTTATCATGGTAATAAAAAAAATAAAAAAACTAAAATCACACTGCATACCACTCTTGCTCCATACTTACGCTCTTTCACTCACCATGCTTGTCGAGCATAATTAACACAACTATCATGCCTCAGTCTCTTACGTGATCCATCTACTTACAATAATTATACTCTACCAACTCTCATTCATTCCACTTTAATCTACCTACTAGCGGATAGTCAAACTATTTACAATTTCTAAGAAAGTGATTTAAGATCTTCTGTTACCGACTCGCCATGCTTAAAATTTTGGGATTCCAGACCCATTCGCCCCTTGTTGTAGAACAATTTCTTGAGAACCAATTTCGGTTCTGCGACACACTACCGTGTATCAAATGTTAAAGTCATACAACCAAAAAAAATCAGCATTGTGGGTCAAATAGACCCGTGTTGCGGACCTGTAAGTCTCCGTTTACCGTCTCCTCCCTTTCCATCCTATCCGACTCCCCTTGAGCGTCGAAATACTCTTCCATTTCTGAGGCAAGTCCTTACGACCAGATCTCCCTTTGGTCAGCGTTAGTTGCTGGGACCCCTATTCCGGCACGTTCTAGGCTGTGGCGGATGGTCTTTAACTCATTCCTTATAACACATACAAAGTCTGTTAAACTGGCTGGTCGTTGCCTTATTCTTTGGGAACGACGTAGGGGTTGAGGTGGTTCAGCATTACTCCTTATCCTTCTACGAGGCCTCTTGACAGAAGTTTTAGGCAGCTCTCTTCTAGGGCTGTTCCAAATTGGTAGAGCCGCTACTTTGGCTGGAGATACTCCTCCCTCTTTGTCTTCTTCATCTGCCTCTATTTCATCGTGGCTTTCTGTTACACCCGGTTCTTCGGCGTTCGCATCCACCTCTAGCGTCTCATCTTCTTTTCCTAGATCCATGCCATGATATTTCTTTAATCTGTTAATATGAACGGTTTGTTCTTTCTTTCCCTTCAGATCCGTAATTCGGTAAGTGACAGGCCCCAATTGATCCTCTATCTTGAAGGGTCCTATCCAAGGTTTTTGTAATTTCTTCGACCGTCCAATAGTACTACTCATATCTCGCAAATATACTAGATCACCTATTTCGAAGAGTATTTCCTCGGTTCTCTCGTTATATCGATTAATTCGGCTTTGTTTGGCCGTTTCGATGTTGTCCTGTGCAATTTCATGAACTTTCTTTGGCTCAGCTTCTTTACCCTTCTTCATGAAATCCTGTACTACGTGAAGCCATTGCTTCCACTCTTCTCTCCTTTCAGATCTGGCAGGAGTCCTGATCGAAGGGTTTTTACCCTTTTCTACCTCTTCGGTTTGACAAACTCGACTTATCTGTCGCGTCGCATGTGGCTTCATACAATTTCCCATAATTGATTTCACTACCCTGAGCCAACGTTTCCAATCTTCCTTCTTCACCATTTCAAGGGAATTCATCTCCTCATTGGTTCTTGTTTGGTCCTTGATGCGTTCCATCGGGCTGGTCCTTTCCGACAACTCCTCCTTGGAGGTAGTTTTGTGTTCCCTGATGGTTAGCACCTCCATTGCTTCTCCAGCTAGTATTAATGGCAACCTGCGCCCCCATATTTCAATGGTTGGATTCGCAGCATAAGAGATTACTGCTTTGTGTCTCGACAGGAAGTCTCTACCGAGTAACACCGTGACTTCTCCCAGGATATCTTCATCACATACTAAGAAGTCAGCTGTTGTCTCCACGTTCGCTTCAGGTGCTGAGACGGATAATGTAACTGATCCATACAGCTTAATTTGGTGGCCTGTGATTCCTCGTAGTCTCACCTGATCCTTTAAAGTACTGTCTACGTATTCAATTCGGACAATTTTATTGCTAATTAACGAATAAGCTCCGCCCGTATCCACCAGGCAATCATGCAGTTCTCCATTAACTTCTATGGATACTATATACGGAACTTCCTTCGCGTATGATCCCATGACATCATTACCAAAATGAGTTATCACTCCCGACGGACTGGTTCTTCCCGTGTTTCTTGGGTATCTGCGTCTTTCCGCATCGACATGCTCTTGTCTTATGTCTACTCCACCATCTATCCTAAATGCTCC
This sequence comes from Galeruca laticollis, assembly GCA_963921935.1. Taxonomy (NCBI): domain Eukaryota; kingdom Metazoa; phylum Arthropoda; class Insecta; order Coleoptera; family Chrysomelidae; genus Galeruca; species Galeruca laticollis. The sequence goes on from OY998185.1 coordinate 1,794,016, forward strand.
ATCTCTCCTTTCGAACTGGTATCGAGGCTTTCCATACCCCTGACTTTGGTAAGAGCGATGATAACGTGTTCCTTGACGATCCTGTTGCTTCTGGATTTCGTTTCGTCTCTGATACGGAAAATCCGAAACTTGACCTGCTCTATTTCGGCTGATCCCTCCTTCGTGCGGTCCTCTTCCTGTTGACCGGTTCTGAGCGTAACTTTTGGTTCGACAATCTCGAGTCCAATGGCCTTCCTTTCCACAGAAGTAGCAACGGTCCTTATGCTCCACCAGCGGTGCTGTGGATCTTCCTTCCCCTTTGCTTCGGCATTCTCGGGATATATGTCCCCGATTTCCACAGCTAAAACTTTTTTTCTCATTGTTGAAGAAAGCAACTCTGCTTGTTGACCCTCTTCCTTGGACCATCATAGTAGTAGTCTCCTGCAGGGTAACGATGGCTTCAGCTTTGTCCAAATCTAATTCCTTCTCTTTAAGCAATATTACTCCAGTTTCTTTCATTAGATCCTTTCTCAAGCCCATTTTAAATTGATTGAGTAGCAACTCCCTATTTGTCTTCTTTATTCCAGGAAGCTCATCCGCTGCTGCCCCTTTTAAATCATCTTCAAGAGCCTTAGCTCTCATCAGCCGCAGCCTGATACAGAACGTCGCCACATCTTCATAATGGCGTTGATAGCATTGGCTAAGCCGCAACAGACTTTCACCCGGTAACCGTCGTGGCGAAAATTTATTCAATAACCTATCTTTTAATTCAAAAAACGTTAAAATGTCTAAATATTGATCCGCTTTAAAAAAATCATAAGCCGCGCCTGAAAGTTTAAATTTTAATAATTTTAATGTTTCTTCTTCGGTCCAACCGTCCAACCTTGAACGCTGCTCCAACTTCTCTAAATATCTAGCGGCGTCTCTCCCATTGAAATCCGCTAGAGTAGCGGCAATAACTCCTAGGGGTTGAGTGGCTGGCGTTACCACAAAATGTAGTACCCCTCCAATCGAGGTACTGGTGGTCGTCGTAGTGGGTGGTGTGTGAGTGGGGTTAGTACCTAGGTTAGTAGTAGACATTGTGTTCTGCAGAATCAGGTATACAATCCCAGAGCAGTTTTTATGAAATTGAAATAGAAAAAAAAATAGTACGGTACCTTGTATGGCTTCCACGACGCCTGGAAAAGAAGGGGGTAAATTAAGGATGGGTAGTTCAACCCGCTTGACTTCACCAACCTAAGACAAGCAACAATACCACAAAAGAAAATCTATAACTCCAAGTCTCTGCTGCGACCCCAATGTGTTGCTTCACCTAAGAGTCACCCTGTACAAAAAAAATTCAAGCATTTACACGACACAAGATAGAATCCTAGAACAAAAAAAAGATCGGTTACTCGTTCCACCTTGTTTGTGCTAGAAGTCGCTTCTTGCGGCTATCGTTAAAATGGTTCACCCTGTTTAATTGAAAATGGTAACTCTTTACTCTAACAACCGGGTCGGCCCTGTATATGGTCGGCTGCACTATTGGCAATGAAACACAATTTCAAGTAAGCCCAGATAATGGGACCACCCTGTGTAAAACCGATAAAAATGAATTAAAAAAAATCGACTTGTTTCGTGTAGTAACTGCTTCACCCTGTATAAGCACTGAAACAATTTATGAAACAATAAAACAATTTATACGAAGACACGCGCTCCTGGATCTCCCTGTATAGATATTATTCCAAACTCCTAAACAGTGGACATAATTAAGCTATTCTGGGTCTCCCTGTATGTAGTCTGCTGCGATACTTTACCAGTGGAAAAAAATATTTCCCGATTCAATCGGACCTTCCGGTAGGTAATATTTTTCTTTACCCAGAAGACAAAAAAAAGATAACTAATGAATACAACCCCGTTATTTTGGACTCTCCTGTATGTAATATGCTACGATCATTCACAAAACTCAAGAACAGACAAAAAAAAATACGTTCGCTGAAATAATCAAATTTGGATCACCCTGTATATAATTTGTTGCGATACTGCGAACAATATAAGACACAAAATTAGCAAATCTTCTTTGAGAACAAAAATCAAACGAAATCCAAATGGGTTATGATATGGGAGTCTTCAGTTTTTCCCGGTTCTCAACGAATTCCTTGGTCAAGTTTGCCTACTATAACATTCGTGTAATCCCCAAAATTCTTGTTAACATACAAAATAAAAATCGACTTTTCTTCACTCTGAAAATAGATATCCAACAAATAATTTTGCAAGCTCCGCGAATTCCTGACCTCGAATGCCGGCCAATATCCTCTCCTGAAGATGGGAACAGCTATTCACGGCGGCGTTACAAAATAACTATAATTGAAAGATGGAGTCCTTGAGAGGGTTGAACAGGGTAGGTAGGGTAGCTAATTATTTATAGAAAAAAAATACAAATAAAATATACATGAATATTTCCAGTTGATTTGTTCATAAATTCCGCAATACATTTTTAATCGGTTGTATTATTACGCTTTACTCAGTGACTGAAAATTTAAGTGTAGATCTCTTTGGGTCTATTTCAACCTACTTTGTTATATCGATTTTTTCATCAAAAAAATAGCCACCTGATCCTTTAAAAAAATAGCAATCCCTCCTAACCTAACCTTTTCTTTTCAAAAAAACATCCCACCGCTGTAACCAGATTGTAACGCTACCAGGGTCGTTTAACGACCCTTACGTTACTTGTAATAATAATTATGATTAACCCCTTGCCAATGCGTGGATGTTCTAGTTACCTAGAGTTTCTTTCACTAACGCAAGGAGGAATCATTACTTTTGAGCGGACTAAGGCAGTTCTTCCCAAAAGAGCTTGAAATTCGACCTCGGTTTACAATACGAGGATTTATAAAAAGAAAGGTTAAAAGTATTTCAAATAAAAGGTCGAGTTCACTTAATAAATATATTCCCTTATAAGTTAGTCGACATTTATAATCAACAAAGTCAGAAATTAATTAAAATTACAGTCGCCAAATTAAAACAAAAGGTTTATAATTTTGAAAAGATGAGAGGGACGATACTTATTACTTATAATTGACAACAAACAAAACAAAAGAAGAAATTACACAATATATGGAAAGTCGACAGTTTCACTTCTTAGCAAAGGGCTCATAACATACAATTGAGAAAACGATCGAAGGAATTACAGTTTGATTTACCTTTTGTAAAATTGAACATAGTAAAATTTATAGACGGAAATTGAAACATTTTAGATTTTTAAAAAAATATACTTCGAATTACACCTGATAACAGGAACTCCTAAGGATTCGTTCCCCTCTCTCTATTCAAGTAACTGTGATATCGGCTAAATTCCGCTTATAAATTCAATTAACATGAATGAACTTAAAACTGCCTGAGATTGTCTGATCGACTGAATTTATTTGAAAATTTGTGTCCGATTTATTTGATATATTAATATACCAACCTTACAAACATTTAAAATAATTGGTATTTACTCCTTAGTTCTTAATTAAAAAAAATGCTACACAATTGCTTAAGTAAACTAAATACCCCGACGAACTGATTGTTAGTTTATATATGTAGTCGATAGCGGGAAGTAATGTATCGAAATATTGTTAAATTATACAATAAGACAACCCTTTGTCAATTTTTTTATATGTCCCGATTCTGCATGTACACTCCTCAAATATTGGTTAGTCTGTTAATTATAATGATCAATTTATTCACCGGGGACGAATCTCTTTCATCAGACGTGGAGGCCCAGAATATATGCATACAACAAACAACGAAAAAAAAGAATATCACTTATTTAGTGATTTTCGCAAAATTCACGGAAACTACCCGAGGTGCTCAAATCGCCGCGCCGGCTGAACAACCTCTCGTATCTTTTAATTTTGTTCCTTTCCCCCTTCATTAAATTTTTCAGTTACCTGTCGACTAAACCCCATATGTGGGTCGCTGAATTTGCGATTTCATACATGAATTCAGGTATTTCCCAATTTTTTTGTTTTAAATTATGCTTCTAAAATACAGTTGAAGTAGCTTACGCTATAAATTCCGATACCTAGTTTTACGGAATTATAAACAATTTTTGTTTAATATAATTTCGTAACGAACTAGCTGAAGGTATATTATTTCATTTTTTTATATGATACCGGTTGTCCCAATTCCAATGATTATTATTATATTAATAATTATAATGTATTTATACCTATCATTACAGTAGTCAAAAAAGGGTAAGAATTTGTGGTGATTACAAAGTTTCAATAAATCCAGTCTCAAGAACTGAACATTATCCACTGCCGAACCCGAATGATATTTTGGCTATGTTAAGAAAAGGTAAAGTTTTACTGTAATTGATTTAAAAAATGCTTATCAGCAGCTGGAATTGTCAGAAAGGGCTCAGGAGTTGCTTACTATTAATACTTTACAAGGATTATATAGATATAAAATGATGCCTTCTGGCATTACAAGTGCCCCAGCTATCTTTCAAGCCACTATGGATAAGATATTGTTCGGGTTGGACAACGTATTTTGTTATATTGATGATATTCTTGTTTGGGTTGACGATTTAAATAATTGTAGGCAAAAAGTTGAGATAGTTTTATATAGGTTAAGTAATGCGGGCTTTAAAAGTGAGTTTTGAAAAGTGTTCATTTTTGAAACCCAGTGTTGATTATCTTGGGTTTACCATTAGTGGTGAGGGAATTAAGCCCACTAAAAAGGGGGTTTTGGCGATAAGAAATGCTCCTAAACCACATAATTTGACATCTTTACGAGCTTTTTTAGGGTTAGTTAATTTTTATGGAAGGTTTATTCCAAATTTATCTGCTTTATTAAGGCACTTGCATGAACTATTAGAGAAAGATAAACTTTGGAATTGGAGTAATGAGTGTGATGATTGTTTTAATAAATGCAAATCCTTAATAGAAGGTCCTAATATTTTAACTTATTATGACATTTTTAAACCATTAATTCTTACTTGTGATGCTTCTCGATATGGAGTAGGTGTAGTGTTATCACATGAAATTGAGGGCGTTGAGAAACCGATTTGCTTTGCATCGCGCACATTGAACAAAGCTGAGAAAGGTTACTCTCAATTAGAAAAGGAAGCGTTAAGTATAATTTTTGGTATAAAACATTTTCACTTGTATCTATATGGTCGGAAATTTTTGATTTATTCTGATCATCGGCCGTTAGAGACTATTTTAGGTTCAAAAAAGGGAATTCCAACATTGGCGGCTGCTCGAATACAGCGGTGGGCCTTACTTTTATCATCATATAATTATGATATAAGATATAAACAGGGCATACAGATTGCACATGCAGATGCATTGTCGCGATTACCTTTAGTAGTTACTGATGATGCAACTGAGGCAGAAGTAAATTATTTTTCTGTTAGATATTGCAGCCCATTCAGTTTTGTCACAAATTAAAGAATATGTTTTGTCTGGTTGGCCGGATTTTAATAAAAATAATGATCTGACTCCTTACTGGATTAGGCGAAATGAACTAACTATAGACAATGACTGAATTCTATGGGGAAGAAGGGTAATAATTCCGGACTCACTGCGCTCTGAAGTTTTAAAATTATTACATGAACAACATCCCGGTGTTGTAAGAAGTAAAATGTTGGCAAGGAGTCTCGTATGGTGGCCTAAAATTGATGACAATTTAGAATCAACTGTAAGAGCATGTGAGGTGTGTCAAAAATCTGCTAATTATAAGTCAGAAAGTCAGAGCCACATGTTAGTTGGCCAAAATCCACAAGAATTTTTGAACGCATTCATATTGATTTTGCTATGAAAAATGGACATACTTTTTTAATATTAATTGATGTCTTTTCTAAGTGGGCTGACATCAAATATATGCCCTCCACTAACTCAAAGGCAACAATTAATGAATTGCGTACGATTTTTGCCAATTTTGGCATACCTGAAAAATTGGTCTCAGATAATGGACCACAGTTTATTTATGAGGAATTTGAAAATTTTCGCTCCAAGAACGGTATTAACCATATAAAAACCCCTCCATGCCATGCAAAATCAAATGGCGCGGCTGAAAGGACAGTTCAAATATTAAAACAAGCGTTGCTTAAGTTAGAATTAGAAAACAAAGAACCAATTCAGCACCAACTTGATAATATTTTGTTCGCTTACCGTAATACACCTCAAACAACAACTGGTAAACTTACAGCAGAAGTGTTTCTTTGCCGTAAACCGCGTACTAGATTGGCTATATTGAAGAAAATTTGGAAACGTCGACAGGTAAATTCTAATCAATTAAAGCATTTGAAAAAACCGAAACGATTTACGTCAAAACTAAAAGGGGGGAAGACGACAAATGGATTGAAAGTACTGTCATTGATAAAGTTAGTACTTATACGTATTTAATTGAATCTGTCAACAGGCATGAGTTGGTTCACATTGATGATTTAAAGAAATGTCTTTATAAGGTATCTAATCATGAGCAAACAACGAATTCTAAAAATCTAGATGTTTCTATAGTACCCAATACTTCTTACGATTCAAATTTGTCTAGAATGAATGAGTTGATTAATAATAACCTAAATAGTGACTCATTGAGACATGGTCCGAGTGCTGACGCTTCTCTACATAATGACTGTGACGCACAATCTTCTGACATTATTGGAAACTCACAAAATACACAAATTCAAGAAAAGGAAAAGTCAGTCATTGAAACAGATATTCAAAATTCAGAATTCAGGCGTTCCAGTCGCATTCGTAAACTTGTAAACTAGCAACTACGTCGGGAATTTACTATTATGTAATAAGCGGGTTGAATGTTAACCTAAAGATTTTTGTATTTTATTTTTATATAGCATTTTAATTATGGTACATATATTTGCATATTATAGCTAGAAGGAAGGAGTTCTTATGTATCCGTGAGCGGAACAAGAACGACGGCCATGTTCGTCAAAAATGTCAGGTTAGAAAATGTAAAAAACGTAATAAATAGTTTGGAATCAATGACGAGTCTTATTCCTAAAATAATAAAGGGAAACATTAAATAATTGATAATAGGCTCACATGGAATACTCACCTATTGAAAACCACGCAAAAAGCTGATATGTCGTTGGGCAGATGCAGAAGAATGTGTGGTAAAAACTGGGCACTCAATCCTGAAATAACCCTATGGTTATACACAAGCGTGGTTAGGCCAATGGTAACCTACAGGTCGGTGGCGTGGTGGACAAATACGCAACAAAGGTAAACTTTAAAGCTATTAAGTAACACAGAAAGGCTAGCTTACCTGTGTGTTTCGGGGGCCATAAGAACTACTCCCAGAGCTGCTATGGAAGTTTTGCTGAATCTACCGCCACTACACATCTTCGTTCAAAGCGAGGTCAGATCTGTAATGCACATATTGATACATAATCAACGGCACATAAGCCATAATCATAGTGCCGATTATCTGAAGCTAATAGCGAAGCTGAAAGCGGACAACGTAATGGGTCAACCCATTGATGCAACAGTCACAAGATATAGCTTTAATAATACATTCAAAGTAACTATGTAGGGGATACTGGAAAGAGGGTGTACCCATACAGGCGGAAGCTACGTGGTACATGGACGGCTAAAAAACGTCGGTTGGCGTAGGAGCAGGAGTTGTGGGGCTAAAACAAGGGATAGCTTTCCCAGTAAGCCTAATAAAAGACGTTACAATTTTCCAAGCGGAAATGACGGCGTTACACTACTGTGTGGAAGAAATCCCAAGGCAGGAAAGAACATATCTTTTAATTGCCATCTTTACAGACAGTCAAGCGGTGCTAAAGGCACTAGATTCTGTAGAGGTCAATTCTAAGCTACTATGGGATTGTGTGTGTGCTCTAAACACGCTGGGCGACCGTAGTTAAGTCACGGTGGGTACCGGGGCACGGGCCATAAGGGCAACAAAAAGGCAGACGAATTGGCTAAGCAGGCTGCGTTGAACCAGAACCATTCCGCGGCGTTGCAAAATCCGTAACAAAAGCGGCCACAAAAAAGGGTGGAGAGTAATTCTAGGGTATGCTTGAGAAATTCACCAGGCCAAAGCCAAGTGAAACAGTTTATATTAGAACATTCGCCAAAATTCACGGCAGACCTGATAAGCAAAGACAGAAAAACGGTCAAAGCTATTGTGGGTCTATTAACGGGACCTTGTACGCTTAATAGGTATCTAAAATTGATGGGGTCGACAGAGGAATTCCTGCGACAGTTTAACAAGTAAGGAACAATATGCATGATTCAGTCTCGAAGCTGACAGACTTCCTAAGAGGAATAAGGCCAGAAAATGTAATCTAGATTTAGAGGGCCAAAACAGTGAAATCTATCTAGTCAATAGAGACTTTGGTAATTCTCTTATAATGCCTAAGGAATATAAATAAGTAAATATTGTTATTCAAAATATATCTGTAACCACGCTACTAATTTTCGTTGACATTGATATGAATAAGTATGACATAATTGTTGGTCAACCAGTTATAAATAGTAACGAAGTACTAGACACTTACAATTTCGGCAAATTCAGTTGAGATAAAGCTAATTAAAATAACCTATTTTCAAAATAACATAAAGAAAGTACCAAGTACCACATGTACCAAGTCTAAGCAAATATTAATTAATTTAGGAAACATAGAAGATTTATTGTTGGTAAATGCACAACTAATATCTGGATAGGAAAATTGAAAATGAAATGAAAATTTGTTTATTATCTGGGACTGTGCAAACAACAAATGTTATAAATTAGGAAGAAAAGCCTGTATGTTGGAAAGAGGGGCATTTGTTAGTAAGAGCGTTAACATTTTCTCCTCCAGACCAAGTTTATATTGTTGAAGAGACTTTGTTACGGCATTCGCCAATTTAATTATTAAAATTCAAGGGGACATTTGGTAACAGCAACAGGGCAGTCTGAAAACACAGACCACCGGCACTTGTCTATTATGGCACGTATGAATAACACATGTGTGCAGTGATTAAAATAAAATGATTTCCAACCGATATTTTTGTACCTATGTTCAGAATTTGAGAATTCTTCGCAGTGAGTTATTAAAATTCAAATATTTACTTGTCATATTCTATCTGTAAATTCTAAATATTATATCAAAATCAGTAAAATCTGAAAGTTTCTCTATACATAAAAATAAAATGCATTACTTGCTGTGTAGGGTTCATATTCTTTAAATGTTATAGTTATAAGTCATCATGACGCATAAACTTGTAAACAAAAGTAGGTATTGTGTTGACAACTGTCATCGAAAAATAAATAACAGAGTTATGTCATTGTATTGATGGAGAAATAAGTCTAATAAATAATTATATATTTTTGTCCTTCGAGAAGAAGTTTCAGTTCATAATTAATAAACATTATACAAATAGGAAAAAATAAATTAAGCGTGTTTGAATGCCAATATAGAATATATGTCTTACGCTTCCTAATCCAGAAAACGAAGGTCTTCTGCGAGGTATCTGAGAGTGACGGAGGGAAATAATAATTCTACAGTCCACTCTAAATAAAATAATTCCTTCCTAAACCATCGAATCCTTGCCCAACCTATAAAGCTGTATACAGACCATACAGTTTGTTTTAATAAATACTTTTTAGTTGGTGTCTCAAGAAACCTCTGGCTCTAATGTAGCTTCGTTACAAGTCGAAAAAATTGTTTATGGATCCCAATTGAAAGATGAAAACAAATTATATTATTTAGTTTACTACAATTTAGCGACTGTTTTGCGGTTTGAGTTGGGCACTAATTCATCTGTAGAATTAAAAATGAATTTAACTTCGGATAAGGTCTTCAACCATAGGCATTTTAAGCTCCCTCAGTTTGAACGAAATGTCGTTCACAATAAAATACAAAATTTATTGAATCTTTTAGAACTTTACTTTGTGTCACTTTAAAACTATGCCCATAGTTATGAAAATCCAAATTCTTTACGTTAACAAGCATCCAACCTTTAGAATATACCCCATTCCATATAAAGATCACCTCGTGGTGCAGCCATCTGCCCACTTTCACTGCAGCAAATACAGCCAAACCCAAACGCAGAGTCAGCGATAAAATATGAATTTTCGTAGTTAATGTATTTTTCTACAACTACTATGCAAAACACGCTTTTCTACACAAATTTTTATGCACAAAGGAAGCCTTTTCTTAATTAGTTTGATATCCGTTAGAAAAGTAATAATGTAGAGTGTGGGAAAAGTACACGTTATGGTACTTTTCCGCACGGAAATGTCACTTTGCCCACGGAAATGTCACTTTGCCCACGGAAATGTCAATGTGAAATTTTTTTGACAGTACTTTATAGTGGATTTCTGGGTGTTCAAATTTTAAACTTAAACTAAAAATTCTGTAAGTAAACTATTTTTTAGATTATGTATTTCAGTTTATTGATTATAGATTATAAACAAATTCATTTATAACCCATTATTTTAGGAACTATGAATCGGAGATCATAATTTATCTTTCGAATTATCGAATTCCGATATTGAGAATACTCCTCCAGATATTATCGAAAAGGCTCAAAATGCAATTGAAAATTTGTTACCTGGAGTTTCAAAAAACAAATATCAAAAACAATACAGCAAATTTATGAACTGGAGGGAAATAAACAATATTAAATCATTCTCAGAAAATGTTTTGTTGGCTTATTTCCAAGAAATTTCTGCAAACTTTAAACCGTCTACACTGTGGTCTATATATATTCAATGATAAGGAGCCTCATACGTATCAAACATAACATAGATATTTCAAAGTATACATTGACATCTGCTGAAATCCATAAATTTTTAGAAGAAGCGCCAGACAATATCTATCTACTCGTCAAAGTAAGTCATAATTTTAAAGATTATATTTAGTTATTCAATCTATTATTATTTAGTAACCAATGTACTTTATAATATAGAAAAATCGAAATAAAAAACTTAAAATAAAATAAAGCAGCGGAAAGACCTAAATACAGTATTTCATAATTGTTGCCGCGATAGCTTAGTGGAAAACACATCAGCATTGGAACGAAGAGGCCCGGGTTCAAATTCTGTTGACTTTTTTATATATTTGCAATTTATTTAATCTTTTTACTTTAATTTTGGAACTAAATTAAAATTTTAATTTCAATCACAAATTTACTTGTAGGTTGTCATGGCTTTTGGATTAGCCGGAGCATGTCGAAGGGAAGAATTATGGAAATTAACTATTGATAACGTAAAATATTTACAAGAAGCCTTATTGGTTACTGTTCCAATAACTAAGACAAAAATACCACGTACATTTACTGTAGTTGGAAAATTCTATGATTTATAAAAAAAATATGCACGTATGCGTCCACAAAATACAAATGAGAAGAGGTTATTTCTCAATTACCAACACGGAAAAGTCACGCGGCAAGTAGTGGGCATAAATAAATTCGGAAATATGCCTAAACAAATTGCAGAATATTTAAAATTACCTAACTCTAAATTGTACACGGGTCATTGTTTTAGACGATCTTCAGCTACAATTTTAGCAAATTCAGGCGGAGACTTATTAACATTGAAGCGACATGGTGGATGTCGCTCAAATACAGTGGCGGAAGGATATATTGACGACTCGATATCAAACAAAATTGATATTGCCAACAAAATTGAAAAATCTATTATACCTGGGGCTTCGACTTCTTATAATATTATTCCTAATGAAAAATAAGCATCAACATCTTCGCTGACAAACATTAACGATAACTTATCATCAAAAATAGATAATTTACCAGGCATAACAATTCGAAATTGTTCCAATTTTACTATCAACTTTTAACTCATTTTTCTATATTCTGTATTCATTTCTTAAATTCGTTCTGTTTAAGTTAAATAAAATACATATATAAGTTACTTTTTTCTTTAATTAATAAACGTAGTTGTAGAAAAAATATTGTACAACTCGTACGCAAAGCACTTTTCCCACTCGCTAGATTTGCACAAACTTCGGCGCTCGTGGGAAAAGTAACGCGTTGCGCACTTGTTGTACAAACTCTTATTGTTCTTTTTATTTCGATTCCTATGTAACAAAAGTTGTTTTGCATAAAATCATAATTTCTAGAAAGTTCTTGTCTATGTGTAATTTTGAAAAGGCAGTTTTTTTGGAAAGTATGAAGTGCAACAGAATTATCAAAATAATTAAAAAATATAGAAGCTAAAGAATCTCCATTGACATTTAAGCAGACGTTTCATGGATTTCCCACAAGCTCACTTGATCAACAACTTGATCAGTGCCCACCTACGTCCAAATTTTGCGAGTAAAGTTAGTTACTTTTCATTTATCCCTAACTAAAATGGGTGTCTGAAGAACCTCTGTAATAAAGTAAGTCAAATGAAATAACCTAAAAACTATTCATGTTATGTTTGAACGTTTTTTTTATTTATTGTTGTGAATTTTGGGGTGTTTTTTTATTTTTTATGGTTCCCAGGCTCGCGCCTAGCACTTGTGAAAATTTAAAATAACGCCCCAAATTTGTATTACGTACACATGTGAGTACAGATACGGATTAAGTTAGGTATTATTATCCACTTATGAAAAATAATCTTAAAAATTATTTTCATAAATTTATTTTCATTTTTATATTTTACAAGTACAAGCTATAGAAGTATTTCTCATTGAGGTACATAACATAATTATAAACTTAAATATATAAACAGAAATATATTACAACTCAAAATTTTAGTATTTTAGTTTCAAATGTAATATATGATACAAAAGCACAAGAAATAAAATATATTTAAATATTAAAAATACACGTTTATACAGGACGACACTGATCGACAAATAAAAACAAAACAATATATTATTTTAATAACGCAGGTATTAGGTATTGTTATTAATATTTCAGCTAAGTGAATTGAGCTTTCGTGCTTTAATTGTTTAATTAAATCTCCGGTGTCTAATTCTTTTAGCTGGTCCGATTCTATTAAATGAGAGCCAGAATACTTCGTCGGTTTTGGTGCATGGTTGATCTTGAATAATTTTTTATTATTATGAGTTTTGAAAAAAGTAGCGGTAGCAACCGAAACCGTCATTGTTAATAAAATACGCAGTATTTTATTAACAAGGAAAAGAATCTTCTAAGTTGTCAATTATCAATATTCTATAAAAACGCGAAATTATTAAAGTGAGAAGAAAGTATTCATTCATTTCATTTCATTCGTTTGGGTTGTGCTCAACAGCCCGGGTACTTGACCTAAGTAATTGTACCGTTCCCAATATTATCTACTTCCACTCCAAAAGTTTCGTGTCCTCGATATAGGCCACTTAGCTTAAGAAGAAAGTAATTGGAATCTCTCATTAAAAAAACAATCAACTTTGAACTTTAAACTTTCGTCGTGGATCGGTTCATCGTCACATTTATCATCAAAATTTTAGCGTTTAGTAGAAGCTGAAAAAAAAATAAACAATTCTTGAACTAAAGAAAAAATATTGATGCTCAAAAAATTCGATTTTGCGGTATCATTGACGACTAAATTTAGGCTATGATTGCAACAAGCAACAAAGAAAGCTCGCGGATTCGAATACAATTTTTTTTGTAAACTAATATGCCTATTACGCATATTTGCCTCATTGTCGTAACCCTGACCCCGCAAATCGCGGATAAAGCCTTCTTTCTCTAACGCCGACATAAGAAATTTGGTCAAGCCTTCACCCGATACATCATCTATAGGACAAAATAATAAAACATGTTTATCTGTACTAATTTCCGTGCTCTCTAAACTAACAAATCTTATACAAACTGAAATTTGTTCTTGGTGACTAGAGTCAGGAGTGCAATCTAATAGTATTGAATAATATTTTGCCATTTTAGCGAGTTCTAATATTTTGACTTTGATACCTTCACCGATAAAGTTGATTATTTCATTTTGTATTTTATCCCCGAGATAATTTTGTGATCTTTTATTTGAGAGCCTTTTGTATGTTCTGACATAATCGGGTCGAATTTGAAAATCATTTCTATGCATTTTAAAAAAATACCTTTATTTTTCTCAAACAACTTAATACTACTTCCACGAAAGCTCACCTAAAAACTGAATCACGTAGAAACTTCTTTCTATAACGGCTTGCCAGTATTTAGTTTCTCTGTTTATTACACTTTGAATTTATTATTATTTCATTTTTATTAAAATGATTAAAAATATGTAGCAATTTTAGAACATTTTCGATATGTAACTTGCTCTTTTCATGAATGTTTAAATATTCACTTAAATGCTGCCAGTCATTAGTGCTATTCAACATTTCGATCTTGATTCCGATTTTGTTTATAATCGCAATCGAAAACGGATTGATGTTTGTTGAACGACCAAAAAAAATTGTCATTTGTCATGTCATTTTACGAATGAAATAAATTATTATTGACATAACCTCATCATTATTTTAGTTCATTTCACGTGTATCTAACACTTTTCACAAGTTCATTTAGTTTAATCACGTTTAATTTTATAAAAGGTGTTCTGTTAACTAAAAATGTAATATACAATTGCAAAATATCACTTGCATCACATAACCCATAGACAAACGGTAGTTTATTTAAATTTTTCGACCAATTACATGCTTCCGATTTACGATTGGTTTCAATAGCATCATAATTTTAGACCGATTACAATCAGAGTGATCGATTGGTATCGAAAATGTATTGTTGAACATGTTGTTTTTTAAATGACAAGAAATGATTGTAATCGATTGTCGCGTTGAATAGTACTATTGTAACCAGATTCATCACATATTTCAAATCGCTGTCATTAAAAATTTTACAACTGAAGTAGTAAAGTGAATTTTTTGTTTCGAAATACAAAAACCAAAAACGCTCAATTTTTTCTTTGATCGGTAAAATTCTAAAGATGTAACTATTGGAAAACTTACGCGACTCCGAACAATCTCTCGTATAAATAACATTCTTTTTGTTTTGATAATGAGCAGGGCCACGTTCTAATAATTCTTGAACATTATCAGGACGTAATTTCATTGGCCATAGTGCTGCATCTTTCGATAGTTGATTCATTTCCCAGACAGCACAAGTACATTCATAGAAGCACATGACGGAATGTTTGAATGTTCTTAGAATATTTCCACAACACAATGCATATAATCTATGTACATTGTATGGACATCCAAAGTGGACTGAGTTTCATATTCTATAAATGTTCTCGCACCCACCAACCACCGTTGGTAAACGTGATACTCCAAATTGCACTGTGATATATCTTTTGACGGTCACAAGTTACATTATAACAGCTGGTGATTCGCGATTTCGACCCTTCGGGGCCCCCACGTGTTAAACCACCGGACATTCCAACAAAATATAGGTATCTAGACCCACCACTCTACATAGTAATTGTTGAAAGTAAGGATAAACATGTGGCAGCATTACACCCAATCGCGCTCGGCAGAATTCTTAAAAACAATAAAATTAATGGAGTAATAAAAGTAACAAGAAAAGGTACGAACCGGGTAGGAATAGACTTCAAGAGTCATAAAGCAGCTAATGAATTTATGGAAAATGAATTATTAGTCAGCAAAACTGGAATGGGCTGATCCCGGCAACATTGGTTTCATGTAGAGGCATAGTAAGAGGAGTAGAGTTAGACACAACGATGGAGGAAATAATTGAGCAAGGCAAATCAAATACAAGAATATTAGGAGCAAGGAGACTGAATAGAAAGATAGCTGAAAATACATATGTACCAAGTGAAACGGTTTTAATTACCTTCGAAGGTAGAAATATGCAGAAGACCATAGAAATAAACTATTACGAATTAAGGATGCAAGTATATGCTGGACCAGTAATACAGTGTTTTAACTGTTTAAGATTTGGTCATTCTCAAAAGATTTGTAGAGGCAAAGAGAGGTGTAATAGATGTGAAGATAATCATTACGAAGAACAGTGTAAGAAATAAATTCAATGTATATATTGCAAACTGGGACACGAGGCAACAGACAGAATAAACTGCGAAGAATATAAGAGGCAAAAAGAGATCAAAGAACTTATGACATATGAAAATATATTTCTATGAAGCAAGTAAAAGATTCCCAAGGGCAGGTAACCAAAGACAAAACGAATTCGTGTATGACAGGAACGCTTTTCCTCGCATGCCTACAAACAGTAATGACCAAAATAATATAATCACAGTTGCAGAGAGACGACAGCACATCACAACATCAAAAATATATTCCCATATGGCCAAG
Source organism: Galeruca laticollis (assembly GCA_963921935.1). NCBI lineage: Eukaryota > Metazoa > Arthropoda > Insecta > Coleoptera > Chrysomelidae > Galeruca > Galeruca laticollis. The sequence continues at coordinate 1,810,184 of OY998185.1, forward strand.
TCCCCAAGAAAACGTATAGCCACATCTCCGGGGATACAGTATGATAAAATAGCTCACAATAACTGCCTCTTCCCAGCACCATGTAGAACTCCAAACGATAGAGATAACAGTCACACATCACTAGAGAATACAAATCAAGAGGATGAAGAAATGACCGAAATAGTACCAATCAGTGAATTTTTAAAACATATATTAAGAGAGACAACGCTAACACAACAAGAAATTGATAAAGTTATAGAAGCAACACAGACAATGGTAACTAATGAATATAACATCACTGAAACCAACAATACCAAGCAATCTAATGAAAACCCTAAAAGTCCCGCTGTCTCAGTTGGCGCGGAATCCACATTTTAATAGAACTAAACAAAATAAAAATCATACAGTGGAATGTCTGCAGTGCACTTGCAAGGTTAGACTCAATAAAAATTCTTCTCTCTCAGTATCAGGCAGATATTCTGATATTAAACGAAACACTACTGGACAGGACAAAGGGACTGAATATTGTAAATTACACAACCATAAGACAGGATAGATATGATGGGTATGGGGGTATTGCAATCCTCATAAATAAGTGCATTCCATATTCCATTAAGAACCTTCAATTAAATATTCCTGAAGAATGTCAAATATTAGCTAAAAAGGTCAATGATTTAACAATAGCTACAATGTACTGCCCACCAAATATACCTATTAATAGTATGCAATATGATGGGTATGGGGGTATTGCAATCCTCATAAATAAGTGCATTCCATATTCCATTAAGAACCTTCAATTAAATATTCCTGAAGAATGTCAAATATTAGCTAAAAAGGTCAATGATTTAACAATAGCTACAATGTACTGCCCACCAAATATACCTATTAATAGTATGCAATATGCAGAAATTTTTAACCAACTGGAGCAACCGTTTTTTTTAATGGGAGATTTGAATGCCCAACACCCAGCAATGGGCTCAGGCATCGCAAACTCAAGGGGAAGGAACTTAATGGAAACTCTTAATGAGTTAAATTTAGTATATTTAAATGATGGAACAAGAACTCGTATTACCCCTCCACACCAAAACAAGAGTTGTCCAGATATCACGGTATGTTCAAATAGTATCGCTAGATATTGTCACTGGAGAACAATAGAAGATGTAGATACAAGTGATCACGTCCCAACATTCACAGAACTAAGCATAAACAACAATTTACCTACATATGAAACAGCGCAAAGATCAAAGTGGAACATCAAAAAAGCTAACTGGGAGCAATACTTTTCAAGTTTTGATACTGGGAAAAATATAACTCATATCAAGAAATCAAAGAGGAAATAGAAAAGGCAGCAGAACAAGCTATTCCAAAAACCAGTACTAAGCCAAGGGGAGAACTTAAGATAAGAAATCCTGAAGGGTGGGACAGGTAGTGTGAAGAGGCAAGCAAGGAAAGGAATGGAGCACTAAAAGATTATAAAGATCTAGCAAGTGAAGAGAATTATACAAAATATAAAACCACAGCTGCCAGGACAAGAAGGATCCTAAAACAAAAAAAGAAAAACAGCTTTATTGCTTTTACAGAAAGTCTAAACAGAGACACACGAATAAATAAAATATGGAAAATAATTAGGAAGTTCTCTAACAAAAAAGAGTACTCTCAGCACGCTTCCTTAGAAGAGAATTGGATAATCGTTATGCTTGATGCAATTGCCCCACCATACATTCCATCAGAAGATCAATAGGAGTACAGTAATATTACACCATCCAAACCATTCTCAACAAATGAACTTAATATGATACTCAGGAACAAGCAAGACTCAGCACCAGGATTGGACGAAATAACATACATGGTGATCAAAAATATGCCTACAGCAGTTAAAAATCAATTACTTGATATCTACAACAAGATTCTGGCTGGGTAAGAGGATATACCTGAAGATTGGAGAAAACAAGTGGTGGTACCCGTCTTAAAGCCAGGAAAACCGCCAAACCTGTATACCAATTACAGACCAATAGCAATGGAATCATGTATAGTTAAAATTATGGAAGCAATGATCAAATCGAGGTTGGAATACCATATAGAAAGCAAAGAGTTGCTAGCAAAAGAGCAATATGGTTTCCGAGCAGGCAAACGGGTATAAGAATGTACAGCGAGATTAACCACTGAAATATATTCCAATATTATGGTTAGCAAGAAAGTAGTAACAGTATTTTTGGACATTTCAGCAGCGTATGATAACGTACTAATTCCCAAAATGGTAGAATATCTTAACAAGATCAAGATAAATTCAGATATCATAACATTCATTCATAACCTTCTAAAACAAAGAGAAATCTATATTAGGTCTCCAAACTCTAATAAAACAATAGGACCCCAATGGACGAACAAAAGACTCCTTCAAGGATCGCCACTGAGCCCAATACTCTTTAACCTGTACACAGCAACACTAGCAGAAACCATGGAAGATGAAGTGCATATAAGTCAATTTGCAGATGACACTTTGGTATGGTGCAGCAACCAGAATTTGGAGACATCAATTCAAAAAATAAAATAAAAATAAAATATGGAATTGGCTAATTGAACATGGATTTTCAGTGTCTACCACCAAATCCAAGGCCATGGTGCTTGCAAGAGGAGACCTAAGAAGGGCACCACCCAATTTAACCATAAACGGAGAGATTATTGAATGGGTTAAGGAAACAAAATTCCTGGGAATAATATTTGATAACAGGTTAAATTGGACAAAACATATAGAACATATATGCAACAAAGCAACAAAATGAATAAACGTAATGAAAGCCTTAACCAGGGTCTGGTGGGGCGCAGATCCTAAAATTCTACTGAATATATATAAAACAATTGTTAGATCTCATCTTGACTATGGATTAACACTAATATTTAAATGTTCTCAACAAAACATGGAAAAGTTAGATAGAATACAATTTCAAGCACTGCGTATAGTAACAGGATGCATGAGAAGCACCCCCACTAATGTATTATTGGGAGAAACAGCAGAGATGCCATTACAGGACAGGAATCTCCGGAATATTGGCAAAACCGGCTTCCACTAACATTAATAGAAGGATTTGACCTTGCTCTAATGTTCATAGGAGACTTGAAAAGAACTAATAAATTACCCTGTTACGAAGGAACATATGAAGCTCAAGTAAAAGAAATAAAATGGATTGATTCAAAATTAACAAAAGGTAACTCATCATGCAAAACAAAGTTAACATACATACTCAGTACGGAATTTAAGAATGTTACTACAATATACACAGATGCCTCATTAGATCCAATAACCAAGAAATGTGGAATTGGGGTGTTCTGTCCCAGCTTACAAACAGGATTTAAAAAAAGACTGAGAGATGACACTTGCATTTGCACTGCGGAGATTCTAGCGATAAATGAAGCACTGAAATTTGCAGAAAGGAAAAACATCCAAACAATGTTAATTCTATCAGACTCGAAAAGCGCCATACAAAAAATATCGGGAGCAAAAATATCGGCAAAAACAGATGCAAATACAATAAAAACAAAAGAACTGATCTACAGAATGGAGGAAGAGGGCAATAGGATACAAATAATGTGGATTCCGGGGCACTCAGGGACACCAAGAAATGAAAAGGCGGACAAGGTGGCAGCAGAAGCAAGAACACTAACCGAAGAAGGCAACAATAAACTACACTAGGCAGAAATCACAAAGAACATCAAGGAAAGGATCTGGAGCGAATGGGTTTTCAAGTACCAAGAACTAGGAAGACAAAAGGGACAGAGCTATACTATGCTAAACCCCATACCAACAAAGAAGCCTTGGTTCAATGAAACTAGCTACAAATCAAGATTCCACATTTCAACTCTATGTAGAGTGAGAACAACCCACTGTTGTACACCAGCCCACCTAAATAAAATCAATATTAAAGACAACCCCCTATGCGACTGTGGGGAATATGGAGATCTCAATCATATACTTTTTAGTTGCCCAAATCATCGGAATAGTTCAGAATTATATAAAACGTTAATCAAATTCACAAAAGGACCAACCCATGTTAATACCATTCTTAGATACCCTAATTCTGAGGAAGCTTGTATACTTACCAAGTATTTGCTTGCTAGTAATATTAAGCTTCAGTGGTATGGTTGCTGGCTTAATTATCAGATGAAGTATTGGCATGAAACATTTTTGAGTAAATTTGACATCAAATTAATTGACAAATTTCTTTTAGCTAATCCTGTACCACCACATCATGTATACCTGGCGTGAACTTTGTGATTAGTTCTGGATCCGCCACAGAACGAGAAGAGTCTATAAACCCTTGTTATACCTTATCCTTCCCGAAGAGCATGGGACAAACCCAGATGCACTTAACGGTGCACTCTTCGTGAAACTGCATTCTAGAAAGAACCTGGCCGGATGCTGTAAAGCAAGAGGTCAAAAAAAAAACAGAAGAAGAAGACGGTTTGATGCATAGGCGGCAAGAGGCACAACGTTTCTACGCCGCCACCCGCGCATGGAGTCTCTACAGTCGCGCGAATTACAAGACTGTTTTACATAAACAAAATAGAATAAAACAATTTAAAATATTATAAATGACAATGAATTTCAACACATTGCCTTTATTGTGAATAAATATTATAAAATATCCTAGTGTATTAACTTTTAAGTCATTAAAAATGAAAATATACAAAATCAATCTTACATTGGTTTGTGTGAATACGGCTTGCGTTTGTCAAAGCGAAGTATCAAAACTAAAAATATGGTTATATTGGTTATGGTTACAAGTTCTAAGGATGAGTAAAATTAGTACAGTTTTGTTCAATTTATTTAGGTTTCCAGTTCTAATAAAGTAAATAAATAAGTGAACCTTCAAAATGTCATTACCAGGTATAAATTGTTAATAGTAAATATTTTTGTTTATTATAATTATTTCATTACAAAAAATTAAATATAATTTTTTGAAATGAAATAATTATATAATAAACAATTTTAAGACAAACTATAAAATTTACCTACCAATAGTCCAAAGTACCAAATTTAAATATCCCGCCTGTAAGAATTAGTTCTGCCCCCCGCAAGGGGTGCGCCCAGGGCCGCGATTCTTGACTGTGATAGAATAGAACGTTCCATAGGGAGCGATCCCCGATTTGTTTCTACTCCCCTGTTTGAAAACGATCAGTCGGTATTCTTGACCGTCAGGGAGGTATCCGAATAAGAGTTCACCGACGAGCAATGTTGCCAAAGGTTTTAACCAATCAGAAACTACTATTTTTGACAGACATATTAGTCATAGACAAATAATTCTCTATGATATTAGTTTTATTTTGTACCTTACCTTGTAGTATTTGTTTGGCATGTTGAAAATGGACAGTGCTAAGAGAAGATCGTTTCCCATCAATAATAAACAAAAAGAGATTTTAACCGATTACATAACACAAAGGCCTGAAATGTATATAGGTCGGTTAACAGCTGATTATACCAGAGAAAACATGAAGAAAAACTGGATTGAATTAACATATATGTTGAATAGTGTTCCGAATGGTCCAGCAAAAGAATGGACACAGTGGAGGAAAGTAAGTACATAATATAATTTTTAATAGAGAAACATGGATTACCCGATTTATAATAAAACATTCATCAAATGGTTTTATTATAACCCTAGAAGTATAGTATAGGATTATTTTTGTTATAAATATGTGATATTTAAATTTATTTATATATGTTGGACTCATATCAAACAAATAATTCAGTACAATTTGATGATGATCAATTAGACTAGATATGAGAACCTGCTGAATATTTACAGAACTTATTATTTCAGAAATATTTACCACTGGCCCCAATACAGAAGATAATTCGGTATCTTTTTTGTTTCAGACATGGGTTGACATAAAAAAGAATACCAAAACGAGGTTTGTGAAAGAGAAGAAACATGCAAGGGGTACTGGAGGTGGCCCTCCATTACCACCAAATTCTGAAACAAGTTGGGATCAAAAAATTTTGAATATTATTCCTATGGTTACCATCAAAGGTGACGATAATATACAGGAATCACTTGTTACATTCTTGGATGATGATGCTATATTATATGTAAGTAAAATATCAAAAAAAAAGAATTAAAATGCTCATTGAATATATTTTGTTATTTATTTCAAATAAGAATGCTGAATGATTGTTGAAAAAATTATTGACAATTAATAAATTTAATATAATAAGAACATTGAGATATTGAAACTGTTATTTTAGGAAGGTAATGAAAATGCAAACAAAGAAAATGAGCAGACCAACATTGCCACTACTGATCAGAATCAGAATAATTACGATCACACATACTCTTGTGACAATGAAGTTGAAAACGCCCCAACACATTCTACAAATTCTGATCCATGTTCCAGTCAGACTGCTCCATTGTGTTCCAGTCAAACATCCTGCACTTCCACAAAAAAGAGAAAGAGAATCAACAAAACTAGCAGATTGGCAGAATCTCTCAAAACAAATTCAAGATTCATTGACATCAATGAGAAGAAGTTTTCAAATGACAAAAGTTATCAAGATAAAAAAATATATCTGATGGAAACAAAATTGAAAAACAGAAAAATATTTGAAGATAGGGTAGCATCTGCCTTTGAAAGTATGGCAGAAAGTTTAGGGAAGATTGCCTCAGGGATATCAAAAACTTGATTAGGTACTGGTGTGCCCAAGTGTATTGTTTATATTTTCAGTTCCTATTTTAAATATTTATTGTTCTTCCAAAGTGTTTGGTTTATTAATATTATTATAGAGTTTTCTATATTGATTTATTGTAGAGTTTTTCAGTTTGATATATTGTTTTCAGAGAGTTTTCTAGTTTGGTTTATTGTTGTTAGTTTTCTAGTTTTAGTATAAGATACAAAGTAGAAGTGACCTTCACCCATCTGCTTACCGGATGAAATGTATTTTTCATTAAACATAATATGTTGACAAATATATCACACATGTGTTACCTGAAACAATTCTGTCCAGACTGATGAAAAATAGTTTTTTTTTTAATTTCACTGACTTATCAAACGAATTGTATTCTAATCTAGGAATATGCCACACCTGAGCTGTACACCTTTTTCTGTCCCCTATTATCTGATTTCTACTTGGCAACCTGGTAATTGGGAACAGAAAGAAGCGAGCAAGTCAACTGTGGGATATTCCTTATACTCAAATTAGCACACAATTGAAAGCAAGTCAGCAAAAAAAACATTATTTTATTAGCCTGGACTGAATTTTTTCAAGCAATCCATGTGTGATATATTTGTTAACATATTATATTTGGTAAAATATACATTTCATCCAGTAAACTGATGGGCAAAAGTGTAGTCTACTTCGAATCTTTGACTATTTGGTTTATTGATATTCTTGATTTTTGTCAACAGAATTTATGATTTATTTTTTATAATAAACAGACTGCAAAATATTCAGAAAATGTTATTTGTTGCCAATAATCTCATTACACAAAAAGCATCTGATGATATAAAAAATACTTGAACATCTATTGTCGAATATTCTATAAATACATTTTGTGGGATTTAGCTTTGGGTAATGAATGAGACAATAAAATTACTTTTCTAATGTAATTCAAAAATATTTCATCAATGTCACAATAATATATTTATATTATTCAAACAAGGAAATGGTTGTTAATTATATTAATTCTCAACTCTCTTGCTGCAAGCAAATCGCGATTGACCCTTGCATTATTTATTTGCTCCCCAGCTAACGCGATTGGTGCATATATGCCATAGTCAATTATGGCAATATCTCCATCCTCTTCTTGAGGCTCAGGTACACCGGCTTCTATACACATGTTGTGTAACACCACACATGCATTTACGATAGTAGCTGCTACAGATGGAGAATAGTGCAGGACACGGTGTTTCAATAGGCACCGAAAACGATTTTTAATTACACCATTACAGCGTTCAATACCACTTCTAACACTACGGAATCTTTGATTGAATCTTTCTTCTTCTTCGGTTTCTGGGTCAGGTATAGGTGTCAATATCCATGGTCTTGTGGGATAACCTGCATAATGCAAAAATTATGTGTTTTCAGCATCAAGGTAAAATCTCGATAGTAAAGAGTAACTATTACCTGAATCGCCTATTACGAAAAAAGTATTATCAGGATTTCGACGATAAATTCTTTCCAATGTCTCAGAAACTCTAGACTGGGACCAAATGAAGGCATCATGTGTACTACCTGGAAATCTAGCATTCACATTCAATATCCTCAATGTACTGTCACATATCTAAAAAAAATAAATAGTTATGAATCATTATTTCTGAAATTATCTGAGCTGGGAAAAGAAAAATTATTACCAACTGAACATTAAGAGAATGATAATTTTTTCTATTGACGTAGGCTCTCTCTGGCTGTTCTTCATTATGTACATTGGGTGATACAATCGCCACATGTGTACAATCTATAATTCCAACTATTCCAGGAAATTGATATTTCTCATAAAAACTGAAAAAAAGTCATGAATTCATTAATGTTTCACTTTACCTCCATTTTAAACTGAATTAAACTACCTCTGTCTTATATTCTCCAGTTCTCCAATGTTTCCTGGAAAGCAAACCCATTGATTGAATATTTCAGGAGAGTTCAAAACACTGCATATTTCTCTCAAACAACGGCTCACACTTGCTTGACTTATTCCAATGAAATGGTTCGAGCCCGTTATTTCTTGGTAACTACCAGTAGCCAAAAACCTCAAAGTTGCCAAAACCTGGAAATGACATACTTGATTTAAGCTATCTTCATTATTGTTTAATGCAATTTATTATTGTATATAAATAAAGAAAACTGAACTGTATCTTAATATCCCCACATTTTAGCTAATAGATAAGGGAGGAAATTTTCATTTATTCCATTCCTAGTAAGAATTTTCTTTTGACTTACCTTCGTCTCTACAGTGAGAGCTGATGCTCTTGAAGGTACTTGTACATGATGTTGAACAATATCAATCAGTTGCCTTGTTAGAGCTTTCGTTAGTCGAAACATTTTTATGAATTTTCTATCAGACAGCTCAAAAGGGTTTTGTTTGGGAAGCACATCCACACCTATTTGGTTTTGTATTTCGGCATCCTCAACATCCTCATTTATTTGGTCCCATATTATAGCATTCGCCATATCCATGGTTAATTTAAAAAAACTGAATCTTGCAGTGAAGGGTGATCGAAGATGCACATAACCGAATGCCAAACAGATCAAATCAAAATCACACGATAGTTTACCTGAAACCAGGACAAAAAATTTCAGTTATCCTAGCTCTTATCTTAAACAACAAAATACCTTACCGAATAAACACTCCTCAATCCAATCGAATTCAAATAAGTGAAGAACAAGTAAAGAAATAAACTAAAATATCTTAACCATACACCCAAAACATAAACATAATGGAAAATATAACCTAAAAAAGAACGTTCCCTGCCTCATTCTATCACAAATCCTAAGAGATGTATTAATTGCTCCCTGGGGAGCGCTGTTCTACTGTCATTCGGTTCAAGAATACGGTTTTCCTACCAAGTCCGTGGACACGCCTACTTTCTCTCATTTGTTCTACTCCCTGGTTTTCAAGAATCGCGGCCCAGATCGACGCGATGCCAGCTGTTTGTACGGGAACGAACACTCTTTTATTACTTTCTCTATGTATGGAGGATTGTGAGTAACATATACATATAAATATAATATACTGCGCCTAGCGGTCAGGGAAGCGTGGCGATCATCAGAGTGCCGACATATATATGTCTGCACCGTCGGTGGCCAAGATCAATACGCGCATGCGAGTCACGATACGTTGCATTGTTTAATGTCATTGGCTGTATCATTCCCGGTTTGACGCATTTAGACCTTCAGGGGAGTGGCAAAGGTTGTTAGCATAGACAAATAATATATTTTAGCTTCTCTATGGTTGTTAGTTTGGACACAGCATAGTAAAGTTAGGATGTGGTTTGGATGTTTAGTGATTTTGTTATTTGTTTTATCATTGTGTTGTGATTTTCACGTGTTTCTTTTATTTAGATTTTTATTAAACATTATGTCTTCACAACGGTGCTTTTTATGTAATGAGATTGGTTCTAATTCAAATTTTCATAGGTCTACAGGTATATAAAAATAAATTCCGTTTGAAAACGAATTATCCCATAAGGTACTCCATCGTCATTTAATTTGTCAATATGTATGGCTATATTAGTGTGTAGATATCGAAGAAATGATTTATAAAAATAATAACTCTAATTGGTTATGTGCTCACTATATATTTCATGTTTATCTACTTCATTTCTATTCCTTTTGAAGTAACCTAGACAACTATTATAGACGTTATTTGAGATTTAAGTTAGAAGTGAAAAAAAATGTAATTACATAATTGCACTTTATTTGGTCAAATCAAAAATCAGACACGAATTTTTTGTTGACTCAAATATCTTCGTTTAAAAATATTACAGGCGGCAAATACAGCACTTGCGCATAACTAACATGGCCACACAGAGTGTAGTCGGACCTCTCACTCTTAATAGAACGCATTTCGCTTATTGGAGATATAGGCAGTTAGCGGTATATTTTATTTATTACGTATATGGTGAGTAATCTCTTTGTTTATGGCGTTAGTTTTTATCCGGATTTCATGGTTGATTCGTATGTTTTGGTTGTTTGCGCACTATAAAAAAGTGGTTTTTTGGATTTTTGTGTGTGTTTTGGACAATTGATTATAGTGCGTGAAAGAAAATAACAAACTGTGAGGTAATATAACGTTTTGCAATGGTTTAAAATAGGTATCAAATCAGATCCTTTTCAGTTAGCAACAGTCATGGAAAACCAGGAGGTATATTTGAGTTTGACTACTGTATTTGCATATTTGGATGCAACGTATGACAGTAGGTGCTTCGTGGAGGGCAAACAAGTCCTAAACAGTAGGCATTTGATTCTTTGCGGTGTTAAATCAGCCATTAGACTCATGGCACTTTGCCTCCAAACCAGTGCGCTTCTAACTGGAAAACCTCATGAAGTCTCTGGATGGTTAGAGGCTGACTTTTCAACAGGAACCTGGAAAATACTTTCATTTTCATGTACCTGCAAAGCTGGAGCTTCAGGAAAATGCGAACACATTTCAGCCACATTATTGAAATGTACAAGGTAATTTTTTTCTTTACTTGAAAGGGACACTTATTAACTCAGATTGTGTTATTGATTGCAGGGGAGATGTTCTATCACTTGAAACATTGTCAAGCACTGATGTGGAGTGCTATTGGAGGACTCACAAGAACGCGGTTGAGGAGGATTACGAGGCCCAACCGATTAGCCTAACTTGTTGTGTGAAGAAGATGGCTGCGAGGAAACTCTGTAGGCCACTTTCACAGGAAGAGAAAGAAAGATGTTTGTCTTTATTGATATCCAGTCCTCCCTATTCTGCACTGAGTAAGCATATGTGAGTATTTGACCAGAACAAAAAGACTTATAAAAAAACATTGCTTATAAAACTTTCTTTACAGACAGGGGCGTCGAACAGTGACAATAAAAGTTGAATTAGGTGTGGAAGTCCTACCTCCAAATTGGCTTAATCCTCTGGTGTCACATGTGAAAGAATTAACATTTTTGTTGAGTTTGAATGTCTCAAACTACACATTGCGAGAGTGTTCCAAAGGCTTTTATTCAACTCTCTGTGATGTAGACATGTCAGAAATAATTGTCAGTTGCTGTAGTGGAAGTGAAGGTTGGAAAATTCATCGGAAGTATAGGTTAACGGGTATAAATATTTCATAAAAATATCAAAAATAGAGATGATAAAAGGTGTTTATCAGGTTACCGCTGCTATTCAATATTCACCTATAGACAAATGGATTGGAATAAAAAGAGCTTGAACTACTTCTTTCTAAAAGGGTTCACGAATAAATTTGTACAGCATGGTATCAATCATGAGAAAGAAGCTCTTAACAAATACAAGGAAAAATTGGGAGCGAGTGTAATTGAACCTGGGTTCATTATTTGCCAGCCATATCCATGGTTAGGGTACTCACCTGATGGTATTGTTATGGAAGAAGCAAATCCATCTAGGCTGCTTGAAATTAAATGTCCTTTTGTTGGTAATATAATCACTCATAATAATTGTCATATAATTGATATGAGTCTCCCGTACTATTTAAATTCTCGTATTGTGTATAATATTCGTCCTTACTATTGTTTCTGGATTGTCACATTGTCACATTCATACATACTGTCAAGTTGTGTATGTTTTGTGGATTAAAGCCTAAAAGTAGAAGGTTTTTTATATATATTACAATTTAATCCACAAAAACTACTGAAGGATTACAAATGGATAAGTTTTTACGTCCCGAGAAATTCGACGTGAATGCCAATAACACTAACGCTTCCAAGGAATGGAAACACTGGTATACGATTTTCAAAAATTTTCTGGAGATTACAAAGCCGGAAAATCATGACAAACTCAAACTTCTTATCAACTACATATCTCCAACAGTTTTCGAACTCATCTGTGAATGCACGACCTACGAAGATGCTATCAAAACACTAGAAAATGCGTATAGCAAACCTGTGAATGAAATATATGCTAGACATATTCTTGCTACGAGGAAACAAGAAAATGGTGAGTCGATAGATCAGTATTTAGAGTCCCTTAAGATACTGAGCAAAGAATGCAATTTTAAAGCAGTAACTGCTGAAGAAAACAGAAATGACTTCATAAGAGACACTTTCATCAGAGGTTTAGTAACACCTCATATCCGTCAACGACTTTTGGAGAATAGTACTCTCACACTAGACCAGGCAGTTTCTCAATCAAGATCATTGGAAAGTGCACAAAAATATTCAGAATCTTACAATTTTCCATCATATCAGTCTTGCGTCAATGCAACATCTTGTAACATTCAGACTTACCTTAAGCATTAAGAAATGAATGTGTGTCTACTTTGAAAAATATATTTTATTTTAAATCAGTAATCAGCTTAAACAGTCACTAAATTATCTACACAAAGTATTGTTATTAATGAACACAGGTGATGGCATCTTGAACAGTAATTTAGTTAACAGCTACACAAGTTCCTAAAAGAAATTAAAACGTTGATTAACTATATAATTAAAAGTTAATGTATTGTTTACTTACCAGTACTGGATAATGATAAAACTCATCAAACTGCTTCTTTCAATACAATGTTTATATTTGAATGAGGTTACATTTCGTAAACAGTTCATACAACGACTACACAAAGTTTAGAATGGCTTCAGACATAAAATAAATAATCTTTCTCGTTGATTTTACTTGTCGTTTGGTAAAACCTTTATTGCGAACGCCTTATTGAAATTTGTTTGGTTTTCAATGTCATTCACAATGACATTCATAATAGGTACTACTTTTGATTAGTTTGACGTTGACACTTCTCATTTCACCAAACAGGTTGAGCACTAGGGTACTACTTAAATCTGAAATTCACTAAGCCAACTCGGTTGAGTTCGGAGTTCGTTATATGTATTGAAGATATTCCATTGGTCAGCCGAAAATAAGAAGGTATTATAGGGATTATTAGAACTTGATTGGCCGTTGAAGTTAACAAAAAGTTGCAGTTCGTTTAGTTTCGGGTTACCTTCTCCAGTTTTAGAAATATCGAAAGGAAGTAGCAGATTTTTGTTTTTTCGTTTGCTGGCATCCTTAAGTAACTGTTTTCTGCCGTTGTAATTTGGTTAAAAGGTTTTCCTGTAACAAGGAGGTAAGCGTAATATTTTCTTGAAATAGTACAGTCGTTAAGTGGTACATTAATTCCAGATTCGCCGACCTTTCAATGTCCTTTCATCGGTAACTTTTTCTTCCAACACAAATCTAATATTGAGGTAGCCATTTTGGACCTGAACACGTAGTATATTTGTATGACTAGAAATAGTTACATCAACACCCTGACAATCCGCCTGAGACCTTTGAGGGAGGAAATCCTAGAGGAAGCGGCGTTTTGAGCCATTCACCACCCTGGACTCGAGTTGCCGATATAATTAATCTCGTTGATGCACGTGTTCGCCGCATGTTCTAGATATTTTTCCTTCAAGATGGATGGGGCTCGGAAGAATGAATCTAATTTCAAAAATAGGGTCTGAAGGTCTCAAGTCGTCTTCAAACTTTGGTGAGTCTATTCCAATATCACAAAAATCTACTAAGGAAGTGCACCGGCATACCCTTACTGCTATTTGATTACGTAATACTATATTCTTAGTGTAGTACAGTGATTTATTGGACTTTTTATAACCTAAATTCTTAACTTAATCACTAAATATCTCAACGGAGAAAAAGTTTGTTTTTTTAATCTTTAATAAACTGATATATTTTTTTGGTACAAGGCATATGCTCTATATACATATATTTCTCAATTTGAATAAATTGTTCACACAATGTGAACTTAAATACAGCTGTATTTAGGGGTTCTTATGGTTCTTGTTTATATCAAATGCACTTACCAAATATTTTTTATTTTTCTATCATAAGTAGCTGATTAAATGTGATTACGAAGTAACTTGATTAAAAAACCATATAGTGAGGTTCTGTTTTTTTTATTTTTTATTTTTAATATTATTTTCTTCTACGAAATTAGGTTAAATTGAGCCAAGAAAGTAGCTAAGGTTAGTAATTTCTTGTTTTTGAAATGATACCAAAAAATAAGTGGCGCCCTATTCCTGCCAATTCTGATAATACGTAAGATCCTACGACCATTGCGCACCAGACGAAGAGCTACCGGAGCTTTGTAACTCCAAGAAAGGGTTACAATCTTCTTCCAATACTGCTGGAGAACATCCGAACCATTCCGAAGTAATGAATCATGTCGAAAATATTTCTTTTAATACTGCTACCACACAAAAATGTTATTTCTGTGGCAGAAACAAGCATCCTCGCACCGTATGCCCTGCGCGGGCCAAGATCTGTCAGTACTGTAAGAGGTTGGGACATTTTTCTATGGTTTGTATGAAGTTAAAACTGTCAAAAGAAAATAAATCAACTTCAGCTTCCACCCTAATGGCTTCCACCTCGTCTAACCATTCCCATTGTTCAACTGAAACTACAACTTCGGACCACATTATTGCTTCTACAAACCATCCTCTCAGTTTATCAAAAAGTCTTGTTAATGTTAAAATAAACAACATGCACGCTACTTCCCTGATAGACACGGGCAGCTCTGATAGTTATCTAAACTATACTTTCGCTAAGGAGCGTAAATTCAACATACATCCCAGCACTGTAAAAGTTTCAATGGCTTCAGTTTGTCTGGATTCATCAATAAATGGTTACTGCTATATAGACTTGGAAATTCTTGGGAATGTTTATACAAATTTCAAAGTATCTCTTCTACCAAAATTGTGCACTGATTTAATAATTGGTCACGATATTATGAAGCAGCACTCCAAACTTGACATCAGTTTTGGTGGAAGCAAACCTCCTCTCTCTATATGCTGCCTCACTGAAGCGAAAGTCGCTCCTCCACTTCTTTTCGGCAATCTAACCAAAAATTGTAGACCCATAGCTTGTAAACCTCGACGACATTCGGAAGAAGATGAAAAATTTATCACGAACGAAATCAAAAATCTGCTGAAAGAGGGTATAATTGAAGAAAGTATGTCACCTTGGAGAGCACAAGTTTTGGTAACGAAGAATGAACGTCACAGAAAGAGAATGGTCATAGATTATTCGCAGACCATCAATAAGTTCGTTTTGTTGGACGCGTATCCTGTTCCGAATATTGAGGATCTGGTTGCTAAAATTGCCAAATATCGAGTGTTCAGTTCTATTGACCTGAAAAGTGCTTACCACCAAATCCCTATTGCAGACAGCGAAAAATTTTACACAGCTTTCGAAGCATTTGGTCGACTGTATCAATTTCGTCGTCCATAAGAAAATGGAAACATTTTTTGATAGGAAGACATTTCAAAATCGTCACAGATCAAGAGGCTGTCTCGTTCATGTTTCACAGAAAGCATTCTAGTAAAATTAAAAATGAAAAGATTCAAAGATGGAAGTTGGAACTATCGTGTTTCAGCTACGATATCATTTACCGTCCTGGACGATCCAATGAAGCAGCTGATGCCTTCTCTCGAATTTGTGGAACCACAAGTAGTAATAAATTATTCGATTTACACCAGTCACTCTGTCATCCAGGCATCACAAGAATGTACCATCTTGTACGTCATCGAAATCTTCCATTTTCTTTCGAAGATGTCAAGAAAATGATTTTGTCTTGTCCTGTTTGTGCCGAACTGAAGCCAAGATTTCTCAAACTCAAGAACGTCTAAACATTGATTTCAAAGGACCATTGCCCAGTTGCACTAAAAACAAATATCTCTTGACAGTTGTTGATGAATACTCTAGATTTCCATTTGCATACCCTTTCAAGGATATCACTACTGTATCTGTTATAAATTGTCTCGTGGAATTATTTTCAGTTTTTGGAATGCCTGCTTACATTCATTCGGATCGAGGATCACAGTTTTTATCCAATGACTTAGTTAATTTCCTTCATTCTAAAGGAGTTGCAACCAGTCGAACAACACCATATAACCCTGAAGGAAATGGACAAATCGAAAGGTACAATGGAATTATATGGAGAAGCATAAGTTTAGCTCTTAAAAGTAAAGGCTTAGGAACACAAAAATGGGAAGAAGCTCTTCCAGATGCACTCCATTCCATTCGATCTCTGTTGTGCACTGAAACAAATTGTACTCCTCATGAACGTATGTTCAATCATCTTCGTCGATCATCCTATGGAACATCATTACCAACTTGGTTGAAGCCGTCCACATCTGTTTTTTTGAAGAAGTTCATTCGTCACAGCAAATACGATCCCTTAGCGGAAGAAGTTGAACTATTGGAGGCAAATCCAGAATATGCTCTAATTCGTCACCAAGATGGAAAAGAATCAACTGTGTCACTGAAACACTTAGCACCTCGTGGAGATATAACTTTATCATCAGACGCCAACGTTAATATGGATTCAGAGGAACTACAAACGACAGTTAACCCCCCATCTGAAGACAAGGTTTCTGCAGACTTTCAGTCACGAGAAGAATCTTCTGAAATTGAGATAACTGAAAATCTTCCAAGTAATACTGAACCAGAAGTACCTACAGTCCGTCGTTCTGCTAGAGAGCGACATCCTCCGGAGTATTTAAGTTGCTTTGAACTTTAATAAACCTGGGGGGAATGTCATATAATTGATATGAGTCTCCCTTACTATTTAAATTCTCGTATTGTGTATAATATTCGCCCTTACTATTGTTTCTGGATTGTCACATTCATACATACTGTCAAGTTGATACTTATGTGTATGTTTTGTGGATTAAAGCCTAAAAGTAGAAGGTTTTTTATATATATTACAATAATATTAATAACTTGAATAAATGTCTTTCACTTGTAGGAAAAACGAAAGGTGCAATACACTTCGTAACCGAATGCAGCTACCTGGAAATTTCAACCAATAGAGTTAGGCTGAAGAAGCAGCACGCCTATTATGGACAAGTACAATTGAGCGTGGCCCTGTTGAACTTGACCCAATGTGATTTCATATTATATTCAACATATTCAAGGTCTTTCCTAAATATAATTGTACCATTTGATGAAGATTTTACCAGACAGTTAATACAAACAATTTCTATGAATTATTTTAACCACATGATCCATGCTATATATGTGAACATAAACAGGAGCTAGAGTATTTTCAAGTTTATTTTGGAAAAAGTATCCCATACCTGAAAACATTCATTACTATTATGAAAATATGGTCTTAAAGACTCCATTTTATATATATTTCATTAATATATTAATTTTGCAATGCAGATGATACAAGTGAAGATTTGTGAAAAAAAGACAAAACTGAAGTATTTGGATTTATTTAGTTAAAATTTATCACTCGCCACCACATACATATAATAAAAATATTAATTTGCTTATAATTATAAGGAACTTGATTAAATATCAAAAAGCTAATAATAATAATGTATTTGTAATATTACATTTACATAACAAATTATTTTGCAAGATGTATACATATACTACAATATGTCAGGTATTTACATTTGACATTAGACGGGTGTCCACCAATTGCAAAATATTAATAGGAATATTTTGACCTCTTCAATTTCAACTTAAATTTTGCAAATTTTAGTTGTGAAACACGTCAATTTTTATCTTATTTAATGAGTCAACACACCTCAAATGTTTATTTGTTAATTTGAAATGAACTTTGATCAGTAATAAATGAGTAATACCAAAAACAGAATAATGTATTTTTTACTAGAATACACAAAAATAAGCGAAATAATTTAAAATGTAGGCGACTCTGACAATGACATTTCTCTTTCCGAAAGTCAGTCTAGTAAAAGCTTTCGAGAAATAAATAATAGGTACATTCCATTTAGTTAGTGTGTCTATTTGGGATAATTATTAAGAGAAAGTCAAAGTTTATAAATTTTGCAATGAAGTAATGAGTAAAAGTAATCAGTAACTGCACTAAACGTAATTTGTAATTCCTATCAACACTTTAAAATTACATTGAATATATTGAGAACAATTTGTAAAAATAACATAATTTTTTTAAGTAATATGTTCTAATTGCATATTAAAACATGATTTTCTATTTCGAATAAGTTTTAATAATTAAAGTTTTCGATATTGTAAAAAATAAAGGTACTTTAAACTTGTATCAAATTCATATCTTTTAGATATAAAAAATTAACATCTGACGTTCGCGTTTTACTTTATGGGCCATTCAGAACTTTTTATAAAGAATAACTATTTTTCATAACATTATTAATAAAAGAGTTTTCCATATGTTGCCAACTTTTTCAGACATACTGTATATACATATATAAAATTACATAGAAATTCCAATTATCCACTCTCCAATACAAACACTAAACACCACAAAGCCAAAGGCTGACCGTGGTCATTAGGTGTGGTAGTATTTATGCCGTTATTTTGAATTTTTTCACTCAAATAGGTAATCTTGAAATTACAATCACAAAAGACAATATTACAATAATAAAAACAATAGACAAAATAACAATATATTTAGAAAACAACCCCAAGCATTTTGTGTTTCATTTATTCTATACAATACATTCCAATATATATTTCTTAGTTTATTTTTTAGATGTGTGTAATTAATAACGTTTTTAGAGGTAACATAATTGGGTACGTTATATGGTGTAGTTGATAAGGATAAGTATACTACGATGATCAGTGATATTGGTGTCTAATAAATAATACACAAGCGTCACAAATGTTTTCGAGATTTTTATCTTTAAATTTTACGAATGTGTAATTTATACAAGCTACTAAAGTATATTAGAAAATGTCATCAAACAAATTAATACTGTAATATGAACTCAACTCACAACTAAAATAATAATTGATCAATTGAAAGAAGATGAAAAATGCATGGTATTTGTGCATCAATGAATATTAATTCTTAATGAATTTGTCACCATCTAATATAGGGGTTTGCAGGTTCACCATGGCACTTATGACTGTAATTATGTCATCCACATCTTTGAGCAAAGTCCATGGCAAAGGAACTCTCAATATTTCAAAAATCTTCATTCGCTAGTTTGCTCTTTCAATATGTACTCGAGCCTTAGATATAGCAACGTTCATATCAACTTCCTGTTTTGTAAATTGTTTTTTATGTCGTAAGAAAAAAGGCCTAATTAAACTGACAGAATATTTGTGACAAATATTCTTAATCAGAAAACTCTTATCAACCATGACATAATCTTTGAAAGGTTCTAGTTTTCAATTAAATTGCTCTGCTCGAATATAGCTTTATCTGAGCACCTTACACCATAACAAGCTGAAATGAAAGTTATACGCCCAGATGGACTAACACCTGTTATGAACTTGATTGTTTGTCCCCCTTTATAATGAGAATAAGTTCTTATTCGGCATGATAAACATTTTGATCTTTGCACTGGAATCTCAGTGTAATCAAGTACCACTCTTACATTACTGAATTTTTCAAAGCAAAGTGGCAAGTTCATTGATATTTCATCTGAACTTGGCCATCGTATACAATCTTTCAAGATATTAGCTAGATAAGCTATGTACTCACTGAATACAATTTTGACTGTACTTTGAGCAACTTTAAACAGAAAAGATAATACATTGAATCTGACAGCCATTTTTGGTTTCATAAATACAAGAACTATTCTATCTGTCACAGTTATGAATTTTCTTGTCAGGATATAAATCAGAAATTAATTTGGTAAAATTTTTCAGCATTTCAAAATTTGGAATTCCAGTTAATGAATTCAATTGGGCATTAGATTGAATTGTGCTTGTGAAACTAATAATCAAATCACCACTTGTCAGTTGATCCTCCTTATGTTCGAATGATTCCACCAAAGTTTTATTTTTTTCAAATTTCAAGTCCAACAAAGATTGTACAACATGCTGTTCTTTTTTTGTTAAGTCAGCAAATTCCAGAGGCTTGTGTTCGATTTCTTCACCATGTTCAACATCATGAGAAAGTGAGGCCTCAGAGATAGTTTGTGGATTGCTATTTAAATCTCTTAGGATACTTCGCTTTTCAAACCTTTGCTTTCGTTGAAAATCATTAGCCTCTTGCAACTTTCTTGTGTGCTGTATTCTGGGTAAATTGCGGGATGGAACTGCTGTAGCTTTCAGTCTTGGACGGTTCATGCTAATTAGAGCTGCACCTATGAATAAGAAAACAGTTATTTAAATATCACTTTTTGCTGAAAATTTGATTTCAACTGACCTTTGGCAAGATAATCACTTTCTTGGAAATGAAGAGAACAAACACGCATTGAGTCAGTAACTGGCTTCCCCATTAATAAAACCTTTGTCCATGCTTTCCTTCGATCCATTTTCTCAAGTACGCCAAAAGCATTAGTGACATGGACTCTGGATGCATCTTTCTTAGGAAAGGCATGAAAGTGCAAAGTCCTATTTTTATTTTTTCTTGAGGAACACTTGTAGACAGAGCAGTTAGCATTGTGTAATGCCTTTTTTTCTACTTTGTTCATTCATTTTCCCTTTTTAGTTGTTTCACCCTAAAATTGAACATATCAATAATACTTTTTAAACATCTTACCCAATATTTTACCTTACGAACCCAAGATGCTAAAGACCTCAACAACAGCAATCCTATTTTTGTTCGAAAAACAAAACAATTCTAACCTAAAAATGATGAAGACCAATAATTATAGTATTTGAAAATTGAGAAAATGCTTTTGAATACCTTTAAAACTTGAGCTATTCAAGAATTCTTCATCTACAAACGTGTTTCTACACTTTGATAACAAGACACAATTTAACAAATACAAATAAAAGAATCAAATATCTACATCCACATAAGAAGCCAACAGAAAATGATTTGCGATTACTTACAAAGTAGGTTTACGATTTATCCGCCAGGGGGCGTCTAGACTTTTGAAAAAGCGAATTATGGCTGGTTATTCAGGAAAAATAACAGAGGGAATTTTTCCAATTGATATCCACCTGTACATGTATTTTTGTATACGTTTGTAGACAGTGAAAATATCTGAAAAAAGACAATAATGTTATATATAATACCTTTCAATTGATCTTATTTAGGGTTTTTAAAGGGCGGCTAATGATGATGAAGAGGTGATAGTGACTTACATTTTATCTATGACACACTGAAAGATGTGCCTCTACCAAACAAACTTTAACACTAAAGTATTGTAAAAGTTGAGGGAATTGAGAAAATGTATCTTTGTATTATATTTATTGACACAACTGAAGACGCAAACAAACAAGGAAACATCAACTAAACATGAATCCATCAGGTTCAGGTACATATACTTTGTCAATAAATAAAAACTAAAAAATTGTACTTCAAAATTAAAGCTGATTATCAGTTTCCTTTTGAAATCTTTCTTTGCTCTTCACCAGTTTGGTAGATCCTTCCACTTCTGCTGCATTGGATGTTACGTGAGTAGTACATACAGCATCTACAAAAAATATCTCCTTTTTTGTCAACTTTCATTATGGAGCCAAAAAAGATAACATACTTGATTTGTCTCACAATTGTGAATCAAGTCCAACAGTATATTTGGTTTTTTGTTGCTTTTGCAATAATTTGAGGAATACTTTCGTTTCATGGTGGCAATTTTCTAGACTATGCAAAGAGGAAATAACTTGGAAATAAATTAATTTCGAAGTTGAAATAAAGTGAACACATATAATATAAAGCAACTGCACTATACAAAAGATAACTAAAAAGAAACAATTTTACATCAATATAAATGAGACATGCAGCTATTTTGAAAAAAGTTATATTACGTATTTCGCTAGCTGTTGTATAAACAACATTGCTTTAGGTTTTTTAATAAAAACTAAATACTTATTATATATATACCTGAAACAAATAACTCACTTTATCACACACTTTTTCTATTTTCTTGTGGAGCCATTACTCCATGCTCAAAAACACACTTACCTAATATTAAACATAAGGTTACGAGATCGCACACTGGTGCAGTGCCTGAATCCGACTTTGTCATATACTAGATATGAAAGTTAAAATTTTGGCGAAGGCGCAGAGATTTCTTCGAACTGTTTACCATAATTTTTTGTGACTAGTCTTATCTAGAGACTTCGAGGTAGTTCTATTGTTTTTGTGAGCCGCACTCTAGAAGGTTCGGGAATAAAAGGCATTTCATGTATAAAGACGACCGACCAGCGCGAGAAGTTTTTAATTTGATCTCGTGAGATAAACAGTGAAAAAGTCTAAGTAAATAAACAGTAGTGAAGTGTTTATTGAATTAGTGTAAGTGAATATACTGTGTATATAATATAAAATAGTGAATAGTTTAGTGAATAAATAAATTAAGTGAATATACATACCGTGTGTATAAATGGACTTTTATGAAGCTTGGCTAGGCATCGAGGACGGGCATTTATGAAACTTGGCTAGGCAATACATTTTCTGTTCCTATATTATTTTCAAATTATTGGTGGCTGCACAACAAATATTGTACGCGCCACACTCAGAGAGTGTATTTACGGCGTCGCCGGAAACTAGCATGATCGCCCTGTAAAGTATATAATTCAATTTGTTCCCCAGTTGTATCTAATAAGTACTTACTACTCATTTTTTCAAATAAACATTAATCATCGTTATTTCTATATTTCACTATTAAAGTAATTGTAAATTCGTGTGCACTTTTTATAGAATCAATATTCAAACATATACTGTCACAAATAAAACGTAAGATTAGTTAGGCAACTCAAAATACGCGATCTGATATTTACAAATGGGTGGTTGTTGGAAAAATATTGTACATTACTTGTGCGAAAGTGAATTTTGACTCTCGTGGGATTGTCGCATTCGGCTTACGCCTCGTGCTACAATATTTCCCACTCGTGTGAAAATGGTCACTTTCCGCACTCGCGTAATGTAATATAATATAATATACGTCGGCATTTAAGTATGTATAATTTTTTATTTTTTATAGGTTGCATTATTAATGTGATGGGAGCTTGCCGATCAAACGAGTTATATAAAATGAGAAGAGAGGATCTACAATTTTTTGATGGTTGCATAAATGTATTTGTTCCAGTTACGAAGACGAAAGTTCCCAGATATTTTGCTATTACCGGATATTTTTATAATATCGCCAAAAAATATGCAGATCTTAGATCATCGGACGTTTGTTTTGTTTAAAAAGGTCTTTATTCACAATAGGTTAACACTGGTTATTTACAATTACAAACGAGACACTTATATTAAAAATATATACAATAGGCCGATGCTCTGGCCGCCCCGGTGTAATCATGTTGATCTTGTGATAGGTACATGGCACCTTGCTAACGCATAATCCATTTGTTTTTGTTTGGTAACTTACTTTGCCCCGTATTCATAAATACGATTCCATAGCTATTTCGACTTGTAAATCCCTGAAAAGCAGCTGAAAAACAGGGTTTCAAACCATCGGACGTATCAAGTTCCATTTTTCTAAATTTTCAAAATGGAAAATGCACAAAACAAATTATTGGTATAAATAAATTTGGAAGAATGGGTAAAGAAATAGCAGAATTTTTGAAACTACCAAATCCAGAAAGTTACACAGGCCATTGCCTTCGGCGATGTTCTGCCACTTTGTATCCACCCAGCAAACACAAAAACATATCGAATACATATGTGTTACATATTTTTTGAAATATAAAAGTCATAGTTATATAAAATTGAAGTCACAACTAGATAATATTTATGGATTGAATACTGACAAAGGCCGGCACAGCTAGAGAACAATAATGATATAAGAAATACATATTATAAATTATATCTCAAATATTTCCAAATTACTATGTGATATATATGTAAAAATGAGATAATATCTAGATAATATTTATGTATTAAATATTACATAATATAGATGTAACAAAAGTTACCAAATTTTTCTTTTGCCTCACCCCTTACTTAAAATATTTTATTTCATTGGATCTATGAAAAAATTCAGCAAAATTCTTAATTTATAATAAATTCCGAAAAATCTGTTGAAACATTATTTTTCATAGATGAAATGAAATAGGATATTTTTAGTAGTGTTGATGACCAAAAGATTAAGGATTTATTGTTACTATATTATCCAATACCTACCTTATGAATATTTCAAACTTAAAGAAACTTAATACAATTTAATATTTATATATTGTAAATGGTATTTATTTTTGAAATTTAGTAGCTGGTACTTAGTTACTCAAAAAACAGCCAATGAATGCATAAAAGTACATTTATTTTATTAACATAAAAAAGAGAAACTAAAAACAAAACACCTAATGAAAGAAAATATTGAAAAACTAAAAATATTCAAAAACTAAATGATAATAAAATATAAAAAAATTATGCAAAACAAATGAATATTCAAAAACAAAACAACAATTAACCATGGAAAATATTCTCTTAGAAGACTTTTCGAGGTCCACTTGTAAGCGAGTGGGCAATATTAAGGGATATTATCCAATGTTTTGAAGGGTTGCGCCCTTGTTTTCCCTCTGGAGACTCTTTACTTAACCTTATCCACACCAAGGTGATTTGATCAAAATCAGTGCATGTCATATTAAACTGTTTCAGTAACGTTTCTAAAAATGTAGGTATATATTAATTATATTAAATAAATAAATCAGATAGTAACAATACCTTGAAATAACTTAATTGATTTTAAGTTCCTCATTTTGTAGTTATTTCTATGTTAACCATGAGCGAGATGTCATGAGATGTGTATGTATTTCTGGTTCCATTGTAGGATTGTACTATGTATCGTTTTTCTGTCTTATTGATAAATCACAGAAGTCTTCAATTTTTTTTCGTTTTAAACAGTTATTTTGCCTAAAATTCATAATTTATATTAATCTAAGTATTCGAATATAAATAACTTTCAACAGATAAGTGTTAATTAATCCATCTCAAAATATTTTGTCTTGACTTACTACCTGTGGTCAGAAGATTAAAGATGTGTATTTTATTTGATATTATTACAAAATCTATCCGAGCATACCTGGGCGGGCGGTATTTGTTTCGGATTAACGACTCCCTACAGAGGGAATTATTGTTAAATCATGTCTAAGTTATAAGTTAAAACGAAGATATCTTGAAAAGTATTTTAGTGAGATAGGTATAATTTGTAATTGTTTACTTCATTGTATATTTTAATATAGTTGACCTTTTTAATACGTTTGTTAAATAATCTTTTGTAAACGACAGTTGAATGAACAGCTTCATCGGCGATGCCACTTGCCTGTTGAAAATAGTAATAATAATATCACTTACATGATGTGTTTTCCGATCCTCTACAAACAAAACTAAGAACAAACACAGACAAAACTAAAGAAAAACCTTTTAAAACGTTATTATACTTGCAGGTATGTGGGTAGATCGACTCATGACAATTTAAAGGTTATAATATTGAAGAGGTTTCTTCTTTTTCTTTAGAAAGACACTAGAGGAGGCTCGTAAGAAATACATATGAAATATATAAAATATTTTATGTAACAAATTTTACGTAATAAATATATATAAAAAAATTTCATATTTATGTAGCAGAATTTACATCTTGAATACATATAAAATGATATATATCCAATGAATACAACATTTTATAATATATATATATATATATATATATATATATATATATATATATATATATATATATATATATATGTATATATATATATATATATTGAGAATATATAACAAAATTTATAAAGATTTTGTTACATAAATACTACATAAAATATATATAAACGTTTTATATAAAAAGCATTCCTCCTCTGTTATATATTTTTATGTAACATATACATTTGTGTTTGCTGGGCAGATGGAGGGGCGAATTTTACAACACCCTAAAATGTCACGGGGGCTGGAAATCAGCCTCTGTAGGCAGTATTTTGTATGCCGATTCATGTCCGTCCACGTCTGCTGATGGAGTCAGCGATTTTGCTATTAATTCTTCGATTACCAATGAAAGCACCGATATTAAGATTGAAACTACAAGTAAACTTGCTATCATGAATTTTAGCAAATGTCAAGTTAAAATTAATTTTATAAATAAATATTTTATAATAAAAATTATTACTTACCTTATGTAGGTAGTTATGTTAATGTTAATTTATTCATTGCGACAATTTCTAATTTTAAATAATTTTTTTGCAAATTGCAATTTTTTTGACAAATTTGCAAAATATTACCTATATTTCTTAATAAAATGAATAGTCGTAGATAAAGCACTTCCACAATATGACAGCCGACAATTGACATTACATTATTTCATGAACATTCCGGAATATTATTAGAATATTCACATGAAACAATCTACGAATGTTCGCAACATTCTGAAAATATTATTTAAGGAACATTCTGAAATAATATATTTCAGGAGATACTAGGAATGTAATTTCAGAATATTATGAGAATATCTCTGAATGTTCGCAACATTCCAAGAACATTCCATGAATATTCCAAAGGATATTCGACATTCTACAAGATGACAATTTCACATTTTATGGGAATATTCTGAGAATGTTTGTGCTATCTGGGTTTCCGTTCTGGTAATTTTTGAAGGTGTTGTTTTCTCATTATCAGCGGAACTTGAAAATGTTAATGGATTGCTTTCTAGATCAGTTTCTTGTCTGCTGCTGCTACTAGTTTCAAGTACAGGTTCAGAATATATTGAGATTCAGCTGTATTATTGTTGTTATTAATATTTGGCAAAGTGGACACGGGTTTTGAAAAAAATGCGTAATTTTGACATGGTTTTCCAGTTCTTCCTCTCTTTTTCTTTTATTCAGCAAATTTTGGTATCCAGACAGTTTCTTCTTTTTTTCTGACATCCCGTATACTGTAAAGAAATTAATACGTAAGTAAACAAATTGACAAGTTATTCATCAAAAATGGAAATGTTTCGATGTCTCAAACTCGAAAGTATTTTCTCAACATTACTTATTTCAAAATTTATAAATTTTTATAAATAGTATATTAGTGCGTATCAATTATTCTGTTTGATAAAAAATATAAAATTATTTTTGAAATGCAAGTTTTTGGCTTTTAATGTTTTAATAATTCTAAAGTAAAAAATAAATTTTAGATGAGCTCATCTTAATTCACAACACAAAACACAAGTCTGTAAAACTACAAAAAACTAAAGTTTAAGAAACAGATATCTTTTACTCTTTTACCCTTTTCACTTCGCTAAGTTAATTATCTATCGGGCATCTAGCAATAAATGAAATCGCCACCACTAAAGCGCTTAATATATAAAGTTTCGTACATTGCAAGCTCAAACTGGAAAACACGCTTGTCCGCTCGTTGGCTCCTTGCAAGCCAAATTTCAATCTCAAACATGAATAAAATCAGATTTGTTTGAGTTTACACAATTCATGTTACGTATTCGATTGAATAAATGCTATTATTGCGTACTCTCATTTGGAAAATATATTATTTTCGAGAAATTCGGTTCCCTCGTCAAAAAGAGCAAAAATAAAATAATAAACAATGTAACAGCTAGCAATTCCTTACTGTTTTTTTATTATTACAAATTTTGTTTTGACAATGTTGTTTGTTGCTTTATCTTCTTTTAGTTTTGAGGCTTTTCGCCGCCTTCGGCGCCGTCGTGCACCATACTACTTTGCCCTTATGTACGGCGCGGGCCTGATGGTTCCCTATATGGACTTTGAGTTTTGAATTTCCAGTGTTTTTATTGTTCGTTATATTATGTAATTTGAGTTTTGTCTAGTTTTTGTAACAGCGTTAACTTCTCTCTAAAAATGTAATCAAACTTGCGAATAGTCGCAAAAGTTTACGCGCCAAATTATTTGGCGGTACTTTTATCGCAAGTGGAGCCGAGCCTTAAAACGTTCAAAAGTATACTCATTTCAAAAAATGAGTTACTATAAGTGAAAGAAATAGTTACATTTTGAGGCTCTAAATTTGTATATTTGTTTGCCAAAGAAAATTCGTTTATATTTAAAGTGATAAATCAATGAAATGAATATTCTGTATCTGATATCAACTGTAAAAGTTTATTAACACGGCCTTTTCGTTGGAAACAAAACCATTTGAAAGATACATAATCAATTCGATGAGGCAACTAACCACCATCTTAGTAACTTTCAGTAACTTATTCTTCACGTTTTATCTAATATTTTAGTCGACAAATGATCACATGCTTTAAACGTTACTTAAATTATATTTCTTAAAACAACATTCTTAAATTGTAATTACACAAATTATTTCCGTCAACCGTTTCTGCTCTGTCTATTTGTAACTGGATTTCAAATTTATTTTCATCGTAAAGCAAAACTTGGACTTAGTTGTGTACCCAAGAGGAAGATTGTTGGAGATTACAATGATTTGGATTGTTTTTGTATTCTTAAATTATGTTAGAGGTGAATGGGTGATTATTTCACCAGTTGTGAATATGCGAAATTCAAGTAAGTTCTCCTTTTTTATTATTTATTTAACATTTAGAGCTAATATTGAAAAAAGCGGCCGCGCGTTTATTAGTATTACGTTATGATGCGTGCACAACTTTGGTATAAAGGATAAAAATTAGATAAACAAACTATATGGTTTTTAAAGTTGAGACAGTTTTGTAGTGACTTCACGTTGCAATTGTGTCTAGTAAGTATTTGTCGTCCGAATACGTTTCCGTTCAGTTTAGGTCACTGGAATAGTTTTCTATATTTTTGTTGTAAATTAGTTTCTAGAGCAGCCATGTCAAACTCAAAGTCACTGGTTGGCCAAAAGCATGAAGACCATAGACTAGGTGGGCCGCAAAACCTAATCTTAAAGAAGACAAACTACTGAAAATCTTAACGAAAAAAAAGTACTATTATGTTAGAAGTATATTTATTAAATTTCCAATAAAAACTTACAAACATTAACTTCTTTTGCCAGATTTTTGACATCTTTTGTCTTTAATTAAGTTGTCTATTTGTGGCGTGAATTTATCGGCGGAAATAACTTTTAAAACTGCGTCCAAGTGTGCGCCCATCAATCGCGATCTTGCGGGAGATTTGTTTTCTTTCATCAAAGAAAATAATTGTTCACACTTATAGGTACTTCCAAACATTGACAGGATTTTACAGGCAAGTTTTCTCATTTCTTGGTATTGAAAAGGCAAGTACTTATAAAATTCGAATGTACCAACACTATAAAATTTTTCTTTTAAATGGGTTTGACACTGAATCTCAATCACTTCCATCTGCAAGTGAGGGGGAACTTTATCAATATCGATAGTGAAAAGACCAGTAAATAAAGAAAAATTGTTTTCTTGGGACTTAAAATCCTGAAAACGCTTTTCAAATTCTGACAGAAGGCTTCCCATTTTCTCTGTATACATTTTGTATGATATTGGGCCACTTGTACTTTCCTGATACGCCTTGCAAGTCGGAAAATGTGACAGATTATCCACCACTAACTGGTTTTTCCACAGCATCATCTTACACTTGAAAGCTTTAACATGATCATGCATATCTGTTATAACTTGACGTGGTCCTTGCAATTTCGTATTTAAGTCCGACAAGTGTTTTGCGATGTCTACCATAAATGAAAGATTTTGTAAAAAAGGTACGTCGGATAATAAGCTGACATCTTGTTCTTTCACTTCCATGAAAAGGCGTATTTCTTCTTTGAGTTTCCAAAACCGATCGACAACCGTAGAAAGCCATCGCACTTCTGCATAATAAGGTAAACCAGTGTACTCACTTTCTAAATCACGTAAAAACGCAGAAAACTGTCGCTGATTCAAGCCACGTGATCTTATGAAGTTTATCATTTTTTTCACTGACTTCAAAACGCTTTCCAACTTGATCACTTTTGAGCATAAAACTTCTTGGTGGATTATGCAATGAACATGATAAAAATCTGGTTTGTCACTGCCCGTTTCTCTGATATTTGTTTGTAATATTTTAATGAAGCCATTATTTACTCCAGTCATTGAAGGAGCTCCGTCTGTTGCAACGGAATACAGTTTTGACAAATCTAAATTGTACTTTTGCAGAAGTCCATAAACAGCATTGAAAATATCCTCTCCAGTTCTATCATGCAATGGTACTAATTCCAGTAATTCTTCATAAACGTTGATATCTCTATCAACAGCACGAAGAAAAACAGCGAGTTGCGCCACACCACACACATCTGTACTTTCGTCACAGGCAATAGAAAATGCAATGAAAGAGTCTGATTTTGTTTTTATCTGTTCGCTTATATTGGCAGCCAACTCGGTAACTCTTTCAGCGACAGTATTCCGGGACAAGTATATATTTTGAAAAGCCTTCACGTTCCCGGGACTTACAATTTCCGCGGCCTTTACAAGGCACTCTTTTATAAATTCACATTCAACAAATGGTTTTGAGTGTTTTGCGATCAACTCCGACAGTACGTAGCTCGCTTGAACGGCAGATTCATTTTCTTGCTTTGGACGTGTAAACATAAGCTGTTGATCTTTTAACCGTGATTTTAACTATTTTAACTTTTCGTTTCTAATCATGCCTGTATACTTGTCAAACTTAGTTTTATGACTATCATAGTGGCGTTTTATATTATATAATTTTGGGACACCGACTGTACTGTTACAAATCAAGCAAATAATTTTGTTAGTGTTTTTAAATGAAACTCAAGGTCTCTAGTTAATTCCACAATATAATACAAGTTATTGAAAATTCTAAAAAATTGACTAGAATTAACTAGAGACCTTGAGTTTCATTTAAAAACACTAATATGAGCATATTCCACGAAGTAAGGGTCGAGACAGTCAATTTCATTAAATAATTTTGTCTTTCACTTCACAGCAAAAAAATTCTAATTCCCACTTTTCTTGAAAGATACGATGCTCATCTCCAAGTTTCCCCTTACTTCCACTTGGTTTTGAAACAGACATGTTAAAAACTTTATCCGAAATAAATAACAATAAGTACTGTTACGTGTTGTAACAATAAGTACGCAACTAAACTCGCAATTCTATCGCAACTGACTCATAACTGACTGAACAACTGAACTCAATCGAGCGGTATTGGCTTATATACGGATTGTGATTTCTCGACAGTTCTTTCCAGAATGTTCAGGTAGCGTCATCTGTGTTCTCGCGCGATAGAACTTTCCGGAACAAGCCAGGCTTTTAGGTTGAGCGCGCATCTTAGTTCATCATCACAGTACTTTATTTTCGGTTTTTAACAGGAACGCGGGTTGCATTACATGGCCTGTTTTCAAAATTGATTCGGGGCCGCAGGAAAATGCTCAGTGGGCCGCATGCGGCTCGCGGGCCGCATGTTTGACATGTCTGTTCTAGAGCTTCTATTAATCAGATTTTAGACACTTTTATGAATCAGATTATAGACGCTTTTGTGTTCGGAATCAACACAAATAATTTCTACTGACATTTCTATCACTAAGAATCATTTGTTCATTGGAATGCAGTTTTATGACATTTTATGTTATGTTTCTGAATCTGGAAAACTTATGGATAACAACGATAGTTAAAATAAGTTAACATTTTTTGGATGCATTCTCAATGAGTGTAAGCTACATTCAATGCGAGCTCTTTGTTGTTTTGTTTTATTCTTCTTTGTATTTTCCATGAAGATGTTTGTGAATAAATATTTACGAACGCCTGTAACATACTTGATAGAGTGTACTTCTCCTTACTTGCTGGTAACCTAAACATTTTTATGTTCCCGAATTTCCTTCTCTCCGTGTGTTGTTAGTCCTACTTTTTGGGATGCTGCCTCTTTTCATTGCCTTCTCGGTTTTCTTCATTTTTTCAGGAATTTTCCACGCGATATGATTGACGTTCCATTATTTCCAGATGATCCAACCACTGGAATCTCTTTGATTGGATGACGTCCGTTTTTAGCAGTTCATTCTACAACTCATATATTGCTTTATTTCGGACAAGCCGGCATAACGGGGTTGCTGCCTAAAACGGTGTACCCCGTTCTTTTTCAATACCATTCGGTCCATCTAAACGAAGTTAATGAAATGATATTATACACGCCTGTATACGGCATCCGCCATAAAGCAGAAATCAATAGTTACTAGTCAATCGTTGTGCGTTTTTAGTAAATAAGGTTTTAATATCTCCCGAGAATAAATCCATCGTAAGTATTAGTAAAAGTAATTATGCGCCAAGGTAGAAAAGTGATTTATTATAGTCGAGGTCCATTAAAGACCGAAAAGCGAAGCTTAGAGGTCTTTAATGGATCCGAGACATTAATACACTTTTCTACCGTGGCTCATATAGCATTTTGTTCACTACTGGCATTTCATTTTTTTAAATATTAGTTATTAAAACTAATACAAATCAAATGAAATACGGTTTTTAAAACTTTATGTAGTTTTAAATGGAAAACACAAACGTTAGTTTATAATCTTTTACTGGTGGTCGAGATTGCTAAAAATGAACGATACTAGTGGTTGTACTCTTCCTGAAATTAGAGCACAGGCCGAAGAAGTTGAACTATTGCCAAAAAAATCACAGGTATTATATGAAAAGGCGTACATTGCATATAAAAATAGGTGCGATGAAAAAAAAATATTAAAGACGTCAGAAAATAATTTGTTTTAAATAAAACTAACTGTTTCTAGATAATTCCACAATACATTGAAAAAATGTTAAAAATTCTAAGATATTGACAATTGTTTCGATATTAAATATCTTCGTTAGAATGAGTAGATTCCACAGTAAGGGTTGAGACAGTAAATTTCGTCAAAAAATATATTGCTAGTTTACTTTCAAGAACTAGTCCAAATGAATAAGGCTTCAACTTTGTGGTGCAAATATTCGATTATAAAGTCCATGCTCAACATTCAAGAAAATATTAATATTTCAAATGATTTTAAACTTGTCGCATTTTTGTAAAGAGAAAATTCTTTTTACGAACCCAAAAAAGCATCTGGAAGCATCAAATGCATTCTATTAGTCGAAAAAGGTAGGTATAGTTGGCGTAAAAGATATCGTGCGAACTTTAAGCTGTCGGCTTTTCGTTTGTCAGTCAATATTATAATTTAAAATACTCAGTTGTCGATAAATTCATTTAATATTATAATTTCTACTAATAAATGTTAAAATGTATTTGATAATTTTATAATTATTAAATACATTTATCGACTGTCCAACGATTATTTTTAACCCGCAAATGTGGAGCGCATCCTACTTTTGAAGATACTTAGCGTTAATGTATAGAACAAAATACATTGCTTTAAACAATATTAAATATAATATAAATATATTTAAAAACATCTTAAACATAACACCAGACAATTAACGCTACTTTATATCTCGTTTTATTAAGAAGAATTAGTTCTTGACAACGCTTCTTATCATTCACGACAGCTCAATAAAATACCAAATAAAAGCTACAAGAAGACAAAAAGGGCTCAGTTCACGTCTGGTATCCCGATTAAACCGAACGCCCTTTCAACAATTACGTAACAAATTGGTCAGTAAACAAAATATTAATACCTTTCAGAGTTTAGCTGCGCAACATAACTTAAAGGGGATATACGATTACATTGCTACATTATATGTGTAATAGGTCCTGGCTCATAATTTGTCGGGGATATTATAGTAAGATTATACACACGATTAGTAGGAACGATTTTTTTGTATATGTAATTTAACAGGATTTAGATATTTTTTTTGTCACACAGTTCTCGCCCACCCCGTAGACAGGTGGTAGGTAAAAAAAATTTGAAGCGAGGCCAGTTGTAAATTTATAGAGGGCACCGGGAATGTATGATTCTGTCTCCGTAACCCGGTTATCGTATAATTTTTTTCACAGCAGTTAAGTCAATTTTCCTTGTAGACTCGGTCATATCATTTAATCCTCGATAAAAAATAGGAATAATTTATTTTGTTCCGCTTGGAAGCAAAATTGCAACACGAAACTTATTAGTACGCACAGAACTGTTTATCGCTAATATTATCAAATCAGCAGAATTTATTTTTTTCATTTTTTATTAATTAGAGTACATTGACATTTGGCCATAAAAGAAATTCGCACCGGTCGACTAGTATTTCTGAAAATAGACACGTTTTCTCGTATTATGGTAGGTCATTCAAGTCGTAGACATTATACGGTTCACCGAAACTAGTACGAGATGGAATCATAGGGTCCATTCACATATTGAAAGTTATGAATATAAGTGTGTAACATTTTTTTGGTCATATTTATCTGGTGAAGTTTTTTTCTATCATTTGTTGGTACCGAAATTTACTCAGTTCCCTACCTCGACTTTCCCTTTAGAGTGAGCAGTACATCAGATACGAGGCTGGACAAAAGAATCAACTCTGTCCTGTCAAAGGAATTACCCGTTTTAAGACCAGGAGATCCCCGCCTAAATCGGACTTTCTTTTGTTATTTCACGCTCGGTTGTAATTATTTCAAATGGTGACAGCGGACCCGAGATAAAAAGGGTCTAGTTATTATAAGTGGTGAGAGTGTTACTGGGTCAATTATTAGAGTGGTGACAGCGGTCTCCCAATTTGATACGAAGTTGTAGTTCAAAATACCAAATTGTTACATCTGGTGATAGCGGTTGTCCAAAACCATTTCCCCGTGAGAAGTAAATCCGGTTGTCTAGAACCACACCCCACGAGCGCTGACAAGCGGTTCAGCTATCATACCCAGGAGGGGAAAACGATGGTTCACAACCAGGATACAACATAGAGCCTTCAGGACCAGAGCTTCCACTAGATCAAGACCAGTGTGCGTGGTGAAGGATCACATCCTACACGGTGTCGTTGCGGGCGCATTTTCAAAATACAGGGTTGTAAGCCAGCAGGGACGTCCGAACTTCAAACAAGATATTCCTGTCAGGCCAAGATTATATGCCAATCTTGCTACAGCAAAAAGGAATACAGGGAACGGTGAAGCTGTAACCAGAGACTGAGAGAGGCAGCGAACACGGCATACAGGAGGGTACTAAAGGCTACACAATATCGAGAATTAGCTCAGACTCCTCCACCATCATCTCAGTCATCCATAGGTACGCCAGTCTTCAATTATCAGGATTCATAGTAATTAAACAGCAGTCTTCTACATATTATTCTTCGTTTGTCATTCCGTCATACAATTGGTTTTTTCGTTTCACTCGTCAAAAGAAAATATATTATCAAAGAAGTTTTAATTTTACAAAATATCCTATTCATACACCAAAAAGCTGTCCATTTCAGGCGTCGTAGAAGTTTTATAACATTTACAAAAGTTCGTTTTAACAAAAATCAAGTTAGACAGCGAAATGCCACTCGATTTTCATAATAGGTTAGATGCAGGCAGCCAAGTAGGTCCAGAAGCTATGGGAGATGCGAGCAACGTGCCACCCACATTGAGGGTAGCACAAGCGCAACCACTAGGGGTAATTGCTTCGACTTTAGCCGATTTCACAGGTAGAGATGCGGCAAGGTATATAGAAAAACTCGAATTACGGGCTAAATTAGACGGTTGGACGGAATCGGAAACATTAACATTATTAAAATTTAAACTCGCGGGCGCAGCTCATGCTTTTTTCAAAGCCGATCCAAGGTTAGACACGGTTTCATATTCAGAATTCAGGGAAAAATTATTACGAAAATTCGTCCAAAAAAATCCATAGCAGATTGGTGGATGCAACTAGTTCAATGCTACCAGCGACATGATGAGGACGTACCGTCGTTCTGTACCAGATTAAGATGAACGGGAAACAAAATATTAGCAGAAGACATCAAGGGCGCAAGTAGAGAACAAATACCAAACATACAAAGAAAACATAATGCGGTCCTAGTAAATCAATTTAAAGTAGGGTTAAGAAAAAATTTATTAAGAGAGGCAGGTTTTTACATTTTACACAAAGACGATATGACACTAGAAGAAGCGGAAGAAATAGTCAGTTGTCAAGAAACGGCGGTAAATATGATTAGCGACAGAAGCAGCGGCCACAAAGTCGCATTTATGACTGAGGAACTGAGGTGCACAACGTGCGGAAGGTCGAACCACACATCGGAGGAATGTAGACAGAACGTAAAATGTTTATTCTGTCGCAGACAAGGTCATTGGATGGCAAACTGCAAGACGAAGGAAGAAGAAGAAGCAAAAATTTGTAAAAAACAAGGACATTGGGCAGCAGATTGCCGAGAAAAAGGAAACTGATCAACAAGCACATGCTATTACTGCGGGAAACAAGGATATTGGGCCAAAGAATGCAGAAACAAAATGTTCGACGAAACAAACAAACGGAATAAATCGATCACGAAGTACGATAGATACAACGACGGAAAAACAATTCCGTGGCAAACTGAGAAAACAGGGTATCACGACGGAAAACATGAAACACAACAGGGAAGCTACGGAGAATATAGCAGATATAGAAACCAAAGAGAGGAGAATTATAATCAAGAGGCACAGAGGAGGTCTCAACAGAATAATTTTGGGAATTACAAAGGCGACAGACGCCAAACAAACGAAGATAGAAAAGGGCACTCTACAGAAAGAGGGCACACAAGTAATGAAGGAAGAAAGAAGAAGCATTTAAACTAGTAAGGACCACAGTTAGTCCCCAAACAAGTCAACGGAATTTGAAAGGGGAAACTGAATATAAAAGGAACACAAGGACAGAAAAGAAACCAAGAAGCTACAAGAAATTATAATCCGAGAGCTGGAAACAACGAAAAAACAGAAACAATGTATCACAACGAATCAACGTCGGAAACAAACATAGTAATGTTAAGGGTAAATGGCATAAACAGGCCATGTATGATAGACACAGGTGGAGCGTACTCATTAGTAAATAGGTCAATAATTGCATATTGAGAATTAGATACAAGAATCATATAGGAATTAACTCTAAAAGGTATAACAGGACACACGATACAGTTGTATGGGTCGACGAAATTGGTGATAGGCACAAATGGAATTAACTACAACGTTTACGAAAAAGCCATTCTAGCAGAGGACGCAGTAATGGGAGAAATACTCCTAGGAAAAGCTTTTCTAGAAGAACAGGAAGCAATAATATCATACAAAGGAGAACCTTCATTAGAAATATGGGAAAGAAGAATACCGTTGATAAACGCGAGGCAAATTAAGAATATTATAGATAACGGGAGGCTCACAGAAGCGAACGGCCAAGTGGCAACTATAAGAAAAAACAGACACTACGGAAATAGATAATTGACAGAAATGGCTAAAAATAGTGGAATCAATGTATAAAAGAAGGGACATAAGAGAATACAGAACAATCGAGAAGAAAACGGACAGACCACAACAAGAAAAAATAAATCAAGGGCAAATCAAACAGACGAACAGAGACAAAAAGGTTACAGAGACGAAAATAGAGAACTATACAGAGAGAAACAGAAAATTCAACACAGAGAAGAAAATAATTCAGGAAACAAAAACTAACGAAGGAAGACACAGACACGTAGGACAAGAGAAGGATAGTGGAGAACTAGAAACAAGTAATAATAATGCAGGCAAAGAAGAAACAATAACTGTCAGAAATTGCACGGATGTATACATAGAAGATAGTATAACTATACCAGCACTAACTGAAGTTCACACAATTGGGACACTGAAGCATATCATAAAAGGAAATACGATCGCTTGCGAAACCCAGCACGACGGACAACATGCAATAAAATTAGCAAATAGCATAGCAAATAACTGAAAAAAGATTCCAATTAGAATAATAAACACATCACCACAAGGAATGAATTTAACAAAAGGAACCATACTAGGGTAAGCATACGAATGCACAGAGGACACAGTACCACAAACAAAAACACAGGATACTACCACGAAGTTTGACACCAAGACAGATGAATGGATCAGGAACAATTTTGAACTAGAGCACATAGACACAAGGTGCAAAGAAGAATTAATTAAATTAATACAAAAGTACCATCACTTATTCACAGACGACGACGAAATTCTAACAAGCACTACAAAAGTAAAACACCACATAATCATAGAAGCAGGAAGTCAACCAATATGCAAAGCTCCATATAGAATACCCTATCATCAACGAGAAGTGCTACAAAAAGAAATATATAGGTTACTAGAAGCAAAAGTACTCAAGACATCATCCAGACCATGGTCAGCGCCAGTCGCATTGGTGGTAAAACAAACTCCCGAAAGTGAAGAGAAAGTAAGAATGTGCATAGACTACAGAGGACTAAATGCAGTAACAAAAAAATTATATTACCCGCTACCAAACATATCGCATTTACTACAAGGTTACAAAGCAGGAGGAGAAACGTTGTTCTCAGTAATTGATGTAGCAGAAGCTTACCACCAAGTAGATATGAATGAAGAAGACATTCCACTAACTGGATTCAGCACATATCAAGGGCACTACGAGTACACCAAAATGCCATTTGGATTAGTAAATGCCCCAGCAACATTCCAAAGATTCATGAACGCAACTTTAAGAAGCTTAGCGGGAATAAAATGTATGGTTTATTTAGATGACATATAATCATATTTAACTATGCAGGAAAGAAGGACCACTTAGAAAAATTGGAAGAAGTATTCGAGAGATTAGCAAAAGCCAACATTAAACTAAAACCAAAGAATTGCAATTTTATGTTAAAGAAAGTGAAATATTTATGACATATCATCTCACAGGAAGGAGTAGCTCCAGACCCACAGAAACTGGAGGCGGTACACAAATATCCCCTACCGTAAAACGTAAAAGGAGTTAGAGGCTTTTAAGGATTAGTAAATTGGTACAGACCCTTCATACCAAACATAACTGAATTAGCAGCACCATTAGTACATGTAATTAAGAAAGACACACCATTCAAAATTTCAGAGGAAGTAATCACGGCAATGA
Organism: Galeruca laticollis; assembly: GCA_963921935.1. Lineage (NCBI taxonomy): Eukaryota > Metazoa > Arthropoda > Insecta > Coleoptera > Chrysomelidae > Galeruca > Galeruca laticollis. The sequence continues at coordinate 1,849,532 of OY998185.1, forward strand.
ATCAACTAAAAGCATCGCTAACATCAGACAAAGTTCTGATCTTTCCGCTCGTTCTTTAGATGGTAGGTTGACATCAACAAAGAGTGTAGTGTTTTTCTCAGGAATTTGTACTTTGAAGATTATTATATAAAACAGCAACTGATTGAAGTTTTACAGACAAAGAAATTTAAGAAATTAGACGCCCTAGAAAATATTGTTGAACAGCATGGACACTCTATAGTGAGACTTCCTCCTTATTTTTGTATTTTCAATCCCATCGAGTTAATTTGGGCACAATTAAAACAGAAATTAGAAAAGTAATCAAAACTGAAGATGAGTATAAGAATATTGGCCAAGTCCATATTAATGGAGGAAATAAATTTATTATTGATTTACAAGACAATAGTGATAGTGAAGCAGATGATATGGGAGAAGGATTAATAGAATTATTGGAAGAAAATTAATTAAGTTTAATATGTTTTCCATGTCACTTATATAGTAGTGACAAACAGGAGTTACACATATTAATTATTTTTAAAGAATTGTTTTATTCATTGTTATAAAATTTCTTTTTTTTTGTTATTTTTTCATAGAATTTTGTTTTGTTCATAAAAAATCGAAAGGGATACAAAAAGGGCTTAGTTCAAGTCTGGTATCCCGATTAAACCGAACGCCCTTTCAACATTTACATAACATCAAATACAATATAGATATTGTTAAAAGTAAACAAAATATTAATACCTTTCAGATTCTAGCTCCGCGACATAACTTAAAGGGATATACTATTACATTGCTACACTATATGTTTTGCGTCAACTTATATCTCTGCTATTTCAAAATTTATCAAGGTTCTAATTAGTTTGTTTGTTTTGTTGTATGATGAGCGGCCTAAAAATTGACAAATAACACATTTTTCATCATTTTATATTCGTTAGGTAAAGATCTAAAGCCCAAACTGATACTTTCCTGGAATATTTTATGTTTTGTAGTGTAGACTGAAATCGCGGAAATCTTAATTAACAAAAGATAATACTGACTAGAGGCTGCAGCTCGTGCTGGCTCTCGTGTTTCTCTTGGAATAGCAAAACATGGAGAATCATTCACAGATAGAGAAATGAACAGAGAATGTGTGGCTCGTAGGGATGAAATGACACAGAAAATATATCATCTCAACCATCTAACGAAAATGACGATTTTGTTTTTATTTTTATTCCAGAATATGAAAAATTTCTGTATATTGATAGTATTCATGGCAAATCTACTGGAGAAATATTTTTAAGAAGATTGAAATTGATATTAATAAGAAAATAAAAAAAAACCTGAAATTGATCACAACTGATGGAGGCAAATACATGTGCGGTAGAAATAAATGGGTAGTTGCTCTAGTATTAAGGGCCGTAGAAAATGAAGGTGGTTCAAAACCATTGACTAACATTGTGTAATTCTTTAACAGTCTTTGTGTGGGAATTGTTTGGATATATCTGAAGCTCTAAGGCAATTGTCAATTGCATGAGATCCACTGGACTGAAGCACTGACAAGTCCGCGAGTTTCTTGAAGAGATTCATGATTGGTTTCATGGAATTCGTTTTAACGTTTTTTGATTTTAAGCTGTGATTGGAAGTTTTTGAATGACAAGCATCACTTTCCTAGCAATTGCAAAATAACTAATGACTGTGGAAGTTAGTATTCTTTAGTACTACATAATATGAATGATTTACCTTTGAGATTGCAAGGAGAAAACCAGCTTTCGCCTGATTTATAAACTAGTTTCAAATAGTTTCGGCAGAAAATAATACTGTTTCAATAACAATTACTTGTTGTTCCACTCATATTAAAACAAGTGAAATATTCAGCTACACTGAAAAAGTCTTAAATTTCCGTTGATTTTGATGTTGAAGCTTTGAGCTTCGATACTAGTTTCTCAGACTTATATGACATTTCGAATAAAATTGAGACTTTCAAAATCCTTCTGATAGTAACATTGAATCTGTAGCCCCAAAACTTAGGAAATTATTGATGTATAGTTCAGGACAAATATCAAAACTCATTTTTCTTGTTATTGTGAAAGTTTTATACTGGCATTTTATAATTTGAATAAATTTACTTTCATATCTCTTAATAATTGACACAAATAAAATTGGTCCACAACTATGAACTATTGTCAATAGAAAATTATATCCACATAAATCTTATAAGATATTTTTACAACTTTAACAATGTTGAAGATATTCATTCAATACGTATTATACTTGTCAATGAGCTCCACGTAGCATGAAAATAACACCTATGTTTTTTATCCAATTTATCACAACAACAATAAATCATTATCTCTCGCTCTGCTCTGCTTTCAGCAGCACTCCAAATGAGTTTATGTATTGATTTTCTTTGATAAAATCAGTAGAAATATTGCATGAATTGTACGACACTGTCAAAAATTTGTTGTGGCAAGTACTGAGATACTTGTACTCAAATTGAATTTTATGATATGGTGATAATTGTCTTTTACAATTTGTAGGTGTGATGTCTACAACGCGATCAAGTCTTGAAGTTGTGATGAAAATGCATTTGAGACCAAATTCATTATCAACAACCCCTGTCGATGATAATCTTAATGAAAAAAACTGGTTCGAAGATACAAATACATACTACAACAATTCGTTAGAATCTGAAAATTTTGAAGATACTCTTAACGACGGCGATGAAGATTATGGAAAGTCAAGTGATGAAATATTTTACAACGGATTTTTTCCTTTCCTGAAATTAGTACAAAATAATTTGGTGAAACTAACCTCACAAGAGAGTAAAATGACAGTATTGAATCATTTGAGAGACATGATGCTATGTAATTTACGTAAGTAGCTATTTATTAACAAAGAATGTTTTGACCGGTGAAATTACAAATTGTAAGGGCACTTCTCTAGGCAGTCATTCGTTAGCAATTTTTAGAGTGCTTCCAAACTAAATTTGAAATAAACTTTTTAAATAAATCTACCTGTTTCTAAATAATTCCACAATATATTGAAGAAATGGTAAAAATTCTAAAAAAATGACAATTGTTTCGATATTACTATCATCGTCAGAATGACAGAAGTACATTTCATGTGATGGCTACACCAAGAAGTGACCTACCTTGTGATTGACTATATCAATGAATAGAAAAAATATATATTACAAATATTAAAGCTTAGATATCATTAGCCCTATGGGGATATCCTGGATATCTTTTTCCCATTTAAGATCAGTACAACTGTGCACTGATATAGAAAACAAGAAAAACTATATCTGCCAATCTTTAGAAGTATTACTTAAGAAGGCAGTTTAAAAGTGGAGAGGTCCCTACTGTCTTCTTAAAAGTAATTACTGTAGAGATCAGCAGATATAGTTTTCCTGGTTTTCTATATCATTGCACAGTTATACTGATCTTAAATGGGAAGAAGATATCCAGAATATATAATATATAAGCTTTAATATTTGTAATATAATATTTTTTTCTATTCATATATATTGAACCGATCACAAGGTAGGTCACTTCTTGGTTTACCTAAAAATAATTATCAAACATCAGGTAGGCATCACATGAAATGTAACTTCTGCCATTCTGACGTTGATAGTAATATCGAAACAATTGTCAATTTTTTAGAATTTTTACCGTTTTTCCAATATATTGTGGAATTATTTGGAACCAGTTAGTTTCATTTTAAAAAGGTAATATGAGTAGATTAGTAGATTCCACAGAGTAAGGATCAAAACAGTAAATTTCATTAAATTCTAAATATCCATGTGGAGAAACATTTTGGAACAGAAAGCTCATATTACATGAAGTCTTATTCTACGTAATAAAACGGCTAGTTGGCGTGAGTTTTTGGTCAAACTTAGACGTATATAGAAATAATTGGGTACAATATTTCCTATTATCGATAAAACAAGTATTTCAGAATACTACTGCTTGTTATTAATGGAGTTGACAGACTCTAAATAATACATTGATAGAATAAACAATTTTAAGTTTCGTTGCACGCAGTTTAGCTATAAACTTTAGATTTTCAGAGCTAAGCCGACACACGCCCTTGGCTAAGTTTTCCCATAGACATCTCTATACATACTCCTTTCGCGTATCACCTGTAAACATCGTTTATCAAGAAACTCCATAATCAAAGACAGTAACTTTACGTTGTCTCCTATTATTATTTATAAATTACACTCGTGTGTGTGTTTCATATTGCTTAACAAATTTAACCATAATTTGTGCTTTCTCAAAATTAATGTTGTGTTTATGACAAATGAGCGATTTAGCGGAGATAATTTAACAGGCTCCTGTAATTATTAGCAGATTGCCACCACCAAAGACTATGGTGTTATGAATACGCTAAGGTTTGTACTCATTCCATGGGCTGGTGTATTCTGTGCTCATTATGTCTTTGTTAACCTTCGTGTGAATCACGTGAATTTGTTTATCGATTGCACAGCATTATTACAATGTTCTGGACGCCGATAGACCTTTTCCAAGGACGTCACACGAATTTTTGTCACCGGACAACCTTTGCACGTGTGGAATAGGAGCTAAAGTTGTTTTTATTGTTTTAAGTGATTATTTTAAAATAAATTGTTAGTTAGTTTAGTTGAAAAGAGGTGATTCTTTTTTATATTTAGTGTACAATTTCTACTTTATAAAGACAATTTTAACTGATTTACAGAAATTATATTTTCATATTCCATATTTTCTACTAAAAAATTATAAATGCTATGCTGATTGTTTATTTATGTTTATTATCATACTATATGTTGTGTTTGCGGGTGTAAAATAATGGATGATTGTAGATTACTATTCATTTATTCATAAACTGTTAACAACATTCAGCCTTATTCATAGTCGTATTTAGTGGCTACTAGCACACCACTAACATCCCGCTAAAGAAATTCGTATTCATAGTCCGATTTAGTGGCAACTAAGATCGTGTTAGTGGCCATTCAATTTCTCAGTGGCGTTACAACGGGTGTTTAAGTTACTTTTAAACATAACCTAAAACGTCGAGCGCGCGAAATCGAACGTTCACTGCATCTCTGGTGTTTTTTTATTGTGTAAAGTTTATAAAAGTTTATTGTATCTTCCTAATTTGTAAAATATGGAAAAATTTCTTGATGTAAGTATATATTTTGGCTGCAGTATGTGCAGAATAATTAATCAATTAATATAAATTTCCTCTAGGAAAAAAGACCTCGGTCACAAAATTGGGACAACTATGAAAAATATTTATTTATGGAATTTTTAAAACACGAGATTCCCATTATTGAAAATAAAAGAAAACATACATACTTAAATAGGGACAAATGCTTGGGAACGCATTTGCAACAGAATGGAGGCCCATGGTATGTATGAGATTGCATACATTTCATTAAGATGATTCATTCATAAATGTTTTATATATCGGACAATCTATATGCGGATATTTGATTGATTTTGTAGTGCAATAAATACAATAATGCAGTATATCAGTTGCAGTATTCAAAATGTTAATCGATGTAAAATACATTCTATGATAGGTAACCAGAGAGATATAAAACGGCTGAAGGAGCAATGGCAGCGAATGAAACTACAGGCAAAGAGGTCGATAGGAATATATCGAAAGCAGTGCAATTTAACTGGAGGAGGTCCACCTCCAGATGAACCATCTGAAATTGATTGGAAGATAAAGGACCTTCTTCCACATGAATTTACAGAAGACACCTCTGGATACGATAATGATGTCACATGCAATGTAAGTAATTTTTACTTGTATTGCAATAAATATCTAAAAGCTTTTTTCTAGATACAGACTGATACTGAATCGGAGTCGACTCAAATATCCAAAAATGTGAGTCAAATTAAAATTACCCAAAGTTTTTCTTCAAATATATTGTTTTCTCAGGTGACTCTTGGTGAAGAAAATTTTGAACCGTTCGCCTCATCTTCTACTGGTTGCAGTAATGTAAGTTCTTTGCATTTTAGTTGAAATATTACACTTGTTTTATCTATATCATGTACATTTAACTGTTTTAAATGAAACTGTTTCTAGATAATTCCACAATATATTGATAAAATGTTAAAAATTCTAAGAAATTTGACAATTTTTAACATTTTATCAATATATTGTGAAAATATCTAGAAACAGTAAGTTTTATTTAAAACAGTAATATGAGTAGATGCTACGAAGTAAGGGTCGAGACAAAATATGTACATATAAATTACACACACTCATTTTGGTCTTTTTCAAACGCAAAACAATTAGATATTCCTCAATCCAATTTAAATTTTTTATATATTAGGATATTGTGCTAGTGGTAACCAACACTGAAAATTGTCTGGAAGAAAAAGATTGTACTGAGGACGACTTCACAATAGAAAACATTTCAGAAGAACCACCTGCTGTTCCGAGAACAACGAAACGTGCTGCTATAAAAAAAATAACAGCATACGAAGAAAAATTATATGAGTTGAATGAAAAGCGAATGAAATTACACATTGAGCAAGCAAGAGAAATGAATCAGATGAGAATGAAGAATGAGAGGGCACATTTGAAAGATGCGAAAACGTTGCATGAATTGAAAGTGGCAAATGAGAAAGAATACCGTACTGAACGAATGAAATTGTTGAGAGACAGAACAGAATGAATGATTGTATGAATAAATAAAAATCAGTAGATATAAGTAGTGAATATGTTTTCAAATAAATGTAAATAAATCCATAAAATGTTTATATTTGTTTAATTAATATTATATATCATACATCAATTATTATTAAAATATCTTCTAATGTAATTTTGCCGGAATACATTTCCCACAGCAACTTCTTCATTGTTATAAACATTATTTTGTTCGTCTTCAACATATTGCTCTTCCTCTTCTGCTTCTTGGCCTAAAAGCACATTTTGAAGAACAATTTGAATTTAAGGAGTCTTATACTTACCTCTATTTTGCAGTCTATCATTTGTTAAAATGTTATGAATAATTGCAACTGCAACTATAGCTGCCGTTGTTGTGTCCAAATTTATGTTCTTCCCATTAAAAAAAAACATCTAAACTTATTTTTCATGACACCGAACACCCGTTCAATAATATTTCGGGTACATATGTGTGCCCCATTATATCTTTCCTCTGCATCGTTTCTTGGATTCAATAATGGCGTTAACAAATACCTTGAACAGGCATAGCCATTATCTCCTACCAAAATTCCATCAATTTCCCCGTTCTAAAATAAACACTATTTAATTTTAATAATAACTTTTTCTGTAGACACTACCTCAAATTTTCTTCCTCTCCATCTTGTTACAACATCCCGTATTCTGCCTTTGGCATCACAAACCACCTGTTTTTATATATATAGTTAATAATTTGCAAAATAATATATAAAATATGTAAATAGAAATATATTTTTTATTTTACCTGAACATTTAATGAATAATATCCCTTCCTATTTATATACATTAATGGATTTTCACCACCAGGATTTTTTATTTTGATTGGAAATTGGGCATCCACGATTATTATGCACAGTTAGCTGATCTCTAGCCAAATCTATTATAGTGTTGGCCACTTCTTTCCTCATACGGTATTTTGTATAAAACTGTTTATCGCTATAAACAACCAGAGGATTTTGCCTTTCCAAATAAACTTTTGGATTTCTAATTAGAACATTTACTGGTTCTTCAGCTTCTTGCACCTCTGCATATACATCTATTGCGTCATCCATATTCCTAAATTAATATGTTGAACCAATATATTCCTGATTTTAATTTATTTACTTACCTTTTAATAATTAAAAATAATATAATTTGTATAAATAACACTTATTGATATAAATTAGAATTGTTCTCAACAGAAGCGTATGCCACAATAAAAACAATAAACATAACTAACATTTCCCAATATAGAATAAAGTTTTAAACTGCGCATAATTCAGAAAGTTATTTCCGTAGTTGCCACATTCATTTTTCTGCTACCACTATTTTAACTAGTGGGAAAGAAATACGCGACTATGAATACGAAACGTTAGTGGCTTGTTAGTATGATGTTGATGACCACTAACTAGTTGTGTTTTAACATAATTTTAAGGAGGCGACTATGAATAAGGCTGATTATTTTTAACGCTTTCAGAAGTGGTACTTGTCAGTGGTAATTGCCAACTCCTCGGGTTGAATTACGTTCGTAAACATAAGAACATAACACTATATATTTTGCAGAAAATATGGCACATATTAGTGTTACTCCAGGAGCCTCTCAAATGAAAATAAACTTCGTTATTTAGAGAAATTAAGATTAATGGGTGGACAAGATCCTTATACACTAGAAAAAAAAGTTGATACTGTCACTAGATGAATTACCATGAATTACGACCACAGTATTAACAGACTTTCTATTTTTCGAGTGTGTCTTTTTACCCAAAAAGAAATTCGTGCATACAAAAGCCTTGATGCATTTGCTCAGGTGGCAGCGTGTTGGATGAAAGATATCAAGGCAATAAAAATTGATACTTGTTACTGTGTTTTAGGCAAGGTAAGAAAATTATGATAATACTTGAGAAAAAATATTAATATTCCATTAAATGTTGTAGGTTATGCATTCACAGAAAATAAATGAAGCATCTCTAAAGGTGTGAATAACATTTTCAGGAAAGGGGGAAATTTAAGCAAGTCACTGCAACTGTGTAGCAGGATTAGGAGAGGCTGCACCCATGTTGCTGTAATTCTTTCACCCTAGAATATGCAGGCAAAGAACAGAAGTCTGTTACATATGTTCTTGCATATTGGATAGGGCCAAAATTTAAAAACGCATTTTTTAAGAAAATTTTAGATACAAATTTTTCAGCAAAAGTAACGCAAGATGCACCACCTCCAAAAAAGTCAAGATCCAATTTGAAATTTTTTTGAAAGGGTATAAAACCGATGGTGGTATTTCTGTTCTCAACTTATTCTTCGAGGATGTTGTTAATAACTCTGATATCAATAGTTTTAACTGATTTATTAAAAGTCCCAGTCAGAGACTTGAGACTAGCAGAACTTAAAGATGTTGCTAGTTCTATTACTCTATTTCTTAATGAAGAACAAATAAAAAAATTTAAATAGATACTCGAAAACAATCCCGAAATAAGTAATGGTCGTATTACAGCTTCTAATTTTAAAAGTATTTGCCATACAAAAATAGATACACCTTCTATTTCATTAAAGAAGAAAATTTGCTATCCACGCCTATATGAATGGACATTTAAAGCAGGTAAATTTTTTCGAATGATTGAAGTGAACATAATAATATTAGTTAATCTCTTAGAAGTTTATGGATGTGAGCATGAGAAATTACCACAAATCCATTCATCTTGATTGTGCAGTTACAAAATGTGGATTATTTCTCAATGAAAAATATCCATATTTTGCTGCTACACCTGATGGTATTTTGAACTGTGATGTTTGTGATATCGGCCGTGTGGAAGTAAAGTGCCCATATTGTGCTAGAGACAGTTCAATTAGTGAATTGATAGAAACAAAAAAACCTGCTTGAGCACGGATGGTACAACTATATTAGACCGCAAACACCAATATTTTTACCAAATTCTAATGGCATTGAATAAATTAGATTTCTGTTTCTTTGTTCTTTGGAGCAAAAAAGATATTTATTTCGAACTGGTGAAATTTGACATAACTTTTTGGCAATAAAAAAGTGATATTGCCCTCAAATTTAATCGTCAGGTAGTTAGGTGAACTATTAGCAACATATTTCACTCCTCCAAAGAAAACAGATTTTAATGAACTATCAACAAATAGAGTAGAGAAGGAAGTAATAACAATTGAGAATATGGAAATTAATCTATATGATGTTTGTGTTTTCTTTTATTGAAAGCATACATCTACTTATGATTATTACTCAGAGATTTGGTGTCATTACCGACAACCTTGTGAATGGTGTTGTGTTCTAATAAACATTGTATTGTAAAGTGGTATCATGCCAAATGTTTAGATCTTAAAAGAATTCCTGAAGGAAAATGTCTATGTAGTCTATGTAAATGAAAATATAAAAAAAGATTGTGTTATAATTTGTCCAAAGTAACTAACAAAATCATTACTAATTATGTGTTTATTGTGGTAGTAGTAAATGTAAATTATTGGCTACATATAATCATTATTTTTCAATTATTGATGGGCAAATATTGAATAAAGCACTACAAACTGTTAATACTTGATCTGAAACTGCAACATCTTCACTTTTTTTTGGGCTCAAAACATATGTATCATATATCATACAGAATTCTGTATTTCTGACGAAGAACTATAATCACCCGTTCTACATGTATCCTGAAAAAATATATCATTTCATATATTCTAGCAATAAAATGTTTTGAATTCATTTACCTTATTGCCAAATTTCTTGTTCGTTCTATATCCTGAGGGTCATGCTGTCTTTTTCCTTTTAAAAACGTTGCATTAATGACCTTAGCCAAATGCAGTCCCACCAGTTCTTCAATTGAAAATCCTCGATCAGCTAACACTACATCATCTGTATTTAAATGTTCTAGAACACCACAATTTTCTATAAGTGCGTTATCACTTATCCTCCCACCATATGATTGTGAGATAGAGGAAATTGATCCAGCAGGTGTAATTCCAATCAGAACTTTAACTGTATTGTGGTGTTTGTAATTAGATCAAGTTGTGCTTTGGGATTCTAAATTTTCAGACGTTTCAATTCTGATTTCAAAGCAATCTATAGCGTAAATGTACCAAATTCCGACACCTTAAGAGGAACTAAACTTTATGATGGAAAAATAAGGTATGTGCCCCGTCAAATAAAATGTTATAAAGCAAAATTAGTACCAATGCTTTATTGAAATGAAATTTAGAAGATTTATAAATATATTCATAAATTTTGTCATTAAATCGCTAAATAAAAATGCAAAACGTCACGAAATGGCAGTTGTACAGAATTACAACCAAATATTGCCATTGAAGTTAATTCCGACTTTTACAGTGCCTAATTCCGCCCTCAGTACCTATCTAATTGCGATCAGAATGAAACATTTTCCGTATTAGTGGGTATATATTATCAATCTTAATACGTTTGGATTATCTAGTTAATTGAAAAATTGACTCTGTTATTAAAAAACGCATTTAATAATTAAGAGGACAATAAACAAAAATTTAAAATAACGAAATAATTTACAGGTAATTTAACTTTTTAAAGAAGTAATTTCGGGAACATTGTACTGGCCCCGTTTCTTGATCGAAATGCAATTTTGCATACAATGTTTACTTTCCTGGTATACAAGGATATCTTGTTTTTCTGGCCATTTCCAAATTTAATCCACAAATTGCCATAGCCTTAACTTTGGTTCCTCTTCGGTTATTTCGATTATGCTCCCCGGGTATTATTCTTCCTCATATGAAACCACGACAAAATCAACTGCGTATGGTAGATGTTGATTTCTTTTTCATCATTTAGGTATAGTATCAGAAAAATGAAATTCTTCGTTTACGTTGGAAATGTTAACATTATCTTTACTGACAGGCTTTTTGTTGTTGTAGACTTAACATCCGATAACTTCCTTTTTACTTTGTTCAACTTACGTTCTGCTTTTTCTTCTTTTCGTTTTCCATTCTTCTTTGATATTCCAAAAATTCGTCACTTATGGCTACAGTAGGAGTAATTTTCTTTTTAGTAGAGAATTTCGTCTTATTTTCACCTTTACTAATATCTTCCGGCAAAAATAAAACTGTTCTGGAAGGGGTGGGTAATTTGTTTCCTACAATATTTTTTTCAGGACTTTCAAAATCGGGAACGACCTGTAATATTCGTGGAATTGGTTTGTCACTTACCGATGTAACTAAATATTCTGTATTACTGTCATTCAAAATGTCATTGGAAAAAATAATTTCCGTATTGTTTATAGCAGTTCGTATGTCGACTTCTTCATCTTCATTTAATCCTTCAATATTCTCCAGCAACATGGTATTAAGCTGAACATTATTAGCCAAATTCGTTAAATCCATATTAGTTAAATTGTTATTCAGTGTCGTGTATTATGAGCTGATGAGTCTTCTAGTACATCTAATACAGTATTTTAAGATAATATTATAGATAGTGGCTTTTTGTTTTCAATTATAACAGATTGTTGTTGTTCTAAATTAACCCTTTTACTTTGGGTTAATTAGAGGGAATGTAGTTTCTTTGTTGTAAATACGATGCACTCGAAGGACCAAATGATTATTTTTCACGTTAGGAATATGATGTAATGAAACACTTATGTCACTTAGGTTTTATATTATCAGGAAGTTATAATTTATTTATTTTGCGTCGACAATTAAGACTTCACTTATTATTTTCGCGATAAAAGAGAGTATTTTGCACATACTTCGGTGATTTATTAAATGATTAAAGCTTACGGACACATGGTTGTTCCCCGTATCAACACGCCGGGTGATTTTACGACGTGAGGTACCTTGTTGTACCACGTTGTACGATGAAGAGAGGGTGAATGTAGGTTATATGTCGTATTTATATGTATGATGACGTAGGGTCCACTTGGTCGGGTCTAACCAATGGGATACGAGTATTTGAAAACGTAACGTTCGAGCAACAAGTGAATTTGGCAGTTATGAAGATGTTTTTTTTGGGGTTTTCAACGGTTTCGTAGATACAGATAACAGAGTTTGGAAGAGAGTTTTTATGAAGAGATAAGATGTCGGGGACTTTGATATATTCAGTAGAATTTCAGAAAACGATATTTATCTGTTTTTCTTAGGTGTTAGTATACAGGGGCAGTTGAAATAAAATCACGGGAGAATTTGGTAATTAAAAACCAAATGCGAACATATTGGGGGCGCGGGAAGAATGAAAGAGAGGTGAGAGATGGCTGCTCTCAGACATCGAATGCTGATGTTAGTGAAAGGGTATGGAGCGTGAGTGTGTGTGTATTGATGCAGGTTTGTGAATGAAAGTGAATAATTTTGAGAGTAACTATGTAAATAGGTGTATAGGGGTTGTAAAGTAACCTAATGTCGGTGTCAGAGTGTTGTAAGGACTCTAACGTCATGAATGAATAAGATTTGAGGCTAGAGCGTTGTAAGGACTCTAACGTCATGAATGTGACGAATGAATAAGATTTGAGGTTAGAGTGTTGTAAGGACTCTAACGTCATGAATGTAACGATTGAATAAGATTTGAGGTTAGAGTGTTGTAAGGACTCTAGCGTCATGAATGTAACGAATGAATAAGATTTGAGGTTAGAGTGTTGTGAGGACTCTAACGTCATGAATGTAACGAATGAATAGGATTTGAGGTTAGAGTTTTGTAAGGACTCTAACGTCATGAATGTAACGAATGAATAAGATTTGAGGTTAGAGTGTTGTAAGGACTCTAACGTCATGAGTGTAATTAATGAGTAAGAGTTGAGGTTAGAGTGTTGTAAGGACTCTAACGTCATGTATGTAACGAATGAATAAGATTTGAGGTTAGAGTGTTGTAAGGACTCTAACGTCATGAATGTAACGAATGAATAAGAGTTGAGGTTAGAGTGTTGTAAGGACTCTAACGTCATGTATGTAACGAATGAATAAGATTTGAGGTTAGAGTGTTGCAAGGACTCTAACGTCATGTATGTAACGAATGAATAAGATTTGAGGTTAGAGTGTTGTAAGGACTCTAACGTCATGAATGTAACAATGAACAAGAGGCCTAGATGCATTCTAGTTCTTGTTTGGTAAGGGCACGAATGTAAGCAATATACTCTAGAAATGGACTAGAGTTGTAAACGATAAGAATGTAAGCAATATACTCTAGAAATGGACTAGAGTTGTAAACGACAAGAGTGTAAGCAATATACTCTAGAAATGGACTATAGTTGTAAACGATAAGAATGTAAGCAATATACTCTAGAAATGGACTAGAGTTGTAAACGATAAGAGTGTAAGCAATATACTCTAGAAATGGACTAGAGTTGTAAACGATGAGTGTAAGATATATACTCTAGAAATGGACTAGAGTTGTAACCGATAAGAAGATAATAATACCTTTGTCCAGGTATTCACATAAAAGAATAATACCTTTGTCCAGGTATTCACATGAAAGAATAATACCTTTGTCCAGGTATTCACATAAAAGAATAATACCTTTGTCCAGGTATTCACAGAAAAGAATAATACCTTTGTCCAGGTATTCACATGAAAGACTAAGTAAATGAAGTAATGAACGAGAATGTTTACGTCGATTCTAGTTCGACAAGTGTGGTACCAGTTTGTTTTACGAGTAACGGTCCAGGAATCTCGGACTTCCCAGTGTTTAGTGAGATAATGAGAGAAACGAAAGAGAATGTTTAAGTCGATTCTATTTCGACAAGTGTGGTACCAGTTTGTTTTACGAGTAACGGTCCAGGAACCTCGGACATATATAAACAAAAAGGGGGGCCAAGTTGTGAAGGGGTGTGAAATTCCATGAGAGAGCATGGAAAGCTCATGTGGGTGTTTTTCCGGGTTTTTATTGTATCAGAATGAATGGTGCTGGGTAAGAAAGGGAACGTTTTTCTTCGGAGAACGTGGAAACTCCAATGTAGCTTGCGCTACTCCCTTTCTACGCGGAGGAATGACTTGTATAGTGAGGGTGATTGTAAGAGTGTATGCTCATGAGACTAGAGCAAGTACAAATGCGTGCAACAACAAGTGAGTAAGAGTAAATATGAATGAATGTGAATGCAAATGTAAATACGAGTATGTACGAATAAGTGTAAAAGTATTATGAATGTGAGCTTTGAGTGCCAATATGAGTATGCGTATAAGTATGATTAAGGTGCAATTGTATGCTAGTGCAAGTAATAATGTAAGTGTGAGTTAGCATAAAAGTAAATGTAAGGTAGTGACCACGAATGTTTAAGTATGATGAGAGTTTTGTCCAACTCTTTTGAGATTGTTTTTATAAATGTTTTATGATTATTGATGTTTGTGTTAAGGGGACCCGACTCTTTTGCGGGTAAGAATTAGTTTTTAAGATGTTTTAATTAATGTAAAGGAGAGTTATTTTTGTTCTCGTCAAGAAAAGGAGGGTAAGATATGTATATTGTTTTTGTCAAGTTGTTTTAAAATTCAAAGTGTCGTCAATGTAATTTTTTAAGTGATATATGAGTAAGGGGGGATGCCGTTTTCTTCTAAACGTCACCCAAGTGTTTATATTATCCAAGTATCATATTCTTCTTTTTAACCAAGTATCTTAATCTTTTGAACCAAGTATCTTCTCCTTCAACCAAGTATCTTCTCCTTCAACCAAGTATCTTCTTTTTCAACCAAGTATCATCTTTTTCAACCAAGTATCATCTTCTTTCCAACCAAGTATTTTCTCCTTCAACTAAGTATCTTCATCTTTTCAACCAAGTATCTTCATCTTTTCCACCAAGTATCATCTTCTTTTTAACCAAGTTTCTTCATCTTTTCAACCAAGTATCATCTTCTTTTCAACCAAGTATCTTCTTCTTTTCAACCAAGTATCTTCTTCTTCATTTCAATACCTTTATCCAGGTATTCACATACGAGTAATGTTCATGTCAAAGTGTCTAAGCTTTTATAATCGTCCAGGGTTTTAAATGTTAAAGTATTTGTTTCTCAATGTCTAAGTATAAGTTTAAGTTTTGCACAAAGTTTTTTGTTTTTCTTAAGTGTCAAGTATATAAGTATCACTGTCCTCTTCCAGAGGACTAAAGGATTTGTTTTCTTGACGAGAAAGAGTTTAAGCAATGAGAGAGTGCTATCCTGCACTGAAAGAGCGTTGAGTATGAAAGCGAATCGTCTATTCGAGTGTAAGTGTTGGTTTGCAATTTATTTATTTACGAGTTAAGAGTGTTTTGTGAATTAAGAATGTTTTTGAGGGTAAGTTGTGATTTGAAAGTGGTGTGGTCACACCAAAAGAATGAGTATAATGAGTATGAGAGAGGTTATCCGTAAGGTATTGTGAATGAGTCTTGTCCAGAACAGTACGTTTCTTGACGATAATATTCTGGAGATTGTTGCATTGGTGGTGAGTGGTTAGGGTTTGTGTTCAAAGGTCTCAATGATGGGTTTTGTTTGTGGGTGTGAGGGAAGTGAAGTAAAGTGTGGTGCTTGTTTCTGCAAATGGCACAAACACCGGTAGACGAGCAATGGGCGAATGTGTGTCTGAAACCCAGACATGCTGTGCACATTTTGTTATTTATTATATATTTTTTGCGGTCAAGTATAGAGAGTGTTCTGAAGTGTGGGCAAGAATAAATTTTATGACCTGCTTTGTTACAGAATGAGCATGTTGAAATGTTGATGGGGTTAGAGCTACGAGTTGTACCACAACATAGCTGAGTAAAGGTGTCCCTTTCAAGCGAGTTGGGTAACGAGTGATTAGCGAGTGAATGTTGAGTTGAAGGTTGTGTTGCGAGAGAGTGTAGGTTGCATGGTTCATTTAATATGGAATGAAAAGAATAGGCCATGGCGACGGTCGGAGTATCATTTCTCTCGACAGGTCTTGTGTCAAGGTTTTGTCTAGGGGGATAATTGTCTAAATGGAGTAACGTGTGATGTCTTTTTTGACATATGGAACATGATTGAACTGATTTACAGTTAGTAACTGTGTGTGTGGAACCTAGGCACCTGAAGCACAATTTGTTTTCTTTAATGTATTTGTTCCGATCAGGAACGGAAAGCATCCCGAATTGGGGGCATGTATAAATTTTATGGCCCGTTTCCTTGCAAAATGAGCATATTGGAGGTGGGTTTTGTTCGGGAAGCGAATGTTGATTTGAAAGTAAAGTTACTCTATTGGGTGGTGTGGTCACATTAGAAGACTGGTTACGATGATGGGATGTATCGGGTTTGGAATCTTGGGTTAACAAGTTTTCCAAGACCGTACATTTTCTTTCCAAGAAATCAAAAAAGGTATCACTAGCAATTAAATTTTGATCAGTTTCTTTTTCTTCAAGAGATCTTTTTGTATTATAATCTAATTTTGTTTTTAATGTGTGAACGATTAGTGCATCAAATAACTCTTCCTTATTGATATTTAGATTTAACAATGACTTTACTATAGATCTAGCTTCGGACGTGAATGTTCTTAATTGTTGGGCAGTACAATTTGAGATTTTATTACAGGCTGTCAAACGGTTAAAATGTGCAGTAACAATCTGCCGTGTATTATTATATTTAGAATTCAGTAAATCCAACGCTACATCAAAATTGGTTTCATTTACCGATAATTGAGAAATTAAATTGAGCGGGTCACCTTTCAAGTATGATTTCAAATAGTAGAATTTTTCAGTTTTGGATGTAAGCCGGGTGTTATTTACTATTAGTGCATTAAAAAGATCTATAAAGGCAGTGTATTTAGTGCTATCTCCTGAGAAAATCGGTATTTCTATGGAAGTTAATCTAATGTGAGTTTCACTCTGAGAATGTACAAGTAATTGGTTAGGTTGATTGAATTTAGGGTTTAATTTTTCGAAAGCATTTTGTAGCTTGCAGTGTAATGAGTAATATTTTTCATCAATCTGACTTCTATCATCGAATTCTACTTCAGTATCTACGGCTATGGTTTCAATTTGGTCTTGAATCTCGGAGTATTTAGAGTAATATTTTTCTAAGTTGACTATTCGGGATTTGAAAGCATACTTGTCTGACTCGTCCAGATTGTTATGGAACCAGTTGTAAATGCGAGTAATTGCTGCTTTGCAACTAGCTCGTTGCGTCTTTAATGAATCCATTTTGTAAATGATGTATTAATTATATGGTTAACATGAAATGTGAATGAATAGCTATGTTTGAACAATGCTTAATTTGTATTAGCGTAACATATTTTGCTACCAGCCGTGCCTGTTCAGTTTTCTACGGCTCGTTGCAAGTTAAAATGACACTGTAACTGTACCTGGTTTTCTCACACACCAATACCGACTAGTGTTATTATGGTTCCATGACAATCTTAATATGTAATTATTTAAGACACACTGTACAATGAATGTATGTTATATACAAATATGAAATTACTTTGTCAATTAGCGTTATTATAATCAAACACATCCAGGTGTAATTATTTAAATCCCAATGTCTCATGTAAATTTCAAAAGTTCAATAATCAAATACAGAGTATGAATGTATGTTTTATAAGAAATATCAACGATGTTATTGTAATTAATCAATATTCAAGTGTAATTATTTAAGTCACACTGTATAATATAAATATAAATGTTTATGTTGCATGAAAAATATATCAAAAACTTTCATTATAAATCCAAATTAATATTAAGGTGAAATTATTTAAATCACACTGTATAATATAAATGTTTATATTGCATAAAAAATATCAAAGACTTTTATTATAAATCCAAATTAATATTAAGGTGAAATTATTTAAACCACACTGTATAATATAAATGTTTATGTTGCATAAAAAATATCAATGACTTTTATTAGCTCCAAGGCAATGTTAATTATTTTGAAAGTGTTTGAGTGCAGACTCTCGTCTCCCACTGTATGTTACATTTCTTTAATAAGCTGATATACGAAAACTTTCTCATACATAAATACCTTCTCGTTCGTTTGTTTTTGTCCTGTACCGGCAACTAGATTTCAGCTCCAACTCACGGATATTTACCCAGGCAGGTCTACTGGCCTCTAATACAGGTGGGACGTGTTAATTCCTATTTTGTGGACTCCATTGCTTTTGTTCTAATCCGGCTTCGAATCAGGACCATGTTCTAAATTAACCCTTTTACTTTGGGTTAATTAGAGGGAATGTAGTTTCTTTGTTGTAAATACGATGCACTCGAAGGGCCAAATGGGTATTTTTCACGTTAGGAATATGATGTAATGAAACACTTATGTCACTTAGGTTTTATATTATCAGGAAGTTATAATTTATTTATTTTGCGTCGACAATTAAGACTTCACTTATTATTTTCGCGATAAAAGAGAGTATTTTGCACATACTTCGGTGATTTATTAAATGATTAAAGCTTACGGACACATGGTTGTTCCCCGTATCAACACGCCGGGTGATTTTACGACGTGAGGTACCTTGTTGTACCACGTTGTACGATGAAGAGAGGGTGAATGTAGGTTATATGTCGTATTTATATGTCTGATGACGTAGGGTCCACTTGGTAGGGTCTAACCAATGGGATACGACTATTTTAAAACGTAACGTTCGAACAACAAGTGAATTTGGCAGTTATGAAGATTTTTTTTTGGAGTTTTCAACGGTTTCGTAGATACAGATAACAGAGTTTGGAAGAGAGTTTTTATGAAGAGATAAGATGTCGGGGACTTTGATATATTCAGTAGAATTTCAGAAAACGATATTTATCTGTTTTTCTTAGGTGTTAGTAAATTTAAATGACTTTTTTAGTGAAGTAAAGAAATATTAACTGTTGAAATTAAGGATATATTTAGTTATCTGTTTTGAGCATAATATTCGAAAGGTAGTATACAGGGGCAGTTGAAATAAAATCACGGGAGAATTTAGTAATTAAAAACCAAATTCGAACAGTTGTTGAATTTGGTTATTTATTGATTAAGTATACTCAACAAAAACTTCTGCGCAAAATTGTTGTTGGTTCTCCTGTTCGGTGTGCATTCTTGGGCAATTTTCTATGGTTTTCCGAAAATTGTACAATGCTTAATTTAATTCAGCTGACCAATTTTCTAGAGATAATTTGAATTGTTTTAAGATATCTGAATCTATTCTATTCTCGAACTCTTGAAGAAAATTTTTGTCTTTTTCACAGCAGCACTCTTGCGTTTGTTTTTGAGGCATCATAAAATTAGGCTTAAGTTTAGGTTTTGACATTACTTCGCTGAAATTTACCCTATTAACGTCAAAAAGGCAAAGACCGCAAGATTCAAACCTTTTTTTTATCATGGATGCGGTAACACGTTTATCGATACAGGTTTTCAACAAGGGTGCGAAATCTTCTCGTTTTAATTTTTGGTCTGGATTTTGTAAACGTCAGTTGTGAACTGTGTCCTTCCAAGAATTATTTAAAGGCTTAAATATAGCAACATCAAGTGGCTGAAGAACTTGCATGGAATTTGGTAGTAGAGCTGTTAAAACTATATTATCCCTTTTACAAACTTCTATCAACGGAAAACTTAAATGTGACCGTCTAAGAATAATATAATTGAAACAGTGACTTCATTTTTCTTGAACCAAATGAAAAATACATTTGTAATGAATTCGTAAAATCCTTGACTGGTCATCCAGCCAGAATCTGAACGTCCAAGTCCCCATTTAGATGGTATTTTGGAAACTACTCTGGGTGACATTCGCTTATAGGGAAATTAAACCAAGCAGCACCAGATTTCTCCATTAGCTCTGATAGTTAATAGAACGGTTAGAATCTCCTTATCATCGTTAGCTATTCGGTTGCAAACCTTCTTAGATCCTATTCGCACAATGACTTGCTTTTTTTTCGGAGCTAAATAGAACCCAGACTCGTCACAATTGAATACTCGTAAAGGATATTTCAAATTAACTTGAAGCTACTATTCTCCTAAATAAGTTTCCACTCTTTTAAACCAGTCTCGAATGGCTTCTTCTGATACGTCACAGCTAGGTTTAGTCATATGTTGGGATACCCTTTGGGATGTCTAGTGAGAATCCTTCGTACCAGTGACGTCCGGGCTTGCCATTATTGAAAGAATTTGGCCGATTTAATTTTTTTATTAACTCACTAACACTGTCAATGAGTTGAGTTTTTGTGCATGGAAATCCTACGTTCCATAGATATATTCTCCAATTTACCATAAATTGTTCTTCTTCGGCAGTAACACTGTAGGAGCACCTGCGCTTTCTCCTTTACATTTTTTATTAATTCTGTCCACTAAAGTCTTGTTGGGTACACCAAATTGTTCAGAAGCTTTTTTGTAACTCATACCGTTTCTAACGGCATGTAATGCTTCTTGTAAAGTATCGCAGTTATATTACTTTTCCGCCCAACCTAGTATGGTTTACCCCAAAAAAAGTTGGACTTTTGAAAACATTTGTTGAGTTATTTTTACGTTTTTCATTAAAAACATCACGATAAAACAGTTTTTAGAAAAAAAAATCCTGTGTATATGTCGTCGCCGTTGTCGTCTGCCGATTTTCGTTACATGTCTTGTTAGCACGATACGGCCTCCGGGGGGCTACAAGTCACCAATTTTATGATTGAATATTGTTCAGGACATCTCATAAATGAACCCTATTGATTTTCAGCTCACCAAGGCCAGTACAGGCTATAGTACTTTAAGTACAACATTTTTGTAGAAATTTCAGTTTGTTAGCACGATACAGCCTCCGGAGTATATACAAGTGACCAATTTTATGAATGGATATTATTCGAGGCGCCTCAAAGACGAACCATATTGATATTCAGCGCACTTAAGCGAGTACAAACAGTGCTATGGTACTTGATGTACCAAATTTAGGTCATTTTTGGAGAATTTTCAGATTTTAGGACGATACAGCCTCCAGAGTGTATACAAGTGACCAATTTTATGATTGAATATTATTCAAGGCGTCCTATAGATGAATTTTGTTGATTTTAATCTCACCAGAGCTAGTACAACGGGTGATATGGTACCTGAAGTGCCAAATTCTTGGACCGTTTTGGAGAAATTTCGGGTCGTTATCACGAAGCAGCCTGCAGAGTGTATACAAGTAACCAATTTTATAATTGCATATTTTTCAAGATACCTCACAGATGTACAATATTGATTGACTAGAGCGGGTCCTATAAATCCAGATATACTACATTTTTGGTTATTTTTGGAGAAATTTCGGTTTGTTAGCATCTCACAAATGCGGAAAAGTTAGTTTTACTCTTTAAAACCGTTTATTTTATATTTATTTTTCTTTCCATGTTTAAGTTATCTAAAAAGAAAAAAAATAACGGTTTTAAAGATTAAAACTAACTTTTCCGCATCTGTGGCCCTGAATAATATTCTATCATGAATTTGTCTCTTGTGTACACTTCGGGGGATGTATCGTGCTAACAAACCGAAATTTGTCGAAAAATAACCAAAAATGTAGTATATCTGGATTTATGGGACCCGCTGTACTCACTCTAGTCAGCTGAAAATCAATAGGGTACATCTGTGAAACACCTTGAACGATATTCAATCATGAAATTGGTCACTTGTATACACTCTGGAGGCTGTATCTTCTAACAAACTGAAAATTCTCCAACAATTACAAAAATTTGGTACTTCAAGTACCATAGAACCCGCTGTACTGGCTTTAGTGAGATGAATATCAATAGGATTCATCTTTGAGACGCTCTGAATAATATCCAATCATAAAATTGGTCACATGTATATACTCCGGAGGCTGTATCGTGCTAACAATCTGAAATTTCTCCAAAAATGACAAAAATATCGTACTTAAAGTACTATAGCACCTATTGTACTAGCTCTGGTGAGCTGAAAATCAATAGGGTTCATCTACGAGATGTCCTGAATAATACTCAATGATAAAATTTACTAGATTTAGACTCATTTACGCATTAATTATTTACGTTTTAAGATTTTTACATTGTAAATATGTTTCATGAAGAACGGCCGTTCAATTTAGTTATGCAAATTTTTTGTCGAATTTTCCTTGTATTTTACAGGAGATCAATCCTTTATAATCTCCTTTAATAATTAAATTTGTTAGTTGTTTATTTCGAGTTGTATTTAACCAATCTTTGCTTTAATGCCGAAGCTCATTAATTTAAATTGCTAATCGAATATCAGCGCCTTTGGCTAATACAATGGCTAACTAAAGACCTTGAGTCTAACTTTTTTATTTGTTTTGCAGTATGAGCTATTACTTCTGTTGCAGAATTGTGACCATTTTATTTCCCAATTGTGTCTCATACTCTCCTTTCTTGAGCAAATGACGTTACTCCATGGTAAACAAAGATCTTCCGATCCGGAAAGAACTGCGACTTTCGCTAGTTGATCAACTTTTTCGTTTCCAGAGATTTGAAAGTGGCCTATGACCCACATAAACGTTACAGACTTATTAAGTTGTCTTAATTCAACTAATATGCGTAATATTTTTACGATTATACTATTGCGATATATACTTCTTGCAGAGTGTCTAATGGCTGTTAAAGCTGACTGGGAATCCGAAAGAATGACAAAGTTTTGATATCGGAGATTACTGTATAAAGCCCAATATAGTGCATATATATGGCCAATAGCTCTGCAGTGAAGATTGAGCAATGACAATCTAATTTATATTGTAGTGTCGTTTCCTCGTTAGATATATATTGTAATGTTTTTCTTATTTATTTAGACAATAAACGGGTGGGGTTAATTTCAAGCACACGGTCTGGCTACTTACTAATTTATTTAAACACTGGTCACAAAAACCAGTTCCAGATAAGATAGTCTCAATCGTAAACATTTTTTTATAACTGCGTATCGGCCATAATTTTAACTATTATACCTGGCTTAGACAGGGTCGGTTTTAGGGACTATACCAGTGTGCTGTTTCGTAACATTACCCCCTCCTTAAATGGAAGTTCCTCCTGGAACTTTTGTGTAGCCGAGACTGGATGTTTGAATCGGCAACTGGCCCCATTTCTACACTTTCCGATCTTATGGAAATAGCAGGGCACCGTCTTCATCGGATACTGATAACGGGGGTCGTAACTGCAAATTAATATCTGGACACCGGTATCTCGAATGATAACCTCTACCATGTTCCTGATGATTCGCCAATCCAACTGGTTACTCGTTATCTTAGGCATAGCCAGTTTCTTCACGTTGGATTCGAACACATGGTCTCGTAGGTTTCGAAGTGCTTCCCACACATCGCGGTAGGTAGATCGATCTTGAAATTCATTTTTAGTTACCACGTAGAAGACGTACCGCGAATTATGTCAGTTTCAGTGTCTTGCCAGGGGCTGGAATCTGGTCTTCAAGTTTTTCTAATTGCCCGAACTTCTTTCGAAAGACAGTTGCCAACCCTCGTGCGTTCTTGATACGGGCGGGGATGTTGTATGCCAGTGAATAATCGTCCGGGAGAGTGAACAAATCTTGTTATTGTTCCGAAGTGACTCCATATCTAGCTTTCCCGGTACCTCCATACGCGCCCATAAATTCATCGAAGGTGGGGTCAGACACATCTCGAATAAGCTTTACTCCTTCCTCTATGTCATGGTCTCCTTCGAATGGCGCTAGTCGGTATCGGTGAACTACTTTTGGTTTTTTGTTGGGGATCTTGGTTATGCGATATAAAACATCATTGATCCTTTTCTTGATTAAGTATGGACCTTCCCAGGATTTTTGTAATTTTGGAGAAAATCCTTTTCTCCTCGCCGGGTTGTGTAACCATACTTTGTCCCCTTCTTTAAAACCGCCTTCTGTGGCCTGCGTGTCGTACCGACTTTTCATTCTGTCGCTGGCAACTTGAAGATTGGTTCGAACTAATTCATGAATATCGTCCAGCCTTCTTCTCAATTGGATCACGTAGTCTTCGCCTGCTAGATCTTCTCCAGGCCGGCAGCCAAATTCCAGGTCACAAGGAAGCCTCATTTCACGTCCAAACAGGATTTTCGCCGGTGTTTCACCCGTGGACTCATTGACAGCAGATCGATAAGCCAATGCGAATAGGCAAAGATACTGGTCCCAATCTCTCTGATGGCTGGATACTACTTTGGACAGGTATTTTCCAATAGTCCTGTTCATTCTCTCGACCATTCCATCTGACTGTGGATGTAAAGTTGTTGTCCTGGTCTTCTTCATTCCCAGCTTGTCGCAAATCTCCTGGAATAGATGGCTTTCAAAATTTCTCCCCTGGTCACTGTGGACTTCCAAGGGTACTCCATATCGGCTGATAAATTCCTTCACCAATACATCAGCGACAGTTGTGGACTCTTGGTTGGGAATAGCGTAAATTTCTACCCATTTTGTGAAGTAATCCATTACAACCAGTATGTACTTGCTACCATTTTCTGTCGTCGGAAATGGTCCAGCGATATCTAAAGCAATCCTTTCGAAAGGGCTTCCAACATTGTACTGTTTCATGGGTGCCTTTCTCTTGCGATGTGGTCCATTACTCGTAGCACAAGTCGTACATTTCTTACACCAGTCCTTCACATCGTCGGAGCTGTTCATCCAATAAAACCTTTCACGGACTCGCTGAAGGGTTTTCTTCACTCCCAGATGACCTCCCGATGGACTGTCGTGTAACTTTTTCAGTACCTCAGCTACTCTTGTTCTCGGGAGAACTAGCTGTCTTCTCAACTCAGAACCATCATCGTTTTCAAGGACTCTTTTCAACAGCCCCTCTTCCAGGACAAGGGAGTCCCACTGAGCCCAATATGCCTTGAGTGTCGGTGAAAATCTTGACACTTCTTGCCAGGTAGGTCGCCGATTTTCTTCCTTCCATTGCTGGATCATCTTCAGGTGAGGATCATTCTCCTGATCTTCTCTGATCCTGGTGGGTGACCACTCCTCGTTGACTACAGTAGTTCTTGAAACTGCAGCTTCCCTAGATTCCACCTTGTTGCAGTGGGAGCAGTCTGTTGGGCACGGCCGTCTGGACAGGGAGTCGGCATTTCGGTGACTCACACCAGCTCGATGTTCGATGTTGAAATCATACCCTTGAAGTCGTTCAATCCATCTAGCGATCTGGCCCTCGGGATTCTTGAACTGCATCAACCACTTGAGTGCTGCATGATCAGTCCGGATTAAAAACTTCCTACCATAGAGATACTGGTAAAAGTGTTCCACGGACTTCACTACTGCCAAAAGTTCTCTTCTTGTGACGCAGTAGTTTCGTTCTGGTTTGGAGAGGACTTTACTGAAATATCCCAGCACTCTTTCTTGCCCTACTTGGATCTGTGAGAGCACTCCACCAATTCCTACGTTGCTTGCGTCAGTGTCAAGAATAAAGTCTCCCTCTGGTAATGGATATCCTAATATCGGCGCCGAGGTTAAATGCCTCTTCAAAGTTTCAAAAGCCGTTTGACAGTCTTCGTCCCATTGGAAAGCTCTTGCTTCCTCTGTGAGTCGCGTTAGAGGCTTGGCAATATCTCCAAACTTCCTGATAAATCTTCTATAATACGTGCAAAGTCCAAGGAAACTCCTAATTTGATGTTTGTCGGTTGGTTGCGGCCATTGCTGAATGGAAGTAATTTTCTCTGGATCCACCGCCACTCCTTCATTGCTCACTATATGACCTAGATAGTTGACTCGGTTTTGGAACAGCTGACATTTCTTCGGGTTTAACATGAGCTGGGCAGCTTGGAGTCGTTTGAATACGTCTTCCAGATTCTTCAGATGTTCGTCAAATGTCTTCCCCAGTACTACGATGTCGTCCAAATAGACCAGGCATGTCTTCCAAGACAGCCCTCTCAAGACATTTTCCATAAGCCTTTCAAATGTCGCAGGCGCATTACAGAGCCCGAATGGCATGACGTTGAATTGCCATAATCCAGATCCGGTGGTAAAAGCAGTCTTCTGGGTCCATTTCCACTTGCCAATAACCAGACTTCAGGTCCAGGGTGGAAAACAGTTTGCTGCCGGCCAAAGTGTCTAGCGTATCGTCAATTCGAGGCAGGGGATAGCTATCTTTCTTCGTCACGTTGTTAAGCTGGCGATAATCCACGCAGAATCTCGTAGTTCCATCCTTTTTCTTGACGAGCACTACTGGAGACACCCATGGACTAGTAGATGGTTCTATTATTTTTTCTTCTGCCATCTCTTGAATTATTCTTTCAGCTTCCTCTCTCTTCGCTTGTGGAAGTCTTCGAGCTGATTGTCTAATTGGCTTAGCATTACCAGTATCGATTCTGTATTTGACCACTGATGTTCTGCCTGTCTTTCCTCCTTTTGGTACGAATAAGTCTCGATACTGCAAGAGAAATTCTCTCATTCTCTTCTTTTCAGCTCGATCCAAAGATTGGCCAGCTACTGATAACATTTGTTCGAATCTGGCATTGGAATTGTCAGTGGTCGTTGTTTGACGAACTATAGACGTCACTGGTACGCAGGATCCAATCTTAGTTTCCTTCTTGATGGTAATTGGGTAATCATTCATGTTTATCACACGTACTGAGATCTCTTTCGCCGATGTAACCAATCCTTTTCCAATTAGTACTCCTTTGCCAACTTCTTCGTCGTGGTTCCTTGGCTCTATCATAACCGGTGTACCTTCCTCCATGATTCCCTGTAGCCGTGCAACTATCATGGTTTCGCTTCGTGCAGGTAGAACGGTATCTTCCTGTACAGCTGCCAACACCAACAATCCTAACAGGGAAGTGATCAGAGCCATATGTGTCCGATAAAACGGACCACATAAATGGAGAACACAATTTTGAAGATAAAATAGTCAGATCTACAGCAGATTTAGCTTGTACTGGAGAAGAAATTCTTGTGGCACAACCGTCATTAGCTACAGCTAAAGCAGGAAAATAATCTAACGCTTCAACTAGTATATTACCATCTGTCGAGCACGTCTCCGAACCCCAGATTTCGTGATGAGCGTTAAAATCACCACCGATGATACACTCGTGCTTAATCTGGTTAAATAAATTGATATAATCTTGTACAGTTGCTTTAGTTGTCGAAGGTTTGTACAAACTTATAATTGTCAATTTTTCATCACCACTAGTAATGTTAATACCACATACTTCTATTTTGGGATTAAAGTTATTAACAAATTCAATAATTTCATATTTAATTGAGTTTGATATGAATATAGCCACACCACCATGTCCTTTGTTTCTATCTTTTGTTATTATATTAAAATTTTGAAACCTTTTGACATCCGCTGGTTTATACCAGGTTTCGGATATCAGAGCAATATCAAAATTGTCTTCAACATTAAGTTGTGTTAACGAAAATTTATTGGAGTTTAAAGATCTGGCATTCCACTGAACTATTTTCAAGCTAGTATTGACCATTGTTAGTTGAATAAACTATCGACAATATTTTTAATTTTACTTTCAATATCATTTTCGTTAAATCTTAACTTATTATTGATTGCACATGAAGAAGATTGAGGCATGTCTCGTATAAAATTTTCAAGCATGGTTTTTATTTTGGAGCTAAGTTGATAGGCAAATTTATCAAAATCACTTTCAGTATTCTTTTGACTAAACTGGAATACAGAACCTGCACAAAATGTATTCTCTACGAATGAGAGGGAAGTCAGATAGAGTATTATTACTTTTTCGCTTTTTACGAGGATTTGAGATAATTTCCGGAGTAGGTGAGGTTGGACTATTTCCTTTTAGAGGATTGCTAGAGTAACAATTTTGATAACTGGAAGGTTTTAGAGTGGGAAAATCAACTTCTGAATTAGCTAGTGGAGCAAATCTATTTTTTTGGATAATGCTAGTGTAGCTGGGATTATCGACTACTTTTTCAGCCTCTTTAAATGATATATTCAAATTAGCCATAGCTTCCTTGGTTTTCCTTTGTTTTATATATACTGGGCATTCCTTGAATGAAGAAGAATGGTTGCTAGTCTGACAGTGAACACAGTATCTACTACAGCTATTCGGACAATTATCAGTTTGTTCATCTGATCCGCAATTTTTACACCTTTCTTACCTTTGCATTGAGAAGATGTATGACCGTACCTAAGACAATGATAACATTGCATGACCGGACTAACATAGGTATCGACAGAGCACCTAACTTTATTAATGTAAATAAATTGTGGGATTAATTTGCCAACACAAGTTACAATTCTCATCTGCCTAGGAACCTGCTGTATAACGCCATATTTCTCCACTGTTCTATTCAAACGTTGTACCTTTTTAATTGAAACATTCGATTTTATAATATTTAAAAGAGTATTTTCGCTCAGAGATGTGTCAACACCTCTTACTATGCCACGTTTTTCGGTTAAATAATTTGGAAAGTATGCAATCAGGTTATTTTTCTTGAAAATTGGTTCTTCTTTTAATTTATTAGCATAGTTACTCGAATTTACTTCAATTTTTACGCGATTTTTCCCAACACTAGTTATTTCAGTAATATTATTCTCATAATTTGATAGCGCTAACAACTTTTCACCTAATTTCATCGGATGTAAACGACCAATATTTAGTTCTAAATGCTCTACAAAAATAAAATATGGACCTAAATCGGTCGGTAGAAATCTATTGCCTGTATTAACTGGCCTACGACCACTGTTTACATTACTTGATATATTCGAACCTATTAGTAAGTTTTTTACTGACTCCGTATCATCATTGTTTTTGTTCACCGTTTCGTTTGAAATATTATTAATTGTTTTATCCATCGTATTTTGGTTATTTTGATGATTCATATCAATATCTCCAGAAAATGTAATTTCTTCCACATGCACATTAGGACAACTTCTTCTCGTTGATCGCAAAGGTGGGTCCTTGTCCCCTTTTTCATATTGGCCACCGGACATCTGGGCTTCAGAGCCGGAGCAAAACAAATAAATAGCTAAAAACTACTTACAGTATCGCTGCTACACTAATTATATACAACACAGAAAAAATAATACTAGGAAACTGCTAGGTAAGTAAATCACTTATCGCAAGAGAACTCAAATCGGTACGTCCGCACTGTAGGATAGTATGACCGAGAATGTCGTAAAATATTTTAATTACCATCCTTTTAAAGTGCACTTAGTACAAGGATTACAACCTGGTGATTACCAAAGACGTCTTCATTTTATTGCAAGAATGATGTTAAAAATTAATGATGATCCACTTTTTTTATCAAAAATATTGTGGAGCGATGAGGCTAGATTTCACAATAATGGTGTAGTCAACCGTCACAATTCAAATTATTGGTCTCCCTTGAACCCACATTGGATGATGGACAAAAGATTTCAAAATATTTGGGGTATAAATGTGTGGTGCGGTTTATTTAATTGCCATGTTATAGGTCCTTACTTTTTTAACGGCACTCTAACTGGTGTTCGATGTTTAGATTTCTTAGAAAATATACTTCCCGATTTGCTAGAAATGTGGTGGCAACAAGACGGATCTCCTCCACACAATGCGAGAATCGCTAGCGACTACCTACAAAACCGTGTCGATAACCACCGGATAGCAAATAACTCTCCAGAAATTATGTGGGCGGCACGTTTACCTGATTAGTCACCTCTTGACTTTTTCTTTTGGGGAGTGATAAAAGATATTGTTTATCAATCAAAACCGCAAAATGTAGACGAATTAAAAGAAAACATAAGACAAGCAATTCGTCAAATTACTCCTGCAATGATTGAAGCCACATGTACAAGAAATCTTCTAGCACGATTCGAAATGTGTGTTGCAGAAGGTGGACTACAGTTCGAACATCTAATGTAAATGATATTAATTAGTTAATTGTTATTTGTATTTATTTTTTTCATTAAATTTTTATTACATTTATTTTTAGTTCCTTTAAGCTTTAAGGCTTTTTTGATTAATTTAACAAAAATAAAAAATAAACTGATAGGGATGAATATTTAGGGGATGATTTTTTTACGCCATATTAAAGTGTATTAGAAATGGAATAAATCAGTTTTTGTCTCATTCCAAAAATTCTATTCGTTTAAGAGATATAGCCTGGATAAATTAGTCAGGGACTAATATATGTAAAATCATATGTTCTAAAATAATTATTTTGTAACAAAATTATTATAGTGTAATACACATTATAAATCCAAGTGTCTCTTTTTTGTTCTTTGATACCTTCTTACAGTTCCCACATCAACTTTGGTAGCAGATTTATAACCCAAATTTTGTGAGGGTATATAATCTGGGCTGGAACAGTCACCAGGCTCTGCAGGTTTTCCTTAAAAATAAAGTACATTGTTTTAAGTTGAGTGTTAAGATTTTTAAAACAACATAATTTATCTGAGCACACTGAAGCATTCTTAATTTTAGTTTCAGTAAGGTCGGATCTTTTTATCGCTTTTATCCAACATTTTCTCTGTTCGATACTTTCAGGGATGCCCCGCACTCCAGGAAATGAGAGAAACTTTTTTTCAGTGTCTCGGTTACTCCTATTGCTGCATCCGAATTAAGCACAAAATCGTGGCATTGTCACTAAACTATTTTTATATATAAACTTCTGATCTTTTTTCAAACATAAAGTAAATTCTAGTATAACCTCAAATCGGATAAAAAACATGATAGCACTCCTAACAATTGCATTTTTACACATTTAAATTATAACACTATCCAATTTATACACACTAGTATACAAATTTACCAAAACCAATTGACTTTTGTTCTCGATTTATACTTAAATTAGTTAAAAATATTTATTTTCATATAAGGTTCCATGCAAAGGTTGTCCGTGATCAGCTGTTTAAGGCAACATTGAGCGGGATGATGACGTCACTTGGAAACGCTTCTACCTTATACTCAAAAGCGTAGCGAGAAATTATGGGCCCCCACGAAAATTGAGTAGGGCCTCCTTGCCTATATCAAGAATATAATATGTAAAGTTTGAATTACCAAACAAAATTTGATAATACTGTTTATTACTACTAACCTAATATAGAATTTAAGATAAATGCCTATAAAACAGTCAAGAAAATAGAATACACGATATGAAAGAACGTTACAATAAACATAACCATTGAGAAAGGAACAAGAACAAAATAAAAAAATATTCTTTAAAACTAAAAGGGACAAAAACTAAAAAATGCTAGCAATACTAAATACTTGAAAGCAACAGTGAGATAAAAACAGAAATATTTTAAATTAAGAGACAAAAACTTGAATATTTCAATAGTTATTGCCAGGCATCCTAATTATACTGTAAAATTATTTTAGTACTATTATTATAGCCGTTATCTCATTGTTGCTTTGAGGTGGTAAATTGTATTTTTCTAGCTTTTTCCTCCGCAATTTTTTTTATTAAATGGTTATTATCCATTTTGACCACCTCTTGTGCCTCTATGGACAGTATAGCCAAGTTAGTTAACCGTGTCTGAGAGGAACTATTTCGTAAATAATTTTTAATTTGGAAAATAATCTTTCAGCTGTAGCAACACATAATAAGGCTGTTGTTAGCTCTGAAAATTTGATGATAAAGTGTTATTTTCCATAATTAAAAATACAGCAATACCTTTAATATTTTGAAGGGAAGCAATTTTTTCCTTTAACAGCATACACAACGCGACTAAATCTAAATGAAAAGTCTGCTGTAGTGTTTCTGCAGACATAAATAATTCTTTTTCAGACAAAGTTATCAAAATTTGGGGACATAGGAATCTAGATTTATTCACAAATAACTCCATTTCCTCAAAACGATTACCTATTTGGTTAATTACAATATCAAATATTTTGTGATATATATTTATCCTAAAATAATTTTCTCGCCTAGAAAATACATTGGACTCATCATAGTGTGTTTTTGGTTATAATTGTTTTTTGTCTTCAAATTCCGGGTTTATATTCCATGATCTTGATATACCAACTGCTTCTTTCTTTAAATTTTTATAATTATTTCTATATTCTCTAAGATTTTTGACAGATAAATTTAGCGGCGGAGTCGAATTGTCTCCCAAAATAAAAATATTACCTGCTCTCAAAAAGGTGACGGTCGAATTGTCTCCCGGATGATTTTAATCCGTAATTAGCATACGTACTTATAATACCTTAAAATCTAAACGTTGTTGCCAAATCGATCTTACTTATATCTTGACGAAATATTTGGAATGGTATTTCCGAATTTTGTTAAAATAAAACAGTACGTAGGAAATTATAATTATTTTATTATAATAAAACAAAGGAAAATATACAATGGTTTACTTATATATATATATATATATATATATATATATATATATATATATATATATATATATATATTAAACTAAATTATTTGATATAATACTTACTTTTATAGTAGATTTAAATGTTAATGTATATGTTTATAATTTAGAAATTTAGTTTTAAGTTTGGCTAGCTCAGTTTGTTTTTAATATTTGTTTAATAATTTATTTTAATTAGATTATTCGGGAGCATGAAATCCTTTTTCCCTTTGAGTCCTGGCAATTTATACTGTTGTAATAGTTGAAATAAAAAGAAAACACATTATTTGAAATCAATTTAATTATCAATGCAATATTTATTTGATAAAATAATATGCGACGCCAATGGTTATATGTACCTATTTATTGATTTTAATAATATCATAAATGCGCATGCGTGAAAAAATTAGTCATGCGCTTTAGCATGAAACACACAATTATGATACGTAAGAAGCATCTATATTAGACAACACAGTTTGTTAATGATGCAAACAATTAAATGGTTCAACAATAAACATAAAAGAATTTATATATATCATAGTTATATATGATACACATAGCTGTGGGAAGAAATTAATTATATACATGGATAGAACAATAGAAATTATATACAGATGGACATAGTTATTTCATTGTAAAATTTCAATCACCAGATTTATGTGATTACAAGATGGCGTGATTAGCGTAAGTACATATTTTAATTTATATAAAGTTCGGCCTTTTATTAAATTTAACGATTTATGCAATGAATACACTATATAAAGTCTGTTTCTTTCTTTTTTAGATCGATCATATTTTCAAAAGTTTGTCAATTTATAAAATTAAGTATTTAATTGGGATTTTGAGTTTTTACACTATTTATTGGCCAATAAATGATTTAAATACACTGACCTGTTGATCTTGAATTTGGAAGAAAGTCTCTGGATCCCAGGAACACTCACTGAATCTCCAAAAAAAACCAAAGTTGTTGAAAATTTCACAGATTCTTGTCGGAAAACTTGTTACAATTAACTGTAAGTATTTCTAATATTATATTTAACAGTACTTTAGGAGTTTAAATGTCTTATATCGGGAATATCTTTAAATTTTTAGGAACACTATCCCACACACTCCTCGCTTCTTAACACCAGCTACCGTTCTCCCAAGCGTCCCCTCGATTCTCAACTTTTTTAAACAAAACAGTCTTTTGTTCTTTTCCAGATCACTATTCAAAAGTTTATTTATTGATTCAAAGTTTGTTATGTCATCTTTTACAACCAATCAGATATTGTCCTTTGTAATCAGATAATTGAAACTTCAATCACTTATCAAAACAATTTCATACATACAAATACATTAAAATTGGTTATACATAAATCCATTTACATAGTACAACATTCAATATTATTATTGATAGTATATCCTTGTTACATTCATATCAATTATAAATATAAATTCTCTTATGTTATTTGTCTATATGTCATTATTTGTTTATCTATGAAATCTATTGGATTATATTCTATTCAATATTTATATTTGTTCTTATTCTTAAATTAATGATTATAATGAATTAACTATAGTAATATTTGTTTTCATTTCAGATGAACAGCTGTTATGATATGGAAATTATTCTACGTCTTAGGCAACTTTATTTACACCATTACATTGGTTAGGCAATATCTATATTTTATGTTATCATTGAGGTAATTCCTTATTTATTATATTGTTATAGGCTGTTATTTAATATATCTTTATTTGATATGTTGTTTAAATCAAGAAAAGTGTTTCCTTTTTACTTGTTTTCTTAAATTATGTTATTTTCATATATATTTCATACTAGCAAACTTAATTTTATAATACTACTTCTCTTATTATCTAAGATATCTGGTTCAATTCCCCTCAAATTTAAATTTAAATGATATCCATACCCTGGATATTTATTTAAATTTCAATTTTCTTATTATAAATGATTGATTTTATTTTATTAAAAAAAAATTTAACAATTTTATGGCATAATCTTACTTTCTTTAACTATGTTTCTCAAATATTTGTTCACATTTTTCCTACTACAAAATCTATTTCTTTCAATAACTGTCTCCTAATTCTTTCCTTAAAATACACTTGATTAAGATCAATGTCAATTTATATTTTTAATATTACTTCATATAATACTTCTTTATTATCATTTCTTACTAACATCCACTTATATATCAACTTATTTCTTTGTAATTACATTATACTTCTATATACTCCTCATATCATATTTCTTTTCAATATTCATTATTCAATATAATTAATTATTTCTTAAATTCATATATACATCAATATCAACTTCCTTATTCCTTCCTGTATTTTCAAGTAATCTATAAGATTCTAATTGACATTAAACATTACCTCCTATATTTTTAATCAATATCATTCATTATTATCCTTTCCTATCCTTTATTACTTACATCTTATTTCCTTATTTAAAAATGTGAACTTCTATTTGATACTTGAGTTAATCTTATTTTATCCCCTCTATCCTATATTCTTTAATAGTTTCATTCTATGTAAAACCAGTATCTCTTATAAATTGTTTCCTTTATTTGCTATATATATATAGATTTGCCATACTCAAATTTTTTTAAAATGTTTTAATTATAAGTTTTATCTAATAAATTTTTCTTTATATTATATTATATTTATTTTTTTAGGTTCTGAAGAAACAAACGTGATGAATTTAATTGGATTATCAGCTGCCAAATGGAAAACAAAACTCTGTCTAATATCTACTTTAACTTTGTACACTACCTAATATTAAATTTTAAATCTATCCTTATGACTATCATTTCCTTTTTAAAATATTATTCGTAACATAACATATATACATTCTTTAGTATTGGGTTACTCATTAATAATAAATTCTATGTACATTATTTATACTTGTGTTACTCATTAATAATAAATTTTAATTTCAACTTCATTTCTGTATCCTTTCCCTTTTCCATAGACTTGCATTTTCGTTTCCAAATTCTATTCCTGTTCTCAAGTCATACTATTCAATTTGCTTTTCTTTTTCTAACCTTTTTCTTGCTTTCTTCTCTTGTTGTTTGATGCTCGGTAATTTGCTGAAGCGTCTGTCTATTCTCTACTGTATCCTTTTTAACTTTGTTGCCCCATATCTCATAAATTTCTTCCCATGAATCCATCAAAATTTGCGTTTTCAATTCTTCCATATTATTCATTTCACTTATTATTATTTTAGAGAAAGCTTTTGTATGAATCATAGTCATCATGTTGTCCCATTTTATTCCTGTTACTACATTATTATAAAAATTTCCTGAACATACTATACCTCCTTCATTTCTTCTTATACTATCTTCTGTTTCTTCTACTGTGTCCTTTAATCTTCGATTCATCTCTTGTATTTCCTTGTTAATTTGTCTACCTAAGATTTGACTCCTTTTTTCATATATTCCTGTCGGTTTTGTTACTCTGCCATCTAAATTTATAATTTCTTTATTCACTTTTTCGTAAGAATGTTGATTTACCTGTTTACTTACTTGTCCTTGTAATTTTATGTATCCTACTTCTCCAGTTTCCTTCTTAATTTCTTTAAGTTTGCTTTTAATTATTTTAATAAACACCTTCGGATGAATAGTATTTATATTCCCATCAAACTTTACTCCGATATCCATGTTTCCCGTATAGATTACTCCATTTCCATTTTTCCTAACATTAAATTCAATTTCTTCTATGCTTTCCTGTAATTTTCTGTTCATTTCTTCCAGTTCTTTATGAAATGTTTGTCCAATGTGCTCGTTCCTCTCCTCACATGTTCCTGTTTGTTTTTGAAACTTTACATCTAATTCCGCGTTTTGCTGATAATTTTGCATAATTTCTTCGATTGTTTGTTCCCTGAATTTCATATACTCCATTTCTTTCGTTATATCTTCTGTTTGTTTTATAACTTCCGCTTGGATCGTTCCCGGTAATTTTTCTTCTATACCTTTCTCTATTTCTTGAATTTTTTCTACTACTTGATTTTCTATCTGCTCTCTAAATTTCATACCGTTTTCTTGAATTTCAATCCGTATATGTTTGTTTTGCTCCACCATATCTTCTTTCACCTTATTTATCTGCTGCCTACATTCTTCATTTTCTTCCCTAAGTTTTCTGAATTCTTGGATACTTTCATTTTTCACCTCTTCTATCTTCTTTTCCAATCTATTCATGTTTCCATTCAAATCTTCCCTAATATTCTCCTCCATTTTGTTCATATCTCCCCTCATTGTGTCCATGTTTCCATTCACGTTATCTATTTTTCCATCCATTTTGTTCATATCTCCCCTCATATTTTCCATGTTTCCATTCACTGTATTGATATCTCCTTTCAACTCTTTCTTCATATTGTTCATATTAGCAAATAATTGTTGCATCATGTTTTCATTTATGCTCTTCAACATTTGCTGCATCCGTTGTTCGCTGATATTCATTCCTCCTTGTGATTCCCTTCTCTCTTGTTGTTCTACTTGTTCTATAGTTTCCTCGTCTCCTGTCAAACCTTCTTCCTGTGCATCACCTTCCGCTTGTTGTCCCTGTTCCAGATATACCGCTTGGTAATCTCCCATACCATGACTTCTTTCTTCCCTTTCCTCTTCCGAACCACTGTCTGCTCCTACCTGCCTTCCATCTCTCAACGTCATTCGTTTTGCCATTTTTAATTGAGTTTAAAATTTACAAATGTTTCCTATATTTTTAATAACGTGCCCCACGTTTTGGGTGACAATTAAACTAAATTATTTGATATAATACTTACTTTTATAGTAGATTTAAATGTTAATGTATATGTTTATAATTTAGAAATTTAGTTTTAAGTTTGGCTAGCTCAGTTTGTTTTTAATATTTGTTTAATAATTTATTTTAATTAGATTATTCGGGAGCATGAAATCCTTTTTCCCTTTGAGTCCTGGCAATTTATACTGTTGTAATAGTTGAAATAAAAAGAAAACACATTATTTGAAATCAATTTAATTATCAATGCAATATTTATTTGATAAAATAATATGCGACGCCAATGGTTATATGTACCTATTTATTGATTTTAATAATATCATAAATGCGCATGCGTGAAAAAATTAGTCATGCGCTTTAGCATGAAACACACAATTATGATACGTAAGAAGCATCTATATTAGACAACACAGTTTGTTAATGATGCAAACAATTAAATGGTTCAACAATAAACATAAAAGAATTTATATATATCATAGTTATATATGATACACATAGCTGTGGGAAGAAATTAATTATATACATGGATAGAACAATAGAAATTATATACAGATGGACATAGTTATTTCATTGTAAAATTTCAATCACCAGATTTATGTGATTACAAGATGGCGTGATTAGCGTAAGTACATATTTTAATTTATATAAAGTTCGGCCTTTTATTAAATTTAACGATTTATGCAATGAATACACTATATAAAGTCTGTTTCTTTCTTTTTTAGATCGATCATATTTTCAAAAGTTTGTCAATTTATAAAATTAAGTATTTAATTGGGATTTTGAGTTTTTACACTATTTATTGGCCAATAAATGATTTAAATACACTGACCTGTTGATTTTGAATTTGGAAGAAAGTCTCTGGATCCCAGGAACACTCACTGAATCTCCAAAAAAAAACCAAAGTTGTTGAAAATTTCACAGATTCTTGTCGGAAAACTTGTTACAATTAACTGTAAGTATTTCTAATATTATATTTAACAGTACTTTAGGAGTTTAAATGTCTTATATCGGGAATATCTTTAAATTTTTAGGAACACTATCCCACACACTCCTCGCTTCTTAACACCAGCTACCGTTCTCCCAAGCGTCCCCTCGATTCTCAACTTTTTTAAACAAAACAGTCTTTTGTTCTTTTCCAGATCACTATTCAAAAGTTTATTTATTGATTCAAAGTTTGTTATGTCATATTTTACAACCAATCAGATATTGTCCTTTGTAATCAGATAATTGAAACTTCAATCACTTATCAAAACAATTTCATACATACAAATACATTAAAATTGGTTATACATAAATCCATTTACATAGTACAACATTCAATATTATTATTGATAGTATATCCTTGTTACATTCATATCAATTATAAATATAAATTCTCTTATGTTATTTGTCTATATGTCATTATTTGTTTATCTATGAAATCTATTGGATTATATTCTATTCAATATTTATATTTGTTCTTATTCTTAAATTAATGATTATAATGAATTAACTATAGTAATATTTGTTTTCATTTCAGATGAACAGCTGTTATGATATGGAAATTATTCTACGTCTTAGGCAACTTTATTTACACCATTACATTGGTTAGGCAATATCTATATTTTATGTTATCATTGAGGTAATTCCTTATTTATTATATTGTTATAGGCTGTTATTTAATATATCTTTATTTGATATGTTGTTTAAATCAAGAAAAGTGTTTCCTTTTTACTTGTTTTCTTAAATTATGTTATTTTCATATATATTTCATACTAGCAAACTTAATTTTATAATACTACTTCTCTTATTATCTAAGATATCTGGTTCAATATATATATATATATATATATATATATATATACTTATATATTTCAAGACAATAATATTTACAAAAATGATATAAAAACTTTTTCACTCTACACACTTATAATACAAATTAGATTCTGCATTTAAAAGAAATATTTTTTAAAAATTGAAAATTGGTAATCCTGCCGTCTTGTAATTTTTCTAAATTATCTTCCAAAAACTTTTTTTTCATTAATACTTTTCGATCATATACTTTGACCACGGTATCAATACTTTGAAGCTTAATATAGGTATCTATTTGAAAATCTAGAAGAACTTTTATAAACTGGTTAAATTTGGGTGTGTATTATAAAATGAAGCATTATAACGCGAATGAAAAGATTCGCATGCGTTTGTTGTCCTTTTTAAAGAAGAAGAGTTTTCAGCCCAAATGTTAGGTGGAAAGGTAGAAATTTCATCTATGTAAGTTTCAACTAAATAGTCATTAAATTTAATCACCCTCTCATCATCTGGTTGAATTGCAATGAGATCAAGAACAAAGCAATCGCCAACGTCTTCTGCTTTAAGGAATGGTAAACCAAAAATATAAGTAAGGTATTTAGTTATATCTGTTTCTAAATTGTCTTTTAACTGATACTCGGTAGAAAGTCCTAAACTTTGAATTTTTCTATACCAACTTTGACCTAGGTGAAATAGACATCCCTTAATTTCTGTTTTTGGAAAAATTTCGCGAATTGCTTTGTGTATTGCTAATTCAAAATCTGAAGTTATAGTTTTTGGAAGAAAGTCGTGACCTGTTGTAGATAGATATATTTCTTTTAAATATTGTAAAGCTAATTTATACGATACTGTATTTTTATTTTTTAGAAGAAAGAAAACCAAAGGAATATAATGATTATTTTTAAAGCCATGAATGGTAAACAATTGTAAAAAAAATTTAGGGCAATAATCGAAAGTGCCATCAACATATAATTCACTTATTTCTTTTAGAGCAATAATATTTGTTTTACATGAAAACATGACTATATTATTTATTTCATCATTTTTAAGAATAAAATATTCGTCCCTATTAGTTTTTAAAGTAACAGAATTTAATAAACTATGAAATTCAACTATATTAGTTGGAAGTTTTGATGCAATTTTGGACCTAGCAGTATACATATTTTTTCTCATCCTTTCAACGTCATGAGTAGTAATAGTTTCACAATGGGATTCTCTTACCCCCTTTCTAATTAGGCCCATTGGTTTTGCCGAAACATCTTCTATTGCTTTAATTTTTACAGCATTGCTTAGAGTCTGCCTATTTAGAAGTTCTTCTGATAATTTCTCATGGTTGTGGTTTAAAGAAGATTCGATCACTTCTGGACGGTCCAATTTTGTTTTAACAAAAGCTTTGCACTGCGTTTTCCTGGACGCACAAAGCCATCTTTTTAGAGTGTCTCTTGCTAATAACTTGTGGAATGGAAATTTAAACCCATCGATCACTAACAAATCTTTGCCTTTTTCACTTTTAATTATTGTAGCCTCCATTATACGTATAGTTTCACTGTACCACTTTTAACTATTCAACAACTTCGTAAACAAACTTTACAACCTCTGAAACTTGTGAAGAATATGTGAAATATGGTTTACTATTTTTAATACCACCCTTTATAAGGCGAAGGAGGGAAAGTACTTTCAAACGATAATGTGAAATTAATGGTACCTACCTGTTTTTGGATTTGTAAAATGTTGATGGATTAACTTAACATTCTTTTAATGTTTAATGTTTAATGTAAGGATTATTTTCTTACTTTTCTATTTCAAGGTAGTTAAATGATTCTCATATCCTGAGAGACATTTTACAAAAAGAAAAAGGTATCAATAGTTCAACGTACTTTTAAAAATAAAAATTTTGATTTGGCAACAACGGTGTACTTTGTGAAAATTAATACCTTTTAATGTATATTACCTTGGGAGACAACTCGACCTATGATGGGAGACAATTCGACCTATAAAAAAACTACCTGCTCAAGACGGGAGACAACTCGTCCTTGCCCAAATTTAGACATTCAGATGCCTTTAGTAAGTCTAATTCTCTTTCTTGTAAAATTTGGGATGTTACGTTGGTTTGTTTTAAGCTTTTTGAACAAATAATGAAAATTCAAATAAATTTAAAGTTTTCAATAACCTTCTTGATTAGTCTCTCTCATCTTTTTTTGTTGTGGTTAAATGTATTATTGTAAGTGCTTTAATTACACCAGGGTTTAATCTTTTTAATTTGATAGGAGATTCACCAGTAAATCGATTAATACTATGTCCAAAAAAAGTCTGCCAAAATTGTAAAAAACTTCCTAACTTCAGTCATCTCAGAAACTGCGTCATTTATCACAAGATTAAAATTGTGTGCTGCGCAATGTATATGTCGGCGTCAAACAGTGAAATCCGTAATTCCCTGAAATGCCTAGTCATTGCTCGTATTGCCGGCAAACAGTGTAACTCAACTTTTGGTATGGTTAACGTAAGAGATATAGTGCGAAATTTAAAGTTTCGGCTTATCCTTTGATTTGAATACTGTCATAGTCCAGTCAATGTTATAATTTAAAATGTTTATTAGACGGTATATTCATTTAATATTATAATTTCAACTAACAATCGTTAAAATGTATTTGATAATTTTATAATTATTAAAAACATCTTAAACATAACACCAGACAATTGACACTACCTTATATCTCGTTTTATTAACAATAATTAGTAATATAATTTTCACTGAACGATAAGCATATTTTGAGATAGCAGTTTTTTCAAAACACGCGCGTGTCCACAAGCGATAAGGACGGCTCACTATTTAGTTGGTGCGCTAGCATCAATACAGAGTGTAGTGTCTAAATGGCATTGGTAAAAATAAACAAAATATTAATACCTTTCAGAGTCTAGCTCCGCAACGTTACTTAAAGGGGATATACCATTACATTTCTGCACTATATTCCCTGTAATGACGGAATTATTCCACTCAAACGCTAAATCATTTAAGTTACCTTGTTTGCCGGGTTCAGTCGAACGCTGCTAATTGTTGTTTTGTGTTCTTTTTGTGAAAACTGAAATGTCGAAGCATTCAGAGTTGTTTTATAAGAAGTTTGATGGCTATTACTCCAATCAAAACAAGAAAAAACCTTGGAACATTGCGGAATTGACGGAGGTAAGTAAATTCATTAGGATTTCAAACAAAACCTCAAATTACTACAACCTACAAAATCACTTGAAATTCGCACACTTTTGTCACGTTTAACACGATTTTATATTCATTTGCTTGGGGAAAGAGTGATTTTATAATGTGTTTTTGTATTGGTTTTTGAGCATGTGGATTTTAATTATAAAACTGGTATTAAGTTTTATTTTTTTTTATTTTAGGTTGCTACAGAAATTCTGCAGGCTAAACAAATTTATGAAAAAAACGAGAAGACGGTATCACCTTTTATCTTTATATGACGTGTTGGAAGTGGCAAAAGAAAAAATAGTAATTGAGAAAGGCAAACATGAAGAAGGAAAGTATATTTCCTGGTTCCTTATGAAAAAATATTTGATGTTGTTTATGAAGCACACCTTAATGTTGGTCATGGCGGTCGGGATATTACAATGAACATTTTGAAAACAAAATATGATATTGGAAGATATGCAATAGAAACATTGCTCGAAACATGTGAAGTTTGCCAAAAGAAAAGGAACACGTCTCATGCAAATCTGACCATAAAACCTATTATTTCAACAAGCTTCAACTCTAGAGGACAAGTGGATCTTACGGATTTTCAATCCTGCCCAGACAATGAGTACCGTTGGTTGCTTAATTATCAAGATTACCTAAAAAAAAAATTTATTTTTACGCCCTCTTAAAATAAAAATGGGGAATGGGGTAGCAAACGAATTGCTGAAAATATTTTTGGAAATCAGCGCACCTAGTATACTCCAAAGCGATAATGGTCGAGAATTCACGGAAATGGTGAAAATTAGGCCATCTTTAAAAATTCTACTTGGTCGACCAATGCATCCACAATCGCAAAGAAGCATAGAGAAAAGCAATCAATATGTGGAAAACATGCTTAGAGCATGGATGTACGACCATAATTCAAAATAAACGGGTTTAAAGATTAAAACTAACTTTTCCGCATCTGTGATCCTGAACAATATTCTATCATAAAATTGTTACTTGTATACACTTCGGGGGATGTATCGTGCTAACAAACCGAAATTTCTCGGAAAATAACCAAAATATTAGTATATCTGGATTTATAGAACCCGCTTTACTCGCTCTAGTCAACTGAAAATCAATAGGGTACATCTGTGAGACACCTTGAACAATATTCAATCATAAAATTGATCAATCGTATACTCTCTGGAGGCTGTATCGTGCTAACAAACTGAAAATTCTCCAAAAATGACAAAAATTTGGTACTCTAAGTAATATAGCACCCGCTGTACTGGCTTTAGTGAGCTGAATATCAATAGGTTTCATCTTTGAGAAGCTCTGAATAATATCCAATCATAAAATTGATCACTTGTATATACTCCGGAGTCTGTATCGTGCTAACAATCTGAAACTTCTCCAAAAATGACAAAAATATCGTACTTCAAGTACTGTAGCACCTCTTGTATTGGCTCTGGTGAGCTGAAAATCAATAGGGTTCATCAGTGAGATGTCCTGAATGATATTCAATCATAAAATTGGTGAC
The DNA here is from genome assembly GCA_963921935.1 of Galeruca laticollis. Lineage (NCBI taxonomy): Eukaryota > Metazoa > Arthropoda > Insecta > Coleoptera > Chrysomelidae > Galeruca > Galeruca laticollis. Next base: position 1,893,500 of record OY998185.1, read on the forward strand.
TTGTTGAACTCCAGAGGCTGTATTGTGCTAACAAACTGAAATTTCTCAAAAATTGACAAAGTGTCGTACTTCAAGTATCATAGCACCCGTTGTACTAGCTCTTGTGAACTGAAAATCAATAGGGTTCATCTGTGACATGTCCTTAACAATATTCGATCATAAAATTGCTGACTTATTGCACTCCGGAGGCTGTAAGGAAAAGTGGCCGACCACAACGACGACGACGACATACACACAGGTTTTTTTTCTAAAAACCGTTTTTTCGAGTTGTTGTTGTATGAAAACGTAAAATCTTTTTTTGGGGTAAACCAATACTTTTCTCGCATATAGAAAGGTTGGGCGGAAAAGTGAAACTGGTCACTGGGCTGCTATTTCGTACAGTTTCAGAAGAATAGTTCCTACCACAAAGTAATTGGACGTTCACCATACAAAGCATTATTTGGAGTTGACCCTAAAGCTATGTTAGAAGAAGAATATATGGAAAATGAAAACCTGAAGAGTCACAATCTGATGAAATAGTGGAACCACATAGCATGGAGGTTGATGGTGAGAGGGATGTTGTCGAGGATATTGTTGACTCGAATGCTGAAGATCAAGAGAAAATAGACACATTTGTGACCAATGAAAATACAGAAAACATATTTAGTCAAGAAGAAATTACGTTATGCATTACATGCCCTAAAGATGGAGGTAAATGTATATTATGTCAAAATACAGCAATAATTAAAGAAAACAGGTATGGTGCAAGCCGGGGCCAAAAGCGAGCAGCAGAAAAAATGCTTACAAATGCGGCCAGGAGACTTCCACCAATAGGTTCGTGCGTTCTTTTACCAATTGATAAAATTGGCAGAGGTCCTTCTGACATGCAAAATTTGATGTGTGTTCTAAAGGATAACAAAAATGGAGTCTTATCAAGTTAGATGTGTAGCTGGTCGAATAGAATCATGTTTTAATCGACCTGATCTAATGGAAACCAAAGAGGCATTTCTTCAAGTAGATGACATTCCTGAAAAGTTTGTATCAGTACGAGAAGCTGTGCGGTCGCTCTCACATTCCCGAGGTCAAGGCAAGTAAACCAGCGAAAACACAATGTTTGTCAGATGTATTTGTGTAAGAATAGTATATTGTGCAACAAGTGGGAAAAGTTCAACTTTTCTCACGAGTGTGGAAGTTTGTGGCACGAGCCAAGGGCAAGTGCCGCAAACACACGAGTGAGAAACGTATTTTTCCCACATGCTGCACACTATACTTTTTCTACAACTGCACAAATTTAAAGAATACAAGTAAATAGTTTTGTAGAAAAAGTCTAAGCATCGAGGATCACCCACCGAAAACGGCTGGGCATCGAGTATAACTTTCTGAAATTGGCTGGGCATCGAGTATCCCCTACTGGATTCTCCATATAAATGTATGTAGTGTGGGCAAAGTGCCGTGAGAAATAATATTTCTCACAGTGTGAGCAATATATGGTTTTGAAATTAAGTAGACTATGAGAAATACGCTACATTTCATAGCAGTTGTAGAAAAAAAAGTTCTTTGTAATTCAAGGTGTTATAGAAGCGCACCTTGCGCTAATAAATAATAAATCATATTATTATATTTCTGTAGGTAAGCTAGCTATTATTTTGTTTCTATTTGTTCGTTCTATGATTTATTTTATAGTATGTATACTTAAGATAGCCGAATTTAATCTCGGATTCATATTTAATTTTTGGTTATTTGTGTAAATATTTGTCCTGGTATAATAAATACATACTGACAATAAATGAGTTTATGTTTACAATTTAATATTTAATAACTTTTTATGCACTACTGGCAACACTGTCCTAACTACAATGCTTGACTAAATCCGGCAAACAGGGTAGCTTAAATCATTTAGCTAGTTACAGCGTTTAACTGAAATAATTCCGTCATTACAGGGAATGCCTGAGACTTTTAAGCGTTTTTGCGTTTATGCGTTTTGGACACCTGAGTAAACACTACTCATCACATTTGCACCATCATATTACTGCCCCCTGCATTTTTAAATATCTAATTTAATTTCTTCGAATGAGCCTAATATGTCAGATGTTATCCTTGCTGCACTCTGATCTGAAACTGTGGTGATTCCCATAAAACTCTCCATAATTTTAATTCCCACAGGATCATCAAACTCGTCCTTTTATATTTCGACGTAACGAATAACTTTACTCAGTTGGTCAACTTTTGTTATCTCCTGGGTTGTATCCATAACGATAGTAAAGAATAGACTTTGCTTTATTTTTGATAATAAATGTTTTTGCAGTGACTTTCCTATATAGTCAATTAACTTGTTATGTATAGTGGGACTTAATATTAATATTTAACACTGGCAAATTTGATGACTTTCATGATTATTGGGTCATATTTAGCAAGAAGATTAACTTGAGTTAAAATTTTTCCATTACAAGTATCATCAATGTTTTCCTTGTGTCCCCTAAATGCTAAATAATTTTTTGCCAAAGGTAAGGTTATATCAATTAGCCGGCAAAGCAGTTTCTGCCAAAAGCAACTTTAAACTTGAATTTTTTCTTTTGAAGACTTATCTAAACAATGATCATGAACATAACAACAAGTAATATGATACTGCGCTTATTCGTGATCTTGCCAATCGTTAATTCCAACCCACTTCCACGTAGTATTTATAGACTTATCTAAACAATGATCATGAACATAACAACAAGTAATATGATACTGCGCTTATTCGTGATCTTGCCAATCGTTAATTCCAACCCACTTCCACGTAGTATTTTCAGAAGCAAATATCCAGCAAGGTGCACAAGTGGCTGCATTTTCTTTTGCCGAATAACACAACAAAGATATTTGTCGTGCATAGCTTTTTTGAAATAATAAAAATCGGAAAAATTTCCTTTTTCGTTATTTTTTGGAAACATAATTTTAGGTTGGCCTTGGTTGGTTCATAATAAACATTTTCAACTTATCAGTCATTTTGATTTTAAAAAAAATGGCCTTTATCACTGGGATATGGGTCATTTGTTAACGAACTAAGAATAGCATCAAAATATTGATTGTTACTTAGTGCTTTGTCTTCGTGAAAAATATTATCATTAGTAAAAGGTAGCCTGGAAGGATGAATTTAGAATATCTGGACTTGGAAAAGTGTTTTAATTTTCTACCATAGAGTCTCGTTTTGCAATTGTACCTACATTATCAATTTCTTCGTCTTCGACTTTAAGATCCGAATTATTTGTCTCAGCTTCATAACTTATAGATGAGGTAGATGTAAAAAAAGTCGTAATATTACGAAACTTTGATTTCTCTTCTTGTAAGTTTTGCAACTTTCTTCTTTTTGGCCCGCCACTAGTTTGGCTTAGTTGGTCCATATTTATCTACAATAATTAAATTCATCATTTTTTGTTATTACACTAAAAGAACTAAGATGCTTTTGCTAGTTTTATTTCGATGCTAGAGATTTTGTTTCAAAATTATTTCGAGGAATTAGTAGTAAAATATAATAAGTATCTGTAAGTGCATATATTTATTGCATCCCTGTGAACTTAATTCGGCTCTTTGCACGAGTAAGGCCCGCCTCACATTGAACCCAGCACACGGTTCGTTTAAAGAAGGGAAGCGCACATTGATCCCAAACCACGCCGAGCACACTCCTAACCTACGTTCGCTTGGGTCGTTTTGAGTGTGTCGTACTGTATTCGTGGGTTGTATGTACAGCTCGATTTATCAAAAATGGAGAAGCTAATAGAGTTAGTTTCCTATTTCTTTATTACACCAGTCATGAATATTATATGAGATCCAAATCTAAGGAGGAGTACTGGCGCAGATTGCCAAGGAGATAAATTATAAAGATTGTAGGTTTAGGTCGTATATTTTAAGTAGGTATGTATGTAAGAAGGTATGTATAAGGTGGATCATTTAAGAGGTATCTTAAGTTACGTATAAAACTTCTTTGTTCAAAGTTGAAGTATTATATAGAGTGTCCTATTTTAATCTGACCGGCGAAATAAAACAAGAACATTGCGTTATAGATTTACAGGGATGAAAGGTAAACATTCGATGCCACTAATACTTTTAACCTTAAGTTGAAGGTTATTGACTTGGATTCTGAATCCGAGGACGAAACATTTATTTTATTGAGTTTAATAAATCAAAAAGAAAGCTAAACAAAAAAATGCCTATTTAAAAAAGAAAGACTCATGGAAAGTTTTGTTTATTAAGTGAAGTACCGTAAAATATTTTTAAATCATCTTTTAGATTAGATAGAAGACAATTTAACAAAGTGCATAAACTAATCAAAGATGATACCACTGGTAAAGAGTGCAATGCGCAAGAGCCAATTTTTAGTGAAGAACTTGGTTCTCATATAATATTCGTGACTGGCGTTATAAAGAACTGGAAAACTTCAAACTAACTCTATTAACTTGTCCATTTTTAATAAATCGAGCTGTACACACGACCCATGATCAACGGAAACTGAGACACACTCATGCCGACCCAAGCGAACGTCGGTCGGCGTGGGTTAGGATCAACTTACCGTATAGTTGATGCAAAACACATAGTGTAGTAATGTATGGTATATCCCCTTTAAGTTATGTTGCGGAGCTAGACCCTGAAAGGTATGAATATTTTGTTTACTTTTAACAATACCTATATTGTATTTGAATATGCAATGAGGCGAATACAAAAAAGCAATCTCAGGACGAGCGGAAGACAGATAATTGCCTATGCGGACGATATAGAAATCATATCAAAGACAAGAGAGATTCTGGAAAACACAATAAGGGAAATCACAAGTGAAGGAAGTAGGATGGGATTAGAAATAAATGCAGATAAAACAAAAATAATGATTTTTGTTAAAATACATCAAACCAGTGCAATAAAGATCGGAGATTTCGAATTTGACAAAGTGGAGAAATTCAAATATTTAGGGGTCACAGTAACAAACACTGGAAACAGGAAAAATGAAATAGAAGAAAAAATCATTAATGCAAATAGGGCTTACCATGCCAATAAAAAACTTTTAAAAAGCAAATTACTCTCAAGACAAACCAAAATCAATATTTATAAAGTGCTAATAAGACCCGTCCTGTTGTATGCTGCTGAAACAATGACACTGACTAAAAAGGAAGAAGAAGACTTGAGAATAATAGAAAGAAAGATAATGAGAACAATATTGGGACCAATCAAATTGAGAGATAACGAGTACAGACAAAGAATGAACTATGAAATTGAGCAAGAACTGGAAGGAGAGGACATAGTAAGGAAAATAAAAAGGCGAAGAATGAAATGGCTGGGACACATATATAGAGCAGAAGAACAAGAAATAACACTGCAAATGACACAATGGGATCCTGAGGGAAGAAAACGTAGGGGTAGACCTAGAATAAAATGGCTGGAACAGGTGAAGGAAGATATGACGAGAGCCGGAATTGGAGAATGGAAGGACAAAGTTAAGGATAGGAAACTATGGAGAGCATTGACAGAGAAACTCTAAAAGGAAAAACGGGGATTGATCCACCCCAAAAAAATGGATCTAGAAAGCGTGAAGCGGCGAAACCCCATAAGGGGTATCAAGCCATTATATATATATATATATATATATATATATATATATATATATATTATACTGGTTTAAAATGAGCACCTTGAATCTATTTTTTTGAATGCATTGACGTTGAATAAGGCTGCTGATATTCGGATTTACGTTTAGAATAAAATTTATACTGTCCGTAATATTATTTGGCTTATCCATATATTTCAGACCAACTTCAATCATAATGTTGGATGGAGAAATTGATTTGATACCATTTAATTACTTAATTTTGTATCCGAATGATAGTGTATTTTCATTTTTGGGTTATGTGTAGTTCAGCCATTACAAGCTTAATAGAATTATAAAAAATACTTGCTTTCAATTTTTAACAAATTTTATTTAAAATGATTATCAACGTGAAGTACTGAGAAATATACAAATACTTGGTAAATGTACAAGATGACCTGACTAGTGTTTTAATGTGACATTAAGTTGATAATTCTATAATATGTAATGTCAAAAGTTTAGGAACTGTCACATAGGAGAGAATTGTTTGGTTATATATCACAGTGACATAGATGTCAAAAAAGTCTATGGAAATGAATATTGCAACAAATCGAAAGAGAAGCAGAAATCACAGAACTTTATATTTATTGTGTCAGGAAATATATGAATTTTGTTGTTGAGTAAATAAAGCTATTACTTAGGAATTAGAAAATAGGAATAGAGGATAGTTTATATAAAAGAATAATAATAATTTGGTAGAAAGAACAAACACAATTTAAAAAAAAATTAACAGTTAAGAATTAGAATCAGCACACATATGATTAGGGCATAGCAACAAAAAACAATGTGAGTTTGTTGATGAAGAAAATGAAGGAGGTATGACATATTGGAGAAATGATAAGCAATTTTGGATAAAAAACTATCAAAATTGTATAAAAAAGTCCTGAATGAACAGTAGAAGCGGCAAATAAAAATATATAAGAAGGAATACTATAAAGAAGCTACATATAAAAATATATAAAATAACAATTATTGGAGTCCCGGCAGTTCTGTATGGTGTGGTTTTGAAAGACAGCACTTCAAGAAGGAGTATTAGTGGGGTTGTGAGGACCAGGTTAGTTTTTTTTTGTCTTTGTTGGTACCAACATTTATGTTAAAGATATAAAACAGATCTGATAAAAGTAATTACAAAAACGTTAGTACTTACACATTTCTATTTAACGTTTATAATTCATCACTTTGTTTCTTTGTTCCAATTTAGTACTTGCGCATTTCTATTTAACGTTTATAAATTTCAACTTCTCAACTTTTATATTAGCATAAGACATTTCATCACTTTGTTCCTTTGTTCAAATTTATAATACATATTTTCTGACCAATACAAGCTAATTCATATTAAATATTATTGAAATCATTGTTTTCTTAAATATCATTTCAACGGATACGAATTGACATCTGTTATTACTGTGAGATCTGGAATCGACTATTCTAATGAGAAATTTTAACCATAGGCGCACCAAATAATATAAAAAAAAAATATTAAAAATTGTTTGAATGAATAAAAGATAAAATATTGAAGATAAAGTGTAAAAATAACTGGAACCCAAAAAGTAGATAGAGTATCTCATTCTCTCCGCATAAATAAATACATAAAATTTTTCTTTTTCTTTTAATGAGCTAGCCACACTAAAATTTAATAAATCAAAATAGTATATTACAATAATATTAAAAATTTCTCTTATACACACAAGTATAACAATAACAAATGGCGCCCAACGTGGGGCGGTATAAATATAGGGTTATTCACAATTATAGGGTGATTATTGTAAGGAGTCTTTTCTGAATATTTTAATCATCAAATCACGACATACATCATGGATTTGAGAAATAGAAAATTGACGGAACATGGCAATCACAATGCAGATGAATCGTTAGAAAAGGTTGACACACAGCATGAAAGATCACTGGATGTATACACAAGCATTACAAATGAAGATGAACAAATTGATTCAGATAGAGGGGATGGAAATCAAGAAGAGTTACATGAAAGACCAGTGGATTGGACAGTAATATTAAGACATATTCAAAATATGGGACAACGAATGGAAGAGATGAAGCAAGACCTGAAACAGGATAGTAATAACAAGTTTGAAGACTATCAAGCTAGGCTGGAAGATATGAAACAAGATTTGAAACGGGATAATCAAGATATGAAAGAGGAAATGACCAAGAAATTGGAAGAGCAAGGAAAGGAAATTCGTAAGATTAGGAATGATACCATTCAAATCAGAGAAGACATAACAGAACAAGAGAACAAATTGAGGCAAGAGATTGTTGAAAATGGGTTAAAAATTAGGAACGAATTGGAGAAAATAACGATGGATATCAGACAAGATTTAGAAGGACAAATCAACCATACTCAAGATAAAATAGGGGACATACATAAAGAAGTAGAAACAATAGTATTGAGAGTGAATATTGAGTCCCAAGAAACACATGATAAAATACAAGAAATGAAAAATGGAATAGGAATGGTAGAACTAACATTAATGAATGGAATGAAAGAAAACAAACAAGAACTAGCAAACAAGGGAGAACAGGTAGTTAGAGAAAACAAAGACACAATGGAGAGATTAAGGAAAAATATTGATGACAATGGTAAGAAGATGAATGTATTGGGAAGAGAATATATCGGAGAACAACTAAGAGAAGAAATGTTAGCAAGGACAGAATACAGAATAAAACAAATTCAAGAAAAACTGAGAAGAGAAATAGGAAATCGTCAAGTTGAAAGAATTTGTATGAGTGGATGTGGAAGCCAAAACTTCATGAAATTTGATGGGAAAATTGAGAGAATTCATCCAAAAATATTTATTAGAAGTTTACGGAATAAAGAGAATCAAACAATAAGAGAAGAGCATAAGACGAAGTTTAGGAAAAGAAAATAAAATTGAATTATATGACAGGATAATAGGAACGAAATCTAGAAAACGAAAAGGAATTGTACATGGTAAGGAAGGGATATAAAAAGATATGTAAATAAAAAGTTTATAATTAACAAATAATATTTAAAAACACATGTAAATAGAAATTATATAAACAGGGTTTGATAATATAAGAAATAATAGACATGTTGATATGAATTATGGAAATGAAAATAGAAGGTACAGAAATGAAAACGAATATATGGAAATGGAGATAAAATTGATGACAATAAGTATTTGGAGAATAGAAGAGATTTTAGAAACTTTGATAGAAGAAATGATAATGAAAATAGAAATAAAATTAAGCAACAAAATAGATGGACAGGAGGAAATAATTACATTTATAGGAGCAAATGGAAAGAAGGTATATGAACTAAGCAAATCTATGATACGAAAGATTGAAATAAAGGATGGGAAAGAAGTTGATATGTAAGCAGAGTTGATAAAGAAGTTAGAAACAGACATAGTTATTGATGAATTAATGAAATATAAGGAAATAATTGATAAGATAGATAGAATTAAATGGTAAAAGAATTGAATTTGAGGAGGTAAATATGGAAGTATTGGCAATTGAAGAGGATAATAAGAAGATATGGAATATAAAAAGGAGTGAAATTATGGAATAATTGGAATTAATGAGTGGAAATAAGGAATATGAAGAGAAAGTTAAGAATTTGATGAAGAAATATGAGGGATTGATTGAAAAAGAAATTAGAATGGCAAATAATTATGTGCGTGAGATAGAAGAAATAAGAATGATTGTAATGAAGAATATTATGAATTTAAATGAATTATTAAAGACGTATGAGAGAAGAATGTCGAAGGAACGGAGGGTTGCTTAATAAAAATATGGATATAATAAAATTCTTAAGAATAATGGTTCATAACAATCATATGGCGTGGGAAGAAAACTTACAAAACATACAAAATATTGTGAATAATAGTCCAAATAATACAACAGAAGAAACACCTATTTATGTATTTAAACAAACATTGCCGGAAAGACATTGGATTTTAAATGAAAAAAATTTTGGAGCAACTATTGAAAAGGTAAATAAAAATTTACAAAGATCTGCAGAAAAGTATTTTAAACGTATAAGGGCTAAAATGAAAAAACAAATAACATTTGATAAAGGTGATTTAGTAATAGTAATAGCCTTAAGGGTAGTTAATAGAAAAGAAAATAAGTGTGCAAAGTTACAGTTACCTTATGAAGGGCCATATGAAATTTATAATAAACAAGGAGTAAACAGTTATATATTAAAAGAAATACATAATGATAAAATAAGGGGAATCTTCAATATAAATCAAATTTACAAATATTATGTTGATAACTAAAAATATAAAATTTTCTCCTTATTTCACAAGTTTTGAAATAAGTCAAAAATTTTAGGGGAAAATTATACTGGTTTAAAATGAGCACCTTGAATCTATTTTTTTGAATGCATTGACGTTGAATAAGGCTGCTGATATTCGGATTTACGTTTAGAATAAAATTTATACTGTCCGTAATATTATTTGGCTTATCCATATATTTCAGACCAACTTCAATCATAATGTTGGATGGAGAAATTGATTTGATACCATTTAATTACTTAATTTTGTATCCGAATGATAGTGTCTTTTCATTTTTGGGTTATGTGTAGTTCAGCCATTACAAGCTTAATAGAATTATAAAAAATACTTGCTTTCAATTTTTAACAAATTTTATTTAAAATGATTATCAACGTGGAGTACTGAGAAATATACAAATACTTGGTAAATGTACAAGATGACCTGACTAGTGTTTTAATGTGACATTAAGTTGATAATTCTATAATATGTAATGTCAAAAGTTTAGGAACTGTCACATAGGAGAGAATTGTTTGGTTATATATCACAGTGACATAGATGTCAAAAAAGTCTATGGAAATGAATATTGCAACAAATCGAAAGAGAAGCAGAAATCACAGAACTTTATATTTATTGTGTCAGGAAATATATGAATTTTGTTGTTGAGTAAATAAAGCTATTATTTAGGAATTAGAAAATAGGAATAGAGGATAGTTTATATAAAAGAATAATAATAATTTGGTAGAAAGAACAAACACAATTTAAAAAAAAATTAACAGTTAAGAATTAGAATCAGCACACATATGATTAGGGCATAGCAACAAAAAACAATGGGAGTTTGTTGATGAAGAAAATGAAGGAGGTATGACATATTGTAGAAATGATAAGCAATTTTAGATAAAAAACTATCAAAATTGTATAAAAAAGTCCTGAATGAACAGTAGAAGCGGCAAATAAAAATATATAAGAAGGAATACTATAAAGAAGCTACATATAAAAATATATAAAATAACAATTATTGGAGTCCCGGCAGTTCTGTATGGTGTGGTTTTGAAAGACAGCACTTCAAGAAGGAGTATTAGTGGGGTTGTGAGGACCAGGTTAGTTTTTTTTTGTCTTTGTTGGTACCAACATTTATGTTAAAGATATAAAACAGACCTGATAAAAGTAATTACAAAAACGTTAGTACTTACACATTTCTATTTAACGTTTATAATTCATCACTTTGTTTCTTTGTTTCAATTTAGTACTTGCGCATTTCTATTTAACGTTTATAAATTTCAACTTCTCAACTTTTATATTAGCATAAGACATTTCATCACTTTGTTCCTTTGTTCAAATTTATAATACATATTTTCTGACCAATACAAGCTAATTCATATTAAATATTATTGAAATCATTGTTTTCTTAAATATCATTTCAACGGATACGAATTGACATCTGTTATTACTGTGCGATCTGGAATCGACTATTCTAATGAGAAATTTTAACCATAGGCGCACCAAATAATATAAAAAAAAATATTAAAAATTGTTTGAATGAATAAAAGATAAAATATTGAAGATAAAGTGTAAAAATAACTGGAACCCAAAAAGTAGATAGAGTATCTCATTCTCTCCGCATAAATAAATACATAAAACTTTTCTTTTTCTTTTAATGAGCTAGCCACACTAAAATTTGATAAATCAAAATAGTATATTACAATAATATTAAAAATTTCTCTTATACACACAAGTATAACAATAACAATATATATATATATATATATATATATATATATATATATATATAAATCTCTCAATATCTTAGGGATTCCGTCGTAAGTAGGGCTGAATGAAACTCTTATTTACTACCCAACGTTTCGAAAAATTTTATTTTCTTTTTCAAGGCTGAAATATGGACATGTTGGTACATTTCATTAATTAACAATTTTTTATACTTACGTGTAAAGTGAGTTAATAAATATTAAAATAGTTCATACTCGGAACAACAAAAAAAATATATTTTATGTATAGATAATTTTTAAGTACTAATTCAAAAGAATCTTTTTGATTTGAAGGAACATTATATGTCACAGTTGGAGTGACAGTTTTTTGATTGAGACATAACCTAGTTGATGTGTTCAACTTTATGACTTAAGAGACAGTCTTCATTATTAGTAGCATGACTTGTCACTTAATCATGATCCTATGAACAAAGGAAGTCCTATATATCATATATTCTCCCTTGTCAACGAGCGAAAGTTGTAAGGTATAATACTCTCACTAATTACCCCACTCAATCTCACGATAACAAGAGTGAATGTAGTATATACACAACAACTCCGTTATAACTCATTAGTTATATAGATGTTTATATTTATAAGTTAGAAATATCTACAATTTGATTGTTCTTATGTTGTTGGTTAAATGAAAGAAGATACGCATAAGTGTGATTAACATGGTTGCTTTCTCTCTTTTTATTCAGTGACTTTTCATCTAAGGCAGTCTCAAACATTTCTAGGCAGGATCTTTTGTGATAGTGGGATTCCGAATGTATAACCATGATGTTATTAAAATTTGGATGATGCCCAGTTTCTATGCTATGTTCAGCCAAAGCGCATGATTGTTTATTAAGTTATACATTCGGAATCCCACTATCACAAAAGATCCTGCCTAGAAATGTTTGAGACTGCCTTAGATAAAAAGTCACTGAATAAAAAGAGAGAAAGCAACCATGTTAATCACACTTATGCGTATCTTCTTTCATTTAACCAACAACATAAGAACAATCAAATTGTAGATATTTCTAACTTATAAATATAAACATCTATATAACTAATGAGTTATAACGGAGTTGTTGTGTATATACTACATTCACTCTTGTTATCGTGAGATTGAGTGGGGTAATTAGTGAGAGTATTATACCTTACAACTTTCGCTCGTTGACAAGGGAGAATATATGATATATAGGACTTCCTTTGTTCATAGGATCATGATTAAGTGACAAGTCATGCTACTAATAATGAAGACTGTCTCTTAAGTCATAAAGTTGAACACATCAACTAGGTTATGTCTCAATAAAAAAACTGTCACTCCAACTGTGACATATAATGTTCCTTCAAATCAAAAAGATTCTTTTGAATTAGTACTTAAAAATTATCTATACATAAAATATATTTTTTTTGTTGTTCCGAGTATGAACTATTTTAATATTTATTAACTCACTTTACACGTAAGTATAAAAAATTGTTAATTAATGAAATGTACCAACATGTCCATATTTCAGCCTTGAAAAAGAAAATAAAATTTTTCGAAACGTTGGGTAGTAAATAAGAGTTTCATTCAGCCCTACTTACGACGGAATCCCTAAGATATTGAGAGATTTTTGATTTATCTACCGTCAAGAATACCATTTTGCTTCATATATATATATATATATATATATCGATTTTTTATGAACAAAACAAAATTCTATGAAAATTTTATAACAATAAATAAAACAATTCTTCAAAAATAAAAATTATGTCGAACTCCTGTTTGTCGCTACTATATAAGTAACATGAAAAATATATTAAACTTAATTAATTTTCTTCTTCCAAAAATTCTATTAATCCTTCTCCCATATCATCAGCTTCACTATCACTATCGTCTAGTAAATCAATAATAAATTTATTTCCTCCATTAATAAGGACTTGCCCTCAGATTAACAAATAAAATAGATATGTTTGTTTTGATTTTTTCTTGGCCCAAACATCGAGTCACATTCTAAGCTCACTTGCGGACACTGGTTTGCCATATTAACAAAAAACCTCTTTAGTTGCAGGCAAAATGAAATTTGAAGTTTAATTGAAAATTTATTAAAAAGTTATGCATGTAAAAAAAGTCATACTAATTTATGCATTTGAGTCGCTGCTTTTGAAATGAATTAATAGTACTTGAATTTTATTTAATAGAGGCATATTCTCATATAAATTTCAAACAAGTATTTGTTGTAACCTTTATGGTTGGTTATAACTAAAAGGGGCAACATTGCTCAAAATCTCAGTACCTGTTTTATGTGTCAAGGGTAACCTATTTAGTAGTTTTAGTCTTGTTTAATTACCATATAAAGAGAGATACAAATATCATCAGAGTATGCTCGACGATAATTTCGAAACGCTATAGTATTGTAGTAAATAATGTCAAACGTAGTTTGTTTATACGAGCGCCATTACGACTAGAGAGTAAACATTTAGTTCTTTTGTTTTGATGTGTCTTGCAAGACTTTTAGTAACAAAATAAACTTTTAAGTTGATTAATTTAATGTTTTTGGATTATCATGAATCGTCGGTGTCAAGTTTGCCAGAAAAACAACCGAAATTACCAAGGCCTTGTGTCTACAATACCATCTCCACTTTTTGTAAGTCCTTCATTATTTCTCTACTGGCGATTAGGATTGTTGGCCGCAAAAATAAACGTGTTTATGAATGAATAACCCTCGCTATTCTATATTATTACTCTAAGGACTTGCCCAATATTCTTACACTCATCTTCAATTTTGATTACTTTTCTAATTGTGCCCAAATTAACTCGACGGGATTGAAAATACAAAAATAAGGAGGGGAGAAAGTCTCACTATAGAGTGTCCATGTTGTTCAGCAGTACTCTCTGGGGCATATAATTTCATTGTCTGTAAAGTTTTCAGGACAAAAACCAAGATCGACACGGAGACGCATATAGCCCCCCTGTCTGAACCTTTCGATCCATAGTAAATAACAAAGAATTTGTAGGAATATCGCGTAATATGTAAACAACAATAACAAAAAGAGATTCATGAGTAATTCACGCAAAAAGAAAAAGGGCTACTGAAACAGAGTGGTAACCGCGGACATGCATGTTTCTGGCTCATTTGCCGTATTCAGCACGGTATAACCAAATAAGGATGTGAAATTTGGGAGCAAAGATGTTAATCGAAACATGGGATCACACAAAACAACGGATTTCAACAGGGAAACCAAACGCTCATTTGTGCCTTCAATTGGATGATCTCGAATTTTCTCTCCACTCTGTTTCAGTAGCCCTTTTCCTTTTTGCGTGAATTACCTATGAGTGGAGAGAAAACTCGGAATCATCCAATTGAAGGCACAAATGAGCGTTTGGTTTCCCTGTTGAAATCCGTTGTTTTGTGTTTTCCCATGTTTCGATAAACATCTTTGCTCCCAAATTTCACATCCTTATTTGGTTAAACCGTGCTGAAGACGGCAAATGAGCTAGAAACATGCATGTCCGCGGTTACCACTCTGTTTCAGTAGCCCTTTTTTTGACTCTTTAACGTAAATTTAAGGATACTAAAGGATTTCATAGAGAGTTGAATTCGACTTAGTTGTTGTTTTTGTAGGTAATAAAATATTCCCGAAGTAAACGACTGTAGGATTGTTTTTACACTTGGACGTGTTAGGTTTTATAAAAGGAGTAATTTGAGAAAAATTGAGTTTATCATATCTTTATCTTTATCAACAAAGATCTTATGTAAGCTAGTGACTATAGAAAAATTCTTTAAAAGAACAAAATAAAGCGGTTGAAATTATGAACGTGAAGACGTATAAGGCATTAAGTTTTGGAGGATGAATAAGCTATGCAAAAACTTCTTTTTGGTTTGAATTAAGTGTAACTAATAAAAACGTTAAAACTATATTAAGATATTGAAAGCATAAATTTATTGAGAATGTGAAATTATTATCAAGAAAATGATTTTTAAAGGTATATAAATAAAAGTTGAAACTAAATGTGAGTTAACTTAATTGTGATTCGAAATTTTTAGAATGTAGGAGTAAATGGAACTTAAGTCATCAATGTCACTTTTTTTATTCATACAGTTATCATGCCTATTAATTTCAATCATTTCCAAAAAAGTTCTTTTTTGTAGGTTCTTTTCTACTCTAAGGACACTTGTATTATTATAATATTAACTTGACTTTGATAAAATAGTCCACACAATCTTCGCATAGTTTGATTAATGGCCCCTGAATGCATCCCCAATATTTAGGAGTTTTCTTCTCAACTTAGTCAGTCCAGACTAACTTCTTGTTTATAGAAATTTCATAAACAGCGGCGAAGTAAGAAATGAATAATATTTTCATCTGTTTTTTGTAGTTTTGAATGAATTTGTAAACACATAATGTATTTTTTCCACTACTAGCTGTGAAGTTAACAATTATTGTGTCATCTAGCCAACTGAGAAGTTGAATTTCTCTATTAGTGGTTAATATAATTTTTTCTATTGTTAACCTTAGTCAGTAATGGACAAATTCAAATGTTTTGAGAATTCAGGGATAATAGCTTAACAAAAACTAGTGCAACATAATTTTGTATACCCAGGAGATTGTCTTTACCATATTTACTGCTTGAAATTATTTCAATAAAACTGTCAATAGTTTAAAATTCGCGCTCAACCAAAAATTTCTGATGACATAAGGAGTGCGTTCATAATATATGGGTGAGGTGAGGAACGAAAATAGTGTCAGTGTCAGTCAGACGACGGAGTAAACGCCTAGGGAGAAATCAGTTTGAACGATTTGTAGATCGACACTATCAAAATTTGACATTGAAATGTGTTGTTTATTTTCCGTTAATTTCAGAATAATGAGGATCGAGGAATGTTTTTATCTTCAACATTATCACCAGTGGAATTTAAAAATCTGTTGATAGGAACTGGTAGCTAACCTTGACCCACAGATATCGGTTATCGGTGCCTTAACCTCTACAAATAAGAACATGTGTACATTGTACATATTATACGAATTGCGCATATGAGGGTAATAGTTTCCCCGATAGCAAGCGGGGAATTAGGATTGCACTCTCGTCGATTCTCGTGGTTCGTTTGTGAACGCTGTGGTGTAGAGTGTGAAGTACATAGACAAATAAAGTATTACTTTCTCTATAGTGAAGTATATGTTAAATGTTTTATGAACGCTCACTTTGTACCCAATTGTTGTGAACGCACTACCGCTGTAATTGTTCAAAGTTCAAAGTAAAACATAAACCACGTTTTCTGAAATTTTTGGATGTGATAGTATAAATGGTTTTGTTATTTCGTTGCACGTAATATTGGTGATTATGAACTATAGGAATAATGGTATTCTATTGCTGTGTGATTAAATTATACCTACATGATTTTTATAAGACATTTTTTTATTTTTGTCTTAAATTTGGCTAGTAGTGGAAAAAAATGTATATACACCACGGTGGTGAAGACATTTATAAACCTCGCACCTTATTCCGCTCGGGGCAAAGCCACTCGCGAAGTAATTTTGGTGCTCGGTTGATAATAATAGTCGTCACCACCTTGGTGTATAATATACTATTTATACCCATGTAGCCATTTAATATCACTTATTTTTAATGTAAATTTACCTCAGTGATTTAAATTTTAGGTGCATAAGATTATTTGTCATGTCATTATGCTAGTTTTATATTAATACGGCTTTTAAATCGATCCTAATTCGCCTTTATTTATGACCGTCTCTCTATAATGATACCTACAAAAGATTTTTTCATTTATTCTACAATGCTAAAAGCAATTTTAAATTTAATAATAATACAAATTACTCACAAGAACTTGGCAAAATACTGAACACATTCGACCCCAATAAATTGTCGAAATCTGAATATTGTTCTTAACTATATATACTCGTATATATATATATATATGCTTTGTTCTGCTATATGTTATATTGAAGGTTAATTCTGTCCCCAGCAAGTTTTTTAAATACCCAATTTTTGTACAGCATTGTTGAAATTCGATGTAAAGAAAAGTAAACTAAATGATCGTACATTCAATTTTAAGACTCTCGAATTTCCAAACTGTGGAAACCAAAGTCAAAGTCGAAAAGAGAAGCACGTGGATATAAAGATGAACATGAAATGGAATTTCCCTCAAATGAAGGTGCATTAATGACCATAGGATTTCTTACTTTCGCAGTGTTTTTGATCAAGTTAGTAATTGTAAGTATGTAGTAATTTGTATATATTAGATCAGGGACATTCAGTAAAAATAGTGAGGTATAAAGAGAGATGAAGAGCGAGAGGGGGAGAGATGGAGAGAGGGAGGGAGAGAGTTAATCAATATCAAGCTGTATGTAAAAACTATAATTTTCTCCATTGAATTACTGAAACTCATTTATGTTGAAGTTTTGTGTTTTAAACTGATTTTTAAAATTTTAGAAATTAGTACAAGCATTGAAATATAAATATTCATATTATGGAACTACCACAACCACTACTGCCGCAACGTTAATATTAGTCAGAAGAAAAAAACGTGAAGAAGACCTTAATGAAAGAGCTGCTCAAATCTTAACATCCATTGAAGCCTTTCCAAACTATGACGGGTTTCGAGAGAGAAAGATGTAATTTCAAGATGCTGAAGCTTTCGCCTTTATTGTGCTATTATTTATTTGATGTCATTAGTTCAAAATTAGAAGGTATATTCCAAATATGTATAACTAATTTGATAATAATCAATCATGAATATAAAATAAAACACAACATATAAACATAAATAGATATTTAATTTATTCATACTATATTACAAGTTAGAATACTGTGAATCTTTTCTACACTTAAAACAAATACAAAATTAATATTTATTAGGTACATATAAATGAAATGTAAATATATTCTATAACTAACCTGAAAAAATAAAATATTCAATTCGCAACGTGTGAAGTAATTATAACATGCAAAAAGTATTGGTTTTTGGCACTCACTAATATTACCAATTTGATGATAGAGTGAGAGACAATTTAAAAGTGAACCGTTAAAGCATTATTAGTAATTTGTTGCCATAATCGTAATCAGGCTATGGTTTTGTAGGGATATAGTAGTTAAGATTAAGAACTTAAGAAATCTATTTTTGTAATATATGTTTATTATGGTAACATGTGTCACTAATAGGAGTAGCACAGCATGGCGCTTTATAGAAGTATCTGAAATTTGATGGTTCACATTTTAGAATGTGAAAATCGGGGTATGCAAAGTTTATTACTCAATAGAATTATACGAATTCACGTCCACTCTGACATGAGAATTTTATTGTTAAGCAATATGCTATAATATATATATATATATATATATATATATATATATATATATTATTATAGAGTGAAACACCCTGTATATTAAATAATAAAAATTAAAGATTGTGCATTGTAATTTAGAAGAATTTTTTTAAGTCTGAATTTTTTTTTATCATTCGAATGGAGACTATCTGTATGATACACTATTTGATAGAGAAGGCATACACAAGACAGACCGTATAATCGTAGGGAAAATTGTGAATAGGTGCGAGAAACAAATTATGTGAAACAAAATAACACAATTTTTATTCAAAAGATTAATTATCAGAACTTTGTTTATGATAAAAAAAAACTAATGTTTCTTTATTCTGTGAAATTAAGATAATCTTATGAATTTGTCAGAAGAAACCAAACAATATTTGTTGAAAGAAATATTAACATAAGAAAGGGTAACTGTTTAGACATAACTAGATAGGAAGCTGTATAATAATATGAATTTCAGAAAGCATGACATATGCAAAACGAATATTCATTTTGCACATATATTTGAAGTTAACAGCTGTCATCTAAAAATATTAAGAATTTTCATTTTACTTACACACTTAGAGATTAACAAATGTCAGTTAAAATTTTTATGGAATATTGTTGGGAGAAAACAATATATGAGGTTTAAGCAATTGAAAAATTTAGAATAGAATGTCCTGATATGATGGAGGGACGATTCACTGTTTGAAGTGAAGGTTTTCAATGATGAAATTGATAGTCAATTTTGATTGGTAAATAAACGTTTAAAAGAATCACATCAGCGACAATTACGTTGCTAATGATAAAAAAAAATTTGAATGAAAAAGTTGTTGATTATGTAGACTATTCACTAAGAAGTCTCTTTTTGGGGTAGCAAAAAAATTTGGAAGAAGAAAAATTATTTTGGTAAAGAAAATTATTTTAAATATTTGAGAAATATCAGTTTTGGCTATGGAATTCAAGAAACAAATACATTATACTTACGTGATATACGTTAATGTAAGTAATTAAGTAAATATTAATAACTACAAAATATAAAAAGGAATTGTTATATATTATGTGGTACTAACCGTGACTTCTTTTATAAATGGTCAATTGTTGTATTGTGGAAGCAATGTCTCGACAATACCTTTCAGAAAACACTGAATCATGGAATTTCATCCAAAGTGTTTTGATGTTGGAAGAAATACAGCGTCAATTCCTGATTTGGTGGAAATGGACAGGAAGAACGGATTTATTCCAAGAGAGAGAGAACCTAAAATAGATTAAAGGAACTGATCATTGAGGTGAATAAACAAAAACAGTATAGTGAACAAGGTATTTAAACTCAATTTATTAATACATAAAAAGTTAAACGAACTTACCGATTTGTGTAAAGAACTGAACTTTAATGTTACATGGACGCTAAAAAGTTTATAGTTCGCCATCTTCTATAATTTATTTGTATACCAAGTTGCATAATTGTAATTCACCCTTAGAATTAATATCTCACCAGAGTGTGTGTCTGTTGTATGAATGAATCATTATTTTAGATAGTTGAATTTCTTCAAGAACACTTGTAAAAGAGTAATGTATTTATTTTCATCACATTAAACAACGTTTTGTTTCTTTTAAGGAACGATTTAAAACTGTACGTTGAGATTTTCATTTCATCTGGTGATTTCCGCTCCATCTATTTTCTATAGGTAGAAGTTTGAACTGACATCTATGAATGGTGCAGAGATTTGATTCCAAGCAGGGCAGGACCGTATTCAGCTCATAATTGTTAAGTAAATAATATATTTTGATCAACAAATTTGTTTTAAAATATAAAGAATTTATTGATTTTGGCGCTAATATTAAAAAATGAAACCGTTTAATTTTTATATACTTGAACTCTACCCTGAGATAAGAAATTTCTCATGCAAGTAGCATAAATTTTTTTTTTTTTTATTGCAATTAACGTGCTCGGCTACAAAGGCCACTCGCACAGGTACAGTATAAGTATACAATAAATATATTATATTTTGTGGTATAGCTGTACGTCTTTCAGGAACTGGAGAACGGAGGGGACATTATCTGGATTTCCGAGTACCTCTTGGAGACTTCCTTTGAGGTTGAGCTGTTGTCTTCTAGTTGTGTACTGTTGGCATTCTAGAATAATGTGTTCAACGGTGTAGATGCAGTTACAGGTTGAACAGAATGGCCGAATGTTGGATGACATAAGGTAGCCATGAGTGAATCTAGTGTGACCGATTCTTAGTCTTCTCAGCACCGCTTGGTCTTGTCTTGAGAGATTTGAAGCTCCAATATAGTAAGGATGGCTTAATGAAGGTTGAATTTTTTGCAATTTTGTCGGGATGGAGTTCCAATGATTTTGTCATAGAGATTTGATCTTATGCTTGATGACTTGCTTGAGATCGGATGCAATTTGGATGTTATGTGCGTAATAGTTTAAAGTTGTGGCCCTTTTAGCTAGTTGATCAGCTAGTTCGTTTCCCATTATACCAATGTGAGATGGTGTCCATAGAATGGTAACTGTTATATTTTGGGAAAAGGAGAGTTGGTAGGAGTCGTGGATATTCTGTACAAGAGGATGGTCACTGTATATATCTTTAATGGAGTGTATAGATGCAAGTGAGTCTGTACATATGCAGACATTTTTATTGGGAGGGGAAATATGTTTGAAGGCCTGAAGTATACTATAGAGTTCGCCGGTATGTACAGTACAAGTTGATGATATTGTGGAAGAGAAGATTGGAGAATCTAATGTTGTTACAGCACAACCGACTCCTGTTTCATTTTTCGAGGCATCAGTATATAGTACTAAATCGTAGTCATTTCGGTATATTATATCCAGAAAAGTTTGTTTAATTAGATCGTTTGGTGTTTAATTTTTATTCAGAGTTGTGAGAGATGTGTTGATATGAGGAATGTTTTTCGTCCATGGGGGCATTAGGGGAAGAGGTAGAGGAAATGTTTGAGAAATATCAATTTTGATTGGCATTGTTTTTAGTAGTGAAGGTAAGGGTATTATTGTTGAGGATGTTGAGGTGTTCTGTAAGCTATCATCGGTAAACAAGCTGTATACTGGGTTAAGGGGATTGGAAGATACCGAGATAATATAGTTAAGTAATAAATGTTGACGTCTTATCCATAGAGGAGGTTCATTTGCTTCGCAGTAGAGACTTTCTACCGGGCTAGACCTGAACGCCCCCAGACACAGGCGAAGAGCTGTATTGTGTATCGAGTTCAAGACATTGATATGTGATTTAGATGCAGATATATATACGAAGCAGCCATAGTCTAATTTAGATCGAATAAGGGATCTGTATATTTTTAGGAGAGAAGTTTCGTCAGCGCCCCAATGGAAGTGAGAGAGGGTTTTTATGATGTTTAGTCGTCTGTATCCTTCGCTCTTAGTATCTAGAATATGTTTTTTCCAATTGAGACGGGAGTCAAATATCATACCCAATATTTTGCAGTGATTTACAACCTGAAGGGGGACGTTGTTGATTATAATATTAGGGGTAGAGTTTATTGAAGACTTACTAAAATTGATGACTTTGGATTTTGTTGGGGATAAAGAGAGTCCCAATAATTTTATCTTGTTGGACAGGGAGTTTACCGCGGATTGAATTATAGAGGAGGTAGTGGACACTGACTGACCGTGGCAATATAATAATAAGTCATCGGCATACATCGTGCATCTAACAGGAGCAGAGAAGTTAGAACAAATATCATTTGTTACGAGGTTGAAGAGTGTGGGACTGAGTACCGAGCCTTGGGGTAATCCGTCGGTTTGATTGAATGTTGAGGAAAGGATGCCATTAACAGATACTTTGAAGGATCTAAGTTTTTGATAAAAAAGAATATATTTCCATTAATATTGTGATAGGATAATTTCTCAAGTATGACATTTCTGTGTATTGTATCGAATGCACCTTCTATATCAAATGTAGCAAGTATAGTTTGTTGTTTTTTGTTTAGAGCGGTGGAGATATGAGTTTGCAACGTTATCAAATTGTCCTTTGTTGACCTGTGCCGCCGAAATCCAGATTGGTCTTCTGATAAAATGTTGTGTTTTTCTAAATACCATATCAATCTTTTATTGATCATTTTTTCCATGACTTTGCACATTGTACAGGTTAATGAGATGGGCCTATAGGACTTGGGGGAGGTTGTCGGCTGATCAGGTTTTTTCAAGGGAATTATGACGGATAGTCGCCAGAGGCTTGGAAACATGTTAGAGGTCCATATTAAGTTGAACAGTTCTAAAAGTTTGAGTTGACCTAAGAAATCAAGTTTTTTAAGGAAAATATATGGCAGGTCATCAGGACCAGCAGCGGAATTTTTGCACGATTTTAACGCAGTAATAAGTTCCTGGTGAGAGAAAGGTAGGTTGAGTGAGTCTATATCTTGATTTGATGGAATTGGGCATGATAAAGAGTTATTAGTATAAGTATTTGCAATGTTTGAGTGTAGCCTACTTCGGAATTTGTCTTCGAAATTTTCAGCTATGATCTTCGCTATTTCATGGTCATTATTTATTACCGCATCATTTGAAACAAGATGGGGAATTCCATTATTGGTTTTGTTTCCCTGTATACCTCTGATCTTTTTCCATACTTGACTGGGATTTGTGTTTTCGCTTATTGTCGAAACATAGTTTTTCCAGGAGGATTTTTTGCTTTGTTTGATAATGAATTTAGATTTTGCTCTGGCTTTTTTGAGATTGATGAGATTTTCAGGGGTATTGTTTTGTCGGAACAGTTTTAATGCTATGTTTTGTTGTTGTACAGCGTCTTTGCAAGAGGAATTCCACCAAGGAACACTTTTCTTAGGATGGGATATATTAGTTTTACCTACATGTAATTCAGCAGCTGACAAAATAGTATTTGAGAATATTGCGATATTATCATCAACGCTTTCGGAAAACTTAAGAGAATGTAGGACATCTTCTGTTTGTGATGTAAAACTTTTCCAGTCAGCATTGTTTAGTCGCCAGAAAGTCCTGGTTGAGATTTTTGGGTTTTGAGAGGCAATGGAAGATATAACGATAGGGAAATGATTACTATCATGTAAATCATCGACAGTACGCCAAGTTAATGTGGGAGCTAATTTAGGATCGCATAGACTGAGATCTATGGCGGAGAAAGAACCAGAGGAGAAGTTAAGGTGTGTATTGGATCCTGTATTTAGTAGGCACGCATTTGTACAGTTTAATACATTTTCCACTATTTTACCCTTACCATACGTTGAGTTGGATCCCCACAAGTTATTATGCGCATTGAAACCTCCTACTAGAATGTAGGGATGAGGTAGTTGAAAAATGAGGTTTGCTAGTTCTTCTTCTTTTAGACAATGGTTTGGGGGAATGTATATACTGCACACATTTAATTTATTCGGGAGCCATATGGATACAGCAACAGCTTCAAGGTCGGTATTTAGGGGTAGAAGGGATGAAAATATGTCGTTAGAAACGAAAATCGAAGTACCGCCACTGGCTCTATTGCAATTATTGCGTATGTGATGGTAGCCTTCAAAGTTTTTTAGGTGGGGAAGTTTCGAGATTGTGGCATTTGTTTCTTGGAGACACAGGATTTGAGTGTTCTCATTGGATATGAGCTGTTGGATTCTTTCCAGGCGAGGAAAAAATCCATCACAATTCCATTGGATTAGCTTGAAGATTATTATTGTATATAGTGATATTGTTAATATGGACTGATGGTTCTAACGAGTTCTGTGCTAATTAAGAGATGGGATTATTTGACTCTTCGTCAGTTTGGGTTTCTGATGTGTAGCTCTTATCGTCAGACGAATCTTCAGGGTTTTGTTGATGTTTTATTTTTTTCTGTAATCTAGTCAACCGATTTTTAAGAGACCGTTCTTTGGTTATGTTGTACATAAGAGTTAAGTCATTTAGTAGACCTTGTATATTTGCTGTGAAAGAGAGAGCTTCGTTCAATGGGTCTGACAAGCCAAATGAGTTTTCTAGGAAGGCGGTGAGTTGTGTTTCAGTCAGTGTAAGGTGAGTAGAATTGTTTTTGCATAGCTCTTGTATAGTAGAGTAAGTAGTGGGTGTGAGTTTAAAGTCCTCTTTTCCGGTCGTTTTGGGTTTTTTCTTATGCTGTTTGATTGAGTTTTGAGGTATTGTGTATGAAGGAGGGAACATCTGGTTGTCGGTCGGAGTATCTATCGGTGATAGCTGAGAGGGAGTTTCAAGGTTGCTATCTGTAGATAGACCTCTCTTTTGTCCTTGAATTACAGGTAAATTGACTTGCTCGATAAGTGGCAGATTGGGTTGATCATCTTCGACAGGTATACTCTGAGTGTTAGATACAGAAAGATTGTCAGAGTGTGTAGTAGTTGTTTGTACTATAGGAGATGGGGGAGGTGGATTTTGAATTTCAGCGTTAGGTGGATTGGTGCAAGAACCGGCGGTGTGTCCAGGGAGTTTACATAAGAAACATTCCAGTTTATCCGTGGACACGAAAATTCTGTAAGGAGTATTATCGAAAGTAATTAAAAGGGATGTTTGGAGAGTGAAGTTGTCGTTTTCTGGTATAATATATGTTATTCTGCGAAAACTCATGATATGAGAATAATTATCGTCCGGTACGCCACATTTCACGAATGAAACAGGAGAGGCTAGCTGTAGGCCGATGTCTTTTAGAGCTTTTTCTATAAGAGAGTGAGGGATAGTGGGAGAGACGTTGGAAATCAGAATTCGTTTGGCAGGTGTGATAAGCCTTCGAATAGGTATATTGTTAGATTTAATATATATACTATCGTGTTCATTAAGAAGTCTATCGACAACAGCAGTAGAGCTTAAATAGATGCATATGCGGTTGTTTGAGATTCTAGAGGCAAATGTTACGTTTTTGGGGGTTACAATTTCTCCTATGGCTTTTATATACTCAAAGAGAGTGGTATTGGTTATGGCGTGCATGATAATTGCTTGTTCTCTTTTAGGGAAGGTTGGTGGGGGAGGTTTTGTTTGTGCAGCCGCAACATACGACTTTGTAGCATTAGGTGAATTATGGGGAGGAGAGTTTGAAGTAGATTGGGATTGATGAGTATTCATCTTGTAAGTGGCCCTGGATACCAAAGCCAATACAAATGAAAAGGAGAGACAGGAGTCCCTAATGGATCCCTGAAAATATTTGGTAGGAAAAAACAGTTACCTGACTTGATGTTACGCCACTGATGAAAATAAAATGTCTTCACTTCTTAAAACTCAATTGTTTATAGCATCGATCACAAGAATTGGAAAAAACTCACATGATGATTGTTAATTATTTACTACTTTCAACGATACACCGAAAAAAAAAACTCGTATTTTGGTTTGAATTTAATGAGGTATAATTACCGATAAGCGATGTTTACTCGTCGGCTACCAGCATAGGAATGAGTAGCATAAATTGTTTATCACCTATTTAAAATTATCTATATACTGGGCTAATAATAAAAAGTTTAAAGTAAATCTAAACTTAATAAAATATTAAGTATATTTTTTATTACAAAGGATAAGTCTATCCAGTTTAAAAAAATGGCCCCCAATGTAGGGCTAAAATCTATCCAGTTAATAATATATATATATATATATATATATATATATATATATATATATATATATATATATATTATAACAGTATTTGTTGACTTAAATACTTACTTTTATTATGAAATTTAGATGATTATAATTTTATATTTAGAATTTTTATTTAGATTTGGCTAGCTCAGTTGGTTATTATTATATTGTTTTGTAATTTATTTTATTTCAATTATTCGGGAGCATGAAACCCCTTCTACTCTTCGAGTCCTGGCATTCAAAACGTATTACCTTCATTTAAATAAAAGAAACACTTTACTTATAACAACATTTAATTTTAAATTCAATATTTTATATGTGATAATAATAATTTGAGACGCCTATGGTCACCTCTAAAACAAATTATTGATTTTATATTTTG
Organism: Galeruca laticollis; assembly: GCA_963921935.1. NCBI lineage: Eukaryota > Metazoa > Arthropoda > Insecta > Coleoptera > Chrysomelidae > Galeruca > Galeruca laticollis. The sequence goes on from OY998185.1 coordinate 1,920,363, forward strand.
AACGGTGCGCATGCTCAAATTCCAGTCATGCGTAAAATGAACATAATTTTAATAACGTGAGATGGAGCTTCTGTGCTCATTAGAAATACATATTATCAAGTACGAAATAGTTAGATGGTTTATAACATATAAGAATTTATGTGAAGAATATACATGAAAATGTTATCAATATGCTGTGGAAGAAAAGTATTAAAAGATTTATATAGACATGGAATTATTATACAATTTATAAACAAATAGACAGATTACATGGAAACAAGTTAAGCATCATCTTATGATAAAATGGCATACGTACATTTGAATTATTTATTTATTGAAATTAGGCCTTTTTGTTATTATTAAAGATTTAATTTATTAACTAATTAAATAAAGTCCATTTTCTTTATATTTTCGATCGATCATTGCTGTTAATGTTTATCAAAATACGAAACTAAGCACTTATTTGAGTTTTTTTGCTTATTATTGTTGGCCAATAATTGTTTAAAAGAACACTGACCTGATGATATGGAATTGGGATAACTCTTCTGGACACCAGGAATACTTCTCTGCAGTTCCAATACGAATTTCTGGAGAAATTCTGCTGGTTTTTAGCAGAACAACTGTGTCTGATTATCGGTGAGTACTACACAAGATTATTTTTCATAGTTATGTTCAAATTTATTAAGTTATTCAGGGAATTTCATAAAAATTTCGGGAACACTCTAACACACAGTACACACCTATCGACGCCACTTCTAATAATTCACGCTTCCTCTCGATTTTCCCTTTTTTTCAACAAACAAAGTCTTTTGTTTGTTTTCAGGTCACTATCTACCAAAGTTTGTTTCAATATTTGTTGATTGCAAATTTTATCTGTCATTTTGTTTCTAACCAATCAGATATTGTCCTATGCAATTGAATTATTTGATTTGGATTTACTTAATAGAAAAGTTCATAAATATACTATTTCACATTTCTAATATACTTGTAGAGAGTCTTTTGAAATTTAATCATACAAATAAATTAAAGTTGGTTATATACATAGATGTTGTTTAAATAGTTCTATCTAATATTGTCATAAACAATCTATTACTGTTACAATTATATGACTTAAATCATAAATCCTTTTATGTATTCTCTATCTAATTCTTGTATTAACTTATTTCTACTAACGCAATTAATAAATAATTATTTAATCCTATGTTCATTTTACAGACATATATCATTTTTCTTTATGTTTAATTGTTTATCTATGAAAAACTATACTCCTTATTCTAATAAATATTTATATTTGTATTCTAATGTAACTACTTATATCTAAAATTCTCTTTACTTGATTATATAATTGTTTCTGTTTAGGTGAACAGCTGATCTCGTTACAGAAGATATTCTTCGTCTTAGGCAACTTTATTTACATCATTACATTGGTTAGGCAATCTCTATATTTTATGTTATTATTGAGGTAATTTCTTTATTTATTATATTGTTATAGGCTAATGTTTAATATATCTTTACTTGATATGCTTTTAAATTAAGAAAAGTTTTTCCTTTTTAATTGTGTTTTCTTAAATTATATTATTTTCATACATTCTCATACTAGCAACATCTTTTTATAGAACTAATTCTCTTAATATCTATGATATCTGGTTCAATATATATATTAAAGTGAAATATATCTACTAGGTCATGTTGAATCATTAACATCACTCAGAAATGTGAATCTAAGTAATAATAGTAGTGAATATTCGATAAAAGGAAATAATCCATGAAAAACATAGCTTAAATATGACAAGAAATATTTACAAATAGAATACAATTGATAAAATTATATAGAAGATTACTATCTAATTTGTAACTATTTTTCTTTAAAGTATAATTCAAGATATTGAAAATACAATAGTAACAAGTAAATTACGTCAAACATAAATTTTATACATAACTATGATCATCACTGTATATGGTATCACATGAATTTTGAAATAAAATTCAATTATTATAATTTAATATTTTGTAGACACTTTCAGAAACCCTGTATATTGCATAAACTATTCAATTATTTGTATAAAACTTCAAGGTCAAATATCAACGCGAAATAACGTTCTGTTATTAGTTCGAATAGAGTATTTCGGAGTGACAGTGGAAGTGCATAAAAACAAAGTGAATTTGTCTACTATAACGCAGAAACAGATATTTTGATTCAATAACAACGATGTTTATTTACCAACAAAAGAACGAGGAAAAACAAAAGTAAAAAACATTGGAAGGTTGTTGATTTTGGAGCTTGAGAGACGCGGTGTAAATTTGATAAATGGAGGACGTGTTGAATTTATTTTCTCCAAATTTTCATAAAAAACTATAATAATTTAAAATATATGAAGTAAAAAGTTAACCAAAGTGTTTAGTGAAGTTTTGAACAATAAACTAACAAAAATTTATCACTCGTATGTAAATAAATAAGTGCAAAATTGGTGATAGCGTCTAGATATGGTAAGATGAACAATTACCTTTATTAATATAATCTTCGATAACTATTCACATATCTTGTTGTGGATAAGATATTTCTGCTGATGAAATAATTCACATCACATCATTTTCCACATCTGAATTTCGCTTATTCGATCATAGGCGATCGTTTTTCTCCGATGTACCACATTCAGGGTCAAGAAGAACCAACCATAAACTCTATTACCCATGTATATAGTGTATTTCTCCTATAAAACATTTTGATATATTTATATGTTAGGTTATATTTGTTTGGTATCTATTAATTAGTAAAAATATTAGTATTAGATATTCAATCTCTACTAAATATCGGGCACAGAACACTAAAAACATATTAAAAAAAATTAATACTCACCAAATTCTTACATTAAATCATGATAATACATCCTAAACACATTGCTTTTTCCTTCCATTTTGTAAACTAAATAATAGTCATCACAGAGTACCACAACACAACGCCAAGGTTAACAATAGCGAGAGTAGAGGTTGAGTCGTTGTGAATGCATTCAGAACTTTTAGTAAAATAAGTAATCAAGCGAAACTTACTTGGTACGTTGGAATTTAATAATATTAATAATTTATGAAAAGCGTTTTTGTGCGATGATTTTGTCAACAATATTCTATTGAGTTTGATATGAATTATAAACTTTTAAATCATAATAATTTCGTTATTTGCATAAATATATTCAATTAAAATCTTTTGTCTATGTTCGTCTTGCGTTTCTTTGATATCTTACCTACAGTTTCCTGTTGCTGACAATCGCCAAGTGCCGAATCTCATCCCTGAGATACAGTGTTAAAAGTTAAACAAATTTATAATATTTTCTAATTTGTGTAGTATCTTTGAATTGGGAATTCGTAGAAAGCGAACCAATTCTGGCGCCCATACAATCATTAATAATAAACATATAATAGAGTTAATTAAAAATATATAATAAAATAGCTCCTAACGTAGAGGCATTATTTATAAATACACAATAAAATGTCAGCCCAACGTAGGGTAAATTAAATTCCTATAATATAAATTACACAATAATATATATATATATATATATATATATATATATATATATATAAGTAGTGAACTGGCATTACTTACCCATTGTCTCTTGTTGTATCTCTACTTTATAAGTTGGATTGTCGTATGCAGAGTGACTTACTCGAGATGGAGGCGTAATGGCTGCTTTATTTTGGTTATGTCGTCGAATCAATATGAGCAACAACACTAACGTACTCATTATGGCAATGGATGCTAGTATGGCTACGATGACTAGAGGACCGTAATAGTCGCCTTTTGTTTCCATGTGGTCGATTCTAGCAAGTTTGTCTGTAAATAAGATGAACATTATAAAAGAGAAAGAGGACTTAATTACTTCTATGTAATTTAGGGACGATAGAAAACTTGTATGTTTTCCTTCAATGAGAAACTTTTTGTTTCAACTTCCATCATAAATCTGCTGTATTCAAAGCATCATATATTATTACAGATAGAAATATGATAGCAGCTATAAATACACCATTGATATTTAAATGGCGCTTTCTAATTCTAACTATTACATGCGATCTACGAAGATTTTACAAACAGATATGTTGTTAAAATAAATTATAATTAGTTAATGAAAGTCTTATGATCGGTTACAATCCCAAAAAAGAATTATACACTGCGCTATGCATAATAACTATATTGGAGCATAAATAAACCATACTTAAGAATAATATGACTGCTTGACTGATATATTCAATTAAAAAAATTAAAATGTCGTGCCACAGTGTTTGTTATCGAACTTCTCCGAAACGGCTTGACCGATTTTTATGAAATTTTTTGTGTATATTTGGTGGGGCTGATAATAGGTCGTAGGCTATTTTTTATTCCACTAGCTGATAAGGATGGTCCTCTCCAGAATTTTTTTTTATTTTTTGGGCAAAACCATGTTTCTTATTTTTTATGATTTGGCATTAAAAAATACTTATAATCCTCAATTTTCATCCTTCTACTACCAACTACCCTTAGGTCATGAGGGTGGCCCTCTCCAGATTTTTATTAATTGGACAAAATTTTTATTTTTTTATGATATTTGGCATAAAAAAATACTTATAACCCTAAATGTTCACCCTTCTACCACCAACCAGCCGTAAATTATCCAGCAGAGTTTTTGAATTCATTGGATTTGCCACGCAAGTCACCGGACCATCTACAACTGAAAGTTGGATCTCCGGTTATTTTACTTCCGAATTTGAACCCACCACTGCTGTGCAATGGCACTCGATTAGTCATTAAACAATTAATGAAAGACAATGTCTAACAAGCATTTTGAATGACAAGTTCCGAGGCGAAAATGTATTACTGCCACAAATCCCAGTTATTCCCACAGAAGTGCCAATTGAATTCAAACGCGTTCAATTTCCAATTAGATTGGCATTTTCAATGACAATCAATAAGGCCAAACGATGTCTGTTTGTGGCTTAGATTTGGACACACCATGTTTTTCAAACGGACAATTTATAGGTACGTGGCATAATCTCGCGTGGGCAAACTATCCAATGTTGGCTGAAGACGGAAATATGTCAGTTAAGTACATTGAATTATAAAAAATAATGGTTGGTGTTTTGTTACTTTTATAGGCCGTCATCATCCACAGCGCTCCATTCCTCTTTCAGTCATAGACCCCATTCCCACATATTTACAATAAGGTAATTATGTTTTTGTTTAACTACCAAAATATTCACTAGAAATAATTTAGATTGCAAATGTTTGCCGGGTCAGCTAGTTAGTGTATGAATGTTTCGAGTGGATCAAAAAGTGACAAAATAATAATCCTCTTTTTCGGGTGCATCTATAAAAAGTTAAGCTAACGCATCTGTAAAACTATAGGAACTTCTTCCTAATCAGGTACGAGTATATGCCCGATAGGCATTGAATGAAACACGTAAGTAGACGTTTGCAGAATATAATTAAATATTGACACAAAATATATTAACAAAGCTGGAATTTCTGGAACCGTTGGTGATAATAATATTGAATACACTAGTTACTACCTCTACACCAACACGCATAGATACACTGTCTGACGAGCGAGCGTTTAGATAATTAAGTTATCTGGTCAGTTAAGTTATAACGAGAAAAACCTACTAACCCTCTCAGTGCTCGTTATAGGTATGCGGATTGTCTCACGTGGTACAACCCGTGCTCGCCAGTCGACTAGCTTCGAGTCGAAGAAGGGGTGGATTCTTCAAAAAAAAATTATTAAGTTTACAAAAGGGCGCCAGAGAAGTTTTGGCAAGCACCCAAGACTTCTTAAGTTAGCCCACAACTCCTCAGTGGGTTAACAACACTCCAAGGTTAAACTGATAGGTAAATTACCATGAGTAAATAAAAGTCAGCAAGTATCCTCTGATTGAAGATTTAATTAGTCTTTGTGGACCAAAGGTCTCTTTTCGAAATATTTATTACAATGTCACAACAAAAATGTTGCAAATAATTTCTGAGCTCAGCTGAAGGCTGTAATCTCAGAACGTAGGTGGGCTGAAGGCCGAAATCTACATAAATCCAGAAATTTCTAACTAATTTATCAGTTACAACTCAACTCAACTCTGAGCAGAGCTGAAGGCTTCAAACTCGGGGTGCAGAAGAGCTGAGGGCCCCAAACTACACCAATGTCTCAATTCTAAAATTCTAGAGAAACGGCCAAATAGTTCATATACAATACCTCAAAAATACAACGATAATATATATCAAAATTAACAATGTACAGTTACAAGGGTTCACACTTCCGCAATTTATACCAATATCAATATAAATATAAATAATTGCATAAGCCTAAAAATTTAAATAGCAACGAGTTTAGCATTGCTAGAGAAAATACAATTCAAAATTATGTACGGTGCAAGTTATATACATAAATCGTCAGAAATAGGCAAAAAAACCACTAAATAACGCAATACCAGGTACGTACCGTAGTGTATCTTAAACTATGAGTAAATATTTCAAATTTTTAAATACAAAGTACAAGTGTAAGCGAGATTATAGTAATTGCCGCAAAAAAAAAAGAAATGAAACTTTATATGAAAAACGGTAATATGTGAAGCATAAATGTGAATTTACTAATGAAGTTGAAGAATAAAGAAGAGGAAAACTGTTCACTTATCCTTTCCCGGCACCTGAACAGGAACTGAAGTTGCTCCAGAAAATTCCAGCTCTCCTGGAACTGGTCTCACTGATCCATTAAATTCCAATCAGTGATTTTTTTAATGTCCACGTACAAAAACCCCCCTAAATTAGAGAGACGAATTAGCCTCTACATAGGGTTTACATTTTACCCCGGTCAAATTTTCGACGTACCCTCGTAATATCCCATCATACTGACTATATTAAAAACACCCGAAATTCGCAAATAATCATTTTAATTGTATAAAAGCCACCTACACTGAGAATAAAAACTATATGACTGGTTTTTTTCCGCTTAGCAAAAAACTACGATACCGAAAAAAAACCCATAATAAAAAAACTATGTCGTTGGACACATCCCTGAATATTTATACAACCCCCGTGATATATTCTTATTTCAACAAAATATAAAGCAATGAATAATATGAACTAATAAGAATTTATGAAATGCATCGAAACTATCTCGTGAAATCCAGATCACATACTCCAATAAACTACGAATCGAAGCTGAAATTTCTACGTTAAAATACCTATAAAACTGTTAATTCCGATAAAGTATTTTCAACCATTTACCTTGTTAATGAATCCTTCTAACTAACGCCGTCTACGGAAATTTACCACACATACACAATTCCTCTAAATTCTTATGGTACCCACAGCCATCGACCGTTTTTGGACCAGAAACCTATCGGGTCGGAGCTACCAGAACGCTTATGGCTCCCAGAGCACATGCGAAAATTTTAAGTTGAAAGATGTGTGTTTACACCTTGCCGGCAAATGGAGGACTGAATTTTTAACTTCGTACCGACAGCGCTGTGACTTCTCTCAGTCGACAGGTTAGCCAATATTAAGTCTCCGACGGCTCGGTAAATTTTCGCGTTACAGATTCCCCCCCTTTCGCCAAAGAAAATTAATCCGGAAGGGTTAATTTTCATCTTCAGGCAGTTGCGTAGAGTATGGTTTCAAGTCCTTGCAGTGCCATACTCCTGCCGTAGCTCCATCCTTATCATGCAACTCATACGTCCACGGAGATAACCTCTTAGCTATCGAGTAGGGCCCTATATACTTAGGCGCTAGCTTACGCGTGTAATACCTCGCAGCATCCGAAAGGACAAAATTCCTCTTAAACACTAAATAGTGCGGGAGATACTCCACATGCCTACGTCGCAGATTATGGCTATCACAGGCCTTCTGATTGGCATCCTCTAACCGTTTCCTGATGTCAGCGAACAATTTCCTAAAACCCTCATTACGACTACTCTCGGGAGTTCTCACACTATCTCCCAGATCTAAATCTGAATTATCAACATAATCGGCACCAGACAACAGCATAGACCTACCAAAATTAGCGAAATACGGTGTTACCTTTGTGACTTCATGAGTAGATGTTCTAATCGCACATCCTATCTGAGCGAGATGCTCGTCCCAACAACGATGATTATCCGAGACATAGGAAGCCATCATAGTCTTAATCACACGGTTAACTCTTTCACACGGGTTAACCCTTGGATGATAATTGGCATTCAGCTTGATACGGCAGCTATATCGGGAAGCTAAGCTTCGGGAAAGATTACTACGGTATTGGGGACCATTATCACACAGAATCACCTTGGGTACCCCATATACAAGAAATACTTCATCTTCAATCTTACGAGCAACGGCCGCTGCAGACGCTGTTCTAAGTGGGTATATCAGCACATACTTGGTCAAATAATCCGTAACGACAAGGATGAAAGCATTACCTCGTTTCGACCTTGGGATAGGCCCCATCAGATCTGTGCAAATCATTTCTCACGGCCTGCTAGGCTTTGGATGAGACGCCATCTTATCGACAGGTTTACCTTGTGACACCTTATGCGCAGCACACACCTCACAGCGATTAACATACCTAGCGATATCAACTCTCATTTTCGGCCAGTAAAAACGCTCAGCTACTCTGTGGAAGGTTTTAAAAATACCCGTATGCCCAGATGTGGGAGGGACATGGCGTATTATCATGTAGGCTTCCATGATAATACGCGATCTACCAGCTTTGGTAACTACCAGTTTCCAAGATTCACCAGGCGACAGCGGTTGTGTGTACTTATTGACAACATGTTTGAAGAGAATATTATCCTTCACACGCCAATCCGGAAATTTAAGGGGATTACTAGCGACATTCTTTACCATCTTACAATACCACTTATCATTGGTTGTATCAAATGGAGGGGGCGGTACCTCTTCAGACGAAACCTCCACAGACACCTCATCGACAACAGGGACGGACCGAGAAAGAGCATCTGGTACTACGTGTTCACGACCTTTGCGATGTATAATTTGGAAGTTATACTGTTGCATTTTGACTGCCCATCGGGCTAGACGACCCTTTGGACTCTGCAACTTCTGTAGCCACAGTAGACTATAATGATCTGTGATGACAGTAAAAGAAACACCCTCTAAATAAGGCCGAAGTTGTTCAAGTGCCCAAACCACAGCGAGACATTCGCGTTCAGTTGAAAAATTCCTTTCATGACGAGTAAGAGATCGACTTAGATAGCAAATAACCTTGTCACCATCCTCGTGAGGCTGACTCAACACAACCCCTAAACCATAACCACTACTATCGGTCTGTACAACAAAGGGAGTAGAGTATGGGCTGGTTGAGCATGGGAACTTTTTGCCGACCGTGGGAACTTTTTGTGACGTCACATGACCACACCCTTTGACCTTGACCTATTTTTGGGGGTTTGGCCCGGGCCAATTGCCAAAATTTTTGGGGGTGGCACGTGCCATTGCCAAAATGGGGGTTTGGCCCGGGCCAGGGCGGGGGATGGGGGTTTGGCCCGGTGGGGGTCGCTGGCCCAAATTTTTGGGGGTGAGCGGGTAGGGTAGCACGGGGGATGGGGGTTTGGCCCGGGCCAAATTTTTGGGGCTAGGGGGGTGTATCAGTTTGCGGCTACGGCCCGGGCCAAGGGGGTCGCTCTTTGCGTCTACGGGGGTTATGCAATGATTTAGAAGTAGCGAAGAGGGTTGGGTAGCGCGGGGGAGGCGTCTACGGGGATTACGCAAGTAAGGGTGTATACAAGAAGAAGCGAAGAGGGTTTTAAGGGTAGCACGGGGGAGGGTAGAGTCTAGGTTAGGTTAGGTTAGGTGTCGCTTGCCATCATTGCCATAACGGCGCTAACTATTTGTTACCAGCGTCTACGGGGATTACGCAAGTAAGGGTGTATACAAGAAGAAGCGAAGAGGGTTTTAAGGGTAGCACGGGGGAGGGTAGCGTCTACGGGGATTACGCAAGTAAGGGTGTATACAAGAAGAAGCGAAGAGGGTTTTAAGGGTAGCGTCTACGGTGATTACGAAGGGTGTGAACGGGGGTTATGCAAAATTTAACCTACATTGGTGTCGCTTGCCATCATTGCCATAACGGCGCTAACTATTTGTTACCAGAGTGCCAAAACGGCCGTGGGTAGCTGGGGTAGCGAAGCTACGGGGTAGCGAAGCTACTTTTCCCGTATACTGCGCATGTTTTCCGTTACATATAGATCTAAAAAGACACATTTCGACGATCTGCGCAAGTGTTAAGGGCCTTTCTTCATATCTCTGTTATTATTTGTCGGATTGGAGTCTAATAAACGCCAATATGATTGTTCGAATATTATCGTATACAGGATGTACAAAGATGCCATTAGGGCACTAGCACATATCTCTGCTATTGGTCAGATTGAAGTCAAATAAACGATATTATATTTGTTAGAATATTATCGTATACAGGATGTGCAAAGATGCCAATACTACCACATACTAGCAAGTAATGACGGTAGCGTCTACGGGGGTTATGCGAAAAGTGTGTATGTTGTTACGTGTATAAGATAGAGGGTGGTTTAGAAGCGAAGGGGTTTGGGTAGCGTCTACGGGGATTACGCAAGTAAGGGTGTACGGGGGTTATGCAAAAAGTGTGTATGTTGTTACGTGTATAAGGTAGAGGGTGGTTTAGAAGCGAAGAGGGTTTGGGTAGCACGGGGGAGGCGTCTACGGGGATTACGCAAGGGTGTACGGGGGTTATGCAAAAAAAGTAAATAAGTGTGTATGTTTTTTGCTATAAGGGCACTCTGGTCGCCACCGACTGGAGACTTTGTGACGAAGCTTCTGGTGGTGTAGAGATTAAAGAAGTGACCTAATAGAAGATATGCAACAGGATGTAGAATGATACCATATATACAGGATGTAACTCGAACAGGGTGTAAAGATACCTTTTTATGTACAAAAAAGATACAGAGTGTAGTAATAATTATACCAGAATGTACCAAAAAGGGTGATTTCTTATATACAGGATGTAGTCATAAAATGTACCATTTTGCACAGTTTTGGGGTCGAGGAAATGAACAGATGATGCGCAGTCGTTAGAGCATTGGTACTGTGAAAACGACGCATCAGTTTGGATACAGGGTGTAGTAAGATACCGTATATACAGGATGCCCCACCAGGAGCCTCTCAAAGAAATGGGGCTTCTGGAGGCCTGGAGACTAATGAAGTGACGCCAGGAATGTGACGTATCGTGACGTAATAGAAGATATTTTTTTTTAGTCGAACAAAAACTCCATTGTAATAGGTAGAGCGTTTTTATTGCAATTTAACCAATTCAGTTACGTGGAATAAACGATGAATCTATTCAAAATTTTCTTAAATCCATCATTGAATTCAATGTATTGTGTTGCTTTATCATAAAATACAAAGACCACTATTTGTTTGGAAAATAACATCAACTTTTGAGTTAGTTGGGACGGGTACTTTGTTTATTTCCAATATAGTCAAATCTGGGGTATAATAATCTCCGGTATTTTTATTGAATGCAAACAAGTTGCCTGCAGAATTTTGGCTGGTTGCAAAAGGACATGCGCATGTGCTGAAAGTGCAAGATATTAAAATTATTTATATTGCGAAAGAATAAATTTTCTTTTAAGAGATATTTAAAATCCAATTACCTTGGCATTTTAGTAATGATTTATATTGTATTGAAATCTTACATTTGGGTTTTATGTCCCAACATTTATCTCGTTGAAAAAAGTATTGAAGAGGAAACGTAACAAAATATACGTTAAATGGTTAGGCTTAGACAAAAAAATATAACAGTCGGATATACACCTATGATGTAGTATAGATCGAAATCTTTTTTATGAATACATTTTCAGCAAACAATACGAACTTTGGTGGGGAGAGAGTTAAACATATAAATTGTTCAACATTAATTTAGAAGTCAGTAGTCATCATGAGTCAAGATTCTGGGTATTATAGTGAAGCTAGTGTTACAATGGCATATAGTGGTAGTGATGAAGATTATGATCGTGATTTAGATCAAATTGTACGAAATTATGAAATTGCAATAAAAAAAGAAAAACATTATTTATTGCATACAGTTTTCAATGTTGGTCGATTTGAAGTTGGATGTATCCTGAGCCCTGCCAGAACTTTTGCACCTGCCATCATTTTATCTTCATTTATCGAAAGTATGGAACCTAATAAAATGTCCTTCAATACTATAGAATGGGATGAGATCATAGAGGTGCTTCGTAAAAGTAACGAGTATTTCAATCCTCCAGATGGTGAGAAAAGTCCTGTCGTCAGCCCCATCATGTTTTATCAAGATTTTTGTCAAATAACTAAAGTCATTTATGATAATCAGAAATTTGTGGAAGTTCGTCAACATGATGTTACATTTTTCCTCGATGAAGAAGAAGTTGTGGAAATTCTACGCCTTCATGAGAATTTGCTTCAACACCACATTTCAATTTTAAAAAATGTTAACTTTTGTGATTTTTATTATAATATTATTAATTCATTGAAGTCATTTATACCTAATCCAATGTGTGACTTTTCTAATTGTATAGATTTAATGTATGCAGTTTGTGATATTTGTTATGAAAACAGTTTAGTAGGGAAAGCACTTAGAGAGTATCTGTATTATTACAAAATCAATGTAATCAATGATTTAACCTTATAAAATTTTGAAAATATTCTCTGTTCCATTTTACATACCTAATCGATGGATTGTATATTACCATAACAACTTTCTGATGAAGAATCAGTATTAAAGCTAACGTCGAAAGTGAAGGATGATTCTCTTACTAATTCTACCTTTAGTTGCACCTGAGAAAATTGATCTGAATTATGCTGTGGAATATATTGAAAGATTTGGAAATGTTAACAAGTCAGAACATGATATCACAGATATGGCATCGATTTTAAAAGACTTTCAAGAGAAATTCAATTTACCTGTAGATGACACTCCAAATCCTGCTACTATTCAACTATTAGAACGTCCTCGATGTACTGTAGGGGAAAATGACCATAGCGAGCATTCGTATCGTGTAAAGACAAAATGGCAAAAAACTAACCTAACTTGGTATTTTTCTCATAGCCATACTATATAAATACCCCGCTGGATTATCACCGTTACAGTATGACAATGCTATATGAAATAAACTTTAAGAAAAAAACAGTTAGCTGATTTTTTAATGGTTCTATACTTTGAAATTCTCAAAGGAGTGTTATTAGATTGATAACTGTCGGAAGTGTAATAAACGGCGACGAGGACAAGAAACAAGCCATAAGGGCACTAGCATCGTTGTTTGGTCGGATTGAAGAGTAATAAACGACATTATGCAGAAAAGAGGACAAGAGGTAAACAAGCCATAGGGGCACTACCATCTCTGGTCGGGTCGAACAAACGCCATTGGTAGAGCATTTTACAGGATGTGATGCCGGCACTACTCTGGTCGAGTCGACAGAAGATATTTTAAAATCTTATGGACATGCGCAATGCGGAAGTGCTTCTTTTTTGTCGGCGGCGTTATTTTTTTATACAAGCCATAAGGGGGCTACGACATATCGGTCGATCTGTTGGTTAATCATGAGTCGGCCTTCAGCAATCCGCATCCACCTTGTGCCGTTGGATGCCATAAGGGCCCAATTGGTCGGAAGTGTAATAAACGGCAACGATGACAAGAAACAAGCCATAAGGGCACTAACATCGTGAGTAGATACCTTTTCATATAAAAATTTCATTATGATAAACCTGCAATTTTTGAAATATGGCACTTGAAAAATACCTATAATATGTATTAAAAACGATTATAAGATGACTTGAGTAGATACTTTTCAGATAAAAAAATGTCATTATGATAAACATGCAATTTTGAAAATATGACACTTGAAAAAAAATGACTATAATATTTATTAAAAGCGAATGTAAAATGACAGATAATGAAGAAATTCATTAAAGTTTCTCAAAATGAGCTTGAATAGATACTTTTTCAGATAAAAAAAATGTCAATATATTAAATATGTATTTTTTTGGGATATAACACTTTGATTGAAAATGTTAAAAGAAACACTTAATTTTGAGTAATATGTCACCCTTGATTAAAATGCTATTAAAAATTATCTTATTGTTTTCACTTACATTTTAATGTTTTCACATTATAAATTGTATTAAAAGTGCTTATAAGATAATCGTGGAAATTAAAATGTTATTAAAAATTACCCTGCATAATAATCACGTGACAAAAAAAGTGAAATTCTTCTCAATCATAAACACATATTCATATTTTCGTTTTATCGTTCTTCGTTTCAACATCACCTTGTATAAGTTTTAATTGTCACCAAACCATTGTTATTCTTATCAAAATTTTAAAAACGACATTGTAATGCTATACGATATCAATCCAAAATAATCACGTGACAAAAATAGGCTCAAATACTTTGTGGAATAAAAAACGACATTGTAATAGCAAACGATATTCAACCATAATAATCACGTGGAAAAAAAGTGAAATTTTTTTCAATCATAAACACATATTCATATTTTCGTTTTGTCGTTCTTCGTTTCAACATCACCTTGTATAAGTTTTCATTGTCACCAAGACATTGTTACTCTTTTCAAAATTTGAGTGATTGTCATAAATTAAAAGCATTTTTTTATTCCTATCAAATGAAAATGTAAGAAGGTGATATTTTTAGGCTTCTCCTTGTATAAGTTTTCATTGTCACAAAGCCAGTGTTATTACACAAAAAGTTTTTCAATTGAATAACGTATCATTTTTCGCAACATTTTGTAGTCATACTATACAAATACCCTGCTGGATCATCACCGTTACAGTATGACAACGCTATATGAAATAAATTTAAGAAAAAAATTTCAGTTAATATTTCTGGGGCCTCATCCTTCCTACCACTGATATAGATAAATTTTATTCAACTATTACTAGCAAATCCTACCTATAGTTATCAGTTATATAATTTTAAATAACCATTTAGAATTTATACCACATATTCAATTGTTCTCGTTTCATCATCACCTTGTATAATTTCCATAAAAGATGTTTATACACATTTTTTAATGGAAATAAAACCTAAAATGTCACGTAAAAAGAATATAATTATTTATATCTTGTTATATGAAAGAGTATTCTTAATAACTAGAGCCAAACCTCGACAACGTTAAATCCACATTTCCATATGAAAACACTCATTTACATACTGTTAAACTCAATACCTCCAGAAGAAACAGATCACTTCAAATAAAATGTCACGTGAAAAGAACATAATTATTTATATCTTGTTATATGAAAGAGTATTTTTCATAACTAGAGCCTCGCAAAGTATTCATTCAACAAACAACGGTAATTCCACATTGTCATATGAAAACAGTCATTTACATACTGTTAAACTCATTACCTTCAGACGAAACAGATCACTTCAAATAAAACACACACAAAGATTGAATATTCGTAGGTTAGATAGAAAAAAGATACAAAATGTTTTGATTATATTGTTTTTATTTTCTGTAAAAACAAAAAAAAATATAAATAACATTCTAAAAAGAAAATATAAATAACAGCATACCTTAGAAACTTAAGCACCACACTTCGATGGAGCTGCCCCTGTCCAAAAAGTGAACTGCGTACCCGTTTACTCTCCCTGCAAATTGAAAATTGGGTGGGGTACGCGTCCCCTTCCCAAATATGATGCCGGTTTCCTTTCTCTGAAAAGAATAAAAAGTAGTTGAAATATACAATTAAGGTTTTGAAAAGTTAAAAAATACTATAATATTATAGATAATACTCTTCATAATCTCTTCTTGAAAAAATTACAGAAAGTTACAATACAATTCCAACAATTATAAAAGTATAGTATTTACAGTAACTTGATATTTGAGAATTTTTTTGAAATATGACACTTTGATTGAAAAATATCTATAATATGTATTAAAAACGTTTATAAGATGACTTGAGTAGATACTTTTCAGATAAAAAAAAAATGTCATTATGATAAACATGTAATTTTGGAAATATGACACTTGAAAAAATACCTATAATATTTATTAAAACCGTTTGTAAGATGACAGCGAATGAAGAAATTCATTAAATTTCACAAAATGGGCTTGAATAGATACTTTGCACATTCCCTTATCGTTCCAGAATGAAGAAATTCATTAAAATTTCACAAAATGAGCTTGAATAGATACTTTGCACATTCTCTTATCGTTCCAACAACTGAGTTTGAGTAGATACTTTTTCAGATAAAAATTTCATTATGATAAACATGCAATTTTTGAAATATGGCACTTGAAAAAATACCTATAATATGTATTAAAAACGTTTATAAGATGACTTGAGTAGATACTTTTCAGATAAAAAAATGTCATTATGATAAACATACAATTTTGGAAATATGACACTTGAAAAAAAAATACCTATAATATTTATTAAAAGCGAATGTAAGATGAGAGCTAATGAAAAAATTCATTAAATTTTCTCAAAATGAGCTTGAATAGATACTTTTTCAGATAAAAAATGTCAATATATTGAATATGTAATTTTTTTGGATATAACACTTTGATTGAAAATGTTAAAAGAAACACTTGATTTTGAGTAATATGTCACCCTTGATTAAAATGCTATTAAAAATTATCTTATTGTTTTCACTTACATTTTAATGTTTTCACATTATAAATTGTATTAAAAGTGCTTATAAGATAATCGTGGAAATTAAAATGTTATTAAAAATTACCCTATTGTTTTCAGTTACATTTGAACATTCCAAAATATAAACTGTAATAAAAAAAACGCTTATAAGATATAAAAGCGCTTATAAGATAATCGTGGAAATTAAAATGTTATTAAAAATTCCCCTATTGTTTTCAGTTACATTTGAACATTTCAAAATATAAATTGAAATAAAAAACGCTTATAAGATAATTGTGATTGAAAAAATTCTTAAAATCACTTCATTCAAATTGAAAAAATGCAATATAATGAATAAATGCGAAAAATAGTAATATAAAATCGCAGAAATTAAAGTGCTATTAAAAATTTCCCTATTGTTTTCAGATACATTTGAACATTTCAAAATATAAATTGTAATAAAAAACGTTACATTTGAACACTTCAAAATATAAATTGTAATAAAAACGCTTATAAGATAATTGTGATTGAAAAAATTCTTGAAAATCACTTCATTCAAAATGAAAGATGCAATAAAATGATTAAATTTGAAAAAATAGTAATATAAAAATACTTACACGTTGTTCGGGAGATAGAACACTACGTAAAAGTTGCATTGCTTTTTTCTCTAAAAAGAAAAAACATAATTATTTGTTAGAGTTGAAAAAAGAAAAAACATAATTATTTCTTAGAGTCGAAAAAAAGCTACTCACCGGTATTATCCATGATGTAAAAACTGTTTACCTATTATACAATGTTCTACTTTTTATAGTTGCAATTATAAACCAGAAATCATGACATTCCAATTTAATCTCATTTTGAAACAAGTTCCCTATTGTCTGAATAAATGATTTGGCTGTACGTGCTTCCTAAGTAAAGAAATAAAGTATAAATATCACCTACTAAGCGAATTTAATATAATGTGAGATTTTTGTTTCGTTTTAAATTATAACAACTGATTTCAACTAACAATTATAAACCAGAAATCATGACATTCCATTCTATCCATTTTTTGAAACAAGTTCCCTATTGTCTGAATAAATGATTTGGCTGTACGTGCTTTTCTAACTATAGAATTGCACACGACCCCACAAAAATGACGCTCTCTGAATTATCAAGTACCATAGAAATAATCTTCAACCGCAATGACTAAATAATTAACGATTTTTTCAATAACCGACTCTTACTTCATGAATTTAAAATCTTGTATAAAATCATATGGAATTTCCCATCTCTTATCAACAAGGGCGTTGGCTGGTAGATGAAAAAATTATCAATATGTTACATCATTAATAGGATTTCCCAATGCAAAAAGTAAGAATCTGAATTTTACCAAATAGAAACATTGATTATCTATAGAAACGAAATGTGTATTATATTTCCTTATTTCCCATAAAATAATATATAACCGAAAATCAGTGTGTAGAATCTGAATTTTTTAATAACTAACTCTTACTTCATGAATTTAAAATCTTGTATAAAATCATATGGAATTTCCCAGCTCTTATCAACAAGGGTGTTGGCTGGTAAATGAAAAAAGTAATTTTCGAAGGTAATGGTAATGGTCCCTCACTGAATTTACTCTACCACGAGGGTCATTACAATGTAATAACCTCCTTAACTGCAGCTTTCTGCTATTGTGAGGCATGCCATATACCTTACAATAATAAAAACGAGCATAGATGTGGTGGAACATGTTTTGCGTGTAGGAGATCACCAGCGTGCCCAAAAGACGTGGTAAAACGTGGATGTAATGAATGCAGGAGAGATTTTTACGGTGATGAGTGTTTTAATGCACACCTGAACATAGTCTGTAGTAAAATAAAAGATGTGATGGTTGTTTTAAGATATACGCCGATAACAAACACGTATGCGGGGAGGTTTACTGTAAAATTTGTAAATCCAAACAGCTAGAGGGTCATCTATGTTATATGCAACCTGATAGAAAATCCCTCAAAATTAAAGACTTTTTGTTTATTTTCTATGACTTGGAAACAACACAAGAAAACGCATTAACTGATGGAATTTTCCAGCAAGAACCCAATTTATGTGTTTATTCAAAAGTATGTCATAGATGTATAAATGAAAGTAAATTAGTATTTTGTCAGAGTTGTGAATTCAGGGAACAGATATTAAGAGATAATGTAATAGCAAAATTCATGGAGGATGTACTAACGCAAAGAAAACAAATTTAAAGAAGTAGTTGTTATCGCCCACAATGGTAGAGGTTTCGACCATCAATTTGTTTTGAATTACATTTTGACTAAAACTGATTTGAAACCTGATCTGATTATGCGTGGAACGAAACTGATTCTAATGACGGTGAGAAACGTTAAATTTCTGGATTCGCTCAACTACTTTCCGATACCTCTGTCTTCTCTACCGAAAGCTTTTGGATTCTCAGAGCTGAAGAAAGGATATTTTCCACATCTCTTCAACAAAATGGAAAAATCAAAAGTATATTGGGCCATTACCTACTTTGGAATTTCACGATACGGATAATTTAAATGAAGACGCACGTGATAGATTAATTAAATGGTACAACGAGAGAAGCGCTGAAATTTTCGACTTTCAAAAGGAAATTGTGGAATATTGCGTTTCGGATGTACAGATTTTAACACAGGCCTGTCTCAAATTTCGTCAGCAACTTATGGACACGTCAAACGTCTGTCCCTTCACTGATGCAAGCACCATAGCCTCTGTGTGTAACAAGGTCTTTCGGCGAAACTTTCTGAAATCAATCACAATTGGAATAATTCCTAAAGGCGGATATAGATTAAAAGACAGCCAATCGGAAATAGCTCTACAGTGGTTAGTATGGGAAGAAAAGCAGAGAAATATCAACATTCACCATGCCGCCAAGGGTTCAGAAGCTGTTGTAGTAGGTGTAAAGGTGGATGGCTTATTTGAAAATCAAGTGTTTGAATTTCATGGCTGTTATTATCATGGTTGCCCTACATGTTTTAAGTACGACAGAGAAAATCCGTTAGATGCTGACCCGGCTGATTGTATGGAAAACCGATACGACAGAACCCTAAAAGAATAAAACATTTAGAGAGTAAAGGTTTTGAAGTTATACAAATGTGGGAGTGTGATTTTCGTAAAAATATAACCCCCGAAATTGAAAAATTTACAGAAAATCACCCTTATGTGAAACAATTACCGGCCAGCCCTAGACATTCGTTATATGGGGCAGAACAGGAAATACTGTTGAGTATTATAAAACAAAAGAAAACGAGAAAATTAAATATGTCGACGTTTGCTCTCTCTACCCTTGGGTGTGTAAATTCGGCAAATTTCCTATTGGTCACCCTAAGAGAATTTACGTAGGAGAAGAATGTATGTTAGCAGACATTTTCCAAATGTCGGGTATAATAAAATGTAAAATATTACCGCCTACAAATTTGTATCATCCTGTACTTCCGACTAAAATGAATAAAAAAATGTATGTTTGTTTTGTGTCGTAAATGCGGTGAAGATTTTATTCAGGGTAATTATAATCACAATGATGATGAAAGAAGTTTAGAAGGTACTTGGGTGATTGAAGAAGTTGAATTGGATTGCGAGGGTTCTATAAAGAATACTTTTTGTTCTTTTCACGTGACATTTTCATTCTTTTTATGGAAAGTATTTTACAAAAATAAAAAAACAATTGAAGCAATGTATTCCTATTCAATTTTTGTGTGCTTCGTCTGGAGGCAATGAGTTTAACAAATGAGTGTTTTCTCGGATTTAACTTTGGTAAGTACCTTGCGATGGCTATGTATATGAAGAATACTCTTTCATATAAGAAGCTATGAATAATTATGTACACCTGAAAAATCTAAAATGATTTTTACTCTTTCATTATGAATAGTATTTCAGATTAAAAGCCTTGAAAAATCAACGTCAACAAATGTGAATCATTCGTTATTACCTAATTTCGTCACGTGTCCGTTATCATTCAGCAGAAGCGTGTTATCAATTTCAGTCGTTAACTTCATTATCAAATCTACAAATTTTTTCATTACGATAACCGTTCACACTTTTTAGTGAAAGTAGTCTTTATATAGTAACTAGTATTTGTTACGTCAAGAGGTCAAAAAATTCTACGTTTTAACAGTATTTCATATTTGAAAAAAGTTATTCGATAAACACTATTAAAAATTTAGCTTTTAAGAATGGTTTTAGCGTACGTCAGCAAATTGCAAAGGTTTCAATTAATATATATATTTAGCGTAGATTGAAATACATGCAAAAAACTTTTCGTTTGATAAGTTAAAAACGATGATAATACTCATACTTCCTTCTTTTTCAAAGTTGATATAATTATAAGGAAATTATACAAGGTGATGAAACGAGAACAATTGAATATGTGGTATAAATTCTAAATGGTTATTTATAATTATATAACTGATAACTATAGGTAGGATAGTAATAGTTGAATAAAATTTATCTATATCAGTGGTAGGAAGGATGGGGCCCTAGAAATATTAACTGAATTTTTTTTCTTAAAGTTTATTTCATATAGCATTGTCATACTGTAACGGTAATAATCCAGCGGGGTATTTATATAGTATGGCTATGAGAAAAATACCAAGTTAGGTTAGTTTTTTGCCATTTTGTCTTTACACGATACGAATGCTCGCTATGGTCATTTTCCCCTACAGTACATCGAGGACGTTCTAATAGTTGAATAGTAGCAGGATTTGGAGTGCCATCTACAGGTAAATTGAATTTCTCTTGAAAGTCTTTTAAAATCGATGCCATATCTGTGATATCATGTTCTGACTTGTTAACATATCCAAATCTTTCAATATATTCCACAGCATAATTCAGATCAATTTTCTCAGGTGCAACTAAAGGTAGAATTAGTAAGAGAATCATCCTTCACTTTCGACGTTAGCTTTAATACTGATTCTTCATCAGAAAGTTGTTATGGTAATATACAATCCATCGATTAGGTATTTAAAATGAAACAGAGAATATTTCAAAATTTTATAAGGTTAAATCATTGATTACATTGATTTTGTAATAATACAGATACTCTCTAAGTGCTTTCCCTACTAAACTGTTTTCATAACAAATATCACAAACTGCATACATTAAATCTATACAATTAGAAAAGTCACACATTGGATTAGGTATAAATGACTTCAATGAATTAATAATATTATAATAAAAATCACAAAAGTTAACATTTTTTAAAATTGAAATGTGGTGTTGAAGCAAATTCTCATGAAGGCGTAGAATTTCCACAACTTCTTCTTCATCGAGGAAAAATGTAACATCATGTTGACGAACTTCCACAAATTTCTGATTATCATAAATGACTTTAGTTATTTGACAAAAATCTTGATAAAACATGATGGGGCTGACGACAGGACTTTTCTCACCATCTGGAGGATTGAAATACTCGTTACTTTTACGAAGCACCTCTATGATCTCATCCCATTCTATAGTATTGAAGGACATTTTATTAGGTTCCATAGTTTCGATAAATGATGATAAAATGATGGCAGGTGCAAAAGTTCTGGCAGGGCTCAGGATACATCCAACTTCAAATCGACCAACATTGAAAACTGTATGCAATAAATAATGTTTTTCTTTTTTTATTGCAATTTCATAATTTCGTACAATTTGATCTAAATCACGATCATAATCTTCATCACTAC
This sequence comes from Galeruca laticollis, assembly GCA_963921935.1. NCBI lineage: Eukaryota > Metazoa > Arthropoda > Insecta > Coleoptera > Chrysomelidae > Galeruca > Galeruca laticollis. The sequence goes on from OY998185.1 coordinate 1,942,643, forward strand.
CACTACATGCCATTGTAACACTAGCTTCACTATAATACCCAGAATCTTGACTCATGATGACTACTGACTTCTAAATTAATGTTGAACAATTTATATGTTTAACTCTCTCCCCACCAAAGTTCGCATTGTTTGCTGAAAATGTATTCATAAAAAAGATTTCGATCTATACTACATCATAGGCGTATATCCGACTGTTATATTTTTTGTCTAAGCCTAACCATTTAACGTATATTTTGTTACGTTTCCTCTTCAATACTTTTTTCAACGAGATAAATGTTGGGACATAAAACCCAAATGTAAGATTTCAATACAATATAAATCATTACCAAAATCGCAAGGTAATTGGATTTTAAATATCTCTTAAAAGAAAATTTATTATTTCGCAATATAAATAATTTTAATATCTTGCACTTTCAACACATGCGCATGTCCTTTTGCAACCAGCCAAAATTCTGCAGGCAACTTGTTTGCATTCAATAAAAATACCGGAGATTATTATACCCCAGATTTGACTATATTGGAAATAAACAAAGTACCCGTCCCAACTAACTCAAAAGTTGATGTTATTTTCCTAACAAATAGTGGTCTTTGTATTTTATGATAAAGCAACACAATACATTGAATTCAATGATGGATTTAAGAAAATTTTGAATAGATTCATCGTTTATTCCACGTAACTGAATTGGTTAAATTGCAATAAAAACGCTCTACCTATTACAATGGAGTTTTTGTTCGACTAAAAAAAAATATCTTCTATTACGTCACGATACGTGACATTCCTGGCGTCACTTCTTTAGTCTCCAGGCCTCCAGAAGCCCCATTTCTTTGAGAGGCTCCTGGTGGGGCATCCTGTAAATACGGTATCTTACTACACCCTGTATCCAAACTGATGCGTCGTTTTCACAGTACCAATGCTCTAACGACTGCGCATCATCTGTTCATTTCCTCGACCCCAAAACTGTGCAAAATGGTATATTTTATGACTACACCCTGTATATAAGAAACCACCCTTTTTGGTACATTCTGGTATAATTATTACTACACTCTGTATCTTTCTGTACATAAAAAGGTATCTTTACACCCTGTTCGAGTTACATCCTGTATATATGGTATCATTCTACATCCTGTTGCATATCTTCTATTAGGTCAATTCTTTAATCTCTACACCATCAGAAGCTTCGTCACAAAGTCTCCAGTCGGTGGCGACCAGAGTGCCCTTATAGCAAAAAACATACACACTTATTTACTTTTTTTGCATAACCCCCGTACACCCTTACTACATAAAACCCAAATGTAAGATTTCAATACAATATAAATCATTACCAAAATGCCAAGGTAATTGGATTTTAAATATCTCTTAAAAGAAAATTTATTCTTTCGCAATATAAATAATTTTAATATCTTGCACTTTCAACACATGCGCATGTCCTTTTGCAACCAGCCAAAATTCTGCAGGCAACTTGTTTGCATTCAATAAAAATACCGGAGATTATTATACCCCAGATTTGACTATATTGGAAATAAACAAAGTACCCGTCCCAACTAACTCAAAAGTTGATGTTATTTTCCTAACAAATAGTGGTCTTTGTATTTTATGATAAAGCAACACAATACATTGAATTCAATGATGGATTTAAGAAAATTTTGAATAGATTCATCGTTTATTCCACGTAACTGAATTGGTTAAATTGCAATAAAAACGCTCTACCTATTACAATGGAGTTTTTGTTCGACTAAAAAAAAATATCTTCTATTACGTCACGATACGTGACATTCCTGGCGTCACTTCTTTAGTCTCCAGGCCTCCAGAAGCCCCATTTCTTTGAGAGGCTCCTGGTGGGGCATCCTGTATATACGGTATCTTACTACACCCTGTATCTGTATTATTACAAAATCAATGTAATCAATGATTTAACCTTATAAAATTTTGAAATATTCTCTGTTTCATTTTAAATACCTAATCGATGGATTGTATATTACCATAACAACTTTCTGATGAAGAATCAGTATTAAAGCTAACGTCGAAAGTGAAGGATGATTCTCTTACTAATTCTACCTTTAGTTGCACCTGAGAAAATTGATCTGAATTATGCTGTGGAATATATTGAAAGATTTGGATATGTTAACAAGTCAGAACATGATATCACAGATATGGCATCGATTTTAAAAGACTTTCAAGAGAAATTCAATTTACCTGTAGATGGCACTCCAAATCCTGCTACTATTCAACTATTAGAACGTCCTCGATGTACTGTAGGGGAAAATGACCATAGCGAGCATTCGTATCGTGTAAAGACAAAATGGCAAAAAACTAACCTAACTTGGTATTTTTCTCATAGCCATACTATATAAATACCCCGCTGGATTATTACCGTTACAGTATGACAATGCTATATGAAACAACTTACCTTATTCTGTGAGATTATAATATATATCAAACTGAAAATTTCATGGTAGAAATCGAACAAAAGTTCATTGGCTCGTGGGCAACCGTTATTTTCTTTTCATACTGATTGATGATTGGAATTTTGAAAAATTCAATATTGTAAATTTTATCTTTTTTTAAACTTTGATAAATTTTCAACTTTTTCTTAGAAACTTACAGTCATTGTAGATTTAACTTCAGTTATTGTGTCATTTGTAATTTATTGCACCGGCTTTAATTGGGTTTTCATAGTAAATCTGGGGTTTGCTTAACTTTGAAGGTAATTGTTTCAGTTGTGGGCGCAACCTGGAAATAATTTCCCTTAATTAGTTATTGATAGTGCCAGACTTAAGTGTTTGTAGTAAATCTGGGGTTTGAGGTCTTGAAGGGAATTGTTTTATGGGGCGTAAGTGATAAACAATTTACCGAATTTTGGTGAGCAGTGTTAAATATTAAATTGAAGTTTTAATTCAGGAAACGGACAAATTGTTCATTGTTTAATATGCTCTGTTTTTTTCTTCTTTTTCAGGTAGCAAGTGAATAAGAAGATTCCTGATATTGATATTATTGTTTCTATAAAAATTGTAATTCTGAAAATTTTATTTGATTATCTATTCTAAAATATTTGTAATTTATAGATATTGTAAATTTAAAAGGTGAGTTACATATTGGGTCACACTGTGTATATATTTTAGTGCCTGAACAGTAACTGAATTCGTAAATACTTTGCTTTATGGTAAGTTTATTTGACTTTCGACGATTGTAGGCTGCATTGCGGGTTCGAACCTTAGCGGATCGGTGTTTTGGAAGTGGTGCCTTGGGCTCGTGGACTCCTGTATTTTGGAATCGCTTTTGAGGAAGGAACGTTGCGTTGGTTCGAGAAGTACACTTCGTGGAAACTCTGTGGGTTGGAGATATTGTTTGGACAAATAGGGACTTTTGGACATTCGGTATCTGGATTTGGGTTTAAAATTCCTTATTAGGTTTCAGCTGGAGGGAGGCCATTTGAGGTACAGGTGTGTCGGTGAAGAATTATTGTTCCGCTAGGTTGGAAATTGGTTTGTTGCCTGGATTGCTTGTCAGATCGATCTTAAAAGAAAAAAAAGTCTCGTAGGTTTGTAGTTAATCGGTTGGTTCAGGATGAGCTTGTGTATGAGTTGACAATACGTGGTATTGCAAGTGGCACGGTGTCTGAGATGTGGCGTAGTTTAGCTTTAGCGTTGCAGGTAGAGAAGGAAGATGATAGTATAGATCCGCCAGAATATCCGTATACAGCTGCTGAAGATTTGAGTGCAGTTGAGAATAAGTTAGATCAGGTTGAGCCCGGTGTAGAAGACTTCCATGAAACTCGTGTGAGTGATAAATTCCAGAAATTACAGAGTCAGTTGGTGCATGTCTTAGGACTGTTGGAACGTGCTACTAATTTCGAAGCAGGTGATACTGGTGTTCGACAAAGGGCGAAAGTAGATGAACTAATGGCTAAAGCTCTCTCTTTATTCGAATCATTGGGAAATAAGGCTTCTAGACATGAGCGTTCTCGTCAATCTCAACCCCCCCAGTTAGAAATTATTTCTCAACCTGGGCCGTCTTTTGCACATTTGTCAACAATCCGTAGATCGACTCTCAATGAAATCAGACCACTTCCTAATCCTGGTAATGCGTCGAGGAACTTGTCTAGTATTAAGACGATCTTGTCTAGTAAGTGGGGTTTGGTGTTTTCTGGAGATCCCAAAGGTATTTCACTATCGAGCTTTCTGGAAAAAGTGGAAGAGTATCGAGTTTCACGTAATGTGTATAAGGAAATTTTGTTAGCTAGTGGTATCGACTTATTTTCTGGAAGGGCTTACCAATTTTATTTAGCTTATAGAGAAGAGGTCAACTCTTGGAATGAATTCGTGGATCTATTACGGGAAGAGTATTTATCAGTAGATTATAATGAAAAACTGTTCGAGGAAATCAAGAGTAGAACTCAGGGTCCTGATGAAATTATGGGAATTTACTTGGCTGTGATGTCTGATTATTTTAAAAGGTTGACTTGTCCCATTTCGGAGGAAACTAAACTTAAAATATTGTTAAGGAATATCACGCCTTACTACCAACATCATCTTGGACTTATGGAAATTAATAGCGTGCGTGAGTTATTGATCTTGGGTCGTAAATTGGAGGTTAGGAAATCGGCTATCGAGAATTACAGTTCCCTCGATGGTACGAGGGAACTAAATTGTATCGAGACAGACCTAGCTTATGTGTCATCGCATGTGGAACCTGTGTCTGAGGTTGGAACTCTAACCCTCCCTACTTCGTCATCTATTTCTAAAGTTCATGAGCTCGTTTGTTTCCGTTGTAAGCAGCCAGGTCATTGGGCCGTCCCAGGCAGCAAAAGCACGTCTTTTAAACGTCGAAAATACGACAGTTTATGACACCAATCTCGTCGAAATCACCAATGAGGTGACGTAAAAGAGACGTAATAATGACGGCAATATGTCACAGAGATTCGACGTCATTATGAACATGTTTATAAGACGTCATCATAATCACGTTCATAAGACGTCATCATCAACACGTTTACAAGACGTCGTCATGAACACGTCATAGATACGTACTTTTTCTTCAAAATTTCCACTAAAATTATGTGCTATATATGGGGTACTAAAATATAAGGCTAGGTAAAATGATCTAAGAAAATAAGATATTTGAAATTGGGATGTATTCAAACAACGGTCCACAAAGATATATTATACTTTTTATTCCAGGAATACCATATGAAAAAATGAAACAAAAATGTGCAGGAAAAAACTTTACTTCTTCAGTACCATACTTACATTTAAATGAATATTTTTTGATTTCACCAAACCTTAACTAGCATACATGTTTCGAGGTACAATTTCCAATATTTTCATATAAACTAAATAAATTTGATAGTATAAAATGCATAATTATATAAATACTGAACATATTTTAGTGTCAATAACAGTATTTATTTGTTTCACTTCATCCAATTGTCATTAACTGAAGATCACAAAAAATCTACTAACTTACATACTGTTATATGTATGAAAAAGAGGTACTGATACCCAGTTGCTTTCACGGGGCATTAAGAAGCATTTTCCTCTAATATCAGAGAGTGGCCAACTTTTCATATTTTCTGATAAACTGGATACTAAATAAATATTCAAAAGCTGTGATTCAAATGGATAATTATAAAAAGAACAAATATTCATAAAGTATCTGCCAATAATTTTAGTGTTTTTTGTGTCATTCTCATCTGAAACTATATTTTAAATTTGAATGACAGTATCATTTGTAAAACAATAGCAATCACATAATGAATATGAATGAATACTTAGAACATACCTACTTAAAGACACTTTTTTAAACTGTTTCTGAAAATGTCCTAGTACAGGGCCGTTACAGTGTGGTAAATGTAGCTTGATCTCATTTACATAATGACTGTCTTGAAGTAATGCTTCATCCAATTCGACCAATCTGCGGTAAATTTGTTGGAGTGGTTTATTAGGTGATTTAACTAATCTCTCTAACTGGCCTAAATAATTTTCAAATGGGAAAGCCGAGAAGTTATCAAGAGAACCATAACGAAGAACACTGTCCGTTAAATGACTCAAGACATGTACATTATAAATAAGGAATTGTGGACCATATATATCACAATAATCCAAAATAAATGTTTGTAGAAGATTCTCTGCTATTTCACAGTCCACCTCCTTGGTTGATTTTGTAAATGAAATTAATGTTGCTATAGCAGTATGAAACAGAAGAAAATTGTATTATATTTTTTTACTAACAACATCTAATAAAACGACAATTCCTGTATATAATAAAAATGTTCGAAACTCTGTTGCTTTGAAACGAGCTAATTCTGATAAGCTTCTTGGCTTTCGGTTTATTTCAGAAGGTACATATTCTTTCAAAGATATTAATCTAGCTGATATTAAGTTAACCAACTTACTGGGAAGTCTGACACTTAAATCACCACTAGTCCAAGACATCAATAGTTTGCGAGTAACTCCTAAGCACACATTGTGCATATAATCTATGAGAAAGAGTTCAATCATATCAATATCTAACTGAAGAAGTGGAGAATCATCACCCACATGATGATCTTCATCTGTTTTGTTCCGAAATGATGCATTAGTTCTTTTTGGTGCAGAAAATCCCTTTAAAATTACTCGTCCATGAACATATTGACCAAATTCGGTACACTTATCACAACATGCATAGCCTCCAGGAGACTTGATCGACTTAATAAAAGCTTTAGCAGGGGCATCACAAACAAAGCTATGAATCTCAACTGAATACTTGGAGGTATAACCAAAAAAACCATTTTTCAGGTTACTATATTCATCAATAAATTTCTTGAAAAAGGCCACCAGAGGAACTGGTTTAGAAGTTCCACAAAATATACCTATTACAAATGGTTGGTGAGCATTCCAATTTTTTACTAAGCCCAGTATTGGCCACAGTTGCATATTTGTACTAATAAACAATGGGAGTCCATCAATATTCAAACTAATGAGAAAGGTACTAAGAGGATATTTAGGATTCTTTTTGAGAAACATTATTAAACAGTGTTCTAAACCAATATGTATGTAATTGCCATATTGAAGTGTTTCAATATCATATTTGCCTGATGTACATAACAAAGTTCTACTGTCCAATGGAAGCTCTGGATGGTGATGTGACAAAATATGTAGCAAATCAGTAATTGCCCTATGAGATACTTTCTGCGTTGTGGCCCACTGCTGAAGTTGTGATTTAAGATTAGATGTATTAGTAGATACATTTAATTTTTGAACCTGATTGCTTTTATTTGTTTTGCACTCAGAATATTCAGAAAAATTTATCACAGAATCAATTTCAAAGCTAGTTGTGCAATCTGAAACTGGCACAATATCTGATAAGTTTTCTGCATCCGAGTGTTCTTGGTGACTAACATTTTCAGAATATTCAGGGAGCTCATTACCAACACAATTATTTGAATCATTTGTTACTTCCCTAATTTCACCTGCATTTCGTCGATACATTTGACGTTTAGATATAATTGCTTTCAATTTACGTTTCACCATTTTAAAATTATTGGCAGAAATTTCAGAACTAACCTATATATATATATATATATATATATATAATATGTGTATATTAAAGTTACACTACTGCACAGTTCTTCGTCTTTCTAAACTGACTCTCTTTGGGGCATGTTTTAACCAAATCTTAATTTTATCTTCAATTTCTTGGATTGATGTTGATGGGCATTTTTGGATTATAGCATCTGCAACAATTGAAGAGATTGGCATAAAACACGAACCAAATAATTATAGTTCAAAACACTAAAGAAACACACTTTTATAGTACCTATTATGCACTAAAAAGTTAAAATAATAGTTAAAAATTAACTCAAAAAGTATGAAGTGTTTGATATCAGTAATCTATATTTTTTATTGCTATAGCAATTCGTAAATGCTGTGATCATGAAAATGTAAGTGAAAAGCTCCCCACATTTTTTAAACATTAAAGTTAATAGTCGAGTTAATAGTTAAAGATTATTCTTTACTTTTTAGTCCATATTAACATAAAAGTGTTTCTCTATTGCACTTCATCCAGTTCTAAATTACATTTAGAGTTTGTTTAAAATCAATTGTCCAAATTTATACTGAACAAAAATTACTATTATTATGAAATTCTTGTAATACCTGTAATACGTAATTAATGACCATAATAATAGTCTCACATAGAATATCAAAAATGGAATAATTTTTACAGACATATTTACTCACAATAACCGTTCGCAATTTCAATTTTGAAAAAGCCTCTTTATCACCTCTTGATCCACAAAAGTTAAACTCAGTTGCCAAGTTATTAGTGACCAGATTTTTCAATATTATGTTGATTCGATTCGTAAGGTCACGGCCTCCAAAGCTGGCACAATGAGAAGTCTAAAACATATAGTAATAACTGTCATAATGAATTTCAATCTATTTTTCTGTCATTGCCACTCTTACATTGAAAATAATAAAATATTCTTTTGCAATATCAATTTTCTGTGATTAATTTTCAGACAAGAACATTTTTGAAAAACTTTTTTCCACTCACCAAAGTTGCTAACTTTCCATCATCGTTTAAATACTCCTCTAACAAATTAATGTCTTCAGAAGTTTTTGCAGGAAGCTGTATGGGAAAATCTTCTGCATTAATACCCACAGCTTGAATATTTTCTTTTTCTTTGAGGCGGGCAATTATTTCATTATTTTGGTTTTTTATAGCCACTAAGTAGCTAATAATTGTTCTGTTCAAATCTGAAAATACCCAAATAATATCAAATATTATACATCTAAGAAGTCATGAGAAATTCATTAGTGGTTATCAACTCTACGGTGGCCCACTTTTCACTTTATAGTTGACAAATTCAATAACCTCATTCCCCTTCTGGTGTGACCGACATTTCACTATTTACGACTCAGTGTGAGCATCTCTTCAACCTCTAAAATTATGTAATTTCCTAAATATTTGAAGGTGAATAAAGGTCAATTGAATTGTCAAAAAATTCATATTTGTCACACGCTCAACTTCTAAATTTTATATTTGATTGATAGTTATGAAGCCTTCAAGAAACAACTGATTTGAAAAAATAATGTAAAGTATTCATACTTGAAATTGATAAATTCAGCTTACCATTTGAAGTGTCAATTGTAGAGATTTCATTGTTTCGACCTTCTTGTCTATCTTGTACTACGCTATGGGAAGGTTCCTGACACGTATTTTTTTTATCAACACTTATTTCTCGATTCTCCTGCGTATTAGTTTAGCTGCTGAAATTTAATAACAGATACAAGATAAATAGTACAAACATTTCGAATGCCAAAAAAAAATTAATTCAACAGCAATATTCTAAAGTGTTTGTTATTATTTTACACAGAAGAACAAATTATTGAAACAGAACACTGTAAAATTTCTTGACTTACCACAGAAGTCCGTTCTCTTCTTCTCAAGAATTCGATCGAGCCCTATAACTTTCCTTCCTTTTGACTGACTGGGAGTGTCATCTTCATCGCTTGAAGTTTCACTGAACAGAGCCCTCCTTTTTATTGGCCTTCTAGCAGGCAATTCTTCATGTTCACTTTGGATATCCGAAAAGTTTTCAGCTTGCTTTATTTTTTTTGAAGCCTTAGTAAAGTCATCTGAAGCAAAAAAAACATTTATTTTATATAATGGATCATTTGAGAACCTTTTGTTATTCAAAAACTTATATTGAAATTTTTTTTTATGAAATATCAATTTTGGAAACATTCTTCACATGAATAAATCAGTCTCACCTTCTTCAAAAAATGTTCTAGCTACACCATATATCTTCCAGTTGGCAGCAGGAGATTCACCTTTTTCAAGTGCTTTTGAAAAATGGTCTTGTTGTTTAACGGGTGGCCACCAAACTTCTTTTTTCCGGGGAGTTAACCACTTTTCATCGATTAAAGCTACTCCACCACCATCTGCTTCAAAAAACTCTATTCCCACAAAAACCATTATTCTAAATAGCAAAAATAATGATAACTTTTACATCTAAAATAAATACCTATATATGGTTTATGGTCATACAACATGCATTCAAAGAGACATTTACATAATAAGCAATTACTTTGGAGATGTTTCACAAAGTACAATCTCACCAATACCAACTACTAGTGATGTGCATTTTAAGGCTTTTGTGAAAATATATATGTATTTATGGAATCGGCCATCATAGCAAGCAAAAACTTTTGAAATTTCTGTGCATTTTCAATAAAAATGAATTCATAACACTATATTGTAAGATAGGTATCTTTTTTCTCAATCAACAATCATATAAATTATCTGCGTAATTAATACACTATGCCAGTCTATTATATAGGTAGGTATTTGATAATTTTTATGTATTCATAGCAAAACAGATTTTGCATACCGAAAATGAGACATCAGCCCGCAATAGCTCCAACAGTTAGGTTATGTTTGTTTTTTCGTACCGTTGTAGTCAAGTAGGAATCATCTTTATTACCATTTAACGCGGGAATTAAGCCAGAAAACGCCCTTAAATGCAAGTTAATAGAGAATATAGGTACGCTTAAAAAACTGTATTAACCCCATTGAAGCCATCGAAGGGTTCACCATACTATTTTTCTATCTTTAATATGTAAAGTAACTTGTAACTTACCTGATGAATGAGAAAAACTTTCACAATCTTATTTAAGAGTCACGATGCAACACTTTGTTCAATAAATCACCAAAAATAAAGAGAAAAATAAAACACAAGGCACAAGTTTTTATATGGATTCCACAATATAAGTGGGAGTATGCTGTTATTGTGATGGAGTAGAAGAGTCCAACCAACAAAACAACACGACACCATAGAGAAAGTAATTATACTTAGAAATAGTTGCCGTATTTGTATTAATGTATTTAATTTGTCTATGTACGATATCAAAGTTAGTTTCAGTTATTTTTTCATTAAAAGTATCAACGTCATAAAGACGTGAAGTAGACGTTTTTCAGACACGTCTAAAAGAGGTCGATACAACAACGTTTAAATCACGTCGAACATTGGTCACTAAATAACCAGGAGACATTTTCGACCAGATATCACCACTTTTCGACGTCATAAACACCTTGTTCGACGTCACTCTGCTGCCTGGGGTAGCGTGTCGTAGTAACAGGAAATTTTGCTTTAGATGTAAGAAAGAAGGATTCACGGTTAGGAATTGTCCTGATTGCTCTTCCAGAATTAGCCAGCGTAAACGAACCGAGGCGTGCTTGAATGATCGGATAGAGTGCGTCAGTGGAAACCCCCCGGTCAGTAGTTTTCGTGCCGTTATAGATTATGTGTTGGATCATGTCGTTAATGATGAACGTCCTTATCTTAAGATAGATATCCTAGGAAAAACTTTGTTAGGTCTTTTGGATTCGGGCGCTTCAAGAACTATTTTAGGAGGTAAGGGTTATGAGTTAATTTCTTGTCTAGGGTTGACTTTGGATAAAAGTAGGATGACTAATTGTACAGTGGCAAATGGTAATGTGTTACAGAGTATTGGAACCGTAGTGTTACCCGTGGTTTTGAGGGGTCGTATGCAGTTGATTGAGGCTCTGGTTGTCCCTGAATTAACTCACATTTTGATCCTTGGTGTAAATTTTTAGAATTTGATGGGCGTCGTCCCAGATCTTCGTTGTGACGAGTGGCATTTTTCGGCAGATCCTGTGTTGCTAAATAGTGTGAAACATGTGTCATCTAGAACGGTACTCACTCCTTTGGAACAGCAGAGACTTCAAGCGGTGATTGATAGGAATATGGAAATTATGGGAAAAGGTCTAGGGTGTACCGATAGAGTAGAACACGTGATAGTAACTTCTAGCCCCCCCTTCAAGCAGCGATATTATAGGGTCAACCCCATTGTACAGAGGCATATTGATGCTGAATTGGATGAGATGCTGCAGTTAGGTGTTGTAGCACCCAGCAATAGTCCGTGGCCTTCTCCAATTTTGCTGGTCAAGAAGAAGGATGATTCCTACCGATTTTGCGTGGATTATAGGAAGTTGAATGCTGTCACTGCTCGAGATAGTTACCCTCTTCCCCTGGTAACGGATACTTTAGAGAAGTTGCGTGAGGCTAAATATTTGTCTAGTTTAGATGTCAAGTCCGCTTATTGGCAAGTTCCGGTAGCCGAATCTTCAAGGCAATACACTGCTTTTACGGTACCTAATAGGGGTCTATTCCAGTTCAAACGACTACCATTTGGTTTACATAATGCCCCAGCCACCTGACAGAGACTTATCGACAATGTTTTAGGCCATGATCTTGAACCGCATGTTTTTGTCTATCTTGACGACGTGGTTATTTGTACACAAACTTTCGAAGAACATGTACGGGTACTCGAAGAGGTTTTTAAGAGGTTAGCGGATGCTAAAATTACTGTTAGCGTGGATAAGTGTCAGTTCTGTCGTCCTGAAATGAAGTATCTTGGGTATGTAGTGGATCGTTTTGGGTTGCATGTGGATCCGGATGAGGTGAAGGCAATGTTGGAGTTACCAACTCCTCGTAATATTACGGAAGTTCGTCGTGTGGTTGGAGCCTTCTCCTGGTACCGGAGATTTATCCCTAATTTTTCAACCATCATGGTCCCCATTACGGGTCTTCTGAGGAAAAATCGTCCTTTTGTGTGGTCTTCTGAATGTGTCTTCATTCCGTCGTCTTAAGGAATGTTTGGTTTCTGCGCCGATTCTTACTTGTCCCGATTTTAATAAACCCTTTAGTAGAGTATGGGCTGGTTGAGCATGTGAACTTTTTGCCGACCGTGGGAACTTTTTGTGATGTCACACGACCACACCCTTTGACCTTGACCTATTTTTGGGGGTTTGGCCCGGGCCAATTGCCAAAATTTTTGGGGGTGGCACGTGCCATTGCCAAAATGGGGGTTTGGCCCGGGCCAGGGCGGGGGATGGGGGTTTGGCCCGGTGGGGGTCGCTGGCCCAAATTTTTGGGGGTGAGCGGGTAGGGTAGCACGGGGGATGGGGGTTTGGCCCGGGCCAAATTTTTGGGGCTAGGGGGGTGTATCAGTTTGCGGCTACGGCCCGGGCCAAGGGGGTCGCTCTTTGCGTCTACGGGGGTTATGCAATGATTTAGAAGTAGCGAAGAGGGTTGGGTAGCGCGGGGGAAGCGTCTACGGGGATTACGCAAGTAAGGGTGTATACAAGAAGAAGCGAAGAGGGTTTTAAGGGTAGCACGGGGGAGGGTAGCGTCTACGGGGATTACGCAAGTAAGGGTGTATACAAGAAGAAGCGAAGAGGGTTTTAAGGGTAGCGTCTACGGTGATTACCAATTCTTTAAAGATACTAACGTCTACTATCACATGTTACACGAACAACAAACGTTTGCACGGTCATCATAAGAAACCACCCTTTTTGGTACATTCTGGTATAATTATTACTACACTCTGTATCTTTTTTGTACATAAAAAGGTATCTTTACACCCTGTTCGAGTTACATCCTGTATATATGGTATCATTCTACATCCTGTTGCATATCTTCTATTAGGTCACTTCTTTAATCTCTACACCACCAGAAGCTTCGTCACAAAGTCTCCAGTCGGTGGCGACCAGAGTGCCCTTATAGCAAAAAACATACACACTTATTTACTTTTTTTGCATAACCCCCGTACACCCTTACTACATAAAACCCAAATGTAAGATTTCAATACAATATAAATCATTACCAAAATGCCAAGGTAATTGGATTTTAAATATCTCTTAAAAGAAAATTTATTCTTTCGCAATATAAATAATTTTAATATCTTGCACTTTCAACACATGCGCATGTCCTTTTGCAACCAGCCAAAATTCTGCAGGCAACTTGTTTGCATTCAATAAAAATACCGGAGATTATTATACCCCAGATTTGACTATATTGGAAATAAACAAAGTACCCGTCCCAACTAACTCAAAAGTTGATGTTATTTTCCAAACAAATAGTGGTCTTTGGATTTTATGATAAAGCAACACAATACATTGAATTCAATGATGGATTTAAAAAAATTTTGAATAGATTCATCGTTTATTCCACGTAACTGAATTGGTTAAATTGCAATAAAAACGCTCTACCTATTACAATGGAGTTTTTGTTCGACTAAAAAAAAAGTATCTTCTATTACGTCACGATACGTCACATTCCTGGCGTCACTTCTTTAGTCTCCAGGCCTCCAGAAGCCCCATTTCTTTGAGAGGCTCCTGGTGGGGCATCCTGTATATACGCTATCTTACTACACCCTGTATCCAAACTGATGCGTCGTTTTCACAGTGCCAATGCTCTAACGACTGCGCATCATCTGTTCATTTCCTCGACCCCAAAACTGTGCAAAATTGTATATTTTATGACTACATCCTGTATATAAGAAACCACCCTTTTTGGTACATTCTGGTATAATTATTACTACACTCTGTATCTTTTTTGTACATAAAAAGGTATCTTTACACCCTGTTCGAGTTACATCCTGTATATATGGTATCTTTCTAAATCCTGTTGCATATCTTCTATTAGGTCACTTCTTTAATCTCTACACCACCAGAAGCTTCGTCACAAAGTCTCCAGTCGGTGGCGACCAGAGTGCCCTTATAGCAAAAAACATATACACTTATTTACTTTTTTTGCATAACCCCCGTACACCCTTGCGTAATCCCCGTAGACGCCTCCCCCGTGCTACCCAAACCCTCTTCGCTTCCAAACCACCCTCTACCTTATACACGTAACAACATACACACTTTTTGCATAACCCCCGTACACCCTTACTTGCGTAATCCCCGTAGACGCTACCCAAACCCCTTCGCTTCTAAATCACCCTCTATCTTATACACGTAACAACATACACACTTTTTGCATAACCCCCGTAGACGCTACCGTCATAACTTGCTAGTATGCGGTAGTATTGGCATCTTCGCTCATCCTGTATACGATAATATTCTAACAAATATAATATCGTTTATTTGACTTCAATCTGACCAATAGCAGAGATATGTGCTAGTGCCCTAATGGCATCTTTGTACATCCTGTATACGATAATATTCGAACAATCATATTGGCGTTTATTAGACTCCAATCCGACAAATAATAACAGAGATATGAAGAAAGGCCCTTAACACTTGCGCAGATCGTCGAAATGTGTCTTTTTAGATCTATATGTAACGGAAAACATGCGCAGTATACGGGAAAAGTAGCTTCGCTACCCCAGCTACCCACGGCCGTTTTGGCACTCTGGTAACAAATAGTTAGCGCCGTTATGGCAATGATGGCAAGCGTTCACACCCTTCGTAATCACCGTAGACGCTACCCTTAAAACCCTCTTCGCTTCTTCTTGTATACACCCTTACTTGCGTAATCCCCGTAGACGCTACCCTCCCCCGTGCTACCCTTAAAACCCTCTTCGCTTCTTCTTGTATACACCCTTACTTGCGTAATCCCCGTAGACGCTTCCCCCGCGATACCCAACCCTCTTCGCTACTTCTAAATCATTGCATAACTCCCGTAGACGCAAAGAGCGACCCCCTTGGCCCGGGCCGTAGCCGCAAACTGATACACCCCCCTAGCCCCAAAAATTTGGCCCGGGCCAAACCCCCATCCCCCGTGCTACCCTACCCGCTCACCCCCAAAAATTTGGGCCAGCGACACCCACCGGGCCAAACCCCCATCCCCCGCCCTGGCCCGGGCCAAACCCCCATTTTGGCAATGGCACGTGCCACCCCCAAAAATTTTGGCAATTGGCCCGGGCCAAACCCCCAAAAATAGGTCAAGGTCAAAGGGTGTGGTCGTGTGACATCACAAAAAGTTCCCACGGTCGGCAAAAAGTTCACATGCTCAACCAGCCCATACTCTACTAAAGGGTTTATTAAAATCGGGACAAGTAAGAATCGGCGCAGAAACCAAACATTCCTTAAGACGACAGAATGAAGACACATTCAGAAGACCACACAAAAGGACGATTTTTCCTCAGAAGACCCGTAATGGGGACCATGATGGTTGAAAAATTAGGGATAAATCTCCGGTACCAGGAGAAGGCTCCAACCACACGACGAACTTCCGTAATATTACGAGGAGTTGGTAACTCCAACATTGCCTTCACCTCATCCGGATCCACATGCAACCCAAAACGATCCACTACATACCCAAGATACTTCATTTCAGGACGACAGAACTGACACTTATCCACGCTAACAGTAATTTTAGCATCCGCTAACCTCTTAAAAACCTCTTCGAGTACCCGTACATGTTCTTCGAAAGTTTGTGTACAAATAACCACGTCGTCAAGATAGACAAAAACATGCGGTTCAAGATCATGGCCTAAAACATTGTCGATAAGTCTCTGCCAGGTGGCTGGGGCATTATGTAAACCAAATGGTAGTCGTTTGAACTGGAATAGACCCCTATTAGGTACCGTAAAAGCAGTGTATTGCCTTGAAGATTCGGCTACCGGAACTTGCCAATAAGCGGACTTGACATCTAAACTAGACAAATATTTAGCCTCACGCAACTTCTCTAAAGTATCCGTTACCAGGGGAAGAGGGTAACTATCTCGAGCAGTGACAGCATTAAACTTCCTATAATCCACGCAAAATCGGTAGGAATCATCCTTCTTCTTGACCAGCAAAATTGGAGAAGGCCACGGACTATTGCTGGGTGCTACAATACCTAACTGCAGCATCTCATCCAATTCAGCATCAATATGCCTCTGTACAATGGGGTTGACCCTATAATATCGCTGCTTTAAGGGGGGACTAGAAGTTACTATCACGTGTTCTACTCTATCGGTACACCCTAGACCTTTTCCCATAATTTCCATATTCCTATCAATCACCGCTTGAAGTCTCTGCTGTTCCAAAGGAGTGAGTACCGTTCTAGATGACACATGTTTCACACTATTTAACAACACAGGATCTGCCGAAAAATGACACTCGTCACAACGAAGATCTGGGACGACGCCCATCAAATTCTAAAAATTTACACCAAGGATCAAAATGTGAGTTAATTCAGGGACAACCAGAGCCTCAATCAACTGCATACGACCCCTCAAAACCACGGGTAACACTACGGTTCCAATACTCTGTAACACATTACCATTTGCCACTGTACAATTAGTCGTCCTACTTTTATCCAAAGTCAACCCTAGACAAGAAATTAACTCATAACCCTTACCTCCTAAAATAGTTCTTGAAGCGCCCGAATCCAAAAGACCTAACAAAGTTTTTCCTAGGATATCTATCTTAAGATAAGGACGTTCATCATTAACGACATGATCCAACACATAATCTATAACGGCACGAAAACTACTGACCGGGGGGTTTCCACTGACGCACTCTATCCGATCATTCAAGCACGCCTCGGTTCGTTTACGCTGGCTAATTCTGGAAGAGCAATCAGGACAATTCCTAACCGTGAATCCTTCTTTCTTACATCTAAAGCAAAATTTCCTGTTACTACGACACGCTACGGCCCAATGACCTGGCTGCTTACAACGGAAACAAACGAGCTCATGAACTTTAGAAATAGATGACGAAGTAGGGAGGGTTAGAGTTCCAACCTCAGACACAGGTTCCACATGCGATGACACATAAGCTAGGTCTGTCTCGATACAATTTAGTTCCCTCGTACCATCGAGGGAACTGTAATTCTCGATAGCCGATTTCCTAACCTCCAATTTACGACCCAAGATCAATAACTCACGCACGCTATTAATTTCCATAAGTCCAAGATGATGTTGGTAGTAAGGCGTGATATTCCTTAACAATATTTTAAGTTTAGTTTCCTCCGAAATGGGACAAGTCAACCTTTTAAAATAATCAGACATCACAGCCAAGTAAATTCCCATAATTTCATCAGGACCCTGAGTTCTACTCTTGATTTCCTCGAACAGTTTTTCATTATAATCTACTGATAAATACTCTTCCCGTAATAGATCCACGAATTCATTCCAAGAGTTGACCTCTTCTCTATAAGCTAAATAAAATTGGTAAGCCCTTCCAGAAAATAAGTCGATACCACTAGCTAACAAAATTTCCTTATACACATTACGTGAAACTCGATACTCTTCCACTTTTTCCAGAAAGCTCGATAGTGAAATACCTTTGGGATCTCCAGAAAACACCAAACCCCACTTACTAGACAAGATCGTCTTAATACTAGACAAGTTCCTCGACGCATTACCAGGATTAGGAAGTGGTCTGATTTCATTGAGAGTCGATCTACGGATTGTTGACAAATGTGCAAAAGACGGCCCAGGTTGAGAAATAATTTCTAACTGGGGGGGTTGAGATTGACGAGAACGCTCATGTCTAGAAGCCTTATTTCCCAATGATTCGAATAAAGAGAGAGCTTTAGCCATTAGTTCATCTACTTTCGCCCTTTGTCGAACACCAGCATCACCTGCTTCGAAATTAGTCGCACGTTCCAACAGTCCTAAGACATGCACCAACTGACTCTGTAATTTCTGGAATTTATCACTCACACGAGTTTCATGGAAGTCTTCTACACCGGGCTCAACCTGATCTAACTTATTCTCAACTGCACTCCAATCTTCAGCAGCTGTATACGGATATTCTGGCGGATCTATACTATCATCTTCCTTCTCTACCTGCAACGCTAAAGCTAAACTACGCCACATCTCAGACACCGTGCCACTTGCAATACCACGTATTGTCAACTCATACACAAGCTCATCCTGAACCAACCGATTAACTACAAACCTACGAGACTTTTTTTTCTTTTAAGATCGATCTGACAAGCAATCCAGGCAACAAACCAATTTCCAACCTAGCGGAACAATAATTCTTCACCGACACACCTGTACCTCAAATGGCCTCCCTCCAGCTGAAACCTAATAAGGAATTTTAAACCCAAATCCAGATACCGAATGTCCAAAAGTCCCTATTTGTCCAAACAATATCTCCAACCCACAGAGTTTCCACGAAGTGTACTTCTCGAACCAACGCAACGTTCCTTCCTCAAAAGCGATTCCAAAATACAGGAGTCCACGAGCCCAAGGCACCACTTCCAAAACACCGATCCGCTAAGGTTCGAACCCACAATGCAGCCTACAATCGTCGAAAGTCAAATAAACTTACCATAAAGCAAAGTATTTACAAATTCAGTTACTGTTCAGGCACTAAAATATATACACAGTGTGACCCAATATGTAACTCACCTTTTAAATTTACAATATCTATAAATTACAAATATTTTAGAATAGATAATCAAATAAAATTTTCAGAATTACAATTTTTATAGAAACAATAATATCAATATCAGGAATCTTCTTATTCACTTGCTACCTGAAAAAGAAGAAAAAAACAGACCATATTAAACAATGAACAATTTGTCCGTTTCCTGAATTAAAACTTCAATTTAATATTTAACACTGCTCACCAAAATTCGGTAAATTGTTTATCACTTACGCCCCATAAAACAATTCCCTTCAAGACCTCAAACCCCAGATTTACTACAAACACTTAAGTCTGGCACTATCAATAACTAATTAAGGGAAATTATTTCCAGGTTGCGCCCACAACTGAAACAATTACCTTCAAAGTTAAGCAAACCCCAGATTTACTATGAAAACCCAATTAAAGCCGGTGCAATAAATTACAAATGACACAATAACTGAAGTTAAATCTACAATGACTGTAAGTTTCTAAGAAAAAGTTGAAAATTTATCAAAGTTTCAAAAAAGATAAAATTTACAATATTGAATTTTTCAAAATTCCAATCATCAATCAGTATGAAAAGAAAATAACGGTTGCCCACGAGCCAATGAACTTTTGTCCGATTTCTACCATGAAATTTTCAGTTTGATATATATTATAATCTCACAGAATAAGGTAAGTTGTTTACAAATTACGTCCAATAAAACAATTCCCTTCGAATTGAACACAACCCCAGATTTACTAAAAACACTTAAATCTGGCACAATCAAAACATATTAAGGGAAATTATTTCCAGGTACGCCCCAATAAAACAATTACCCTCAAAATTGAAGCAAGCCCCAGATTTCCTACAAAACCCACTTGAATCTGGTGCAGCCAATAGCTAAAAAAAAAAGCAAAAAAAACAAACTGAAAATATATCTGCAAATCTAACTTATCAGAAGTTGAAGTTTAATCAAATGGCTACAAATAAAATTTTGATTTTTAAAGGTTAAGTTTAATCAAAGATGCTAAAAGAAATTAATTTTAAAAGTTTAAGTTTAAATTACGGGGTATGTATTGCTGACAAAAAAAAATTACTAACGGCCCCACGTTATGGGCACCAAAAACATATAACGAGAAAAACCTACTAACCCTCTCAGTGCTCGTTATAGTTATGCGGGTTGTCTCACGTGGTACAACCCATGCTCGCCAGTCGACTAGCTTCGAGTCGAAGAAGGGGTGGATTCTTCAAAAAAAATTATTAAGTTTACAAAAGGGCGCCAGAGAAGTTTTGGCAAGCACCCAAGACTTCTTAAGTTAGCCCACAACTCCTCAGTGGGTTAACAACACTCACTACACACTCCAAGGTTAAACTGATAGGTAAATTACCATAAGTAAATAAAAGTCAGCAAGTATCCCCTGATTGAAGATTTAATTAGTCTTTGTGGACCAAAGGTCTCTTGTCGAAATATTTATTACAATGTCACTACAAAAATGTTGCAAATAATGTCTGAGCTCAGCTGAAGGCTGTAATCTCAGAACGTAGGTGGGCTGAAGGCCGAAATCTACATAAATCCAGAAATTTCTAACTAATTTATCAGTTACAACTCAAGTAAATAACTGTCAAGCAGATTCTATAAACTCTGAGCAGAGCTGAAGGCTTCAAACTCAGGGTGCAGAAGAGATGAGGGCCCCAAACTACACCGATGTCTCAATTCTAAAATTCTAGAGAAACGACCAAATAGTTCATATATAATACTTCAAGAATACAACGATAATATATATCAAAATTAACACTGTACAGTTACAAGGGTTCACACTTCCGCAATTTATACCGATATCAATATAAATATAAATAATTGCATAAGCCTAAAAATTTAAATAGCAACGAGTTTAGCGTTGCTAGAGAAAATACAATTCAAAATTATGTACGGTGCAAGTTATATACATAAATAGTCAGAAATAGGCAAAAAACCACTAAATAACGCACTACCAGGTACGTACCGTAGTGTATCTTAAACTATGAGCAAAGATTTCAAATTTTTAAATATAAAGTACAAGTGTAAGCGAGATCATAGTAATTGCCGCAAAAAAAAAGAAATAAAACTTTATATGAAAAACGGTAATATGTGAAGCATAAATATGAGTTTACTAATGAAGTTGAAGAATAAAGAAAAGGAAAACTGTTCACTTATCCTTTTCCGGCACCAGAACAGGAACTGAAGTTGCTCCAGAAATTCCAGCTCTCCTGGAACTGGTCTCACTGACCCATTAAATTCCAATCAGTGATTTTTTTTAATGTCCACGTACAAAAACCCCCCTAAAATGGAGAAACGAATTAGCCTCTACATAGGGTTTACATTTTAACCCGGTCAAATTTTCGACGTACCCCCGTAATATACCATCATACTGACTATATTAAAAACACCCGAAATTCGCAAATAATCATACATCATGACTTTTAACTGTAGAAAAGCCACCTACACTGAGAATAAAAAACTATATGACTGGTTTTTTCCCCTTAGCAAAAAACTACGATACCAAAAAAAACCCATAATAAAAAAACTATGTCGTTGGACACATCCCTGAATATTTATACAACCCCTGTGATATATTCTTATTTCAACAAAATATAAAGCAATGAAGAATATGAACTAATAAGAATTTATGAAATGAATCGAAACTATCTCGTGAAATCCAGATCACATACTCCAATAAACTACGAATCAAAGCTGAAATTTCTACGTTAAAATACCTATAAAACTGTTAATTCCGAGAAAGTATTTTCAACCATTTACCTTGTTAATGAATCCTTCTAACTAACGCCGTCTACGGAAATTTACCACACATACACAATTCCTCTAAATTCTTATGGTACCCACAGCCATCGACCGTTTTTGGACCAGAAACCTATCGGGTCGGAGCTGCCAGAACGCTTATGGCTCCCAGAGCACATGCGAAAATTTTAAGTTGAAAGATGTGTGTTTACACCTTGACGGCAAATGAAGGACTGAATTTTTAACTTCGTACCGACAGCGCTGTGACTTCTCTCAGTCGACAGGTTAGCCAACGACGGCTCGGCAAATTTTCGCGTTACAAAGTTGTCGCCCCCCTCCTCCAATAGATATTTTCAACAAAAACATATTTCGTCGTTATGCACTCCCAATGCGCCAATATACTTCAATAATTTTCTTTGTACCACATACTCTGAGAGACTACAGCTATTTGTTTATGTGGGAGAAGGGGGCAAATAAGCTAGCACCCCCAATCGGAATTTTCAAATTTTGTACTTGGCACTATCAAGCGCTTGTAATGCACCATAATTCTCCATCGAAAAATCCTTTGCACTCCTCCCCTCAGTAAGTACTATCGTATTATTCAGACGAATTCAGCCATATGCATCACCAACAAAAATCCCCCTTCCTCTTACTTAAGTAAAATATATAGAGTAAAGTTGCCCCCCCCCCGGCAATTTCCGAAAAATGTATAGGGAAGTGGAGTCCACCAAAAAAATCACCCTTTCCCTTAGATAATTAAACCTCATTATTTAAAATAAAGCTCCCCCCCCCCAATGACAATTTCCATAAAAATATATAGCAGCGACATCCACTTCTTATGCACTATTATGCATCACCAACAAAAACCGAATGCCCCTCCACGCGAGTCATATGGAGACATCCTGTTAATATTATTATTAAATTGCTGACAGGACGTTTCCCACATTATTGTATTCATAATTCTTAATCAGCAAACACGTGGAGACACATCCTGTTTACAATTATTATAATTTTGTTATCATATATTTTTTCTTCTATTCAGCATTGTAATACATTTCCTTATTTTTGTAAACTAAAAAAGAAATCAGTCTTAATTGTAACATCAACTGTAACTAATCACTAAGTTTAAATAAATCTTTTTAAAAAGTATATTTTTTACTTAATAAATTTAACTGGCGCTGCGAACAGGATACTGTCAGTAGAAAATACACTTTCTATGTGGTAAAACGTCTACGTTTTCTATCAAGAAATTAAGATAGTATCCGAACCAATAAACTGGGTGAAACAAGTTGCGGTGTGTGAAAAGACTGACTCCAACCCGACGATTCCTCCAGTGAAGAAGACGGTTGTTCAAGAAGACGGCTCAAGTTCCTTCAGAGAATTAGAGACAAGGAACAAGCTCACAGATGATCCTTCAGTGCATCCTCCTGTAAGTTTTTCCTTTAATTTTATTATTTATCGGCTAATAATTGTTTTGAATATTATAATATTTTTTTTACTACAATATAACTGTTATTTGAATTGCAATTTAAACATTCCAATTTTAATGGTCGTATAAAATTAATATATTATTGAAGTCAATCTCTTAATGTCACAAAATCGTGATCGATCCAGATCTCCATTATCTGTACGTCGATCCAGATCTCCATTACCTCTAAGTCGCAACTTAAATACTAATACCGAGATGTCTACTGCAATTTCACAAATCGAATTATCTTTAGCAAACAATATTGTCCCAACATATAACGGTGGTTCTGAAGATTTAGTATATTATTTAAGACAATCTAAAAAATATTTAACTCTTTTAAAAACCGAAAATAATGATTTATTCCACAATCTTCTGTTAGAGCAAGTCAAATCTAAATTATTAGGTCCAGCTAGAGACGTAATCATAAATAGATCTTTTGATAAATGGTCCGATTTAGAAACCGCTCTTATAACCCGTTTTGGCGATCCTAAATCTGAAGAAATATTAGCACACGATTTAAATACTTCTATTCAAACTCATTCTCAATCATTCTCCGACTTTCATGACGAAATTTCTCAAAATTTACAAGTCCTTAAAGAGCACCTAGCTATAAATTCTGATAACAGAGAAGTTATAATTTCTAAGGAAACTATGTATACTGATCAAGCGCTTATGGTATTTAAAGCAGGTCTCTTAAATCCCTACAGAGATCATTTACTTCATATATCAATTTCATCTCTAGAACAAGCATTGTACGAATGTAGAAGATTAGACAACGAAAGATCCCAAATTGAATTTGCTAACTTTCTTAGATCTCAAAAAGGTCAAAGAAATCGCCCACCTCCAAAACATAATACTTCATATAATCAATCACCAAGAAACCAACCTTCATTTAATAATTATAATTCGTCTCAAAGACCACAAGTTCCTCAAAACCCTAATTATAGACCATTTAATAGATACAATGATAACAATCAAATATTCCATTACCAAAATAACTATCAAAGACGAAATAATCAATCAAATAATAGACAAACACAATCTCCTAATAATCAAAATTTTAATCGTCCCTCTCAACCTTCCACAAGTAATTACAAACCAACCCCAATGAGTATATCTACAGCAAATACTTATAGACCTCCACAACAAAATTCTTTTAGACAAACAGGACCTCCGAACGTAGTTGTCGAAGAATTGTTCAATATTGAAGATACTGACGAAAATTCTGATGAATCATCATACGCTAACCCTCAAAACGAACAATACGATGAAACTCAAAATTTTTAATTACGAGCCTCGGAATTGATATAAATAATATAAATTCAACCCCTAAACTTCCATTTATATACCTCTCAAATCTAGACTTAAAAATATTGATTGACCCCGGTGCAAGCAATTTCATTATAAACCCCGAACCAGCCTATAGATTATTTTCAGATTCCATTTATGAATCAACATTTTCCGTTAAATCAATTAAAACAATGGCAATTTTAGCTGCAAATATCCTCTTTTGAAAGAATTCAGCATTAAATACATGTTCCATATGTTTATCGTACCTTGGCACGATAGATTCGATGCATTAATAGGCAGTCAGGATAAATTAAAAGCACTTATTAATTTCGAAAATCATTTATTACAAATTAATTCTATTAAAATACCATTCTATTTGGAAGTCAATCCCAACTTATTTACCCCTTATACTGAATCTTTAGATAAAAGAATTTTAAATATTCCTGTGAATATTGATAATGGACAGGTAGTTCTTCCAGAATTAAAATTAAACGACATAATAATACCTGAATGTATAGCTCTAGCGAAAGACGGTTACTGTAAAATACCTATAGAACAAGAAATCTCTTTAAATAATATTTCTATAAATTTTCATGAACCTATCCAAGTCCAACCCTTATCGAAATTTGATGAAACAATTCCTTTATCATCTTTTAATAATAATATTGATATTACCAAACTTCTTCGAACAGATCATCTGAATCCCGAAGAAAAAGATGCAATAATTACTCTTTGTAAAAAATTTAAAAATATATTTTATAATGAAAACTCCGACTTAACTTTTACTCATGTAGTCAAACATCACATTAGAACGGTCGACGATGTACCGATTTATCAAAAATCATATAGATACCCTTACCATTTAAAACAAGAAATTCAAAATCAAATACAAAAGCTCCTAGACAATAAAATAATTAAACCTAGTATATCTCCGTACAGTTTCCCTACCTTTCTCGTCCCGAAACGAATGGACGCCAGTGGAAAGAAAAAATTCCGATTAGTTATCGATTACCGAAAACTAAATGAAAAAACTATCGAAGATAAATATCCCCTTCCTCGTATCGATGAAATTCTCGACAATCTTGGTCGAAGTACTTACTTTTCCACTTTAGATTTGGCACAAGGTTTTCACCAAATTGAAATACACCCAGATTCGGCAGAAAAAACTGCATTTACCGTAGATAATGGCCACTACGAATATACTCGCATACCATTTGGCCTAAAAAACGCTCCTGCCACTTTTCAACGTGTCATGGACACAATTCTCCGTCCTTTTCTCTATAAACAATGTTTCGTATACATGGATGACATAGTAATATTTTCAAAGTCCCTCCAAGACCATATTCTACATATAAAACAAATATTCAGTGAATTAGAAAAATATAATTTGAAAGTCCAAATAGACAAATCAGAATTCCTTAGAAAAGAAGTTGCCTTCTTAGGCCATGTCATAACCCCTGAGGGTATTAAACCAAATCCAGATAAAATCAAGTCCATCCAAAACTTTCCTTAGCCCAAAAATGAAAAACAAATAAAATCATTTCTCGGCATGCTCTCCTATTATCGTAAATTCATTCAAAATTTCTCCAAAATAACCTACCCAATAAATAAATATCTTAAAAAAGGAACTAAATTAGATTTAAACGACCCAGAATACCTCAATGCTTTCCAAAAATGCAAACAACTTCTTTGTAATTTTCCTATTTTAGCATACCCCGTTTTCACAAAAACATTTACTTTAACGACCGATGCTTCAAACATCGCTATAGGAAGCGTACTTTCTCAAGATACCCATCCAATAGCTTTTTACTCTCGAACACTTAATTCAGCTGAAAGAAATTATGGCACTAACGAAAAAGAACTCTTAGCTATAATCGATAGCTGTAAACATTTCCGACCATATTTATATTCCAAAAAATTTATTATTGAAACTGAACATAAGCCACTCGTCTGGCTACATTCTCTTAAGGAACCCAATCAACGTCTAATAAGATGGAAACTAAAGTTGGAAAAATTTGATTTTAAAATCAATTATAAAAAAGGCAAAGAAAATTACGTCGCTGATGCATTATCGAGAATTGAACTCAATGCAATCGATAAAAACTCCCTAAACGTGATCTAAAAATTAATATAATTAGTGATATAGTTATTGCTCCCCCAAACTCAAAAACAAATACTAAAGAATTCAAACATAACCCCGATGATATCGATGCCATTTCAACTATGGCAAGAGCAAATTTCGATCCAAATCTAGCATTAAGTGATGCTAACGAAATCTTAAGTAAAATATCCGACGATAACAAAAGTACCGCTTCAGGCGACACTAGACACTCCGCACAAGAAAATCCAATTTTTGGTTTCCCAATTTCAGAAAAAACCTTAAATTCCGCCCATTTTCAAATAATCCTAAAATACGGAGACAGAAACGACATAGATTACTCTAAGCCATTTGGCAAAAATCGCTATATTCTTACTTTTAGAAAAGGATCCGACCATAATGTTATAAGTAATATGTTTTTAGAAATAGTTGATCCAACAAAAACATACTATATATACTGCCCCAATGATTCATTACTTAATATTGCTTCTACAGAATGTTCAAAAATCTTGGAACCAAACGTAAAAATCATTAAAACAAATACTTTACTGAAAGACATAATTAATAAGGAAGAACAAGTCCGATTAATTTCAGACTATCATTCAGAAACTCATAACGGTATCACAGAAACTACGAAACATATAAAGTCCCTGTATTATTTTCCGAAAATACAAGAATTAGTAACGAATCACGTTAATAATTGCGAATTATGTCTCACCTCAAAATATGATAGAAACCCTCGAAAAATTCCATTTTCCGGCCCACTTATTTCTGAAAGACCTTTCGAAAATATTCACATAGACGTATTCTCTATAGAAAATAAACAATTTCTTACAATACTCGATTTATTCTCCAGATACCTTCAAGCTTACGAAATTAGTGACTCAAATTCTATCACCATCCTCAGTAAACTCCGTCATTATTTTTCTCATCATAACTACCCTTCGCAAATAACTTGCGACAATGCCAGAGAATTCACTAGCGAAACCTTTAAAGAATTCATGTCACTCTTTCATATAAAAATTCATTATACAACACCCCAATCTCATACCGGCAATTCTCCGATAGAAAGAGCACATTCAACTTTAATCGAAAAATTAAGAGTCCTAAGACAAAAATCAAGAGAAAATATTACCGACTTAGTTACAACTGCTATTCTTATATATAATCAACCAATTCATTCAGTAACAAATTTTACCCCATTTTAACTTCTTTATGGACCATACGAAAATCTAAATCTTCATGAAATAGATCCCCATAAACAAGTATTCCAAAATTACAACGAATATCGAAAAACAGAAATTATGCCATTTTTCGACGATCTTTATCAAAAACAATTAACAAAAAGAACCGAACAATTAGATAAAATTAATAGTAAACGAACAGACGATATCCCAAAAACAGATGTCGTATATTTAGATATGGAACCACGAAATAAAATTAAACCTAAATATAAGAAAATATTAGTAGACACAAATCAATCCAACGATAAGTTAGTTTCTCAAAAATCTAAAAAGATTAGCAAACACATGATTAAAAATACTAAATCTTTCCAGGTTAACCATGAAGATAGCCACCCAGGCACTTCAAGTCAAAACAATTGAACCCCCAGGTTACATATTAAATAGTTTAGGATTAGCTAAATATAAGACCAATTATCATAAGATTTATTTTAGTATAAGTATTGAAGAAATTGAAAACTCATATAGTAAATTAGTATTAAATCAAGTTCATTTAGCTAGTAGACTTGACGATTCAACAATAACTTAAGCAAAAATTTATAACAGAGAGATCGACTTACTCTCAGAAGATATAAATAAACTTAGAATGTATGCTCGATCAAATAAAGTAATTAAAAGAGGTCTAATAGACGGCCTAGGTACAGTAGTAAAATATATTTCAGGGAATCTTGATCAAAACGACTTAATCGAAATTCAAAATACATTTGAAAAAATCAATTTAAATGAAAAGAAACTAATGACTGAAATTTCGAAGTTGCATTCATTTGCAGGACAGATTACTCAACGCTGGCAATCAGACCTACGTAAAATACAAAATTATGCTGAAAACGTTCTAAGAGACTTAAATACTTTAAATGATAGATTGAATAACGAAATTATTATTCATATTCAACTAGAATAAATTAGAGATCTAAGAAATTATATTCAAATTTTACTAAGAACAATATCATTCAGTAACCAAGAAATTTTAAATGTAGAATTAATTAAACAGAAGGAATAAGAAGAAATTCTTAATTATTTACATACTATTCATTCTCACAATGAAATCGCTTCCGATATTCCTACTTTATTAGAAATAATCAAAGTCAATCTTATGTTTACTTCAAAAACTTCATATATTACTCTTAAAATACCCATATTAGCCGATGAATTACTTTATATTTCCAAAATTATCCCTATTCCCAGTAAAGAAAATAATATCCTTCTACCCCCATACGCCTTCACATTAAATTCCAAAGGATCAACAAAATGGACAAACGAAGAATGCAAGAAGACCTTTTCGTTCTGGTATTGCGAAAAAGAACCACGCGAAGACCCTTGTAACTTGGAAGACCTTTCACTCTGCAAGTACGCTCAAGTAAAAAATGACTTTTCACTTTTCACACAATTAACTAATGGAAATACAATAATTTGCTCAAAGATGATAACTACCATCAATGAAGACTGCAAACAAAATTTTAAATCATTGAAAATATCAAAATGTAACATCGTACTAGGAAACAATGATTGTATTTATTCTTTTCAAAAACATACTTGGATGGGATCCAATAAAACATTTACTCAAGAATGGCCCAGCCTCAAGGAACCCACAGAAATTCATCACAAAATCAGCATCAACAATTTACATCTGGACGATCCAACCAAGCTACTACCACAGTTTCAAGAACCAAATTTGCTACCTATAGAACTTCATCAAAGCCATTTAGGAATAACAGCAATAATAATTTTCATTTTAATAATTCTACTATTTTTGTATTTGTATAGAAAATATTTTAGAAAAATCAAAAATCCAGAACAACCCCAAGGCGAACCAATGGAACTACCCCAATCCCTATTGGAGCCAAAGCCACGAGGTCGTGCCCTTAACAAAGAGGGGAGGAGTCATATGGAGACATCCTGTTAATATTATTATTAAATTGCTGACAGGACGTTTCCCACATTATTGTATTCATAATTCTTAATCAGCAAACACGTGGAGACACATCCTGTTTACAATTATTATAATTTTGTTATCATATATTTTTTCTTCTATTCAGCATTGTAATACATTTCCTTATTTTTGTAAACTAAAAAAGAAATCAGTCATAATTGTAACATCAACTGTAACTAATCACTAAGTTTAAATAAATCTTTTTAAAAAGTATATTTTTTACTTAATAAATTTAACTCGCGGTAAGTTGCGATGACTGCACAAAACGAGTCATTGTGACAATTGTTTAACAAGCAACTCAACCATTATGACATTAACAGTTTCACAAAATAACCATTTCAGCATCGTTTCTGGTAACTTTTTGTACAATTGTATGCACTGTTTAACTTATAGCTGACAGACCGATATTTATAGCTGACGAACATTTTCTATGTGTATTTTTTCACATTGTTTTCTACACACCACTTTAAAAACAGTTCATATTCCTTATCATATTTTTGTTTAGATTTTTCAGGTAGTAAATCATTATCTGCATTATGGGTAATATTGCGAAATTCTGATGGAGTACATGATAATTCTCTGTTTAGTTTCATATTTATAAATTCCGAACTATGGACCCTTAAGAGTATATTAGGACCTGCTGCCTGGTTAAACGCTGAACGGTCGACGAAAGTTCGGAAAGAGACACAGCGAGAACGTCCGCATAGTAGCGTTAAGAGAATTCGAATAAAAACACATGAGTCCGTGAAGTGAAAACCAACAGAGAAACAGGGTACAGTCGAAATTAAAGATGCGCAGCACGCAGCGCAACGAGAAACTGATTTTGTCATTTCATTGCAAACCGTCATACCGTTCATTTGGATAGATCATCGTACAGCGAACTTACAGCGTTTTGTGACTTATTTTTGTACTTATTTATTCTTATTTAAATATAGGGTATTAAAAAAGTGCCACAAAATGAAATGCTGGATAGAACCTACGCATCAAAATAAGCAGAAAAGTATTAATAATCATATGTCCGCAAATGCTTCATTTTCAAGATACTTTTCTGTTAACTTTTCTTCTTAAAAACCAAAGATTTATTTATTTCTCTGAAACCAGATGAGATATTTGAATGAAATTTAGGGTATTTTGAGAGGTAGCGATTGTGCATTTTTCCCGTATAATTAAAAATTGTATGTCAATCATTGGCGCGCATATGGGTAATAATGTAATTTTTTTAAAGAAAAAATAAAATGTCTACGCCACTGAGACATTTCAAATGAAAAATCATATATTATATAGTATTTGAAATTAACTAGACACAATTGTAGACTAGACATACTTTCTATTTTTAAAATTTCTTCGATTTTCCTGTGGTTGGTGTCAAGTAGATGTTTTGCGCAAAACATCTACTTGACACCAATCATTCATTGACACCTAACACAAAACTATAAGTGCTGCATATTTGTGAAATGGAACAAGAACTGGATTTCCTTGAAGAATTTGAAATTAGAAGACATTTAAGAAACCCACAATATGAAGTTGTCAACGAACAGTTAAATCTAGGGAGTTCTCCACTAATAAACTGTCTTCTTAAGTGATAATTGTAAAGATCAGCTGATATAGTTTTCCTGGTTTTCTATATCATTGCACAGTTATACTGATCTTAATTGGAAAAATGATATCCAGGATATCACCATAGGGCTAATAATATCTAAGCTTCAATACTTTTAATATCACACTGCTTTTTTCTATAAACATATATTAAGTCAATCACAAGTTAGGTCACTTCTTGGTCTAGCCAAAAATAACTACTACACATCAGGTAGGCATCAAATAAAATGTAACTTCTGACGATGATATTGATTTATCGAAACAATTGTCAATTTTTTAGAATTTTCAATAACTTTTATTATATTGTGGAATCAACTAGAAACCGTGAGTTTCATTTAAAACACTAATATGAACAGATTCCACGAAGTAAGGGTCGAGACAGTTAATTTCATTAGTTTTACAAAAGTTTAACATGAAAGATTCTAAATCTGTCAGCACTCCTCTACCAAGTAAAATAAATTATAAAAATATGAATTCTCAAGAGATATATGAAAGCCCTAGCCGAAATCTTATCGGGTGTTTGATGTATTTGATGGTGTGCACACGACCAGATTTAAGTACAGCTATTAACATTTTAAGTAGATATGTTAACAACAATAATAAGGAACTATGACAATGTTCAAAAAGGGTTCTTAGGTATCTCTCAGGTTCAGTGAATTTTAAGTTGACATATATACGAGGTGAATACAAGAATATTATAAGTGGCTATGTTGACTCTGATGGGGAGGAGATGATGATAAAGACAGAGAAAGTACAACAGATTATTTATTTAAGTTATTCGATCAATGTGTGATAAGTTGGAATACCAAGAAACAATTGTCACTAGCAGCTTCTCCTACTGAAGCTGAATATATGACTATGTTTGAAGCCGTAAGGGAAGAGCTTTGGTTGAAATCATCAGCAGAAAGTATAAATATAAATGTTAATATGCCGATATGCCAGCCGGAATCTACTTTTAAATATTATTGAGCCTCAGAAAATATTTTAAACCAACAATAACTTAATCAATACAAATTTTGTAAAAATATAGGTTGCCTTTATTATCCCATTTCCTAAATATTAATGAATACTTAAATTAAGTAACTTACCGCTGTTTTTTAGCCCTAACTGCACCACAACTCTTTTTTATTCCTCGTTTATTACCCATTTTATTTTATTAAAATTTCCAAATACCTAATAGCGCGCTCTCCGTTGGATGAATCAAAATCACTACGAGCGCTTAACCACTGTGAAATGGCTGAGCGGAGTGTACTAATCTGAGTTAAGGGACGCATGTCGTTAGAAGGCAGCATCTTCCAGTAGCAAATTTTCAAAAATTCATTACTTGCAAACGAAAAGGGATGAAGAGCTCAAATTTGGAGAATGGATTTATATGTATCGACTGAACATGCGTTGCATAGTATTTAGAAAAAAAAATATTTCAAAAATGTGGATACCGTATCTCAAAAATAACATCATTTTTTTATTTTTTTTCATGCATCCCGCCTAGATAATTATTTCTACCCAGACAACATGGGATATTCATAGAATAATCTTTAAATACACCAAAAAGTATAAGAATATTCCGAATCAACTAAGAATATTCTTATAATATTAATATTATTTTTGAATATTCTATTAATATTCCTTAGTGAATATTCACAGAACAAGCCTGATGAATATTCTTAAAATATTCATTTTAGAATATTATCAAATTGAATATTCTTAAAATATTCATTTAAGAATATTACCAAACTGAATATTCCTAGCATATTCTTTTAAGCATATTTACTTATGATTAAAGAAAATTAATATTATTTTTCACATGGGACGAAAGTTATATAGTTCAACCATTTATCCGGATATTCAACCCTACGCATAGGTGTAAATAGTTAAAATCACCTTCATATAAATAATAAATATAATATATCAAATAATAAACTATTAACCATGTATTAAACTCATTGAAGTTCAGATATAGATTATAAGATAAGAAAAATATATAAAAATATCCTCGATATGAACACTACATAAATGGTTGATACGGTGTGGATATAATGTTATTCGTCATATCGTCGTGTGATAAAAAGAGAACAAAGATATAAATCATAATTATAACATTCAGCGTAAAGCCAAATCAAGACAGGTGCCCAATAGCGTCAACAAAAAGCCGCCAGCAAATTAAAATGCAACTGGCGTTCTCTGTACACACGTTTATTGGTTAATTTCTAATATCATGTGTGACGGGCTTAAGTCTGGCATGCTCAAAGTCAAGTGTCAATAGGTTCGTTTCTCTTCCGTTTTATCCTCCCTAATCTATGGTTTTATCTAATATCAACCTATGAACTGGAGTGGATTGTGCTTTAGTTAAAGTTTATTTTGATTTTGTTTTCAACAATATCGTGACTAGTGGAACTCTTAGTGAGATATTATTGTATTTGTTATGGGATGAAAACTTTGAAGTTCGTGGATGTCACTCAAGAACAGGAGAAGGAATAATTATGTTTGGATTTCCCAAAGACCCTGTGAGGTAAGAGTAATTGTTTCTATATGCAATATATTATAGGTATATATTACTTTTTCAATATTTTACATGCACCTATGCATCGTAAGTTGTGTAATTCTATATGTTTTTAGTTTGTTAGCATTGATCTGTCCCTCTGCCTTTAATAACATGAAATAATAATATGTACTACAATAAGCTTTCTGCTGACGAGCCCTGTTCAGCTAAAAATATGTTGAATAATAAATTATAAATTAGTAGTTAACAGTGCCGTAACTAGGAATTTAGCGCCCGCGGACAGTGTTAGGGCGGCGCCTCTATTGTATACATTTTATAATCAGATGAAAACAGCAAACAGCTTTCTTAAATAATTTTTTTTGTGGTTTATACATGTACAAAAGGATTGAAGTCGACATTAAAATATAATAACATAAAATACAAAAAAAAAACTCATATTGATATTATAAATTAAACCAACTAAAATACAAAAAACGCGAATGACTAGGTAAAATAACAAAAAACAAATATTAAAGCTAAACTTTGGGTAAGTATTTAAAACAAAACTAAAATTGCACTTTTCTCGCTTTTAAAGTAGCAAAGTTATCAATGACTTCATTAAAATCAATAGATAAAGATAATTTTCTTTCTATATGCTTAAAATGGTCATATTAGTGAGCCTGTTCCGCCCAATCGATGATCTTAAATAGTTTTTTATCAACTTTAATTTACTAAATGATCTTTCACATGAAGCTGTTGTGACTGGCAAGGTAAGAAACAATCTAAGAGCGATATCAATATTTGGATATACAGAGTCCCACTCATTTTTGCTAATGAAATTTAAAATTTCTAGATAGCTTAAAGATTCCAAGTCTTCAATATGAGAAGATGCTTGAAACTGTCAATTTTATTAACAAATTTAAATGCATCTAAATCTTGGTCATATTTTAGAGCCAAATCAGTAGCATGTCGTTTTATGTCATCTGCAGAAAACATCTTAAGTGATTTACCAGTTAGAAAATGAAAATCATCTGCAAGGCTCCGAAGAGCACAAAACCGTGAATTCAGTTGAGTTAGAATTACATCAATAATTTGCAAGTATAAGCATTGTAAATTCTGGTTCCATATCTACGAACTCAGAAATGTGATTAGCTTTTTGCACGACATTTACAAGAAAATTTTCCCTAAAGGATTGAATTTCCTCAACAAGCCCTTTTATTGAATTAGACCCATCCAATACCGATACAGAAGTTTACTAACTTTATTAATTTTACTTAAAATGACGTTCCAGAAAACAAGAAGACATACAAACTTATTGTCCAAAAGGAACTTTAAAAATGATTTAGAATCGGCAGCATCAGAATCTGAGCATGAATTATTGCCTTCAACTTGTATTTTATTAAGTAAATCAATTACTTCTTTAAAGTTAAAAGCAAGCGCTTTTATAGCTTCACCTCGGGTACACCACCGGGCATCACTGTGACCTTTAAGCCTAGTCTTTAAGGTGGAAACTAAAATTTCCCAGCGAGTTGTTGACCTTATACAAAAATTTTGAACAGTCCCAAAAATAGTTATTATTTCTGGGAACCATTTAGCTGCATGATAAGCTACTAAATTTAAGCTATGAGCAGAGCATGGGACAAACCGGGCAAACTTATTCAAATTTAATATTTTTGCTTGAACGCCGTTATATTTTCCCGCCATACTGGCACCGTTGTCGTAAGCTTGACCCCTAATGTTGTCAATATTAAGTCCGTCATCAACCAGTTTTGAAGTAATTAGATTTGTCATTACATCTCCAGTTTTGCCTGTAATCTTTATAAAATCAATGAAGCTCTCTTCTATGGAACATTCGGTTTGGTTGCATCGGACATATGTAATAATGTGCGACAATTGCTCCTGGTGGGATGTGTCTGGTGTGAAATACAACATTAAACAATAATACTTTGATTCAACTATATTTGTGTTTCTTACTTTATTCCCAATTAAATGTATGAGTTCGATTTTATGTGACTTGCAATTATTGGATCGTAATGACTTATAAGCTCAATTGTATTTAAACATTTACCACAATAATTTGGATGTCCAATAATTTCTGACGATCCCCTCCAGTGGTGTAACTAGGATGAAGCTCTGGGGGGGGGGGATGAAGTACCGGGAGATCTGGGTATCGAAAAAATTTTCAAATTTTGAGCCCCTAAAACTGCATTTTAGCTTTGTTTTTCTTATAAAATTATTGTCTACAGTTCTTAGCTTTTAGTTCATTTCAATAACATATAGGTTTTCTGTGATTATGTATTGAATTTTTTTTATTTTTCGTGTTCTGGGGGGGGGGGTTCTATCCCCTCATCCCCCCATAGTTACGCCACTGATCCACTCAAGGCATCATTGTTTTTAATGCAATGTAAAATCACGTCCAATATGACCTTAAGAATATGGCGCCATTTTTGTTTTTCTGTCAAAAGTAATTTTTGAGTTTTATCGTCGATTAATGTGCCCATCTTAATACCTCTTTCGAATTCCTTCCATTTCAGGCAGTTCTCTTTGTGAGATAGCGAGTTTTCATGCCGAGGAATAACAGGATTTAAATGTTTCCAGTCGGAGAAACCGGTTTCGCAAAAAACACCAAAAATGTTTTGGTTAAAATCAAAAAGTTTACAAGGAAAGCAACATAAAGAATTATTTCTTCTGCAATAAATCAGCCAGGATCTTCGTATTGTCTCTCCATTCACCAGAACTTTATTAAACCATTTTTTGTCAAACTGCCTATTATTTACTACTGGATATACATTGATGTCATCTCTCGGGTCTGGTCCGCGTTCTATACAAACTCTTAAGTTTTCTTTTGTCCCAGTCTGGGGATCATTCAAATCAAGAGTTACTTCTGCACAACTTAAGCTTTCTACTGAATTTAATGGCTTATTATTGCTAATAATAAGATCATCTTTTTCTTCGGATTCCCGGTCTGACACATTGACATTGCTCTCACAAGAAGAGGACGGAGGAGTAACTGATTCTGTTATTGAACTATCATTAACACTATTGGGCCTGAGCCTAGGTATTACAGAAAAAAATCTTTTATGGGTGTAACTATCTTTTTAACTTCATCTGTTTTTAACTGCCGCAATTTTTTATATTCAGCCCCAGATGGTTTTTTGGGTAGCATTTTCTTTGTTTCTGCTTTGAAAAAATAGAGTTTTTACAACCATATGTAAGGGCGTATTTAATATTATCTTTTTAATATACATTGAGCATGATCGATACAGTACAGTAAACCTTTTTTTAAATTGATTTGATTTATAAAAAAACTAAACAAAAAATATATGTTCATTACTTTCAAAGAAAAAGAGACTTAGTGCCAGACTTTATCGCTACCCTGTATAGTCATTTACAGCATAGCTTTTCTTTGTGAGAAAACTCCAAGATGATACGAAACACTAAAAATACTAAAATCGACCAGAACACAACCACGAACACAGAGTTCATCTCTATGTGAAAAACAGATCTTAGATCTTTCCCTTCTGAGGATTAAACTAAAACTGTATATATATATATATATATATATATATATATATATATATATATATATATATATATATATATATGGATCATTTTGTACACAATCCATCAACCTTTGTCAAGTGTAGAGAACAAGTGACTTATTCAATGGTTCCTATCCTAGAAGAGCTCGCTTCTCGGAGATTTATATATTTATTTATGAGTTATGAGACTAATATAAACAAACATAAATTGTGTCTGTATTTTGTACTGGTGCTTATTTCCTGCTTTAGAATGCTGAATGTATTTTTTTTACTGTTCACTTTTTAAAATTATTAAGTTTAATAAAAAGAGTGCTGTTTTTTTTTGAAACAGTAACTACATAATACGCCTAATTTTTTCCTTTATTAAAATAATTATTATAATTATTGTCTATTTTTCTATCGAAGGATTTGGCGCCCTCAAAAACCTTGCGCCCGCGGCAAGCGCCGCCTTTGCCACGCCCTAGTTACGGCACTGGTAGTTAATATAGACATGTGAATAACTACATTTATTTACTTTTTAGGGCACACTTATGGTTGGAAGATTGTAACTGTGCAGATTTGTTTGGAAAAGACTACAGATGCTTTACAATAGAATTATAGGTTGTGTGAACTTCACTGTCAGGAAAAATGTATTTCCAAAGGAGGATATCCCAAGCATTTGTATCAGCTAGCTGTGCCTACCCTATTTCCATGGTTAAAATGCAAAGGTCACATTTTATTGAATGATCCACTAACATAAATAGTTACTCAGTCTGGTAAATATTAAATTTAAGTAGCAGCTGTTTTTGATATTTATTTTTTGTCATCTGGCCGCATAATTAGTAAATACTTTTTGACGGGATTAATACCTTCTTGAAATTTGTATAAGGGAATATCCTGGTGTTAAAATAATGAAAACAAAAAAATTAAAACATTTATATCGGTTTATAAAACTAGTCAACATTCATTTAAACAAGTGAATTATCTTAAGAACTTGAGGCTGGTAAAAACTTTCATGAGAAGAGCATACAATAATTAATCACCATATGCTTTGGTATTTAAGCGACAGTACAGAATACCAGTGTCAATGTAATGTATTCTGCATAGTGGCAAATTTAAGAAAATATCAATATTTTTTATACTCATATTTGTAAAATTTCTACAAATGATTACTACAATTACTTTTATAATTGCAGATACCACACCATTACAGCAACCGGCACATTCATTTCAGGCCGCAATACATTCTAGTGACTGTGATGATATAACCATAACGCAAGTTTATGAATCTACACACTGCCAGCTTTTAACACCGCCTTACCCGAACCGGTAAATTGATATATCTGATTGCATAACGTCAACAATAAGGATGTTTTTCAGTTATACCTCAGTTATGTAGCCTTAACCGGACAGTTTTATCCATTTGGGTATAGCTAAAAACTCGCAGTGTGTGGGCCCTATAAATATTTACAAATTTTAAAAGATTAACTCTATATTTTTTGATAGAAACAAGTATTTGGTCAATTTTGTTTTTTCTTTATTTTTCATTTCTCACAAGAGAGTGTAAGTATCTATAAATATTTAATTTTACGAAACTGATGTTCAACAAGTAGATTAATGCTTTATATATTTTGTGAAGCTCTGTCGTTCTGGTTTAAAAACGATAAAATGAAAGTTATAGTTGAATATTTATAAATTTTAAAAGTTTATAGAGAGTTATAAAGTTTATGTTTGTCTAATAAAAATTTGGACAATTTAATATTGAATTTTATTTTATTATGCTTGTACCTGTTCCACTTTATTCACTTTAGAAGCCACCATCCAGTGAATGGTCGGGTAGAGAATTCCATCAGTTATGAAAATTTATTGATTTACAGAAATTTGAAAAAAGTGCATTTACATGAATCCTATATTAACCCTCCCCTCTCCCCCCAATAAATGTATGGTTCTGAACATTCTGAGGATATTTCTGCAATATTCTGAATATACAAAGAATATCCCCTGAATATTTAATTTGAAATAATTCTACAAAATTCCAAATGAATCTACCATGAATATTCATAGTATATATTGAATATTCTGGAAACATTCATTGAAGAACATTCTTAGATAATGCTTTACTGAATATTCTCGGAATAATCCTAGCTTATATATAATACGAAAAAGAATATTCATTTGGGAATATTCTCTGAATATTTAGGATATTCCCATTTTCACTTTCTAGGAATATTCCAAAAAGCATAAAGATATTCTTGGCATTTTTAGAGAATATTCCAATATGCCAAAATGAATATTCCACGGATATTTATAGAATATCTAATGTTGTCTGGGTAGTTTTATACCCTAAAATTTGGAGTCTTAATATTTAGCGGTTTGAAAGATATGAATTTTTGAAAATTGCAAGAGGTTCTATTATCCTCTTAATTTCTTACGCAGAATATAGCAAACTCTTTAGATTATATACCTTATTTAAGAACTTTCTGCAAAATTTCAATTTATGAACCATTGCCGATTGAACTACATTTGAATTTTAAAAAATTTACATTTGACACCTTGTGGAAAATGTATAACGGGCAGTGACTTAACTTGATATGCGACTAAATTTAAATGCTTTATAGAATTATTTGTATTCTTACTTCTTAACATGTTGAACATTTTCCGCTTTTTTTACGACTATCTATCATTATACATTTCCCGCATATTGTTGGGCACATGTGAGAAGGATATGAAGTGACCAAGAGCTACATCGGGTGCTCTGTAAGCAACACAACTCCTCAAAATGTACGGCACTTCACCCACGTGAATCGTTTTTGGCATTTTCTATAATTTGCAATTGACCTCACACATTTTAGTGCTTGCCCACAGAACAGAAAACTGGATTTGAATGGAGACTCCTTCGTAAGTACCATCCGTACCCCTCATTATTGCGACATCGGAAAAAGTAGTTCGGCTCAAAATGTTCTTTGATTTGCGCCTCTAAGTTATAAATGTTTTGCAATTCCACGTCCAAAAATGGAGCAGGTTCAATATTTTCATATGCACATGCGTAACAGTAGCTGCGTATTTGTCCTGAATAAAAGTCCACTATTTTAATAAAAAGATTTGACACCTGAATTTGTACATCAACTGAGATTTTTTTTAGTCACGAGGGGGTTAGGGTTCAGGTGCCCTAATGGTTGCCGCTCAGCCATTAATTGGCTTATTGTGCACCCCCACTAACAGGTATTAAGCAGTGTCCCATTCTAAATTCTTCGCGAACATTGAGATTTGTTTGTCGGACTATGTTTTCCTCAATTCCCTCCTGATTTGTGCCTAGGAAGATATCTAGACAGGAGGCTCGCCTTGTGCACAGGGCAGGGCAATCGAAGACCACATGCTTTGCGGTTTCCTCTGCTTCTCCACACATCCTGCAATGGGGATTTGTTATTTCAATCCCCATTTTCACTAGGTGTGCGTTGAATATCCAGTGGCCAGTTATGAATCCTACCACTTTTCGCAGTTCTTTTCTACCCAGTCTAAAAGCATTTGCTGCGTAGGAACTCGATGGTCCTTTTAGCATTCTTTTGGACTGAGCGTGTCCCGTGATTTAGTTCCAGCGCTTTTGGTGTTCAAGCGACACTCAGTTGGGAACAGTTTTTCGTACGGCGCTGTATGAAACGCCGTATGCTGGTTCTGGTCCCATGAGGGTGAGATGAGCTCCTTTCTTGGCACACTTATCAGCTCACTCATTCCCAGCTACCCCTGTATGGCTTGGTACCCAAGTAAGAATTACTCTGTTCAAGATTATAAAATCTTGAATTATATTGTTTACGATGCTTTAAAAATATATAACATATTTGTATGTTACTTCTTTTTTCCTTGTATATATGTAAATCGTAAATTCATTTAGTTGCAAGCATTGTAAAAATGTGTTACAGAATTGATAAGATCTTTTGTATTGTTGTAAATTCAAAGGGTTGTTACACTTTATTCCCAGCTTTTGTTAAATACCTTTAAAATATCACGTTTTGCAATAATAATTGTGAATAGTTTTGTTTGATCATTGAAATAGCACATTTTATAAAGTCGACATATTGTCGCATTGTGTTTGAAATCCTATAGTTAAGAAGTTAGGAAAATGTCACGTTTCACCCTATTATCTATTGTATTGTAAAAACCCTAAACTTATTGACACTTTGTGCGTGAATTTTATGGTCGACGATCGGAAGATTTGTAAGAAACGTTTGAATAACCTTTCTGAGTGTTACAATTTCTATTGGAGTATTCAATAGAAATTGAAATATCTATGTAGGCATCCGTTGTTGATTCTTGTCGATGAACCCGACGAGTCAAATGATACTGGCCAATAGTAAATATTTATTTTCGTTTTGTCAACCCAATCCACGTGTCAATACGCCCCTTGCAGATTTCTATGTAACACGTCTTATAACGTGAAGAAGTCAGTTCTTATACTCATCGAAACGAGTTCAATACTCAATAACACAGTTAGTTTTTTAATACTCATCGAAGCGAGCTCACAACTCGAAAACGAAATCAGTTCAACTATTCATCGAAGCGAGTTCAATACTCGAAATCGTCGTTACATATCGAAGTAACTTCACTCAAAGTCAAATAATCAGAGATACTAAGTCTAACACATCGTTACTTAGTTTCTATACGAGGCAAGTGAATATTCATCAAATCGAAACATAGTGTCTTCCGATCTGAAACCACCGAAGTTCAACATTCATAACTTTGTACCATTTTGTAAATTTGTACATAATAAATTATTAATTTCGACATTAATTTTATCAAATTAAGATTATTTATCTAGTTGAATGTCTACGCCAGTAGACGAAGTTCAGCTAGAAATATAATCATAAACATTGGTCGTTCGAGCGTCGGATATAACAAGTATTGTTATATAACATTGTAAAGTGCCAGTACCAAGAGAGCAGCTCAAATCGTAGTGCAAGTATAGCAGTTCAATTAGCAGTTCAAATCACAGTTCTAAGGATTCATCACAGCAACAGCCAGGATAATCAAGGTAAGTTGGTCAGTTAGCTATTTAAAAGTGCCAATTATCCATCCTGTTTCCGTATTAGTATCGTATAAACATTGTTAAAATTCCTTACCATACCCACGCATAAATTAAATTTGAGATGGCTGAACTTAAGAAATTAAGACGACAACGCGATTATATACTAACAACCATTCCGAAATTAGGAAAACTCATCGACCAAGCAAACGTTGAGCCTACGAGATTCCATAAACATTTGATTCAAGCGACGTTAGATGACGCAACTAAAGCGTATGAAAAATTTGATTCAATTCAAGATAGCATAGAGGAGTTAGATCAAGAGAAAATTGATCAACGTAGCTGCTACGAAGAGACCTTTAAGTGGGAAACGTCGCGTGCTAAGAGGTTTCTCGATAAATTCACAGCTTTAACATGCAGTACATTTAGGGTACAACCAGTAGATACCGTGCAAACGGCCACCAACAAATCACGTTTGGCAGAACTTAAAAAATTAAAACTACAACGCGATTATATACTAACAACCATTACGAAATTAGGAAAACTCATCGACCAAGCAAACGATGAGCCTACGGGATTCCGTAAACGTTTGATTCAAGAGACGTTATATGACACAACTAAAGCGTATGAATAATAGTATAGAGGAGTTAGATCGAGAGGAAATTGATCAGCGTAGCTGCTACGAAGAGAGCTTTATGTGGGAAACGTCGCGTGCTAAAAGGTTTCTGGATAAATTCGTAGCTCTACCATGCAGTATATACCGTGCAGTGCAGCAAGTAGATACCGTGCAAGCGGCCAACAAAAGACGTTTAAACGCTGATAAAAAGACATCCACCGCCGTAAACGTACCAGTAATCTCTCACGTTATGTCATATGAATCAATCCAACGTGAGCAGATAAAGTTACCTGCTAACATCAAATTAGCAGAACCAGAGTTTCATCGACCTAAATCGTTTGACATCGTAGCAGGAACAGGCACAACACTGCCTGTAGAACAAATCAAAGTAGTGGAAACAGAGTTTCATCAACCGAAATCGGTTGACGTCTTAGTAGGCACAGGCACAACACTGCCTGTAGAACAAATCAAAGTAGTGGAAACAGAGTTTCATCGACCTGAAATGGTCGACATCTTAGTAGGAACAGGCACAACACTGCCTGTAGAACAAATCAAAGTAGTAGAAACAGAGTTTCATCGACCTGAACCGGTCGACATCTTAGTAGGAACAGGTACTACACTGCCTGTAGAACAAATCAAAGTAGTGGAAACAGAGTTTCATCGACCTGAACCGGTCGACATCTTAGTAGGAACAGGTACTACACTGCCTGTAGAACAAATCAAATTGGTAGAAACATGCACTACACTGCCTGTAGAGCAAATCAAAGTAGCAGAACCAGAGTTTCATCGACCTGCACCGGTCGACATATCAGTAAGAATAGGCACAACACCACCTGTAGAACAAGACATCTTAATAGGAACAAGCACTACACTGTCTGTAGAACGAGGCAAATTATTATTAGCAGAGACTACAATGTTTGTGGAAAAAAGCAAATTAGCAGCTCCTGATAATCAAGAATGAACAAACCTCACATGTCCCCTGTTGTGGATAATACGTTGATATCAGATAAATTCTCATCACGCAATCAGTAAGGAAACGAGTCCAACGACGAAAGTGAGTGTGGTATACGACGGTTTTTAGAGACTTCTATAGGCGTACCGTCGAATGACGCCGTGTATACCGGTCATAATAGTCAACCTAGTTTATTAACTACTTCTAGTCGAGTTCGCGAAAACCCTATTGTGATTGCAGGTGATTTAAAGCGAACGTCAACAATTTTTTTAGTTAGAAACGAATACCGTAAATTTCAATGTCTCATTTGGAGAAATCAAATGAAAAACTTACAAATTTTTGAATTAAATATCGTCATATTCGATATTACATGTGCTTCGTTAATAGCAATTCAATGTTTACATCACTTAAGTAAAGATGAATGCAAAATATATACCGTGCGAAACGACACGAATATGTATATACTGAATCCTATTCATATTAAGGTTTCCAAACGGATAACCCTATTCGGAGTTTTCACACTATTCGAACCGTTAGCATTATTGGCTTCCGTGATTGTACTCGGGAAAATAATCTTACAATACTTGTCGAATTATAAGCTCGATTGGAACGAATCGTTACTTATTAAATTATATTGAATGGCAAACATATTGCCCGCCATCACCGTCAAATCATCTTTTATTACTTCGACGTACCGTAATTACCGCCGATGTTAAAGGTGTTCAATTACATGAACTTTCCGATGCAACAGAAATGGCATCCGGCGCA
This sequence comes from Galeruca laticollis, assembly GCA_963921935.1. Lineage (NCBI taxonomy): Eukaryota > Metazoa > Arthropoda > Insecta > Coleoptera > Chrysomelidae > Galeruca > Galeruca laticollis. The sequence goes on from OY998185.1 coordinate 1,987,519, forward strand.
CGCGTTTACTTACGCACACTATATCTTTTAAGAAAAATTAAAGTGCAATTATCATGTGTTAAATCTCGTGTTGTACCTATCGAGAAGATAACAATACCGAAATTAGAGCTCTTAAGGGCACACCTCTTGTCTACATTAATGGAGATTGTAAATACGGGCCTCCGAAAAGAAATTCAAACTTTTTATGGGTCCGATTATGAAATTGCATTACGTTGGCCTCAAGCTTTTCCTCGGCGTATGATAAATCCTTTTCGGGACAAAGAAGGGATAATAAGGGCAGGCTACCGTTTGATTATGTCTAATTCAACATTTGACGCTAAACACTCCGTTATCTTGTTTAAATTTAGACATGTGATCATTTAAGTTATGATGTATTTTCAGAAAAAATATTTGCAAGCTGTAGTTCAGCAAAGTTTATGCTCGATACGCCGTAGATATGTGATTATTGACGGACGTAGTCGAATGTATACACATATAAAACTATGTTGTACCCGCTTCAAGGCAAAGTTTCCGCAGCCACCACGAGTTGGGAAATTAGGTGAAGCAACATTGAACGGATTTAAAAGGCATTTCTGAGTAAAAATGTTACAATTGCTATTGGAGTATTCAATAGAAATTGAAATATCTATTAAAGGCATCCATTGTTGATTCTTGTCGATGAACCCGACGAGTCAAATGATACTGGCCAATAGGAAATATTTATTTTCGTTTGGTCAACCCAATCCACGTGTAAACACACCCACACAGATTTCTATTTAACACGTCTTACAACGTGAAGAAGTCAGTTCTCATACTCATCGATCCGAGTTCAATACTCAATAAGAAAGTTAGTTTTTAATACTCATCGAAGCGAGCTTACAACTCGAAAACGAAATCAGTTCTACTACTCATCGAAGCGAGTTCAATACTCGAAATCAATTCAATTACTCAAGTTAGTTCATAACTCAGTTCAACACTCAATCGAGTTCATCGAGTCGTCGTTACATATCGAAGTAATTTCACTCAAAGTCAAACAATCAGAGATACTAAGTCTAACACATCGTTACTTAGTTTCTATATGAGCCAAGTGAATATCCATCAAATCGAAACATAAAGTGTCTTCCGATCTGAAACCACCGAAGTTCAACACTCATAACTTTGTACCATTTTGTAAATTTGTACATAATAAATTATTAATTTCGACATGAATTTTGCCAAATTAAGATTATTTATCTAGTTGAATGTCTACGCCAGTCGACGAAGTTCAGCTAGAAATATACTCAAAAACAACTCTATTGTCTTTTGCCAAGGTTTTCAAGGTACTGTGACAGTCCCACACTATCTTCGACGTATAGCTGTGGCTTGCTAAGGCCAAAAAGGCAGCCGGACTGTCCGTGTTCACATAGATGGTCTTTTTGTTATATTTCCTGTCTATGCATGTTCTGCCGCATTCGATTAGTGCAGCTATTTCTGCTTGAAATACGGTCGTCATTTTGCCAAGACAAACACTTACGCTCTGCCTGGGTCTGACGTCGTAAACGCCTGCTCCTGTACTCGTTAGGGTCTTTGACCCGTCGTTGTACCAGGTGTTACTGTTCAACATGCGTTGAGGTTCTCCCTGGGCCAATTCGGATCTGCCACTCATGTTGACACGATATGGTATCTCAGTTTCCACGACCTTGGGCATTCTGTCAGATGGCATTTTGATGATGTCGCACCTCATGGTGTCGTGTATTTTAGTATGTTTCATAGCATGGTGCTTGCACCAGTTGCCATTGCACTGCATTCTCTATGCAGCCATTTTAGCCTCCCCCTATATATAAAGATCTAATGGTAGGATGTTTAGCAGTATTTCCAATGCTGCGGTTGGGGTGCCCTTCATGGCGCCTGTAATGCTCAGACACGCAGCTCTCTGCACTTTAGAAAGCGTTTTGGCGGCTGTGCTTTGCTGAACTTTAGGCTACCATGTGATCGCACCGTACACCATCATTGGTCTGATATCAACTGAGATAATATATTTTGTTATTTTATTATATGCAACAACTTTTTAACATAACTCAGCTCGAAGCCTGTACATTTTTCAATTTACACCCTCGTTCACAATTGTACAGGGTGGCCCATTTAGCGAGATAACCGGCTGTACCTCGGATGGTATTTGTCCCAGGTTGAGGAAAAAAAATTCATAGTAAAAGTGGCCAAGAGAAATTGCTGGAAATTATTTTAAACCTCAAAATTTGATATCATCATATGGAAGACAGTTAGTTGTGTGGATTTTGAAGAACGTTGAAGATGATCATGAAATGGAATTTCCCTCAAATGAAGGTGCATTAATGACCATAGGATTTCTTACTTTCGCAGTGTTTTTGATCAAGCTAGTAATTGTAAGAGAGATGGAGAGGGAGAGGGAGCGAGATGGAGACAGGGAGGGAGAGAGTTAATCAATATCAAGCTGTATGTAAAAACTATAATTTTTTCCATTGAATTACTGAAACTCATTTTTGTTGAAGTTTTGTGTTTTAAACTGATTTTTAAAATTTTAGAAATTAGTACAAGCATTGAAATATATTCATATTATGGAACTACCACAACCACTACTGCCGCAACGTTAATATTAGTCAGAAGAAAAAAACGTGAATAAGACCTTAATGAAAGAGCTGCTCAAATCTTAACATTCATTGAAGCCTTTCCAAACTATGACGGGTTTCGAGAAAGATGTAATTCCAAGATGCTGAAGCTTTCGCCTTTATTGTGCTATTATTTATTTGATGTCATTAGTTCAAAATTAGAAGGTATATGTATAAATGAATATAAAATAAAACACAACATATAAACATAAATAAATATTTAATTTATTCATACTATATTACAAGTTAGAATACTGTGAATCTTTTCTACACTTAAAAAAATACAAAATTAATATTTATTAGGTACATATAAATGTAATGTAAATATATTCTATAACTATGTACAGTTTGTGTTTTTTCTTGTATTGTTACAGACCTGAAAAAATAGAAATAAAATATTTAATTCGCAACGTGTGAAGTAATTATAACATGGAAAAAGTATTGGTTTTTGGCACTCACTAGTATTACCAATTTGATGATAGAGTGAGGGACAATTTAAAAGTGAACCGTTAAAGCATTATTAGTAATTTGTTGCCATAATCGTAATCAGGCTATGGTTTTGTAGGGATATAGTAGTTAAGATTTAGAACTTAAGAAATCTATTTTTGTAATATATGTTTATAGTAGTTAAGATTAAGAACTTAAGAAATCTATTTTTGTAATATATGTTTATTATGGTAATAATAATAGCTCGCAGTATGTTGGACAATTTGGTCTGGGGAAACGGAATGAAAGAGGGACGATGCTTGCAAATTTCCTGGAAAAAGAACAACTATACATAATAAATACGTTTTTCAAAAAAAGACCCCACAGAAAATGGACCTGAGCCAGCCCGGATGGAATTACAAAAAACGAAATAGACTACGTGCTAACACCAAATAAACATATCGTCCAAGATGTTGACGTCCTGAACTCCTTTACTACGGGCAGCGACCACAGATTAGTCCGGTGCAGGATCGCATTAAACACAAAATTGGAAAGAGCAAAAAAATTCAACAGCACGCAATACCGTCTAGATCCTGGTACAATAAGAGACAACAAGTCAATATATAGCAAAAGATTGACAGAACGACTAACAAAGGAAACAACATCATTACACGAGAGCTTGGACGAAACGAACAATAGACTAGTAAAAACATTGAAAGAAACAACCGCAAGTTTAGTAACATCAAAAACTAAAAGAATAGAAAAGTTTACAACACAAACCAAACAGCTACTGGAAAGAAGGAGATAGCTCATTAAAGACAACAAAAGAAACACAGTAGAGTATGCCGAACTAAACAAAACAGCAAGGAAAATGGCCAAACAGGACATACGAAAGCATCAAGAAAATCGAATAGAGGAGTTGATACAGCAAAACAGAGGTCTAAACATCTTTAAAAAGGAAATCGCATATAAAAAAGAAATGATCAAATTGAGAGACGAACAAGGTAACATAACAGAAGATCGAAGAGAGATACTCAAGATAACAGAGAAGTTCTACACAGGTCTGTACGAATCCAAAATAGACAATGAGGATGTTAGAAGAGCAAACAATGACCAGAAAAACAAGATATGTAACGTTGGCTCCGAGGATCTACCAGAGATTGTAGAGGAAGAAATTGAAAAAGCTTTAAATCAACTAAAAAACGGAAAGGCGGCAGGCGACGATAACATCATACCGGAAATGTTGAAGGAAGGTGGAATCCTACTGATAAGGGAGCTTAAATCATTATTTAATACATGCCTAACCGAGGGAAGAATACCACAGGATTGGAACACCGCGATAGTCATACTGATATATAAGAAAGGTGATCCAAGCAACCTAGAAAACTATAGACCAATCAGCCTACTATCACAGATCTACAAGCTTTTTATGAGAATAATAGCAAACCGCCTTGAATACAAACTCGACGCATACCAACCCTATGAGCAGGCGGGCTTCAGGAAAGGCATGAGTACAATAGAACATCTCCACACCGTAAGGACACTGAACGAAAAAGTAACGGAATATAACATCCCATTATGGATCGCCTTCATAGATTTTAGAAAGGCCTTCGACACAGTTGAATTTTGGGCAATCATCAGGTCAATGAAAAATGTAAGAATAGACCAACGATATATTGACATTATACAGACACTAAATGACAACTCAAAAATGAAAGTAAGGCTATATGAAGACACCGAGGAAATCACAATTAAAAGAGGCGTTAGACAAGGAGACATTGTGTCACCCAAATTGTTTACACTGATGCTAGAAGACGTCTACAAGAGCCTACACTGGGAAGACAGAGGAATTAATATATCGGGAGAAAAACTAAGTAACCTAAGATTTGCTGACGACATTGCCATTTTTGCCCCAAACAGTGAAGAATTACAACACATGCTTATAGAACTACAACAAGAAGCAAGAAAAGTAGGCCTAGAAATGAACATTTCTAAAACCAAATTCATGACAAACCAACGGACAAACATAGAGAGTATAAATGTGCTAGGACAACAGGTAAAGAAGGTGAACTCTTATGTCTACCTAGGTCAAGAGTTAACATTGGGTAAAGCCAATCAAGAACTTGAAATTAACCACAGACTACATTTAGGATGGGCGGCCTACGGGAAGATGCGACACGTCTTCAACTCCAACCTACCCCTCAAACTAAAAACCAAGGTTTACATGGAATGCATTCTCCCAGTAACAACCTACGGATGTGAAACATGGGCCCTAACAAAGAAAATCTTAAATAAATTAAAGATACACCAAAGATCAATAGAACGAAAAATGATAGGAATAACGCTTAAAGACCATAAAACCAATGAGTGGATAAGAAATAGAACCAAGGTAGAGGACATAGTGAGGCGAATAGGCAGTCTTAAATGGAACTGGGCCGGACATGTTGCCCGAAATAAAAACAACTGGAGCGGAAAAATAACAAGATGGAGACCTTGGGGGGAGAAAAGAAGCACCGGCAGACCACAGCAAAGATGGAATGATGACATCAAAAGAACAGCCGGACTCAACTGGAACCAAGTGGCACAGAACAGGGAAAACTGGAAAAATATGAGAGAGGCCTATATCCAAAGGATATAAAACGGCTAGAAGAGAGAGAGAGAGAGAGAGAGAGATGGTAACATGTGCCACTACTAGGAGTAGCACAGCATGGCGCTTTTTAGAAGTATGTGAAATGTGATTATTCACATTTTAGAATGTGAAAATCGGGGTATGCAAAGTTTATTACTTAATAGTATTATACGGATTCACGTCCACCCTGACATGAGAATTTTATTGTTAAGCAATATGCTATAATATATATAAAAAGTAGTGAACTGGCATTACTTACCCATTGTCTCTTGTTGTATCTCTACTTTATAAGTTGGATTGTCGTATGCAGATTGACTAACTCGAGATGGAGGCGTAATGGCTGCTTTATTTTGGTTATGTCGTCGAATCAATATGAGCAACAACACTAATGTACTCATTATGGCAATGGATGCTAGTATGGCTACGATGACTAGAGGACCGTAATAGTCGCCTTTTGTTTCCATGTGATCGATTCTAGCAAGTTTGTCTGTAAATAAGATGAACATTATAAAAGAGAAAGAGGACTTAATTACTTCTATGTAATTTAGGGACGAAAGAAAACTTGTATGTTTTTCTTCAATGAGAAACTTTTTGTTGTTGGAAATCATTCTAAACCTCAAAATTTCACCCCTAGGGGGCGTTACTGCTATGATCAAGTCTAAAATTATTATTATCTCATAAAATCGCAAATAAGCTTTACACTTTGATATCATCATATGAAAGACAGTTAGTTGTGTGTATTTTGAAGACCGTTTATATACCTTAGCGATTGCTTTAAAACAGAAAAACTAGAGGTCGCTTTATGCAGCGATTACTTATTTCTACGATTTTATTGAACAAATTAAATGAAACGTTACTATTGTAATAACATATTTTAAAGCAGCTTTAAATATCTTATATTTTAGTGAAAACCGCATCTTGATATCTCTATACGTTTTTTACTTTTTGTAAAAAATGTGAAAAATTACGATAAAATACGGTGATCAATAATATAGGTAACATGAGTATGTTCTATTTTATCACATTTTATTGCCTTGGCAAATGTTCAAATTGCCAGCCATTATTATTGACACATCGCTCCAGACGTTCTCGAGTAGAAAAAACGGCCACTTCTACTTCCGCTGGTGTTAGGCTGTGAATAGCATTTCTAATTATTTCTTAATGGCCGGGGAAAGAGGCTTCCTCTTACTATATACCTGTCTGATATGTTTCAGTCAAGTGTTGCCTAACAGTAACTGAATAATGTGCTGGGCAGCCGTCAAGCTGAACAAACATATTTCCCATGGATTGAAGGGGCATATCTTCTAACAAAACTGATAACTCATTACGAAGGAACTCCAAAATATATTGCTATTTAGTGATTTTTCGAAGAAATAGGGCCCGGTAGGGCCCTAGTATACCATACCAAACACTGACACTCTAGCGTCCCTAATGTTGCACTTCCTGCATCCAGTGGGGATATTGGGCACTCCAGAATGTTATGCAAATTGACTCTACCGTCACTGTGAAAAGTAGCCTCGTCCAAATAATTTGCGACAAAAATTGAGGGTTTTCGTTAATCATCTCTGAAAGCCTGTAACAATGATCCAGCCTTCGATCAAAATCCGCTTCATTTAAGGCTTGGTATAAAACTACATGGTAAGGATGTAACCTAAAAACAATGAGTGTTTTAAATGAAACTCACGGTTTTTAGTTAATACCACAATATAATAAAAATTGTTGAATTCCACGAAGTAAGGGTCGAGACAGTTAATTTCTAATAACAATTGGTTTAGTCATAATGCTAGAGTAATTCTTACAAATTTTGAATTGATTATGTTAAGTAGACTAGTTTATTAACATAAATGTTAAATAGCTTTCTTGCACAATATACTAAATTAGACATATTAATTTTTAAATATGCTATTCTGAATGTAGATACGTGGCTCGACAGACAAAAATGATAGATTTATATTTTATAATGAAGATATATGGTGACCCTTATCCTAAGGGAAAATTCATATGTAAATTGACGGACAACCCTGTTTAATAAGTTTGTGTGAATCAGCGGATATCCCTTAAAAAATTAAGGTTGAGAAATAAAAGCTGGTTTTCTTCATATCTACCTATTTTCCCTCAAAAACCATGTAAAGTTCAAAAATTGCTGTTATAAATTGCTTATAAATTCCAAACTCATCATTTTAAGAGCCAAATGTGCTAGATTGATAAAATTTGTTTTTAAGGGTAATTTGTAAGTAAAAAATATATAGACTGAAATAATAATTTACTCTTGGACAAATATAATACTTTTGACACACCTTGTATATAATAGATAATTTTAGAGAATGGGTTGTTTCATTTTAGGCTTCAAACCATGCAGAACTTTTTATGAGGAATAACTTTGTTTCATATAACTAATAATACAAAAGTTTTTCATATGTAGCCAACTTTTAATGGGGCATTCTGTATAAAAAATCCTTTAAAATTACATACCAGTTATTACTGTTGGTTCCAAATACAAAATTACCCATTTCTTTTTATCTGGTTTCAGCATCCCCCAAAAAATGTAAGTAATTGTATTTGTAATATATTCTTATTTACCTGTAATCTACTAAAATTCTTTGGACGGTAGTCCGTGGTATTCCGAGCTCTAACGATAAGGTTGTGGATTAAACTCTATAAGATAAAACATTGATAATATTTTCTTCGATTCTGAGGTTACGCACCCTTGGAAACAGTTGTCTGCGGAAACTTCCCGTGGCACGTAACCGTTGAATCAGGCGTGGAAAAAATTTGCTTCTAAAATGACGGCGATGCGGATACCTCATCGCGTACTCTCTTGCAGTTATTGTAAAATTTTGAAAGCACTCAAAGTAAACTTGAAAAATATCGACGGCCTAATCAATTGTAAAAGGCGATGGCATTTTGAATACTTAACCGAAGACAAAATAAATAATGCTTCTTTGTAATACTGTCATTAAAATTTTCATCTATTACATGTTAGTTTTTCACATTTTTAACGATAAGTCAAAAATTAATCAAGATGCGGTTTTCACCAAAATATAAGAAATTTAAAGTTGCTTTAGATTATGTTACTAAAATAGTAGCGTTTCATTTTTTTTTAATAAAATCGTAAAAATAAGTAATAAAGGGACCTCTAGTTTATCTGTTTTAAAGTAATCGATAAGGTATATGAACGATCTTCAAAATCAACACAACTCCCTTTCTTAGGAGTCGGATAGGTTGAATAGCTAACGAAATATTAAAATGTACACACTGAAAAATAAATGGTCTTCCTTTATGCTTATTATGACAGATACAAAGAAATGTCACTATACAAAAATTATCTACTATTAAACGGGCTTTCAAATGATGAAATCTCTCAAAATTATAGCTCATTCTGGGATTTTCGTAAATTGTCGGGGGTGTGGTGGCAATTTTACTTTGTATAATGAGGCTTAACTAATTAGGGGTATAAGGGATTTTGTTTTTGTTGGTGGTGCATAGGAGTGCATATGAACTTAACTGACTTCAAGTTATCGTCTATAGAGACCGAAGGTTAACTATATGTTTAAGTTTGGATATATCGTAAAGAAGATAAAAGTACTAGAAGGGATTTACTCCTTATTCTCGAATAAAGCAGTACAGTAACGCTGTCACTAGGTACTACCTGATATCTCACTATTTATCTGCCCAAAAATATTTCCACAAAATCTCAAGATAATGTCCCCGGATGTTGTATTTGAATGTTACATACTTACGGAATTCTTGCTCATCTGATTTGACCAGAGCAGTAGAAGACACGTCGGCGGTGATTGGCGCAGTGAAAGCAATAGAGCTTATTGTATGAAATTGTAACTGGTCAGAGTGATTCCGATAATATATTACTGAAACTTTCGGATGTATTAAATAATCAGAATACTATAGTTATAGTGCCATTCTTTTTTCATCACGCCGATCGTAAGAAATGATTAAAGTTAGTAGTAATGATTCCGTTAAAACGAATTTTGTTAGATATTTTGCTGTGTATCTTATTAACACATTTTTGGAAATTCATAATGTGATACCTGTGAAAAATATTATAAAACTTACAGCAACTTAGATGATTCATCATTTTTTGTTATTACACTAAAAGAACTAAGATGATTTTATTAGTTTTATTTCGATGCTAGAGATTTTGTTTCAAAATTATTTCGAGGAATTAGTAGTAAAATATAATAAGTATCTGTAAGTGCATACATTTATTGCATCCCTGTGAACTTAATTCGGCTCTTTGCACGAGTATATTGAACCCAGCACACGCACAGCCCACGGTTGGTTTAAAGAAGGGAAGCGCACATTGATCCCAAACCACGCCGAGCACACGCCTAACCTACGTTCGCTTGGGTCGGTTTGAGTGTGTCGTACAGTATTCGTGGGTCGTATGTACAGCTCGATTTATCAAAAATGGAGAAGCTAATAGAGTTAGTTTCCCATTTCTTTATTACACCAGTCATGAATATTATATAAGATCCAAATCTAAGGATGAGTACTGGGGCAGATTGCCAAGGAGATAAATTATAAAGATGGTATCTTATGTTACGTATGAAACTTCTTTGTTCAAAGGTAAAGTATTTATATAGAGTGTCCTATTTTAATCCGACCGGCGAAATAAAACAAGAACATTACGTTATAGAGTTATAGGGATTAAAGGTAAACATTCGATGCCACTAATACTTTTAACCTTAAGTTGAAGGTTATTGACTTGGATTCTGAATCCGAGGACGAAACATTTATTTTATTAAGCTTATTAAATCGAAAAAGAAAGCTAACCAACAAAATGCCTATTTAAAAAAAAGAAAGTTTTGTTTATTAAGTGAAGTGCCGTAAAATATTTTTATCATTTTTTAGATTAGATACAAGTCAATTTAACAAAGTGCATAAACTAATCAAAGATGATACCACTGGTAAAGAGTGCAATGCGCAAGAGCCAATTTTTAGTGAAGAACTTGTCCTCATATAATATTCGTGACTGGCGTCATAAAGAATTGGAGAACTTCCAACTAACTCTATTAACATAGAAATGCTAGAAAAAAAAATATTGCATACTTTGGTGCCAATGAATGGGACTGGAAAATGGATTTGAACTACACATTCTGTAATATATATCTGCACATATGTGATTGATTTAATTTTCTGTACAATTTTATCATAAATACCTTGTTGAGCTGCTGCTTTTAATGATGGTGCTGTCCTAGGTTTGGTAATAAAATCTTGAACGTTGCTGGTTTTGATCTTTCCATTAGTCAAAAAGACTTCTAGCCATAATCTGTATCTAGCACCAGGCTTTAAATCTGTAATAATTGTTTTTGTAGGAGAATCTCTTTTAGCCATTTTGAATATATTTTGATCTTCTTTACCCGAATCACTTTGATAGATCGCTCTGTAAATATAAACATATTTATCTTCAGGATATGGTACACCACTCCAGGATATTTCGACGCTCTGAGATTTTATCAGGGAAATTTCTAATGTAATGTTGAATCCATATGTATCTACTTCATTGGCGGTGGTAAAATGGAGCATATGTTCAGCATGGAGTTCAGTAAGCTGTCCTGGAAATGGAATAAAGAAGATTCCGATTTCATATTTTGTATTAGGTTTTAGGTTCTCTAACGTATAACTGGTTACAGCTCTATGTATGAGGGGTGTCGCTGCATAAATCTGCCCATCGATTTCCCTGAATCTTAGTTGCACTCCATCAATAAATTTCAATTCGCTTTCGTCAAATTTCTTCCATACAACAGTTACCCACGTTGAGTTGATATCAGTAATGGCGAGATCTGGTTCAATGGAAATCATAGGAGGTAATGTGGTAGGTATTATTCCTCTTGGTGTTTTTATTTTATAAACTCTACTGCTGTGAGTGGTGTGAATGTCTCGTAAGGTTATTGTGATTTTTATTTTATATTCAGTGTTGGGTTGGAGATCTTGTAAATCGAATTCTAATGATGGTGTTGCTATTAAATCATTAGGAGGGGCAAATACTTGTAACATCCAAGACTCCAAGTCATCATCCCTGAAAAAATACCGTTATTTTTTTAAAATAAACATAATTTTTATTCCGTTTTTTGATTTTTAAGAAATCAATATGTTGGACATATCAAATACCGAATTTTCAAATAAAGTTTATTCTCAAAATTACAATTTCCAAATTTTAATTCATGATAATATTATTACTCTATGACTTACTATGACAAACTATTTATGTAGAAATTAAAATCTAAAATGAAAGAAAAACGTTGTGATTTCCTTCAACCATTTGGTTCTAGAGATTGAACCGTTGAAAAATGTCCCAAAAATACAGTATGTTTTCCTAAATGGTGTTCATGTTTTTAATAAAGTTTTGAACAATGAGACATCCATATAGTTATCGTATCAATATCGGAACATGGATACTAGAATACTACATTAGATACAATGGAAGAATTCCAAAACGTCAAATATTCTGAGCCAACAGAAAATAAGAGGGCAGTTATTTAAGGTAATGTGCTAGTTCATGCAGTCTACTCCATTGTTTAGTAATGTTATTTTAGTCGTATGAAACAACATTAAAGACATATCAATTCAAATAGTTCAATTTAAATAGAAGAGCCAATACTTAATTAAATTTATTATCCTCACCCTTTATTAAATGTATATCTAACTTCAACGCGTCCGTGTAAATTTACTATTACCGGGGGTACCATGAAGGCTAGTCGAACAGTATGTGGATCAATTGCTTCTAAAGTGTGTACCAAAATATCATCATCTGGTTGTTGATATCCATTAAATGGTCTAGAAAAGATACCACTAATTCCTGAAAAATATTAGTTTACATTAAAAAAATACACAAAGAGTAATCCACTTCAGAACGTATAGTGGACACACATATCCAAAACTTTTTTCCCTGAACAATATGGACTAATGGTTAAACGTATCATTTTTAATACTACCGTATAATTTTCGCGAATTGTTCAACAAACAAAAAATTACAAGTGAAACGACTAGTAGTGACTCTCGTAATCGGAAAAATCAGACAATACCGTAGATTATAATAAAAAATACAGTTTATAGCAATTTATTACAGAGACAATAATAAGTAGCACACGAACAATTTGAACTCAAAATAATTGTGTGCCAGAAAACGATCAATTTACGTCCGCGAGTTTATTAAACGTGAATAACGGAAACTTCTTGTTTTGCAAATCTAAAACGCACCTAACTATAGATTGCAAAACATCTTTAAATATCGCGCGCGCTTTTTTAAAGAAAATAATTGTTGTTTTCGCTGTACGAGACCCAGGCATAGTTCAAAAGTAAATATACCGCAAATGACTTGGTGATTGGGTTAGTTATAGGTGGAGGTAGCCAACCAACTTTTATAAAACAATGTGTATTGCATTCTCTGGGGTTGCTTGTAATCGATACTCACAAAATTTCCATCAATAGCTAGGGAAATACTCGTGGCGTACAGGCAACTTCTGCCCATTTCTCGTGTCAGCCACTCTGCGCAAACAATTTTTATCGCAGCCAGAAAAGCTTACTAATGCCGCCAATATTTTATTAGAATCATTTTATGTAGATGACCTGGTTAACTACTGCTAGTTCCTTTGAATAAGCTAACGAAATTTATGAGCAATCCATTAATATTATTAAAGGAGCCGACTTGAATTTAAAAAAATGGTTCTCTAACAACAAGGAAATTATGAAAACGGTCATAAAAGATCCCAACAAGAACGAAACAAAAAGGTATTGGGTATTTTATGGCACACAGCTACGGATGAACTTGCAGTTGATTTAAAATTCGTAGCCGATAACAGTACGGTATCAACAGAACGAATAATACTTCAAAATATTGCAAGCGTTTATGTTGCATTTTGTTGCAAGTTATTTGGAAACAAAAATTAGAATGGGACACTATTTTACCCGAAAAGTCCCTGATAAGCTGGTTCATGTGGTGTTCGGAACTACCTGCTATGGGTGAACTAGACATCCCCAGAATTACAACTTTAAGCAAATGCAACGAAATCGAACAATCGATCAAGTTAAAGTTTCCTGCATCATTATGTGCCGTTAGACTACAGACATATGTTCTAGAAAATTCCAAACTTAAAATCAAAAGAGTTGTTTTATGATCGGATACGAAAATAGCCTCGTATTGGATCTGTGGTAAATCACAGAAATGGGAACCGTACGTACCCAACCGAGAGGAAGAAATACAAAAGCAAAGCAAGAGTATTTGGAGACACTGTGCTGGCAAGGAGAATCCGTCGGATTCGCTAACTAGGGGAGATTGAGCAATTTTTTGGTTGAATCCAGTTTGTGGCCACACGGACCCTCCTGGCTTAAAGAAGACAACACATTGGCAGAAGATGCAGCACAACAACGTTAGAAGTGACCAATTTATCTATTACCGACGACAAGCAGCTAGAACCAAACGGCACATCAATATTTCCATTGAACAATTATGGAAAATTGGAGATCATTATTCGTATAACGGCTTAAGTTAAACGATTTATTAATACTATTAGTAAGGCTGCAGACAAAAATTTAGGAAACCTCACAGTCGATGAGTTAAACGAAGCTGAAAAATATTGGTTAAAATATACGCAACGTGAAGAATTTTCGGAAGAAATCCAAAACTTAAAAAATAAACGCCCTATAAACCATAAATAGTTTATTTTACTTTTAAACTTATTTTTGGACGCCTCTGGTGTAATGAGACTTGGAAGCAGGCTAGAAGAGGCCTCGTTAGCATATGAAATCATTTATCCAATAATACTATCGAAAAACTCTATATTCACGGAAAAAATAATATGGAAAAGTTATGAAATAGTAATGCACACATGCGTAAACGCAGCATTATCTAAAACTAGAGAAAAATATTGGCTAATTTGAGAAAGACAGAAGGTAAAATATATATTGGGAAAATGCTTAAAATGCAAACGACTTATGGGTAAATCCGGGGCAGAACCTTTTGCGCCACTACCTAAGAGTAAGTTGACCGCTTGAAATCCATTTCAAGTGATTGGAATAGATTTTGCGGGGCCGCTGTATGTCTATGAAGCAGGCCAGCGAATAAAAACGTATATTATGCTAATCACCTGCACTGTTGTAAGAGCAGTTGATTTGGAGTTACTTCCTAGTTTAACGACCGAAAGTTGTCTTCGAGGTTTGAGAAGGTCGTCGAGGTGTATCTGAGATCATAGATCGGACAACGCCAAAACGTTCCGTAGAATCGCTCAGGAACTTCAAGAATTATTTGCGGTACTCGAGTAAAGCGGAGTTCAAGAACTTGTTCAAAAATATCGAATAAAATTGCGTGTTATAATCGAAAGAGCAGCTGGGTGGAAAGGATTTTGGAAGCTCCTAAAACAGTAAATGGTGCTTTTAAAATTACTCTCGGTATGGCTCTTATAAATAGTGATGAACTCGAGATAGTTCTAACAGAAGTAGAATCAACGGTCAACTCAAGACCATTAACGTATATTGATGACGACAACACCAATTTATTAATTTTTTCTACTTCCGCTATTTAAACTGCACTTTGAACACGGGTTTGACTCGCACAAAACGACTCTTTAAACACTAGTGTTTAAAATGCGAAAAGTCACATCTCGTTCATCTTTTGTTTTTTAAACGTCAAATCAAGTGTATCTTTTGTATGGTAAATTTCATGTGATAATTTTGTTATTCTGCGTCATTTGATTTGTCAGTCAGCCGTCGTCTGTGATGTAATGGTTAGGTTAGGTATTCCGTTAATTCAAATATAATATAACTTTTTCTTTCCCGCGGGCGAAGAAAAAGTATAGTGAGCACCTCATGTCAAAAATGTCTTTAGTCACTCGTTTCACAAGAAACTCGTTCCGCTTCGCTCCACTCGTGCCTAGTAAAACTCGTGACTAAAGTAACCTTTTTGACACTTGGTACTTAATATACTATAATCACTAGCGCATTTCCCAGTCGAAGTAAAACTTGTTGGTTTATCCGTAAATCTAAAATGGCCTAAAATCAACCAAAACAATATACTTAATCAATGGAAATCTAGAGAACAATTGGTTTCTAAATTTTGAGAAAAATGGACAACGGAGTATCTTCAGCAGCTGCGTACGTTTCACCATAATCATAGTCCTAATTCTTGGAGCTTAAGAATAGGTGGCACCGTACTCTTGCATCAATCAAGAGCATACGACCAGGCTACAGTGGAATATGGTTAAAGTCGTCGAAGTGTTTGTGGGGCGCCATGGCCGAGTGCGGGTTTGTGAAGTGCGATCCATTTACGGGTCTAGACTTCGTAGACCAGTGCAACTTCTTTTTCCGTTAGAAAATAAAAGTTATCCGCCGCGGAAAGATGTTGAAAATGTATAAAACCCTGTATATTTGATTTTAAACTGTAAGGCACCTTCAGAATGGAAACGAAACTGGAAAAGAATTATTATTAGAAAGTCTAGAAAGGTATAAAAGTCACAGTTTACGGCATCTGTTTGTCATCACGAAATAATTGTATACCATTTTGGGAGTTTTAGAAGAAGCTCAACTAGTGGGTATTCAACGGTTTAACGAAACAAACAGTATTTTACAACGATTTCAAAATATTCAACTCGCCTTTTTTATTTAATTTCACGTTTAACTCTGATATTATTTTCTTACCTTGTTATTCCATTTGTTAATTAGTTTAAAGATTATTTTTATTTAAATTTTTTAACGAAACAGCTCGGTTTCTTTATTTCAACTAACTCATATCTTCTTTAATTAATGTCCCAAATCCATTATCCGAAATAACCAATAACAAAGTGGCTATGCTAATGCAATAAATAGTATTGAACAACAAACAAATATTAACGACAAAATGAACCAATTCCTAGAGGAGTTCCAATCATGGTCCAACAACCACTACAACAGAGTAGAATGAGCAACAACAATATGAACAATTTCATAGGGGAACTCCAAATCATGGTCCAACAACTACTACAACAGAACATAATAGTCCAAAACGTACTAACAATAGGTAGTTACTCAAAACTTGTATTCAATAGCTTCATTAAAATAAACTGATTGGAACGCAAACGGATCTTGTACAGCACGAAAACTAGGCTGAGTTGTTTTTATTTCACATTGAAATTGACATTCTATTATTAGGTTAAAGTTGATATTATTTTAGGATACTTCATTACACAGCTCATTTTCAACAATCTAGACAATGGACTCCATGCAATTGTAAGCCTTATTAATGAAATATGGAATCACTACATACTGGCCAACAGATCCAAACAATATACTCGAACTGCCGAACCTCCTCATGACTAGGGATATTCTCTTCTTCTTACATTCAAACAGAAGTGAATATAAATATTTATTTACAATTATTTTTCAATGATATCGGATGTCCGCAAAATTGCAGATCTACCAACTAATAATGACACCACAACTAGCATTTTTGCAGATGCTACTGCCTAAGAAAATCCAGTATCTACAATTCTTCAGACATAATTAAGTGATGTCTATACATGATTACATATGTGGAGAACCAAAACGAACTGGTCAGAATCCGTACAACTAACTTTTACCTTGAGAAAAGACTAGTGGTCTCCAGATTCACTTAGTAGCATTGAAATTTCATAAACCTCTCTCTAGGATTTCAATTTTATTAAGAACTTAACTTGTAAAAGTATAATTTTCTGAAGAAGCGGAAACAAATAGACCTAAGAATAACAGATCATCACTGGTTTATCTGTAGAAAACCGAGAAAAACATCTACACAGATACCATAAAACCTATTTACGTGTGTTCAGCTTTGGGGATATGCAAACAGACGGAAACAACCATATTTCAAATCAAAACTACTATGTATGATAGTTGTAGCACTGTGGAATACGTACGTATTAACCTAACTCTCTATGAAGACCAAAAAATTCCACGCGTAATATTAACTTTTATCAATTATTATTTCCACTCATGTCCCACCGGAAAACAAGTTATTGTAAGAGTAGCCTGGAAAAGTTCGAAGAAACTGACAATTCGATATTAATTTTGTAAAATTCTCGAGGAAGGATCCTTGAAGAAGTATCCCCTGTGTGCACCACTATTAAAACGTTCAGTTAATTTCACATAGTGGAATATAAAATACAAATAAATTGTATAAATTACATTTTTAAATATTTTCGCAACTAACCTGGATAAGTTAGATTATGCCTATTTGGCATTGGAATGTTCTGTTGTCCCAAGAAAGGTCTGTTATTCAGACTAGGAAGAGAAGGAGATATGGGTGTATTAGGTAGTGTGTTCCTGTGAAATTCGCGTAAAATTTGTTCCAATGAAAAACCAGGTGGCAGATTACCATTGATATGCCCTTCACCATAATTTTCAGGAATAACGAATGGTACTAAATGAATATTAGTTTTCTCAATATTTGCGATAGAATTAGTATCTTGTTTAGGAGCAGTAGGTATTCCGTGTATTTCTAGAACTGATCCTGAAGGATAATTACTAATTTCAGGATGCTGATTGATGAATTGCAGAAGGTCCTCAGGATTACCATGTCCGTGTACTTCAATTTCAGAGTGAGCGGGGTTTACTTCATGATTTAGAGTGGTAGTTTCAAACGTAGTTGGTGGAGGTGTATTGAAAAGATGAGTCTTCTGATTTTTTGTTTTGTTAGGCTTAACAGGGCCTTCGAAAACTTCCTTCATTCCATTATTTTCATGATAAAACGGATTTTCGGTTGGTAAAATTGTAGGTTTACGGTTCATTCCCATGACGCTGTTATTTTCATTAAGTTCTTCGTTTTCGTACACTGCAAGTGGTCCCAATGTCTTCGAAGGTTTATCAGGAGCAAGCGAACCTAGGTAAGACGTTTTCGGAGTGGTTTTAAGGGTTTTGTCATTATCATCTACACTGTTTGCAGTTGCTGAAATGAGAGTTTAACATGTAAGTGGATTCAAACTAAAACTCCGTTGGAAACCAGTTACCTACCTAAACCAGTTAGCTATTTACACCTTATTATTAAGTGAAGGTCTGTACCCCATCTCGCACCTTTGGTTAAACTCAAGTTAGTTTGATATTATGGTGAGTAAGATGATTGAAATTTGATACAAAAATAACAATATATGTTACTGCATATATCCTTGTTTGGTATTGTTGTAATTTAATAAATTTCGTCAATTAAGACAGCTAGTTATTGTCCTGGACTACTACTGCGTTGGCTTTGAATGAAGATATCTCAAATTATGGGGCACTTGTAAAACTTTAGGCTGGATCGGGATACATAAATATGTATACTGTATAAAGCCGATTAGAGATAAAAGGGCGTTGTACACCGACGGTGTTTGTTTTAGTGAAACGGCAATAATAATAATTAAATTAGTCTCAAGTACTTACGATTTCGGGAAGAAATGAGATACAAACAAGAAACCAAAACTATCGGAAAATCTAAATTGTCAATGGCATTGACAATATTTCAAGTAGAAAGTACAGCTGAGAACCTCACAACCTTTAAAATATTTGATGAAAACTAAGGTTAGATAATGAATGAAAGAGCAGTTTCAATATTGTTGTGGTTCTCCGTGGTGAAATGTTCTGACTGCTAACCCAGAGAACCCGAGTTTAAACCAGGATTCTAATAAGATCAAAAATACAAATTCAACGTGGCACCTGTCGGGAGGCAATGGCAAACCACCGACATTAATCTGCCTAGTACCGATTTACAACTTAGAAAATGATTGTGTCTGCCAGTGCAGAAAACAATGGGGACTTTTTTGTTAAATTCTCTTAGTTCTAATTAAATTCATATAGTTGTTTGGTGTTAGTGTTTGACATGCCAATAGCTCGAAGATTAACTGAGTATCATCTATCGACTTTTCTTTACGAGAAATCGCCAGACGATTGAACAGGAGCATCTCTACCGTGTTCGTTGTTAGAGGGCCGTCAAGACTGGAGGAGAGGCTGGCCGACCCAGAAGTTTCTAGCCCTTAGAGACCGCCATAGCAGAACAAGGCCATGTTTTTCTGGCTGAAATTGTACACAGATATAGAATGCACTCTTTTGTTCTGCAGCTTATCGTTCAAGGTTAATTCTACCTTTAACAAATAACCACCGTGTTCGGTGCAATGAACGAACAAACTGGGAATGGAATAGCTATATATATATATATATATATATATATATATATATATATACATTCACGGCGTAAAGTGGCATCCGCCCATGTTAAAATCGCGGTAGCTGTGGCGTCCGCGGCACTATGACTTCCGATATACGGACGTCACAGTCCATCGAGCTCCAAAATATCGCAAACGGTTCAGTGTATGCTTGGGAATCTATTGCTGATGAAATCAGCAGGACGTCACTTTGGTCGTTTTTTGTATAAACCTATACACCAAGGTTCACAGGTTCTCCGTACGCGGCGTTAGAGTAGCACACGTATATATTTATTATACATCTGACGCACAAAGTGGCATCCGTCAGTATACATATCGAAGAACGGTATAGTTTGGCGTCTGTATATGTATTTTTTTGCATTGTGGCATCCTGGCAGTGTTGCCGATCTCACTTTTGGTTATAGGAAGCGTTTAACATTGAATGTGATGATTTACATCTGTTTTAATTTATTGATACCATTGTTGACAGTGCGGAGGATGCAAGCTATTGCAGAATATCTACCGTTATTAATACAAAAATTATATTTTCGTTCCCGTTGCCGATCTCACTTTTGGTTATAGAAAGTGTTTAAAATTGAATGTGATGATTTACATCTGTTTTAATTTATTGATACCATTGTTGACAGTGGGGAGGATGCTAGTTATTGCAGAATATCTACCGTTATTATTAGAAAAATTATATTTTCGTTCTACAATTCACTTAAATTTGATTTTGAGGCAAAATAAAAAACTACTGGAGATAAAAATGAATAATGCTGGCGATAAAACAAACTAAAGAATACTGAATTTCCGTAAATAAGGGACAAATGAATTGAATTTTCCAACGTAAACCACGAGATGAAGTAAAATTACTACTATTTTCGGGTTAATTTTTGAATGGGTATATTTTTCTACTCCACTGTAGCAGAAGTAGTTTGTTTGTGAAAATTCCGAAAACCTAAATGCAATCAGATTACTAGGTGGATTGTTAGTAGTTGACCTAGAATATTGAATTTCACAAAAATTTCGGAGACGTTGAAACTCTCTCTGGGTGTATCAATGATAACTGTATGGACGATAACTGCATCCTTATTTGATCTGAGGCAAAAAATGTCTTAAATAAAAGTTGTAGAGGGCAATAAAAGCTATGTATACACAAGAGTTTTTTTGTCAACACCATAGCGGTTTGGTCTGTTCATTACTACACCACCGGTTCCTAACAGTGCAGACCAAAAATGAAAGCTATGTTCCAATATGTAATGAGTCTGATAAATGCAAAACTTGAACATTTGTTAATGGTGCTACTGGTGTCATGTCTGTATACAGGGTGGCCCAGACCAACATACAATTAATCCTACAGAGTGAACTAGAGATCAAAATAGGGCGATTGAAATCAACTTTCCTTTATATGCTCTATTGACCGTGTGAGTTTGATGAAGGTTTTTTTTCATATTTTTGAATAATTCGAAACCCGTGAAAAGTTAGGCTCTGAATTTTGAAGAAAAAATTTGAAACCGAATTTCAAAAAGAAAAGTTTGAACACGAAATTTAAAAAAAAGCCTTGCATTCACTTCAATTGCTAGACTTAGGTGTAACGCTAATGAAGATCATATCAAAGGAATAAGGAATCTAGAGAAATAATGAAGTAGTGAGGAATCCATCATGACTGAGTACAAGTTTTCAGATCAGTATCATCATTAAAGCTCTTTATATTGTGCGTTTTAGAGGGAATAGACATAAAAAAATATTTTATGAAACTTATACAAATGTTCGTACAAAAAATAAACAGTACATATTCCAATTAAACATGTTTTCCATTTATGTATAGTTTGCCAACGAAATTACTAGCCAGTCCGCTATTTTGTTATTGAATGGGCGGTCGGTTTGAAATTTGAGTGATTTGTATAGGTACATTGGATAAACGTTTCAGGTATTTAAACATCTGACTGTCATTTCCGGTTCAATCGGAAACTTAACGAACTTCGTCATTACGGAAGGAGCTCCCTAAATGTTTTTTAAATTTGGATTCTAAGAAAATGTATGTTAAACATTTATCATATCCTTGACTTATCTTTGACGATGTTTGAGTCGTACATTTTATCCTTTCTATCAAGAAGTGAAAGTGTGTGCGAGAAGTACGATATTATTTTTCAATGTCATTTCATACGTATGTAGGTATGATAAGAACAATAACATTCCTCCCGATTCTACAAGAGGTGGTGTTAAATCTTATAGTCAGATGTTAAAGACGTCATATATTTACTTCAAGTGGAAGCCTACGATTAAACCCCATATTCAATATCTTCCAGAGTGTTCTGGGTCTAAAATTCCGGTTTTCAGAGGTTTCATGATGACATTTTCAATGTTGGAATTTTGATTAATATGATGATGAGAATTAATGGCTGCATGAGAATAATTTATAACGTTGAAATTTTCTGAATATGTGACTTAAGTTATTTTCAAAATCAGCGTCTGAATATCAAATTTTACAGCATTAAAATCGGAAGGAATGCTTTTAGTACTGGAACATACAAGGCCGCCGAAATTACAATGCAATATATTTAGGATTTCTGGTATAATAGTTTATTTTATTTCAAACTGATAAAATGGGCTGTGGTGGTTACTTAGTAAGGGTCCCTCGTATACTCGACGGTTACCATAAAGGCATATTATTATGGAGGAAACCGCTTACCCAGCAACCTGTGTTCGGGAGCAGAATAAACAATAACACATTTATAAAATCACTGGGTTCAAGTTTAATACATTTAAAATTACACTACTATAAATATCAAAACGACTTATTCAAGTATTAATAACAATCATAATATCATCCTGGTTTGTTCACACCCATTATATAGGAAACATAGTTGTGTTTTTCTACACATCCGACCTCGGTCTGTAAACTATACATGTCTGTTTATAAAATAACAAAAACAATCTTTCCTTGGTAAATGACATTGACTATGGCCGGCCGATGCTCCTTAAATACTATAATTAATATTAACCTGAATTTAAATATTATTTCTAAGTTAGTGTCCTTTTGTCTTCAATGTCTTTTAAGGGATCACTACATCATCCCCTCTTGGAAGAGAAAAATTATCATTTTAATTTTTCGATAACACTTATACCTAAAACTGTTTTTATGAATGTTTTTGTTTTGTCTTTGTTTACTAAACACTACTTGTTCGTTTATCAACACACTTCACTTATTTACAATTGTTTCCGCTCTTTGTATACAAACAATCGATTCTTATAAACAGTCTGTTGTTTTTTGTCTGGAGATGTAATCTCACAATTTACCCCCTTGACTCCCGTTATTTTAAACGGATCTAGATAATGTGAATCAAATTTGTTTCTTGCTTCATTTTTTAGACTAACTAATTCCCCTATTTTAAAATTTACGGGTGAAGAAACATTTTCGCTATTATTAACTCTACTTATTTTATTATTTATTAAAAACTGTCTGGCCCTTTCATTAGCGTATTGTAATTTATATCTTAATTCATTATCATATTTTTCAAGATTGTAACACGGTTCAATTTTTGCGTTTAAAAATTCTGGCAAATTGGGTTTTCTCCCATATAATAACTCAAAAGGAGTGTATCCGTGATACGTATTTGGTGTTGTATTATAACAATATGCGAACATTCTTACAAACTCAAACCAATTTTCCCTAGAATCTTTGATAAAATTTCTTATATATTCGTTAAATGTCCTATGTAATATTTCGCAACTGCCTATTGTTTCGTGGTGATATGCTCTTGAAAGATTATGTTTTATATTTAATAGTTCTGCTAAATTCTTCATTATTTCGTTCTTATATTCCGTCCCTTGATCTGTTCTTATTTCTTTCATCAATCCGTAATTTGGTATAAAGTTGTCGAAAATTGCTTTTGCTATTGTTTGTGCTTCTTTATTCTGAACTGGTATCATAACTGCGTATTTAGTTAATTCGCATAATATCGTAATGCAATAACGATTTCCGTTGTTACTCTCTACAAACGGACCTATTGTGTCTATGTAAATAATATCAAACGGTTTTATAGATGTATCTGTTATGACAAATTTTTCTTTGTGACTGGGCTTTGCCTTATTCACTTGACATTTATGACAATTTTTTACGTATTTCCTTACGTCTTTCTCCATGTTTTTCCACTTGAAATTTGCTCTTAGTTTCTTTAATAACCTATTATTTCCTACATGTCCCCCAAACATTGGATCATTGTGGTATCTTTCTAATATCTTTTGGATCTCTTCTTTCTGCTGTACCGTTTTTGGTACGTCGCATATACATACATGAATAATTTTTAACCTTTGATTTCCTATTTCTATAAATTCTTCTATTGTGCACTTTTTAAATATATCATCATTTGTATATATTTTCATTCTTTTTACTTCATTTCTTACCGATAGCTCTTCAAGCTTTTCCAACGTTCGTCCTAGGTCGAAGTTGTGTAAACCGGTATTTAAGGCTTCACTAAATTTCAATTTGTTTTTGATCCGAATGCTCATCCTAAGTGAGATACGGTTATTTTCAAAGTGTAAAATTGTTAATTTATGTGCCTCAAGGTTATTTAAAACTTCTACTACTGCAGGTTTTTGTATTCTTACTTCTTTTGTTTCCACTTTATTCCTTTGATCCTTTGCTGTTTGTACGTTTTCTTTTTGCGTTTGTGCTCTTGTGATTGCCAAGACATGTGAATTATTTATGTATAAATCCTTAAGTTCTTCAATGGATATTCTCGATATACTGTCCGCGTAATTCTCTATACCTTTCACATACTGTATTTCAAAATCATATTCTTCCCAATCGATCAAATTTCAAATTTTTCCCAAACAATTTGTTCACCTCTTTGTTGCTTAAAACTTTTATCGCTGAAAATTTTATCCAAACTTTTCGGATTAGCTTCGTTATTTTCCTTATATGTTGCTTTATCCCATTCTGTATGTATTTCTAATTTAGTCTTCGTTTCTTCTAGTTCTTTTAAACTATATACGTTATCATTGATTAATAATGTATTATCAATTATCTTAGCTTTAGCTCCACTTTCTCTCGCCTGTTTCATGTATCTTATTAACTGTTTTCTCTGCTCCAATATATCTTTTGGATAATCTTCTTCAATGTATATTTTTGTTCCTTTCAGTTTATCCGTTCCGTTCAAAGTCTCTACTTTCTTATTCACATCTTTCATCATTATTAATACTGGTCTATTTTTGTTACTGGTTTTGTTTCCTAATCTTTTACATTTCAAAATTTCAGTTTTAACATCTACTATGTTATTAACCTTGTTCATTACATCTTCTAATTTGTTTTCTAGTTGTTCCTCATCTTCTTCGTTTTCTTCTTCTATACCATGTATTATCAAATTCTTTTCTCTAAAATTTTTCTGAGTATCTGTCATGTTTCCTTGCAAAAATTCTGTTTTTCCTGTAGTTCCTTATTTTCCATCCTTAAATCGTAGTTTTCCTTCTTTAATTGTGCTATTTGCCTACTCATTTCCTCAATTTTATCTTCTATCTTGCATATTCTCACGTTATTGTTGACTCGATTATTGTAATGTCCATTATTATTGTATTTCTTATATTTATTAAAATTTTCGTATCTGCCGTAGTTGTTTCCTTGATTATACTGTCTAAATGTTCCTCTTGAATGATTACCATTGTAACATCCTCTGTTGATTCCTCTCCGATGGTTATTCCTAAAGTTAAAGTTTGATTTCCTGAAGAAATTCTTGTTATCTTTCATATGTAAGACGTGTTGTTGTCCTGCCATACCTTCTACTGAAACCAATTTTGATAATACTTCTTGTGTTGTTTCAAAACTTCCCGCTGCAATTATCGTTTTGCTTGCATCCGTTGCGGCATTCATAGTTACTGCCTTAATCGTTGCTTCTTTCGTTTATTTCTCAGCTAGCCGTTCAGGCATCCCTTCCGATATGTATGCTGCCTGTAATCTTTCCGCCAGTTTCTCTATTTCTGTTGCATACTGTGTCACATCCTTTCCGTTCTGTCTTATTTTACCAAGTTTCGCTAGGAGAAGGCTTGGATTGTCTCCTCTTATCCCTGCTTTAAGTTTATCTTTGATGTCTGCAATGGAGTTTTCCGTTGTGATTAAACTTCTAGCTTTTCCTGTTAATCTCGTCTTTATCAATAGGATAGCATTTTTCCTCATTACCATTCGTGTTTGTAGTAAATCCAATGAGTCTAAGAATGACTGTAATTTACTTGCTTCGCCGTTAAACTCATTCGGTAAAACTTTACTCGCAAAATTAAAAAAATCGTTCATACTTGTCGCCATTTTCAACTGTTTGCTTATTGCTTGTAATACAACCGCATTAATTTCCTCAAATATAGAGGTAGGTATGTCTATAATACAATTTAACGCTTGAAATGCCCTTTCAGCTTTATCCCTAATCCTACTTGAATAACTTTTACAAGTCTCTTGTTGTATTGAACTTAAATTTTTCCAATTTTTGGCTATTAACCTAGTAAAATTATTGTAAAGACCTACTATGCTACTAATTACTTCTATATGTATATCAGGATTTTTTGGAGTTTCCTTCTTCAAAACCCTTTTTCCCTGTTTATTAACTTCTTCTACAATCAATCGTAATTTATTCTCAAAATCTTCCCACGTTATTGACATTTAAAAAAAAACTTTGTTCATAAGAATAGAATGCATGTGTACTTACAAATTATTTATACGGTGACAGTTCCTGTTGCCTGCTTTATTGCATTGCTTCTGTTGATATCTCTTTTCAACGCTCTTCGGTGTGTTTTCCATACTGACCTAACGAATTTGCAGATAAAAGCTATTGTTATAATGTATAGTGATACCATGATGTGCATCGCAACATTATCTTGCTGTACCATGAAAGTGTTATTGACAATTCCTGTTTCTTTTGCTTCCTGTTTGGTTGATGAACCTTCCATTGTTTGTTTTCTCCAAGGTCCCAAATTTAAGTAGAAAACCATATAATTCTATCCTTATAACATCAATTGTACCATAACTTATCATTTACTTACAGGATAATTTACCATAACCATTTGTTCTGGAGGATTACTATTTTACTATTACCATTTACCATTAATATACATTTCACTATCCATTTTTCCATTACCATATTACCATATTACCATTCACTTCGTAGGATCGCCATGTAGTGGCGATGTATATTTTACCATTAGTTCCGCAGGATCGCTATGTGGTGGCGATTACCATTATACAATCAATTTTTCCATTACCATTTCGTTCGCAGGATCGCCATGTGGTGGTTACTTAGTAAGGGTCCCTCGTATACTCGACGGTTACCATAAAGGCATATTATTATGGAGGAAACCGCTTACCCAGCAACCTGTGTTCGGGAACAGAATAAACAATAACACATTTATAAAATCACTGGGTTCAAGTTTAATACATTTAAAATTACACTACTATAAATATCAAAACGACTTATTCAAGTATTAATAACAATCATAATATCATCCTGGTTCGTTCACACCCATTATATAGGAAACATAGTTGTGTTTTTCTACACATCCGACCTCGGTCTGTAAACTATACATGTCTGTTTATAAAATAACAAAAACAATCTTTCCTTGGTAAATGACATTGACTATGGCCGGCCGATGCTCCTTAAATACTATAATTAATATTAACCTGAATTTAAATATTATTTCTAAGTTAGTGTCCTTTTGTCTTCAATGTCTTTTAAGGGATCACTACAGGGCGACTCTTTTGACATGTCTTGGAACCGTCATAGTTAAAGATGGAGTATGAAGTATGATACATGTTTCATGTTTTCAAGAATCCAAATATTAAAAAATAATTAGGTTATTCTATTTGAAAAAAAAACACACTTCATTGAATTTCCATTTGAACCCTAAATTATAGTCAGATGTTTGAATACCTGAAATATTAATCTTTATGTCAAAATTCATGAATTAAACATGGCGGACGAGATTTGTGATTATTGTCCAATTGTGGGTTGAGGTTACGAATTTATCCGGAAATTGTCAAAATTCAATATCGTGGCTCCACGATGGCAAACCAGTTAATCATAATAGCTCAGAACTCACGGAAAAATTACCTTATAATGAAAAAGCTGTATCAGAAATGCATAGACTAACGAGACGACTAAAAGCATAAAATAAAATCATGAAAAACTTTCTAATGACAAACATTTATTCAAATGCGTTAGAGAGTAAAAAATAATTTCTTTGGATGTATAACGTGGATTCTGTAGGTTACAGATTGGAAAGCTTTTGTATTCGAACTAAAAAAATTTGCAGCATGCTCTATGTGAAAAAAAATTATATACAAAGTATCGTTAAAATTGTGCCACCCTCAAGTTTTTATTTTCAAATACGAATCTATATTTTTAATTGCATTGATTCAAATGCCAATACTCATGTTTCATATCGGCGTAGTATTTACATCTGAACTACAGACTGTTTTGGAAATATTGAACTATTACCGGTAAAATTTCAAATCTACAATAATTAAACAAGATCTTGTTGTATGATCAACTTGGCATTGATCCACTTCTTACACACTGATATTTTTCAATACAGCTGTTATGGAATATTAAAAGAGGTTAAAATTGTAGTGGTCATAGTTCAATATACAAAAAGTTGTTATGGCAAAGTTTTGGAAAATCCTCGCAAAATAAAAAAATGTAGGCAAAAGAAGAATTTCAAAATTTTCAATTTTTCCGGTATAACTCCAGAACTAAAGAAGCTAGATTGTCTTGAATAATTTAAATGACCTCTGAAATACACAACTTTGCCCCCATTTAACTATCCCCATATCTCTTACCGTTACCATGATCC
Source organism: Galeruca laticollis (assembly GCA_963921935.1). NCBI lineage: Eukaryota > Metazoa > Arthropoda > Insecta > Coleoptera > Chrysomelidae > Galeruca > Galeruca laticollis. The sequence continues at coordinate 2,016,144 of OY998185.1, forward strand.
CAATGCATAGACTCGAATTTGAATAGCATTGTATAAGAAGTGTGGAAAGTGACATATTCCGGACGAGTGCAGGAAATACAATTTCTAACGAGTTATGCACTCTATTTTTCCTACGATCATGAATATACAAATGGTGTGAATTATGAGTATTAAAGTATGAATTATGAGTATTAAAGTATGAATTCAGAGTATATAATTACTATCATGCGGAGTAACAGAGCGCAGAAGTTGTTTTTCGTTAGTCCGCATTCGGTCCTCCCTATTGCTCATTTTCCTAATACGACTATTCAATTACTGGACTTCTTGCTTCAGACGGTTTCTGCCGTAAGACGAAGTCCATATTTTCCTTCTTTTTCTTTTATTTATACATTAATTCAATCTTAATTGCTTCTCTTAACGTTATCTAATTTCAATTTTGTTTGACATTTGCATAATTATGTGAATTCTCCTAATTTTAATAAAATTTTCCGACAATATATTTTCCATATTACCTACTGACTGACACATCTTGGATTCTGCTGGATGCCACGGGCATGTGACAACTTTCCTTTTATACTACTATTCATGTGAATGATATATACATTCCAGCCCTGATGATAGTTCAGTGTGCCGAAACTAGTTTGCGTTTTACTTACTGCTATTTCCTTGCATAATATATTTGAGATGGATAGTCTTTTTCATTAACATTAATGTAAGTTATAATCTCTGATAAACTACAAATACAAATTGAAAATCGTTTTAGATATTTTTGTTTGTGGTAAAAATAAAAAGTCAATTATTTATTAGTAGTTCGTTTGTTTACAGAGCTGATTTCAAGTTTTATTTAGTTGATATAGATGTTAAGTAGCTCTAAATATGATAAATGAATATATAGAATGAGTAATGTGTCTCTCTCATTTGTAATAAAGTATGTCAATGTACGCACCATTATAGAATCAATCTTCGGTAAGTTACAGCTATATCTTTTGACGGATCCAGTCTCCATTGTAATAAAAATCGTAAAATATTATCGTTGTACCAACAAATTAACGAGACAAATAGTTCATATTCATAACTGGGTTATGAGAAATAAGTTTAATTTAAAACGAATAATAAGTTTTTTAGAATGTTAATTTAGGTTTCTAAAAACTATCTTTTATGTGTAAAATATAGCTTCACATGGATTTGTACAAACCGTCAACATCCCAATTACTAGAAAATATGTTTCATTCTCCTCTCTCAAAAGAAAAGTAAATACATATTTAAAATTACTGGAAGTCACTTTGAACGCGATCTATATACAATATACAGAACACACCGATTCTTAAAGAAATTCAAATCTACCTACTAATAATCGATCAAGGTCCCAGTGTTGCCAAATAATAGGAAGCCACTCTGTGCGTGATCTCTATATCTTGGGGATGTTTTATATACATATTGTGTATATCGGAGGATGCCACAGCGCTACAAATCTATACGGACGCGACTTCTACCGCTATCGCGATATATATATATATATATATATATATATATATATATATATATATATATATATATATATATATTATATATATTTAATAATATTCTTTTATATAGTTGCCCCACGTTTGGGTGACAAATTATTATATATTCAATCTAAATTATAGTTGATATATGAATATAACGATATACAATATAATTTGTCGACGTTTTCACAATTTGTGATTGTAGCGACACTCTTGTACACACACCTTTAGTAGCGTACGTAACCTAATTTACTTTTGACAGTAGTTGTCAAACAATGCCCGGCCAAGATAAATAGTAATTTTTGGATTTAGAAAGATAAATTAATTCACAATAGACTTATTCACTCTAGTCTCAGGGTGGGATCAAATTTTTTTAAATAATAATAATTCAAATTTTGTATTTTTCAAGTATTATCCAAATCAAATATTATTTTATATTCCGAATCTCGAGTAACTGTTTTTTTATGTAATAAAAGGCACTTGAATTATTTTATGACATTTACAAATTAATTGTCACTAGAAATTAAGCAAATGTCACTGATTAAATCAAAATTACTATAGCATGCAAAATGTTAAATACGTTGAAAATAGATACTGAATAAATACCACAGTGAGTTGGAATCAAAATTATATATTATATAATCAGATAACAAATTATAAAAGTTTTATTATTTCCCAAAATATTGTAAACGAAACAAAGATAATAATTTCTACCAATCTTAATATTACTACAACCTATTCTAAAACTCGACTAATTGTAAATTTTTTATGCAAAAGTTCAACTCGTTTAATATACCCTTGACGTGTATCAATGTCAAATAATGCAAAATTGTCTTCAAATTGTCTATTCAAAATTTTTCACTTGATGTAAGATCTTTTATGTATAACGTTAATTCGGTTTAGCTAATATCATTCTATAGATGCATCTATTTTCGAAAAGTATTTGAAAAGGCCTGTTAATTCTCGAAAAATAATTTTAAACTGGAGTGGACTCACCAAATAGGACAGGACAACTCGTACGTATTCTAAATGTATTTAGAATTCTGCAAAACTTTCTAAATATCTTATTTAGAAACTGGATACCACTTACACTTGATACGATGCAATTCTTCTATGAATTATGCACGCACTGGCTTTACAAAGTATGGCTTTATAATCTGATTGTATAGTTATAATTTTTATTAAATTCTTTGAGACAACTCTTATTTCGATGTTGTCTCTTCGGGTTTTCAAATTCAACTGACTAAACTTTTCTCAAATAAATAAATCTCTTCTCCTGTGGTTACGAAAAATTCCTTTTTTTAAAAATAATACTAATTTATGTTTCCCTATAACAAAGAGAAATTTGAATTCCTTTATTACCATTGTAATTCTGATAGCAGAGACATCTGTATTTCAAAATTTCAAATATATTCTCCAAATAGTAATATAATCTGTCTATCATTTAATATATTCTACATAAACTTCATCCGAAAATTAAAATGTCAAATTTGATTTGTATACCGAATCTTTCAAAATTATTGATTATACATATAATACAGTGTGTATCGAAAATATTGCATGCAAATATGAAAGTTTTCCTTATTTTAATGTTTCTTTTACATTTTAAATAGAGGAACTGTATTAATATATATATATATATATATATATATATATATATATATATACTTAGAGTGCTTCTCAAAAATCCCCCCCCCCCCCCTCTAAGGGAGACTTGAATAATATGAATAAGAAATTAGACAAGACTCTACAAGAAATTGGGAAATTGAAAAAGGTACAAGAAGAGCACCAGGAAGAGATTAAAAGTATTAAAGGAAACATGAAAGAACAAGAAGGGAACTTAAGAACAGAGAACAAGAGAATGGCATAAAATGAGGGAGGTGATGGACAAGCATGTGGTGGAAGAAGTACATGAAAATATACCAAATGTGATTCAGATAAGTTACAAAACAAAAGAAAAATTAACCAAAGTAGTGGGTTATATTAAATTACAGAGACAAGTAAGTGAGGAGGTGATGCAGAAGTTTAAAGAAAATGTTGACAGGGAAATCAAAGACTTAGATGTTAGAGTAGAAAAACAAACATGGATGAGTGCTAAAAGAAGTGAGATTTGGGATAACAATCTTAAAAAGGAGATGGAGGAGATGAGTAGGAACCTCAGGGATACGAATGAGGAGAATAGGGGGAAGCTTCGAACAGAATTCAAGGGCAGTTGTAGAACATTCAGCAGATTTTGTGAATGGAGCAATTAAGTATGATGGAAATATTAATCATATTCATCCCAAAGTATTTACCACAATTGTTAGAAGTAGGGTTAAAAATATTAGGGGTCTGGTGGTGATGAAATTAGTAATTAGAGGTATGTTAAGTGGGGTGCCATTACTATGGTTTTGTAATGAGGAAAATGAGATAGAAAATAATATAAGACAACTAAAGGAAAATTTTAGAAGAGAATTGGAGAACCTAGTTTAGTTGCGACAATTAATTTTTCTAATTATATAAGTAACTAACATTGATACCATCAATGAGACACCCTGTATTATGAATTATGAATATAACAAACTAATGATTTCATTGAAAATATACAATATGCGAAATTTGATAGTTGAGTTTCAATAAATAAATAAATTATTCCTGGCTTTTTAAACTTATGTAGAAAGGCAACATAGACTTTCAGATGACATTTGAGATAAATAATATGATAATAATTGGAATCAAGTAGGATATTTGGTTGTCGAGCCGATATAAAAATTTGAAGGAAAAAATCTATTGATTTTGCAACAAGGAATAGGGTTGTCAGTTTTGAAGTTTAAAGAGAAAAGTAATAGGAAAAATAGATTAAAATCGAGAATTTAATACTTGTTTTGTAAAGAGATATAAAAAGTAGATACAATTTGGAATTGTAACAAATTCTGAAGGTAAATACTGAAAATAGATAGAAGTCGAGAATTGAAAAGAGTTTTTGAAGTTTAATGAAGAGATATTTTAAAGTAGATTCGAATCGAAAACTGAGAATATCATCTGAAATTTCTACAAGTACCCAACAAGCATTGTAATAAAAATATTTGGTCAAGATCATAAACAAAATATGTAAGTGTTATAAAACTGATCTGGTTTATGAAGAAGGTGTTTAAGAATATATATGATAAATTTAGAGTGCAGATTGGTTTGCAGTAAATGGAAATCTAGAAAATTAAAGGTACCGTTTAGAACAATTTTTTTAGAGATCTTTAATTTTTATTTGGCCAATTACATTGAAAATTTGTTAAGCATGTTTAAATGGTGATATATATGTATATATATATATATATATATATATATATGTATATATATATATATATATATATATATATATATATTTATAAATAAAGTTTTTCTTGTTTTTAGGTCATTTTTATAAAATATGAATACAAAAAGACGGTTTAAGTTGGAATTACCATTATTTATTAACGTTTCGGCTTACTCAAACCTTTTCGAAAATATATCTACATCTAAAAGAAAGTTACTTTTTCACTAAGAGATACAATATAGCAAAAATCTTTTTTACTTACCCCAAACGTAGAATAATTGATAAAATATATATTAAAATATCCAGTCACGAACTTCGTTAAAATACTCTTATCACTACGAAAACCAATATTCACAACAAACAATCCATAACGTACATAGACATTAAAACTATTTACAGAACTGATAGACATATCTTACTGAGGTTGTTTAAATCTTTTTTATTGTTAATAGCATGCTGGTTTCATTGAATAGCTATTGATTCTAAAATTTCCCTCTTTTTTGTATTATGTTCCGACCCTAAAATTTTTGTGTTTTCAAAATTAATTGTTTTCGTGGCAAGTTAGAGCTGTTTTATTTTTTGTCGTATTTATGTCCTTTTATGCGATTTTCCAAATACTGGCTGGTTTGTCAAATGTAAGCACCATTGCAATCTTAAAATATCTATATGAATTTCCAGTCAATACTGGTGTTAGAATAGAATAGAAGGGGATAATCATTCAACAGCAATTTTTCTTTGAACTTAACCATATTTTCGTGTATTCAGGGCTACTAAGTTTAATAATTTTATTTTTGATGGCAGTCATGATATTTAGTTTTTGAGCAAATGGATGTTGTGCATAATAATTTAAAACTCTCCTGGAACTAACAGGTTTTTCATAATGATTAAATTTAATTCTTTGATCTTCAGTTCTAATCAACAACACATCCAAAAATGGAATGGAGTTATTATTTTCTGTTTCTATTGTGAACTGTAAGCCCGAATGATAGGAATTGAAAGCTATTAGTTTAGAATTAAATTTTGATTTCGGAACAGCTAAAATAGTGTCGTCAACATATACTTTAACCAATGGTATCTTATAATCTAGCCTTAATAGTGTATACGATGGAGATGGAGAAAATTAATTGATTGCTTGTTGTCATAAAAATGACACATCTCCAAGAACAACCGGTTTTTATTATTGGTGTCTTGTTCCAAAATTCTCACACTATTAAAATCAAAATTGTGATCTAAATTTTGGAAATGCATAGATAAGGCACATGAATTCTTGCCGATGCGACTATCACTTTTATGTTAATTTTAAGACTGATATGAATCAACGTAGCAACATTTATTGTATCATTTTAAATTTCAGTAGTCGGTACTAATTGTTTGGTGCCGGCCTGTATATTTAATGTTTCATTTTGTTTTTACAGTGTGACAAGTTTTTATTGCCTTGTTGGTTTTTCCATATAATCACTTCATCTTTTATCTTTTAGTTCGGTTTCGTCGAGTTTTTGTTTGTTTCTGTTTTAATTTTAAAATACATTCATCGCTATGACTGGTTCGATGGATTAGCTTAAGTGTTGTGAGTCTTGAAGGCTTTTTTATAGAAATATGTTTTTGCTTGGTGCTATTGTTTCGTTTCCTTCTATTGTAGAAAGTCCTCCTGAAGAAGTTTACCACTGCAGACCGCTTCCCATTAGATTAACTCTACTTTCAGATGTCTAGTTGGTTGAATACATTGACGTTGTGACAAAATTAATAAGGACGCTGATATTCGGATTTTAAACTGCTTTGGTTTTAAAATTAACAGGGAGATCCAAAATGTGCTTCCTCATATAATAAATATAATAGGGAACAAAATAACATGGGAAAATGTGTTTTTATAATGTAATATGTAATTAATCGATTTAAATAATAATAATCTACACTCCTTCCGTCTAATATTTCTTGTGATAGTTGTAATTCATTTTAATGCAATTAATATTTTTGCTAGTCTTTCTGGCCTGTATTTCAGTATTATTTGGAATTATTTTAACTTTAAGTGTACAGTATTATATTTTATATATTTATTTAAAAAAGAGCCCAATAGCAAAGCCATCGCTAACGAAAAATTCAGTTTACTACAATCTATCCCAGGTTTTTATTGTAAAAAAGAATAATACTTAACCATACTTACAATTGAACCAAGAACATCATTCAAATATAATAAATAATCTTAGAGAAAATACGCAGGAGGAAACACTTAATATAACAAGCAATTCCAAATCCTCAATAAATAATGAGTCTCGAAATATTTTTAATAATTGCGTTTTTCATTGTACTAATTTAAATTGTTAATGCTTTTAATATATTCACAATGTGTCAACGATATTTTCGTATATTGCAATAATTAATTAAATTAAATTTTTCAATAATTTTATGATAGTTTTAATGATCTTTTTTATTGTAAAAGTTTGTGAATCAAAAAATAGTCTAGTCAAATATAACTCGCGAGTTCCATAAATTAGAAAATAATTTGACAGATTTTGTTCAAACTTGTTGCCATTTAGAAATAGCCACTCGAGCCCTGCGGGCTCTCGTGACTATTGCCTGGCAACAAGTTTTCAAAAAATCTTTCAAATTATTTTCAATTTATTCTCACTCTCTTGTTATATTAATAGTGAAAATTCTATAATATATAATGTCAGAAGGTTAGGAACTGTTTAGATCCAGCAGATAAATGGCGTTAAGAGTTTTTTTGCTCCAAAAATGTTTTATGTTTGCTAAAGATTGTGAAATTCAGGATTAGGAATGTAAATGTGTTGGTGAGAAGAAGTAATAGACATTAAAAAGTAAAACAAACTGATAAGTGAGGGTACCGGTAAGAACGAAAATTAGGTAGTGGATATGTTTGAAGGGACTGGAGGTGTTAAGAGACTATTTTGGGATAATGTGAATGGACTTTGTGTGTAAACTGGAGAAGTTAGTAACGGACTATAGAACGATTTGATAGAAAAGGACAATTTTGAGGACTGATAAGGTGTTTGATATTAGAAATAGTTAATTAGTAGTATATCGATAATATGTAAACATTTTGTATATAATATAATTTGAACCCACAAATAGACTGAAGAGATTGGATATTGTGTAAAAATATAATATAAAACAAACAAAAATCTGAGCTAGCCGAATTTAAAATAAAATAATAAATAAAAAAAATATTATAATAATACGAGTATAATAGTATATTACGTAACGTGTGTTGTATGAAGCATTTTACGCACGAACGGAAAAGTTACGCACGAAGCTGCGTAGCTGTTTTTCATCGATAATTTACGTACACTATACAGAATATTAGGGTCACATAAACGAGTCTGATTTTGCTTAGATATAAACTCAGCTGTCATCTCAGCAGCACATAAAAAACAATGATTCTTGAATGAAAATGTTGGGCGCGTAGATCGCAGTTGTACTTGAGAAGTACCATCGCTCCCCTACGCAAAGCTACTGTGATTAACTTCTCATTATTTTATCGTTTTCGACACACATTGTGAACCACTATCGATTTTAATCCCACCAAAAGTTTGTATTTATTGTCTTTTCTTTTTACACTTGACTTACGAAAAGTTTCCAATACTTTTTCCTTCACATTCTTGCAATATATCACCACAAATAAAACAGTTTACTTCATTAGACGCTCTATAAATACAAACGACACTGTGAAATGATAAACATGTACTGATGACGACTAAATATTTATATTGAGCTCCACTAGAGCCAGATGTTTCTTAGAAGGGGAAGGAGGGGCCTGACACAGAAGGGACGCATTCCTTTATACCTGCGGAGACAGACCATAGTCAGCCGGGTTTTCAATCTACAGTCCAATATTTAACCTTAGTATAATTTTCATATTTTACAATTCACAAATATGAGCAGTTTAAATTAAATATTACGCGTTAACGTGGAAGTATAATGGTTTACAGCGCTCGTACGCCGAAACTATTGATTTTAGGAAAAAAGGTTACGTCATTAATTGTAGGACATTATCTCTACAATTATTTTGTATAGATATGTTATTCTTGTAAAATGTGTCGGAAAGGAGTTATTATAAAAAAAATGCTTTTAGGCACCATTTTTCCAATATGGCGGCGCGAGCGGCAAAGATACGAGGTGGCAAAGTTGAAATTCAGAAAGAACACGTCAAAAACTATAAAATTGCCAATTTTCAAAACTTCCGGAAAACTTTCCTCTATTTTTTCAACCAAATGAGTGTACTACTTGAAGAAATTTCAGAAAATATTTCTTGATTTATTTAATAATAATTATGTCGAAAATATTTTCCCAAACATTTAGTGTATATCAACATTTTCAAATTCTTATCCAGGACTTCGAAATTTTTGAAAACTTTTCTACGCCTCCATATAAAATTCTGTTATTCCAAAATTATTGAAGATATCGATTAAATTCTTATACTATTCGATAGAGGAAATATGGATCTTAATTACTGATCATATATAAGGCGATTTCGTCCCGCTTTGGTTGGTAGGGACTTTGGTTAACGAAATGGTAGGTCATACGTCACCGGTATGACGTAAAGTACCAATTACAGGCGAAATCGTTTGGTTCTCAATTGGTATAGCTGATTGATGAAATGTACATTTACGTTTTGTATTGCGATCGGAAAAGTTGTTTATTGAGCTTTACTATATTTTCTTGGAGTTATGAGAAAAATATATATAGCAAAAACACAAAAAAGCTTCTTGCCATTTATTATAAAATCAACAGATTCCATTATTACTAGACAGAAAAAAACAGATAGAAAGCTACCAATTTCAGTAACCGTACTGCAGATCTCGGCATGTGATTTGACAGACCAAAAAGGGTACCAAAGTAAGCTTGACGTCATCGTTTTTCGAAACGAAACCGAATGGTATGTATTTGACAGACCAAAGTGGGGCACCAAAGCGGGACTAAATCGCTATTAGTTTCTTCCATTTCATATTTGTAGGAATTATAGAGTTATAGGCGGACTAAAAACGTTTCTAAAAAATTACCATAAAAAATCGTAGAAGCTACGTTTATGAATTGAAAGGACTGAAATTGGTGAAAATCGAAAGGTGAGCGTTCATACTATTATAAAATGGTACAGCTACTTTCCATCGATACTACAAACCGAGTTATAAAACATCAAAGTTGACATTTTTTATGCAACATCTCAAAGAGAATTGAATGAAATTTAAAACAAAATACTTTAGATTCTGATGATATTTTGCAAATATGGGTTTTTTTATATGGGGACTCCAAAAAAATGGTCAGTTGCTTGGAAAATAAAATTATCTCGGGTGAAAAGTTGAGGACATTTTAAGTAAATGGGATTTTCCAGAAAACTATACATCAAAATCGAAAACTGACATACTTTTTGGATTCTACGACACGAAAAAACTATTATTGTATAATTTTTCTCATACATTCACTGGAAACCAAAATGTTTGATTTTTTGGCCTGGAAAGCAAAATTTTTTATATTTTTTTGAGTAGAGTCAGGGCCTCTTGGGCGTGGGAAAATTTTTATCGACGTGGGCGGAAACCTAACATAGCAAGGTGAGAAAACCACATCACTTTACTCTCGGCGAAGCAGTTTCGGCGACCCCCACCACCCCTTCTCGTACGCGTTTCTGCCTTAGCATAACTACGGGAAGTAACATTTTTTAACACTGAGTATTCGATTTTCGCTGAAACTATTAACATGGCAGCAAACCCCACGAGAATGAGTCAAGTCGCTGTGACGTGACCGGAAGGTCGAATGGCGATAACCTAACATAGCAAACCCCACGAAATCTTGTGTAGCGGAAGTAAACCCAGATTATTATCGTATACAGGATGTGCAAAAACACTTGAGCGTGGGAAAATTTTTATCGACCGTCCTCGCCGTGACGTCACCGGAAGGTCGACTGGCGGTAACCTAACATAGCAAACCCCACGAAATCTTGTGTATCTGAAGTAAACCCAGATTAGTATCGTATACAGGATGTGCAAAAAAAAAAGATGCCATTCGACGTGGGCGGTAACCTAACATAGCAAAACCCACGAAAAAGAGGTAGAGGTCGACGAGGATGAGTCAAGGTCGACGAGGATGAGTCAAGTAGTAGGAATACCCTTACCTTGGAGCCTCCAACACCACTCTCCCTCTGACGTCATGACCACGCCCTCTGACGTCACATGACCACGCCCTCCGACGTCACGTGACCACGCCCTCCGACGTCACGTGACCGCGCCCACCTCCTGACTGGTCCGCCATTTTTAGTCCACGCTCCCACCTCCTCTCTCATTGATCCGCCATTTTTTTTAGTCCACGCCCCCACCTCCTCTCCGATTGGTCCACCATCCCCTCCTCTGATTTGTCCGCCAACTTTAGGCCATCCTTCTTTCTGATTGGTCCACCATGCCCCTCCTCTGATTTGTCCGCCATCTTTTGTTTATTATTTTTTTTAGGCTATCCTCCTTTCTGATTGGTCCGCTGCTTTAGGCCATCCTCTTCTCTGGTTGGTCAGCGTGCTGGCTAAGGTTCATTCTGCACTTTCTGACCAAACCAAGGTCATTACGGCATTGAGATCGGTAACCCCACTGTTGCTATGCGCATTGGACACGATCGATAATTATACAGGATGCACAAAAAAGATGTCATTAGGGCACTAGCACATATCTCTGCTATTATTGGTCAGATTTTTATGGAAGAAAAGACATTATGATTGTTAGATTATTGTCGTATACAGGGCGTGCAAAAAAGATGTCATTAGGGCACTAGCACATATCCCTGCTATAATTGGTCAGATTTTTATGGAACAAAAGACATTATGATTGTTAGATTATTATCGTATACAGGATGTGCAAAAAAGATGCCTTTAGGGCACTAGCACATATCTCTGCTATTATTGGTCAGATTTTTATGGAACAAAAGACATTATGATTCTTAGATTATTGTCGTATACAGGACGTGCAAAAAAGATGCCATTAGGGCACTAGCACATATCTCTGCTATTATTGGTCAGATTTTTATGGAACAAACGACATTATGATTGGTAGATTATTATCGTATACAGGATGCACAAAAAAGATGCCATTAGGGCACTAGCACATATCTCTGCTATTATTGGTCAGATTTTTATGGAAGAAAAGACATTATGATTGTTAGATTATTGTCGTATACAGGGCGTGCAAAAAAGATGCCATTAGGGCACTAGCACATATCTCTGCTATTATTGGTCAGATTTTTATGGAACAAAAGACATTATGATTGTTAGATTATTATCGTATACAGGATGTGCAAAAAAGATGCCTTTAGGGCACTAGCACATATCTCTGCTATTATTGGTCAGATTTTTATGGAACAAAAGACATTATGATTGTTAGAGTATTGTCGTATACAGGACGTGCAAAAAAGATACCATTAGGGCACTAACGCATATCACTGCTATTATTGGTCAGATTTTTATGGAACAAAAGACATTATGATTGTTAGATTATTGTCGTATACAGGACGTGCAAAAAAGATGCCATTAGGGCACTAGCACATATCTCTGCTATTATTGGTCAGATTTTTATGGAACAAAAGACATTATGATTGTTAGATTATTATCGTATACAGGATGTGCAAAAAGATGCCTTTAGGGCACTAGCACATATCTCTGCTATTATTGGTCAGATTTTTTTGGAACAAAAGACATTATGATTGTTAGATTATTGTCGTATACAGGACGTGCAAAAAAGATACCATTAGGGCACTAACGCATATCACTGCTATTATTGGTCAGAATTTTATGGAACAAAAGACATTATGATTGTTAGATTATTGTCGTATACAGGATGTGCAAAAAAGATGCCATTAGGGCACTAACGCATATATCTGCTATTATTGGTCAGATTTTTATGGAACAAAAGACATTATGATTGTAAGAATATTGTCGTATACAGGACGTGCAAAAAAGATGCCATTAGGGCACTAGCACATATCTCTGCTATTATTGGTCAGATTTTTATGGAACAAAAGACTTTATGATTGTTAGATTATTATCGTATACAGTATGCACAAAAAAAGATACCATTAGGGCACTAACGCATATCTCTGCTATTATTGATCAGATTTTTATGGAACAAAAGACATTATGATTGTTAGATTATTATCGTATACAGGATGTGCAAAAAGATGCCATTAGGGCACTAGCACATATCTCTGCTATTATTGGTCAGATTTTTATGGAACAAACCACATTATGATTGGTAGATTATTATCGTATACAGGACATGCAAAAAAGATGCCATTAGGGCACTAGCACATATCTCTGCTATTATTGGTCAGATTTTTATGGAACAAAAGACTTTATCATTGTTAGATTATCATCGTATACAGTATGCAGAAAAAAAGATACCATTAGGGCACTAACGCATATCTCTGCTATTATTGATCAGATTTTTATGGAACAAAAGACATTATGATTGTTAGATTATTATCGTATACAGGATGTGCAAAAAGATGCCATTAGGGCACTAGCACATATCTCTGCTATTATTGGTCAGATTTTTATGGAACAAAAGACTTTATCATTGTTAGATTATCATCGTATACAGTATGCAGAAAAAAAGATACCATTAGGGCACTAACGCATATCTCTGCTATTATTGATCAGATTTTTATGGAACAAAAGACATTATGATTGTTAGATTATTATCGTATACAGGATGTGCAAAAAGATGCCATTAGGGCACTAGCACATATCTCTGCTATTATTGGTCAGATTTTTATGGAACAAAAGACATTATGATTGTTAAATTATTGTCGTATACAGGACGTGCAAAAAGATGCCATTAGGGCACTAGCACATATATCTGCTATTATTGGTCAGCTTTTTATGGAACAAAAGACATTATGATTGTTAGATTATTATCGTATACAGGATGTGCAAAAAGATGCCATTAGGGCACTAGCACATATCTCTGCTATTATTGGTCAGATTTTTTTGGAACAAAAGACATTAGGATTGTTAGATTATTATCGTATACAGGATGTGCAAAAAGATGCCATTAGGGCACTAGCACATATCTCTGCTATTATTGGTCAGATTTTTATGGAACAAAAGACATTATGATTGTTAGATTATTGTCGTATACAGGACGTGCAAAAAGATGCCATCAGGGCACTAGCACATATCTCTGCTATTATTGGTAAGATTTTTATGGAACAAAAGACATTATGATTGTTAGATTATTATCGTATACAGGATGTGCAAAAAGATGCCATTAGGGCACTAGCACATATCTCTGCTATTATTGGTCAGATTTTTATGGAACAAAAGACATTATGATTGTTAAATTATTGTCGTATACAGGACGTGCAAAAAGATGCCATTAGGGCACTAGCACATATCTCTGCTATTATTGGTAAGATTTTTATGGAACAAAAGACATTATGATTGTTAGATTATTATCGTATACAGGATGCACAAAAAAGATACCATTAGGGCACTAACGCATATCTCTGCTATTATTGGTCAGATTTTTATGGAACAAAAGACATTATGATTGTTAGATTATTATCGTATACAGGATGCACAAAAAAAGATACCATTAGGACACTAACGCATACCTCTGCTATTATTGGTCAGATTTTTATGGAACAAAAGACATTATGATTGTTAGATTATTGTCGTATACAGGATGTGCAAAAAAGATGCCATTAGGGCACTAACGCATATCTCTGCTATTATTGGTCAGATTTTTATGGAACAAAAGACATTATGATTGTAAGATTATTGTCGTATACAAGACGTGCAAAAAAGATGCCATTAGGGCACTAGCACATATCTCTGCTATTATTGGTCAGATTTTAATGGAACAAACGACATTATGATTGTTAGATTATTATCGTATACAGGATGCACAAAAAAAGATACCATTAGGGCACTAACGAATACCTCTGCTTTTATTGGTCAGATTTTTATGGAACAAAAGACATTATGATTGTTAGATTATTGTCGTATACAGGATGTGCAAAAAATATGTCATTAGGGCACTAACGCATATCTCTGCTATTATTGGTCAGATTTTTATGGAACAAAAGACATTATGATTATTAGATTATTATCGTTTACAGGATGTGCAAAAAAGATGCCATTAGGGCACTAGCACATATATCTGCTATTATTGGTCAGATTTTTATGGAACAAAAGACATTAGGATTGTTAGATTATTATCGTATACAGGATGTGCAAAAAGATGCCATTAGGGCACTAGCACATATCTCTGCTATTATTGGTCAGATTTTTATGGAACAAAAGACATTAGGATTGTTAGATTATTATCGTATACAGGATGTGCAAAAAGATGCCATTAGGGCACTAGCACATATCTCTGCTATTATTGGTCAGATTTTTATGGAACAAAAGACATTATGATTGTTAGATTATTATCGTATACAGGATGTGCAAAAAGATGCCATTAGGGCACTAGCACATATATCTGCTATTATTGGTCAGCTTTTTATGGAACAAAAGACATTATGATTGTTAGATTATTATCGTATACAGGATGTGCAAAAAGATGCCATTAGGGCACTAGCACATATCTCTGCTATTATTGGTCAGATTTTTATGGAACAAAAGACATTATGATTGTTAGATTATTATCGTATACAGGATGTGCAAAAAGATGCCATTAGGGCACTAGCACATATATCTGCTATTATTGGTCAGCTTTTTATGGAACAAAAGACATTATGATTGTTAGATTATTATCGTATACAGGATGTGCAAAAAGATACCATTAGGGCACTAACGAATACCTCTGCTTTTATTGGTCAGATTTTTATGGAACAAAAGACATTATGATTGTTAGATTATTGTCGTATACAGGATGTGCAAAAAATATGTCATTAGGGCACTAACGCATATCTCTGCTATTATTGGTCAGATTTTTATGGAACAAAAGACATTATGATTATTAGATTATTATCGTTTACAGGATGTGCAAAAAATATGTCATTAGGGCACTAACGCATATCTCTGCTATTATTGGTCAGATTTTTATGGAACAAAAGACATTATGATTGTTAGATTATTATCGTATACAGGATGTGCAAAAAGATGCCATTAGGGCACTAGCACATATCTCTGCTATTATTGGTCAGATTTTTATGGAACAAAAGACATTAGGATTGTTAGATTATTATCGTATACAGGATGTGCAAAAAGATGCCATTAGGGCACTAGCACATATCTCTGCTATTATTGGTCAGATTTTTATGGAACAAAAGACATTATGATTGTTAGATTATTATCGTATACAGGATGTGCAAAAAGATGCCATTAGGGCACTAGCACATATATCTGCTATTATTGGTCAGCTTTTTATGGAACAAAAGACATTATGATTGTTAGATTATTATCGTATACAGGATGTGCAAAAAGATGCCATTAGGGCACTAGCACATATCTCTGCTATTATTGGTCAGATTTTTATGGAACAAAAGACATTATGATTGTTAGATTATTATCGTATACAGGATGTGCAAAAAGATGCCATTAGGGCACTAGCACATATCTCTGCTATTATTGGTCAGATTTTTATGGAACAAAAGACATTATGATTGTTAGATTATTGTCGTATACAGGACGTGCAAAAAGATGCCATCAGGGCACTAGCACATATCTCTGCTATTATTGGTAAGATTTTTATGGAACAAAAGACATTATGATTGTTAGATTATTATCGTATACAGGATGTGCAAAAAGATGCCATTAGGGCACTAGCACATATCTCTGCTATTATTGGTCAGATTTTTATGGAACAAAAGACATTAGGATTGTTAGATTATTATCGTATACAGGATGTGCAAAAAGATGCCATTAGGGCACTAGCACATATCTCTGCTATTATTGGTCAGATTTTTATGGAACAAAAGACATTATGATTGTTAGATTATTGTCGTATACAGGACGTGCAAAAAGATGCCATCAGGGCACTAGCACATATCTCTGCTATTATTGGTAAGATTTTTATGGAACAAAAGACATTATGATTGTTAGATTATTATCGTATACAGGATGTGCAAAAAGATGCCATTAGGGCACTAGCACATATCTCTGCTATTATTGGTCAGATTTTTATGGAACAAAAGACATTATGATTGTTAGATTATTGTCGTATACAGGACGTGCAAAAAGATGCCATCAGGGCACTAGCACATATCTCTGCTATTATTGGTAAGATTTTTATGGAACAAAAGACATTATGATTGTTAGATTATTATCGTATACAGGATGTGCAAAAAGATGCCATTAGGGCACTAGCACATATCTCTGCTATTATTGGTCAGATTTTTATGGAACAAACCACATTATGATTGGTAGATTATTATCGTATACAGGACATGCAAAAAAGATGCCATTAGGGCACTAGCACATATCTCTGCTATTATTGGTCAGATTTTTATGGAACAAAAGACTTTATCATTGTTAGATTATCATCGTATACAGTATGCAGAAAAAAAGATACCATTAGGGCACTAACGCATATCTCTGCTATTATTGATCAGATTTTTATGGAACAAAAGACATTATGATTGTTAGATTATTATCGTATACAGGATGTGCAAAAAGATGCCATTAGGGCACTAGCACATATCTCTGCTATTATTGGTCAGATTTTTATGGAACAAAAGACTTTATCATTGTTAGATTATCATCGTATACAGTATGCAGAAAAAAAGATACCATTAGGGCACTAACGCATATCTCTGCTATTATTGATCAGATTTTTATGGAACAAAAGACATTATGATTGTTAGATTATTATCGTATACAGGATGTGCAAAAAGATGCCATTAGGGCACTAGCACATATCTCTGCTATTATTGGTCAGATGTTTATGGAACAAAAGACATTATGATTGTTAAATTATTGTCGTATACAGGACGTGCAAAAAGATGCCATTAGGGCACTAGCACATATATCTGCTATTATTGGTCAGCTTTTTATGGAACAAAAGACATTATGATTGTTAGATTATTATCGTATACAGGATGTGCAAAAAGATGCCATTAGGGCACTAGCACATATCTCTGCTATTATTGGTCAGATTTTTATGGAACAAAAGACATTAGGATTGTTAGATTATTATCGTATACAGGATGTGCAAAAAGATGCCATTAGGGCACTAGCACATATCTCTGCTATTATTGGTCAGATTTTTATGGAACAAAAGACATTATGATTGTTAGATTATTGTCGTATACAGGACGTGCAAAAAGATGCCATCAGGGCACTAGCACATATCTCTGCTATTATTGGTAAGATTTTTATGGAACAAAAGACATTATGATTGTTAGATTATTATCGTATACAGGACATGCAAAAAAGATGCCATTAGGGCACTAGCACATATCTCAGCTATTATTGGTCAGATTTTTATGGAACAAAAGACTTTATGATTGTTAGATTATTATCGTATACAGTATGCACAAAAAAAGATACCATTAGGGCACTAACGCATATCTCTGCTATTATTGATCAGATTTTTATGGAACAAAAGACATTATGATTGTTAGATTATTATCGTATACAGGATGTGCAAAAATATGCCATTAGGGCACTAGCACATATCTCTGCTATTATTGGTCAGATTTTTATGGAACAAAAGACATTATGATTGTTAAATTATTGTCGTATACAGGACGTGCAAAAAGATGCCATTAGGGCACTAGCACATATCTCTGCTATTATTGGTAAGATTTTTATGGAACAAAAGACATTATGATTGTTAGATTATTATCGTATACAGGATGCACAAAAAAGATACCATTAGGGCACTAACGCATATCTCTGCTATTATTGGTCAGATTTTTATGGAACAAAAGACATTATGATTGTTAGATTATTATCGTATACAGGATGCACAAAAAAAGATACCATTAGGACACTAACGCATACCTCTGCTATTATTGGTCAGATTTTTATGGAACAAAAGACATTATGATTGTTAGATTATTGTCGTATACAGGATGTGCAAAAAAGATGCCATTAGGGCACTAACGCATATCTCTGCTATTATTGGTCAGATTTTTATGGAACAAAAGACATTATGATTGTAAGATTATTGTCGTATACAAGACGTGCAAAAAAGATGCCATTAGGGCACTAGCACATATCTCTGCTATTATTGGTCAGATTTTAATGGAACAAACGACATTATGATTGTTAGATTATTATCGTATACAGGATGCACAAAAAAAGATACCATTAGGGCACTAACGAATACCTCTGCTTTTATTGGTCAGATTTTTATGGAACAAAAGACATTATGATTGTTAGATTATTGTCGTATACAGGATGTGCAAAAAATATGTCATTAGGGCACTAACGCATATCTCTGCTATTATTGGTCAGATTTTTATGGAACAAAAGACATTATGATTATTAGATTATTATCGTTTACAGGATGTGCAAAAAAGATGCCATTAGGGCACTAGCACATATATCTGCTATTATTGGTCAGCTTTTTATGGAACAAAAGACATTATGATTGTTAGATTGTTGTCGTATACAGGACGTGCAAAGAAGATGCCATTAGGGCACTAGCTCATTGCTCTGCTATTATTGGTTTTTATGGAACAAAAGACATTATGATTGTTAGATCATTATCGTTTACAGGATGTGCAAAAAAGATGCCATTAGGACACTAGCACATATATCTGCTATTATTGGTCAGCTTTTTATGGAACAAAAGACATTATGATTGTTAGATTATTATCGTATACAGGATGTGCAAAAAAGATGCCATTAGGGCACTAGCACATATCTCTGCTATTATTAATCAGATTGAAGTCGAACAAACGCGCCGGAAGATGGACCTATACCAATAACAAAACCATTTCGTGACAACATAATGCTTGTAAAGTAATGCGGCTTGGAGGACTGCGATGGAAATTCTTAACTTGTTAAAAAAGAAATATGTGGTTCTGTTAATAGTTATATACGTGGAAAGTTTGACGAATTGGTTTCTGCAAAACACGGTGTTAAGGCTAAGCTGTCTTTCCTCTTACTAAGTAACAAAAACCGCTTGCCCTTGGAACAAGAGAAGTAGTCGGAGAACATTTGGAAATTATTAAAAGGAAACATAAAGAACCTGTAGGCATTCCATACAAAGTAGAATTGGCGACCGTTAAACTTGATACGCTACTTAAAGAAATACCAAATTTTCCGACAAACAACTTTAACTTTTGCATCCAAGAAGAGTACAAGGAAAGGTGCAACGTTATTGTAAACAATGATAAAACAGTTGGCATAGATTGCCTCACTTGACTCACATCTAATGCAAGGTTTAAAATATACAACAAATTTATTTGTCAAATAACCAGTCCTGGATTTAACAAGAGCCTTGGAAACCATATTATAGATATCGTCAACTGCCCAGACGCAAGATTAAAGGAAACTTTATCTTCTGCATTAGCCAAGAAGGACGGCATTACCAGTTTAGAAGCTACGATATATGACTACTCTATTGGAAATTTCCATGTAGAATACTATACTCCTTTAGAAGATTGCATAACTCTGCTACAAGATAGTAAATTGTACTTCCAGAATTCTCCGTTATATTCTATGTCGATTGCAAAAATGTGGGCAAAGTTGTCAAAAAGTCTGCAAAATAGTTGCTGTCTTGTGTTTAACAATATGCTGCAATATGTTTATTGGGGGTAACAGCAATACAAGAAAGTTGACGGGCTTACAAATAAATTTACTAAAAGAATCCGACGCAAGGTAGAAGGTTATAAATTACATTCTCTCTGCATGCACCTTTAATAGCCTCCCCTGTTATCCATATAGAAATTGTAGAAGAAAAGGAGAACAGAGACAATGTTCGAATTATACAAAAGTGTCACATTATAGCTGGAGAGACTTACTTGTCTAGAGCCAGCACCCCATTACCATAAACAATAAAAACAAATATATTTTCAAGTGTTTACAACAATAGACCAGTTCTTATTGCAGATGGTTACGTTACAATACTTCATAATAAAGGTATGGAGATAATATGTTTGCCTACAGAAGAAACGTTTTTAACATTTACTACAAATGGTATTACGTCTTACCAAGGCAACACATTCGCTAAGATAGAAAATATTTATAATTTTGTGTAACAGAGTAACATGGAATGTATCGGGAGAATTGTAACGTAATTGTAAATAATAATAAAACAGTTGGCATAGATTGCCTTACTTGGCTCAGCTCTAATGCAACGGTTAAAATATACAACAAATTTATTTGTCAAATAACCAGTCCTGGCGTTAACAAGAGCATTGGTAACCATATAATAGATTTCGTCAACTACACAGATAAGAGATTAAAAGACACATTTTCCAACACTTTAGCCAGAGAACAGGGAATTACAAGATTAGAAGTAACCATATATAATTATTCCATAGCCGATAACAAAACAGGGAAATACAACTGCTTAGAAGACTGTCTAACCTTACTGGAGGATAGCAAACTTTATTTCCAAAATGCACCATTATACTCTATCTCGTTTGCTAAAATGTGGACAAAGTTGTCAAAAAGTCTGCAAAACAGTTGCTGTCTTGTATTTAACAATATACTGCAATATGTATACTGGTGGAACAGTAATATAAGGAAATTAACCGTTCTACAGATAAGTTTACAAATGAAACCCAACGCAAGAAAAAAAGTTGTAAATTATTGTCTTTCTGCATTTAGTTTTAACTTCTTACCTATTAATTATATAGAGATCGTAGAAGATACGAATAATAAGGAGAAACATGTTCGCACTTCTCAAAAATGCTATATTAAGGCTGGAGATACATTCTTTACATCCAGGAGCTCATACGGGTATATACATGTAATATTATACCCAAAGTTCTAAGAAAGAGAGAGTGAACAAAAAATAGTAAGCTAATGCCTTTTGTGCTAAAAGAAGTAACACCAATTTCCCATATTTCTGTATTATCTGTAAAAGAAACGGAAATTAGAAATGGAGGAAACAGAATTAAAGAAAAGGAAGATGGAGTATTTAGAAAATACAGCTACCGTTAAAAAGGAATATAAACATTTTTTGGAGAAAGAATAGAAGATAGCAGAATTAAAGGCGAGACTAGAACATTATTTCTGCACCAGGTGGAAAAACTTAGGGCCCTCTGGATATTACAGCGTATCCGCGTTCACCGTTAACAAAAAAAAATATATATATACCTATGTAGGAGTTTTGGTGGATAAGGAAGGGCGAAATACGTCTACTACTTAAAGGGTTACCACGAAAATACGTTTTTTCGCATTTACAATAATAGAGAAGCTCTTGTTGCATACGGTTATATCACATTACCATATAACAATGGAATGGAATTAATATGTTTACCAACCGAAAAACCATTTGCTACCTTTACTTCAAATAGATATACGAGTTTTAACGATAACACATTTTCCAAAATCGAAAACTTGCAATTTTACACAGACGCATGGAAAAATATAGACCGTCCAAGTGGATGTGGAGAGGGTTAACGTCGTTACAATGCAAGAAATTGCGGATAGCATAAAATTTAGGTATTGTCATCGACTAGAAGAATTTGCAGAAGGTACAGAAGTGGTAATATCTGGAATTAAAGAAGTTATACATAGAGGTAGAATCCGGTACATATTAAAACTAAACAATATAAATGTTTTTTACCTTTCGAATTACTGGTTAGATCAAGAATTAGAAGAAATAGACTTAGATTAAAGGATTAAAATAAAAATTGACGTGGTAAAACATACACCCGACAGAAACAAAGAAAGAGTTGTCTTTTGTGTATACGTTTTGTTAAACCTGTATAAATATTCTAATAAAACTTTTCAAAGATATCGTTGTTTTACAAATTTTTCCACCTTTGTTCTTATTTAATGTTAAGCAAATATAATAAATCCTCATATTTTATTTGAGATAATGAAGTGCAGTAATACTTTGCAGTGACCTTCCTGTTATAAAAAACCAGCCCGCCTGAGGCAGTCGAAGCGTGATTCTTACGCAATAAAGGAAAATATGTATGTATTTAATTATTCTATAAAAATTTAACATATGTGTCTATATACCAATAAGATGCATTTTTATCGAACAAAAATAATAGGTCACTACATCGATCGGTCAATATACAGGGTGTCGACATAAAGATGTGAAAAAGACACTCTGCTATTATTGGTTTGATTTTCCCTTAACCCATATCTTTAGGAAATAGGATCAGAACAACACTGGTTGGGATAAACAGTAACAAAACACTATTTTTTTAATCGTTTTTATTTACAATAATACAAACAATTATTACACACAAAATACAACTCTTTCCTTTTTTCTATTAGGCGTATGTTTAAATTTATCTATTTTTATCTTAATTTTATAACTTAGGTCCATTTCTGCAAATTCTTTTTCCAACCAATAGTTCGAGCAATAGAAAATTTCCGAATTTTCAACCTGTAATATGTAACGAAGTCTCTCTCTGTGCTTAACTTCCTTTATAGCGGCAATTACCATTTCTGTTCCTTCGGCAACTTGTTCTAAGCGTTGGTAATGTCTAAATTTAATACGATTTTTTATCTTCTGCATGGTAATATTTTTGATTTGAGTCATATCTTCTTGTGTAAAAGGGGTATTCTTCCATACCTCCGTGTAAAACTTTAAATTTTCATCTTGGCGAATGTGTTGCCTTGGTAAGACGTAATACCATTGGTAGTAAACGTTACAAACGATTCTTCTGTAGGCAAATATATTATCTCCATACCATTATTATAAAGTATTGTAATATAACCATCTACAATAAGAGCTGCTCTATTGTTGTAAACACTTAGAAATATATTTTCGTAGTAACCCTTTGGGAAGTAGACATTTTTTATGCCATCCTTTTCCGCTAACAGACCAACATAAGTGTATCTGTTTTTATTGTTTCTGGTAAACGCCGACACTTTATACACACCTGCCGGGTCTAGGTTTGCCCAATGACTATAAAAATAGTTTTCTAATCTCTCCCTCAATTGTGTTATTTTCTCTTCTTTCTCCCGTAGACTTCTATATTCTTCCTTTATTGCAGTTGTGTTTTCGAGAAAATACAGCTTCCGCCTCTTGGTATCTAGCTCATCCATTTCCTGTTTTCGTTTCCTTGTCGATGTAATGTGAGCTTGTGACAGGGGGTTGATTTCTCTAATATTATAAGGAGAAAGTTTGTTTGTTTTATTGGTTCTCTTCCTTAAAACACGTGCAACCAAATTATCTGTAGATATGTGTCCAGCGTCCTGTATGTCGATATCTTCCGGTATAGTAGAAAATGGGGTGCTGGACCTAGAAAAGTAGGTCTCTCCAGCTTTAATGTAACATTTTTGTATAATTCGGACATTGTCTCTGTTCTCCTTTTCTTGTACAACTTCTATATGATTAATAGGTAGGCAATTAAAGCTGCATGCAGAGAGAATGTAATTTATAACCTTCTACCTTGCGTCGGATTCTTTTGGTAAATTTATTTGTAATTCCGTCAACTTTCTTGTATTGCTGTTAGCCCAATGAACATATTGCAACATATTGTTAAATACAAGACAACAGCTGTTCTGTAGACTCTCGGTCAACTTTGTCCACATTTTTGCAATCGAAACAGAGTATAACGGAGAATTTTGGAAGTATAACTTACTATCTTGTAGCAGAGTCATGCAATCTTCTAAAGGACTGTAGCCTTCTCCATGGAAATTTCCAATTGGGTAGTTATATATCGACGCTTCTAATCTGGTAATACCATTCTTCATGGCCAATGCAGAAGAGAAAGTTCCCTTCAATCTTGCGTCTGGGGAGTTGACGAAATCTATAATATGGTTTCCAATGCTCTTGTTAACTCCAGCACTGGTTATTTGACAAATAAATTTGTTGTATATTTTAACCCTTGCATTAGATGTGAGCCACGTAAGGCAATCTATGCCAACTGTTTTATCATTGTTTACAATAACGTTGCACCTTTCCTTGTACTCTCCTTGGATGCAAAAGTTAAAGTTGTTTGTTAAATAATTAATCATTTCTTCTTTGTTAAAAATTCCTGCAAAATCCCGCGTTATGTCCAAGTTCATTAGGTAGTAATCTTCTTTTCGGAGTTGCTCCAATAAATCCGGTATTTCTTCAAGTAACCTGTCGAGTTTAAAGTCCAACAATTCTACTTTGTATGGAATGCACACAGGTTCTTTATGTTTCCTTTTAATAATTTCCAAATCTTCTCCGATTACTTCTCTTGTTCCAATGGCAAGTGGGTTGTTACTTAATAAGAGGAAAGGCAACTTAGCTTTAACACCATGTTTTGCAGAAACCAATTCGCCAAATTTTCGACGTATATAACTATTAAAAGAACCACATATCTCTTTTTTGACAAGTTTGGAATTTACATCGCAGTCCTCTAAGCCGCATACCTTTACAAGCATTATGTTGTCACAAAATGGTTCTGTAATTGGTCCATCTTCCAGCGGCTGTTTGCCTTCCGTGTATTTAATATTTCCAATATCTGTAATCAGATTGCTACCTTCCAAATTTTCCAACAGGAGCCATAATTCAAATCTCTCATCGGTCGGTTTGACCTTCCTACCATAAAGTTGGGAAACACTTAACATTTTGGAGCTTGCCATGTTAACAGTTTCAGCGAAAATCGAATACTGAGCGTTACTTCCCGTAGTTATGCTATCGCAGAAACGCGTGTGAGAAGGGGTGGGGGTGCCGAAACTGCTTCACCGAAAGTAAAGTAATGTGGTTTTCTTACCTATATGACCAATAATAATAATAGCAGAGATATAAGCTAGTGCCCTAATGGCATCTTTTTTTGCACATCCTGTATACGGTAATAATCCAACAATCATAATGTCTTTTGTTCCATAAAAATCTGTCCAATAATAGCAGAGACATGCGTTAGTGCCCTAATGGCATCTTTTTTTTGCACATCCAGTATACGATAATAATCTAACAATCATAATGTCTTTTGTTCCATACAAATCTGACCAATAATAGCAGAGATATGTGCTAGTGCCCTAATGGCATCTTTTTTGCACATCCTGTATACGATAATAATCTACCAATCATAATGTCGTTTGTTCCATAAAAATCTGACCAATAATAGCAGAGATATGTGCTAGTGCCCTAATGGCATCTTTTTTGCACGTCCTGTATACGACAATAATCTAAGAATCATAATGTCGTTTGTTCCATAAAAATCTGACCAATAATAGCAGAGATATGTGCTAGTGCCCTAATGGCATCTTTTTTTGCACGTCCTGTATACGACAATAATCTAAGAATCATAATGTCTTTTGTTCCATAAAAATCTGACCAATAATAGCAGAGATATGTGCTAGTGCCCTAAAGGCATCTTT
The DNA here is from genome assembly GCA_963921935.1 of Galeruca laticollis. NCBI lineage: Eukaryota > Metazoa > Arthropoda > Insecta > Coleoptera > Chrysomelidae > Galeruca > Galeruca laticollis. Next base: position 2,042,296 of record OY998185.1, read on the forward strand.
TTTGCACATCCTGTATACGATAATAATCTAACAATCATAATGTCTTTTGTTCCATAAAAATATGACCAATAATAGCAGAGATATGTGCTAGTACCCTAATGGCATCTTTTTTTGCACATTCTGTATACGACAATAACCTAACAATCATAATGTCTTTTGTTCCATCAAAATCTGACCAATAATAGCAGAGATATGCGTTATTGCCCTAATGCCATCTTTTTTGCACATCCTGTATACGGTAATAATCTAACAATCATAATGTCTTTAGTTCCATAAAAATCTGACCAATAAAAGCAGAGATATGTGCTAGTGCCCTAATGTGCATCCTGTATAATTATCGATCGTGTCCAATGCGCATAGCTACAGTGGGGTTACCGATCTCAATGCTGTAATGACCTTGAGAGGTTGCTAACGTCACAGCAGTAATGACCTTGGTTTGGTCAAAAAGTGCAGAATGAACTTTAGCCAGGACGCTGACCAACCAGCGAAGAGGAGCAGCGGACCAATCAGAAAGGAGGATAGCCTAATAAAAATGGCGGACAAATCAGAGGAGGGGCATGATGGACCAATCAGAGAGAAGGATGGCGGACAAATCAGAGGAGGGGATGGTGGACCAATCGGAGAGGAGGTGGGGGCGTGGACTAAAAAAATGGCGGATCAATGAGAGAGGAGGTGGGAGCGTGGACTAAAAATGGCGGACCAATCAGAGAGGAGGTGGGCGCGGTCACGTGACGTCGGAGGGCGCGGTCACGTGACGTCGGAGGGTGTGGTCATGTGACGTCAGAGGGCGTGGTCATGACATCAGAGGGAGAGTGGTGGTGGGTGCTCCAAGGTAAGGGTATTCCTACTTGACTCATCCTCGTCGACCTTGAACTCTTTTTCGTGGGGTTTGCTATGTTAGGTTACCGCCCACGTCGAATGGCATATTTTTTTTGCACATCCTGTATACGATAATAATCTGGGTTTACTTCCGCTACACAAGATTTCGTGGGGTTTGCTGTGTTAGGTTATCACCATTCGACCTTACGGTGACGTCACGGCGACTTGACTCATCCTCGTGGGGTTTGCTTCTTTTACAACCCTGTATACCTTTACACCCTAATATTTTTACGACTACACCCTGTATAATATTTGACGACTACACCCTGTATAATCTTTTACGATCCTGTATCCTACGTGGGGTTTGATAATATTTTACGACTACACCCTGTACAATCTTTTACGATCCTGTATCCTACGTGGGCTTTGCTATGTTAGGTCGTCGACCTTGACTCATCCTCGTCGACCTTAACCTCTTTTTCGTGGGGTTTGCTATGTTAGGTTACCGCCTACGTCGAATGGCATCTTTTTTTGCACATCCTGTATACGATAATAATCTGGGTTTACTTCCGCTACACAAGATTTCGTGGGGTTTGCTATGTTAGGTTATCGCCATTCGACCTTCCGGTGACGTCACAGCGACTTGACTCATCCTCGTGGGGTTTGCTGCCATGTTAACAGTTTCAGCGAAAATCGAATACTAAGTGTTAAAAAATGTTACTTCCCGTAGTTATGCTATCGCAGAAACGCGTGCGAGAAGTGGTGGTGGGGGTCGCCGAAACTGCTACGCCGAGAGTGAAGTGATGTCGTTTTCTTACCTTGCTATGCTAGGTTTCCGCCCACGTCGATAAAAATTTTCACACGCCCAAGAGGCCCTTACTCTACTTTTTTGACATGCTTCCATAAAAAATTCAATATTTCATAAACTACGCAAGTTGTCGTCTTCATTCTTACACCATTTGATAGAGGAAATATACTTTTCAATTACTGATTATATTTAGTTGCTTCCATTTGATATTTGTGGGACTTATACAGGGATAAAGTTGAACTAGAAATTATTGTGAAAATTTACCCTACCAAAATTCGTAACAACTACGTTTATGAATTGGAAAGACTGAAATTGGTGAAAATCGAAAGAGAGGCGTTGATACTATTATCAAAAAAATACGGCAATTTTCCACCGATATTTCAAACCGAGTTATAAAACTTTTTATAGCAATATTCCCATTTATAAGTGTCCCTGTGGATTGAAAATCGAAAAAAAATTGATTCTGATTTCCACGAAATTTTGCATATTGGGATTTTTGATACAGGGAATCCAAAAAATTTGTCAGTTGTTCGAATAATAAATTATTTGAAGTGAAAAATTCAGGAAAATTATTGAAAATGAAATTTCATGGAAAACTATATATCAAAATAAAAAATTGGCATGTTTTCTAGATTCTGCGACAGAAAATACATAATATTGTATGATTATTCTCATATATTTGCTACAAACCAAAATTTTCAATTTTCATGCCAAAATCATAAATAATTATAAATAAATTACTAAGTACGTAGATACATAGGGCTATTTCTTGTTTTTTCTGGCCGATGGATTGAGAATACAAATGTTCAGATGCCACATCCTTCCTTTTCTTGTTTTTTTGTGGAGTGTAATTCACCCCTCTGGTGTACAATTTTTTTGTTATGTGGAACAACTGAACTAGATAAAGTTTCTAATTTCTTTTTGTTTATTTTCAATTTAATTGCAAAGGAAGCAATCTACAAATTGAAAATAAAACCATTCCTTTCCCGCCCATACTTTTGGCGGACTTCGGTTGAATTCGCAAATCGTTCGTGGTTGGTAATCGTTTTCGCATGTTCTCCGCATCCGCTAGTACCACGGACCTCGTAACGACGAATTTCATCGATTCCATTCCTCTCCGAGAGGCAATAACCTGTTGTAGCCACTTAAGTTTAATGTTTGTTTTATTAATTAGTTTAAATATATATCTAAAATACAGTCCATGCTTATTTCAAAGTGATATTGGTAGTTAAGGAAATCCAAGACACCAAGTTGCCACATTTTGGCCATTTGACCGGATTTTTAAACAAAACTTACGAAACCGTTCCCGAGCCATGGAGAACACCATACTAACAAAATCACAAGGATAATCAGTGATATATTCCTATTAACCTTAACATAGTTACCTGCAAACTCCTTCAATTTCTAACTTGAATGTACATACAATACAGGCATTATCTGTTTTAATAGCCTCTTAACGGCATTAATTCAAACTCAATTTCATCTGAATTTGCTCAATTAATTCGTTTTAAAATTTCAAAATATTTCTAAACAGTATCAACTTTACGTTAAAACTTAAATCTATAAATCTAGTTAAAGTTCTGTTACCTACACCTATTTATTTATTCTTGTGCATATTTACAAAATACTTGGCGTAAATTTATTTCTACATCATGGCTAAAGAGCAGCAAAGGCTTGTGACTAGGAGAAAGGCACTAAAAGGTTAATTGACACATTTTTGCAATTATAATAATGATGCCACTGTGGAATCTCATTATTCTTTCTATTATTTTTAATTATTATTAACTATTAGGCATAATGTTTTATTTTATTCATTTACATCGGTCGCATAACCTTCTTATATATGTCAAAAACGTGCTAAATACAACAAGCAACATTTGTATCTGACGTCTGTCATCATATGTCATATTGATTTTTAGGTGTCACTGCAAGAAGTTCGGAATAAAAGTAGTTAAAAACTGAACAAATAATAGTTTCAATTAATAATATTAAATAGAACCAGCATTATTCGAGTGAATAGTTTATCAAGGGCGATAAACATCACGAGATTTGACATTTGACATCAAATCAAACGTTTGTGGCAATGAACATCGAACAAGGAAGTTGTGGAAGCTCGGTGAGTCCATTCCAATTTATCCCTTTCATTTGCTCAAATTTGCAATTTATTACAGCTTTCTAACTGAATTTCCATATATCAATAAATTGTTAGGATCTAACGCTAATAACAAATTCAATTCATAAATTCACTAAAAGCCGACAACCATAGAAGTTCGTTGAGCTCAGCAAAAAGCAGTGTTACAATTTTTTGTCCGACTCACAATCTCTTTCTCAAAACAATTTATCTAGTTACTTTGACGAACCGACAGAGTTTAGTATTCCAAATAATCTATTAGTCTGAAAGATTCAAATTTCTATTCACTATACATTCAAGGAATATTTTTTATCAATAATATTTTATACATTCAAGTTTAAGATAAATAACAATGTCCAACAACGGCGAAGAGCAGCAAGCTATCACGAGATTTATTGCACGTCGTGGACAATTGAAGGCACAATTAACACGCTTTAAAAATTTCATTAACGACCCAATTAATTTCTCAAAACTCCAAGAAATAACAACGCGACTTTGACGCATTTGACGAATTCAATTCGGTACAGTCCGAATTAGAAATTTATAATGAAGAAACATACAGCGAACAGAGAATCTCGTTTGAAGACGAATTTTATAATAATGTTTCAAAGGCAAAACAAATTATAGATGAGGCTGATCATTATCGAAATCAAATTTACATACAAAAAATTACAAATTCAGGTGCACAGCCCGCGACATCAAGCCAAACTTTGAATGTTCAACTTCCTCCTCTGAGTTTACCGGAATTTGACGGCTCTTACGATAAATGTGGCACATTTTATGACTCTTTCACAGCATTAATTCACAATAATCCCGGTTTGTCAAACGTTCTAAAATATCATTATTTACAGGCTTCTCTAAAAAAAGAAGCGTCCAATGTTATCGAGTCATTGGAAATTACCGATTCGTTTCACACCGTAGCGTGGAGTTTACTTCGAGATCGTTATCAAATCAAAAAAATCATTATTAAAAATCACACAAAGCAAATTTTTGAGCCAACTAACGTGAACAAAGATTCTTTCAAATCTTTAAGGTCATTTTTAGATAATTTTCAAAAATACGTTCGAGCTCTTAAAAACTTGAACGAACCCGTGGAATCATGGAGTACGATTTTAATACATTTGCTGCTTACTAAACTAGACATTACTACTAAACGGGAATGGGAAATTAGAACAAAAGATGTCACTTCCCCACAAATTGAAACATTTATTAGCCATTTAACGGAAATATGTCAAGTTCTGGGATCAATAAGTAACAAACCTGACTTTCAAACGCATCTACCGGCTAATAATCGAAAATTCGTTGTAAATACAGTACAATCGAATATTGCAGTTGATAAAATTTGTATATTTGGCAAGGACAATGATCATCTTATATATTTTTGTAAAACATTCTAAAATTTGTCAGTATCTTCAAGAATACAAGAAATACGGAAGCTAAAGGCTTGTACAAACTGTTTACGACTAGGACATTCCAGTCGAGATTGTAAATCAGGTACGTGCCGTATCTGTAAAAATAAGCACAATTCTTTATTGCATTTAGGCAAACAAACTTTCAAGATGAATGATCAAGTAAATACAAATATTCCTCCATCGAGTAATGACTCCATTGAGGATCGCCAACAGGCAATTCGTTCAAACACTGTGTATACTGTAAACGAAACAACGGAAAATTCAGGCACAGCTAATTCAAATACCTCTATAATTTCTTGCTCACAAAATATGAATAGCGCTACGAGTACTCAAGGTTATGACAATACATTCGTGATCCTATCAACGGCGCTTGTTAACATTTTCGATAAAGAGAACAAACCTATTGTTTGTAGAGCTTTGTTGGATGGAGGTTCTCAATCAAATTTCATAACTAGCAATTTATTTAAACGACTAGATATCAAATCATTCAAGGTCAATACACATGTCATAGGTATTAGGGACAATCATTCGACATTCCCCTGCTAACAAAGGCTAAAATCGAATCTCTCACGTCAAACTATCAGGCTAGTCTCAATTTCTTGATCACTGACCAGATCACTGGCAATACACACCAAGTTAGCTTCGATTTTTCCCATTTAAAATGTCCTTCAGATATAAGATTGGCAGGTCCCAAGTTCCACATATCAAATCCTCCTCCTCTTAGGAGCTGGTGTCTACTATAATCTATTGTCAACCGGTCAAATAGGTTACGGTGACAATCAACCGATTCTGCAAAACACCCGATTGGGTTGGATAGTCGCAGGTCCATATAATATTTCTTTAGCACAACACAGTATTTTTTGCAATCTATCAAAAACTTTAATTATCGAAAGTCATATTGAAAGGTTTTGGCTTCTCGAGGAATGTCATTCCAAGGATGCAATTTATTCTAGCGAAGAGATGCAAGTTGAGGAACATTTTCAAAATACGTTTCAGCGCGATGAACCGGGCAGTTTTGTAGAACGATTACCCTTTGAAGACAATTATACGGAGTTGGGCGAATCCATGCAAATAGCATCTCGTAAGTTCTTATCACTAGAAACCAAGTTCTCTAAGAATCCCGTTTTATATCAAAGATATACTCTCTTCATGGAAGAATACCTACGAATGGGACATATGTCAGCAATTTGTCACTCCGAGATATCAAAACAAACTTCAAACTACTTTCTCCCACACCATTGTGTGATCAAAGAGTCTTCTGCCACAACTAAATTACGTGTTGTATTTGACGCTAGCGCAAAAACAACCACAAATCTATCATTAAACGACGTTCTCAAAACCGGTCCGTGTATTCAAGACTCAATAGTCCCTATTCTTTTGCGTTTCCGATCTCATGAAATAGTTTTTACAGCGGACATTGCAAAGATGTATCGCTGCGTGAAAATTCATGATAATTACACTTTTAACCTGAAAGAATCTCATAAATTTTATTTATTCAAATTTAGCGACAAATTTGATGGTATCATTGGCGTCGATTTATTAAAACAACTAAACGCAAATATAAATGTTCACCAAAAACAAATTGAAACACCCACAGCAGTTGTTAAAATCCCTGTAACTGAAACAAATGGCATAGGTATACTCGAATACGAAAACTTGGGAAAAGGTTTAGAAATGCCTAAAGCATTAGTCAATATTTATAATAATTTTGCAATTACAACCATCATAAATAGTAACGAAAACCTAGTGAAATTAGATATAAAAGAACCTTTCGAAATTGAAATTTTAAACCTACTAGAAGTAAATTTTTTTGAAAACATGGAATGTGAATCTGATTCAGAATTAACAACTATTCAACAAAATAAGCTTAAAGAAAACTTAAAAAATCTCAGACTTGATCACTGCAATAAAGAAGAAAAACAAGCCATTAGAAATTTGTGTTTTAATTATAGAGACATATTTTATTGTGATGGAATACCATTAAGTTTTACCAATCAAATAAAACATAAAATAACTTTGACTGATGCTAGCCCTATTTATACAAAATCTTACAGGCTTCTCGAAATACATAGGGAAGAAGCTAATAGACAAATTACAAAAGTGTTAGATGAAGGTATTATCGAACCGTCTACATCTGCATTCTCCTCGCCAATCTGGATTGTTCCCAAAAAACTAGATGCATCAGGCAAAAAGAAATGGCGTTTAGTTATTGATTATAGAAAGTTAAATGAGAAAACAGTTCAAAATCGATACCCAATTCCTAGAATACACGAAGTTCTAGACAGACTAGGTAGAGCAAATTACTTCACAACACTTGATCTCGCAAGTGGTTTTCACCAAATTGAAATAGACCCTCAAGACATTGACAAGACAGCTTTCAGTACTCCCCAGGGACATTTTCATTTCAAACGTATGAGTTTCGGACTTAAAAATGGTCCATCAACTTTCAAAAACGTAATGGACAATGTATTGCGTGGTTTGACTGACGAAACGTGCATAGTTTATTTAGACGATATCTTAATATATAGTACATCCCTTCAGGAACACTTAGAAAAATTAAAATCTGTTTTTGAAAGACTTAGACACAATTTAAAAGTTCAACTTGATAAATCTGAATTTTTAAAGAAAACAATTATGTATTTAGGACATATAATCACACCCAACGGCGTAAAGCCTAGCCCAGACAAAATTATCCAGTTCCCAAAAGTCAAACAGAAATTAAAAGCTTCTTAGGTCTCTTAGGTTACTACCGACGTTTCGTAGCAGACTTTGCTAAAATAACAAAACCCATGACCAAATGTTTGAAAAAAGGTTCAAAAATTATTCATAACGAAGAATTTCTTAATTCATTTCAAACTTGTAAGGAGATATTAACCAATGACCCCATTTTGCAATATCCTGATTTCTCAAAAACTTTTATTCTCACAACCGATGCTAGTAAATATGCAATAGGTGCAGTTTTATCCCAAGGAAACGTACCCAATGACAAACCCATAGCATATCCTTCTAGAACTCTAAATCAATCTGAAATTAATTATTTGGTTATAGAAAAAGAATTGCTTGCCATTGTGTGGGCATGTAAACATTTCAGGCCTTATTTATACGGCAGACAATTTCATATTTACACAGATCACAAACCTCTTTCTTGGTTATTTAGTCTTAAAGAACCAAATTCCAAATTAGTCCGATGGCGTTTAAAGTTGGAAGAATATGATTATAAAATCTTCTATAAAAAGGGAAAATTAAATTCCAATGCCGATTGCTTATCTCGAATTCCTATCAATGCATTAGAAACAGAATCAATAGTAAATAACCCCGGAGATTCCCAAGACGATATTCTAGATTTCTTACAGCAGTTTGCTGAAAATATTCCTATAGATCCACAGCCTACAAGTAACATTAATCAATCAAAAGTTAACATTATATCTGACGTACAAATACAACCCCCAATACTACAAGAAAATGATGATCGTAATGATTTAAACGCTCCTGAACCCTACTGGACAAAACCTGACTTAGACGACTCTGACAATATAACAAACCATTCAGCAAAACATAACAACAGTAACGGTATACCCATTTTAGACGAAATGATAAATAATAAAGTACATCAAATTCTTGTTTATCCAAATATATATTCAAAAACAGATGTTTCTCATGAAACATATGAAAATAAAAAAATAATGAAAATTAAAATGCCCGAGATAGATAACGAAAAATTCATTTACTGTTTTATAGCGGAATATACAGATTTAAATAATACATTTTGTATGTACTTTCATAATGATAATTTATATCCTGATTTTAATAATGTTTATCTAAAACATTTTTCTGCGAACGGACCGAAATTGATTAAATCTACTAAATTACTAAATACTGTAAAAGATCAGGAAGAACAAATTCTTTTGTTAAAAAACTACCATGAAGGTAAAAACAACCATCGAGGAATCAATGAAACTTTAGAACAACTACGTAAACTTTATTATTGGAAAAATATGGAAAATACAGTCACAAACTACATGAATAATTGTACCATTTGTCAAAAAAATAAATATTCAAGACACAATCCTTATGTTCCTCTCATGTTGACAGAAACAGCTTCTAGACCATTCCAAATTGTTCACATAGATGTTTTCGTTTTTGACGGAAAAAGTTATTTAACATTAATTGACGCATTCACAAAATTTGCACAAGCAATATTCATTCCAGGCAAATCTGCAGTTGTTATAAGCAAAGTACTTATAAAATATTTTGTTTCTTTCGGAATTCCCCAATCAATAACAGTCGATAAAAGTACTTAATTTATCAATGAGACAGTTAAAAATCTCCTGGCATTACATAAAATAAAAGTTCACTTCACAACTCCTGGTCATCACGAGTCAAATTCAATAGTTGAAAGATTACATTCCACCTTAATAGAACATTTAAGAATTTTAAGATAAATTTATCCCAATGAAAATGACTTAATGGACTACGCTATAATTGCCTACAATAATTCAATGCCACGAATTTCACACCTTTTGAACTTACCTTTGGACATACACATTCTAGAAACCCTAACGAAATTTTTATGACTCATTCATTTTATACAGATTACGTTAATAACCATAAAGAAAAATTAGAACATATTTATGAAGATGTTCGAGAAAATATGAATAAAAATAAACAAAAAATTATAGAGAAAACAAATATACAAGGTGACACAAACATACAAATTAAAATAGGTCAAACTGTATTCAAACGAAACCCCAAAAATCGAAATAAAAGAAATAAAAGATTTTTAGGACCTTATAACATAACAAAAATATTAGATAGAAATAGAGTAGAAATTTCCAGAAAATCATTAAAACATAAGAAACCAATAATAGACAAACAAATAGTACATATTAAAGAATTAAGGAAACCTCCTATTACAGATTCTTCCTCTGGATCGCCAACGCAGAACCAAACACACCCCAGTACCATAACCTAAATGATAATCCCATTCTTTTTCCTCTTCATTTAGGAACAGCACAAATTAAAATGAACTATTGGACGTTTATACATATATTTGATATTACAAACATTAACAAAGAATTTCTTGCTTTAAAGGAACAATATAATAATCTCTATAACTCTTTATCGAAATCACCTGAAATTTATAATTTTAATAAACATTTTCAAAATTCTTATTACCAGATCAAGTTAATTGAACAAAAGATTATTCTTCAATTGAACCAGTTAAATCCATTTTGGAACACAAAATCAATGAGATCATTATTTGACGGAATAAAATTTATAACCGGAAATTTAGATCAAAATGATGCAAAGCGTTATGACGAAGCCATTACATATTTATCTAACAGTCATAACAAGTTGAAATCTCTTATTCACGATCAAATAACTTTACTCCAATCGTCTATCAACAACTTTGAGAATAATACCAAAATATTAGCTCATAACCAATTAATATTAAATTCACGTATCAATGATTTACAAAAAATAATTACACACTTGAATATAGATAAAGTAGAAATTTATCACTATTTTGCAATAGAACAACTTGTTTCACAATTTTCTACAAGTTTTCAAATAACATATGATATACTTGAAAAAAATTGAAACGGCAATCAGTTTTGCCAAACTTAATACTTTTCACAATTCAATAGTTGATCCTAACGATCTGTTTTCTGAAATATTAGAAGTCAGTAAAAACATAGACAAAAATAACAAATTTCCAATCAATTTGTCTCTGCAAAACATTTTATTGCTTGAGAAAATAATTTAAATCAAAAGCTATAGTAAAGGTAACAATATAATTTTCATACTAGAAATACCAATTGTCGAAAATTCAGAATATAATTACTATCATCTCTATTCTTTACCTACACCATCAAAACAATCCTTTAAAACGATTATACCACAATCCAAATTTATCCTTTTAAACGATCAGCATTACACCTTCTCAGAAGAAAGCTGCAAAGAAATATCTCAAGAAGATTTCCTGTGTAGTGATCTCCAAAAGTTACCAATTACTCAACACACTCCTTGCGAAGTACAACTACTTAAGTACTCTCAGTCAAGAGATTTATTATGTAAACAAATTTCAGTGATTATCAATAATGTAAAAATTCAGAAGATGGAAGACAACCAGTGGATCGTAATATCTCCATTTAACACAGTGGCCATCCAAAAATGTGGTAAAAACATTAACAACATTCCACTAAACGGTAGTTTTATAATTGAATCAAATAACCAGTGCGTAGTCTCAATAAACAATTTAACATTAGTGTTTTTAAATGAAACTCACGGTTTCTAGTTAATTCCACAATATAATAAAAGTTATTGAAAATTCTAAAAAATTGACAATTGTTTCGATAAATCAATATCATCGTCAGAATGACAAAAGTTACATTTTATTTGATGCCTACCTGATGTTTAGTAGTTATTTTTGGCTAGACCAAGAAATGACCTAACTTGTGATTGACTTAATATATGTTTATAGAAAAAAGAAGAAGATGTGATATTACAAATATTGAAGCTTAGATATTATTAGCCCTATGGTGATATCCTGGATATCATTTTTCCAATTAAGATCAGTATAACTGTGCAATGATATAGAAAACCAGGAAAACTATATCTGCTGATCTTTACAATTATCACTTAAGAAGACAGTTTATTAGTGGAGAACTAATATCTAAGCTTCAATATTTGTAATATCACATCTTCTTCTTTTTCTATAAACATATATTAAGTCAATCACAAGTTAGGTCACTTCTTGGTCTAGCCAAAAATAACTACTAAACATCAGGTAGGCATCAAATAAAATGTAACTTCTATCATTCTGACGATGATATTGGTTTATCGAAACAATTGTCAAATTTTTAGAATTTTCAATAACTTTTATTATATTGTGGAATTAACTAGAAACCGTGAGTTTCATTTAAAAACACTAATATGAGCAGATTCCACGAAATAAGGGTCGAGACAGTTAATTTAATTTAACATTAAAAACTTTTTCAAGTAATATACCAAAATATAAAAGTGTAGAACTTCCTAAATTGCAATTTTCGAACGAAGACTCTAAAACAGACTCGATTCATTTAAATAAAGTGCAAATAGACTTAGTGAATTTAGATGAATTAAGTAACATTCAAAACTTACTCCAAGAAGACAAATCGAAATTAGCAAGATTAGACTTGGCTCCTGTTCATTTCAGAAACATTAGTTTTTACACAATATTATTATATGTTATTGTCTTTTTAAGCATAATCCTAGTAGCCTTCAAAATTTACAAAAGAAAACAGAAGGAGATTAAGAAGAAAAATGAGAAGAAACAAGGAAAAAGGGATTTAAAAAATTTTCCTGGCATCTCAAACTCTGGAGAACCCCCATAGTTTTCTCTTTGGCCGGAGGAGTTAAGAAACGACAATGGCTGACCTATATTCGCTTACGTTGTATTTTTTTACTAACTATATAAAGGAATAATCATGTAATAAAGAGAGACATTGTTTGTAACTTGCATACAATAAACGTCCTCAACAGTAATTTTTTCGTTTTTTAAAAAGTATTTTTCGGAGTGACGAAATATCATTCACGCCCCGAACAACTTGAAAAGAGGTGTGAAAGTTGAATTAATATTAATCTGAGTGTTGATACAATAATCGTTCTTTCTGCACTCTCTGTATATCTCTAGATCTTCCAGAATGCTATGATTGTGGAAATTCCGTGAAAAACATTTGTGCAATACCTATAATTAAAAGAATACTCACTCTTAGAAGTGTGGATGTCAGTATTATTGATATAGCCTTGAACCTATTGGAGATTTGTCTTAAGCAGGTTTTTTTTATTTTCAATGATAAAATTTATAGACAACCCAAAGGTTTAGCTATGGGTAACCCCCTGTCTCCTCTGTTAGCGGACCGTTTTCTTGATTCTTTGGAAACAATAATTTTAAATTGTAACCATAAAATAATCAGCTGGTATAGATATGTAGATGATGTTTTGGGCCTTTGTAGATGGTACATCTGATGATTGTTTCAAGATTTTAGATTTCATTAATGGTTTGCATCCATGCATAAATTCTACAGTCGAATTAGAATTAGATAATCGGATTGACTTTTTAGATTTGACACTTACTAGATTAAACAATAAAATAGACTTCAATATTTACAGAAAACCAACTCAGACTGACCATATCATTCCATCAAACTCTAATCATCATTTTCAACACAAAATGGCCGCCATATACTCCTATGTACATAGGTTGATCAGAATCATTATGGCGCCCCACAATTTTGATAAAGAATTTAACATCTTGAAGCAGATCGCAGTTAACAACGGCTATCCTTAAAATATTATTGAGAACACTATTAGGAAAATAAAACAAAAAGACATCAGACAACTGGTTTATCAAACCGTCGAGGTTAGTGATTTTCGATTTTGCTCAGGGGAGGGGAGATTTCATATGAAATAAGCAACATTTTTAGAGCCTGTCAAGATAACATTAGGGTTTATTTTTCATCTCAAAATACCATAAAATCACTTCTTTCTAAGACCAAAGATAAGTTACCTAAACTCAAACAAAGCGGTATATACAAACTTCAGTGTGGTGATTGTGAAGCTGCGTACATTGGTAGAACCATAAGACCTCTTATTATACGTATCAACAAACATTTAAATAGGACAGAACAATCTGGCTTTGGTCATCACCTCACATTTAATAATCATAGTTTCTCACCCGGTGATGATAGCAGAATTTTGCACAAATGTTTTTCACGGAATGTCCACAAACTTAACCTTCTGGAAGATCTAGAGATATACAGAGAGTGCAGAAAGAACGATTATTGTATCAACACTCAGATTAATATTAATTCAACTTTCACACCTCTTTTCAAGTTGTTCAGGGCGTGCCTTCGGGATTAGTCCGTGCGATTTGTTTCGTATAATTTGTATCCGTGTTTTTGTAATGAGCTCAATTTTAAATTGTATCAGTCAATTTAATTTTAATTTAGTTTTATTGTGTTTTTTAATTTTATTAACTTTCACTCAGTAATTTCAAATATATTTGTGAACTGTGTAACTTTAGACACTACCATTTTTCATCATAATAATAATCCTCGTTTTAGGATCGGTTTTTTGAGTCTACAAAAATGTTACTTTTTCTTTTATTTATTTCAACAACTTGATTGAAAATTCCATTAGTTGGTCGACATAGTTAGTTACATTTACTGTTATGTTAGATTGATAGGACAGTAGTTTGTAGTCTATGTAATTTATTTTAGAGCCCTGATGATGACGTAATGTCGAAAGCGCTTGGCTGAATTTAATAAAAAATATTACACACGTCTTTACTCCATATTTTGATTTTTAAATGTATAGGTGCTCTAGCAGCGCACGATCAAGTCGGTTTTTAAACGGTTTTATTTAGCTCACCCCGTTTGTTTTATTTATTCTTGGGTCAAATTTAGTAATTCAAATTTCACCCTCTTCCTGTCAACCGATTAATCTGAAATTTTGTATACACTTTGGATTTTGGTGACAATACAATTATGTTTATTCATTATCATTATAAATTCAAGATGGCCGCCGCTACAAAATGGCGGATAATTTATGTTTTATTAATCCCATCAATATGGGTATCAAATGAAAGGGCTCAACAAGCAGAATACAATATACTATAAAAAATTGAAATCCAAGATGGCGGCCGCTACAAAATGGCGGATAACGTAGGTTATATCAATCCCATCAATATGGGTATCAAATGAAAGTGCTCAACCAGTAGAATACAATATACTATATAAAATTAAAATCCAAGATAACGGCCTCTACAAAATAGCGGATAACGTAGGTTTTATCAATCCCATCAACATGGGTATCAAATGAAAGGTCTCAACAAGTAGAATACAATTTACTATGCAAAATTGAAATTTAAGATGGCCGCCGCTACCAAATGGCTGATAACAATTTTTTATTAATCCCACCAATATGGGTATCAACAAATAAAAGGGCTTGACAAGAAGAATACAGTGCACTATACAACCTCAATATTTAAGATGGGCGCAGCCACTAAATGGCGTATAATAATAAGATTTAAATTTAGAAATTGAATCTGTAATTTAGGTATCTGATTAATCCAGCCTGAATCCACCACCCAAGTCAAGATTTTGTATCGTGTTGAGGAATGCAGGGCAGCACTGTGGTTCACGCAGTCGTATACTTAGGTGCGAAACTGTTTGAAGAAGGTCAAGCCTACGTGGCTCTTAGTAGAGTAAGATCTTTGCAGGGACTACGTATAGAGGAGTTGGACTGCAATAAACTAACGGGCAAGGAACCTTGCAATAATGAAGCACTAAATGAATTAAACAGAATGCGAAATAAAAACCAAAAAATAAAAATAGGTAAAAAAACTTTTTAAGTTAAACGGTTTTATGTTAAACATACATTGCAATGTTTGAGTTAAATGTACTAAAAACCAAAAAATAATAAAATAGATACAGTCGTGGGAATTATAAACATATGCATAGACTAGACTAAAATAAAACCGTGGGGCACGTCAATTGTCTACAAATTATCGACTTAATGTGCGATAGAAGAATCGTTTAATTCGTCGTTAGGCAGTTGGCCCGCAGACGGTGAGGAAATTACTTACTATTTTCTTGCTCATGGAAATTCCAATAGTTATACACTCTATGTAAATAAAAGAGATGTTTCAACTAGTTTATCGTTGGACATTCACACTGCTGGCTGGCGAGGAATCGTTTCACTGCTCGTAGTTTGTCTTTAATCGACAAAACATATGATTAAAAGTACTACTCGCTCACCACTATGAAACCCTAAAACTCGCTTATAATCGAGCTTGCGAGCTTGTTTCCACATTCTAGCCCTACTTATCACACGTCCATCGTTGTCGGTTGAACAACTGCCTAATTATAGTGTAACATTACAAAACAAAAATTTTAATCAACGATTGTAGACAATTGACGTGCCCCACGGTTTTATTTTAGTCTAGTCTATGCATATGTTTATAATTCCCACGACTGTATCTATTTTATTATTTTTAGTACATTTATCTTAAACATTGCAATGTATGTTTAACATAAAACCGTTTAACATAAAACCGTTTAACTTAAAAAGTTTTTTACCTATTTTTATTAAACGAGTTAGTAGATGGTGCAGAAACTGTGGATACATCAAGATTATTCCAGCTGTCGAATACCCTGTTAGGTAAGAAGTTCTGACTTGATATGACGGTGAAGTTTTCTTTTTTGTGGTTAAAAAGGTGTCCTCTAAGGTGGTCATCTGGATTAAAGGTGAACATCATATCAAGATTACCAAAATTAAATTTTAATATTTTAAAAGTGGTAATGAGGTCTCCGCGGTGTCTGCGAAGTTCGAAGGAAGTTAGGTTGGCCATGGAGAGTCTTTCTTCGTAGAAAGGTCTTCGCTGTCCCAGGGACAGTCGAGTGGATCTTCTTTGAACATTTTCCAAAAGATTTTTATCGCGTTGGACCGGCGTACTCGAGAATTGGTCGGACATAGATAGTATACAGTTTGCAAAACGACTGAAACGAAACACTCGAAAAGCACTTACGAATGAGATACAGTCTGGTGTTCGCGCGCTTACAAACTGAAGTTATATGATCAGACCAAGTTAGGTTGCTTTTTACGATAATTCCGAGGAAAACATAGAATTTAATGGTCGACCGTCTACGAAGTACGGTAGTAGTGGGTTGTTTTTACCAATTCGGAGCACTACACATTTTTCCGTGTTCAATGGAAGTAGCCACTGAGAACACCATCAGAAGATGGAGTTTAAGTCCAGCTGGAGGGTTTGTTGGTTGGTGATTGGATTCGTATATATCTTTGTGTCATCATCGTAGAAAGATATTTTATTAGTTACGTGATAAGGAAGATCGCTGGTGTAAACCGTAAAAAGCAGAGGACCAAGAACAGAACCCTGTGGTACTCCACTTTCCACCAGTCTATCCCTTGAGAAATCTTCGCCAACTCTTACTTTAAAATATCTGTCTGTTAGAAAGTCGTCAATCCAGCTAAGTAATGAGCCGCAAATGCCGAAGTGTTCCAGCTTGTGTAGAAGTCTGCGCCTGGGAACACGATCAAAGGCCTTGGAAAAGTCCAGATAGACAATATCTACTGACTGCCGATCGTTAAGAGATGATGTCCAGTCATTAACACAGTGTAGCAGGTTGGTTAGTGTGGAACGGCCGGCGACAAATCCGTGTTGTTGCGTTGTAATCACATTTTCCAAGAGAAGAAATTTGGTCGTCTCCTCCGAAATAATGGCTTCCATGACCTTACTGACCACTGGCAGCAGACTTATCGGGCGGTAGTTATTGGAATCAAGTTTGTTACCTTTTTGAATATGGGGGTGATAGATGCTAATTTCCAGCTGGGGGGTATGGAACTTTGAGTAAAGGAAGTTTGCATAATTAACGACAGGGGAGTTGCAAGCGAGTTTGCGCAGCTTTTTAGGAGTTTTGGACCATCTAAACCAGGTGATGCGTTAGTGCGAAGTTTCAGTAAGTGCTGTTTTATACGGTCTGGTGTAAATACTACATGTTCTAAAGATGCCTTGAGGCGAGGACAGTTAATTAATGGGAGGTTGTCATTATTGGGTTCGTGAGTGAAAACTTGTGAGAAAGCTAGAGAGAGCGTCTCAGAAGACTCTTTAATAGAAGAGCATACAGTATGGTCGAGTTTTTGAAGTAGGGGAATGGAAACTTTTGATGATAGGGACGATCGTATATATTTGAAAACTTTTTTACTGTTACCACTATAATTGATGTTTTCTTCAAAATTTTGTCTTAAAGTTTTGAGAGATAGTTGAAGGGTATTATAAAATCTGCGATTGTTCAGGAAGTCACTCAGAAGCTGTGTACGCTGATATTTACGCCAGAGGCGCCGTTTGTGTTTGATACGTTGTAGTGCTGCGTGGTTTATCCAGGGTTTGAGATGGTTTTTATGTTTTTATAAGTCTCACGAATAGTAGTGTGTGCAGAAATTATCCTGAGAGTAGTATCATTAAATGCGTCCCACATTAACGAGGGATCGGATAAATTTGTGAAAATTAAGTCCCATTTAAGTCGGGACAGCTGTGAATCAACTTCAGAAAAATCAGTAGTAGCATAAGTTGCGATTTTATTTTTGCCCGGTAATGTCTGGATAAACTGAACGTGGGCAGCTATGACTGCATGGTCTGATTTTCCAATAGGAGAGTCTATTTCGAGAGATAAGATTAGCTGTTCATCATTGGTGAATATGAGATCTAGAATGGAAGGTTGATTATTAATTCTGAATCTTGTGGGTTCTGTAATAAGTTGAATGAGGTTCGAATTTGCAACAAAGTTTTTAAATAAGTTGTGTGAATTTACAACATCTGACAATGAGGTTATTGGCCAGGATATTTCTGGGAAGTTAAAATCTCCACCAATGATGGGATTATCAAGAAGTGATAACTCTTCGAGATTTTCAAACAACATGTTGTCCATCGCAAGTTGTGTATCAGGGGGACGATATATACATACCAGATAAAGAGAAAACAAATTTTTAGCAATATTTACGTGTATACTATCTATCCCAGGCATGTCTAATAGTTCAATTTTAGTAGAAAAATTTGCGGTAATATCGTCGGCTAAATAAATGCATTCACCTCCACCGACACGATTTTCTCTATCTTCACGATAAATTGTATAGCCAGTAATGTTAATTAAGGAGTCTGGAGTAGAGGACTAAACCTTGACGAACTTAAAAACGCAAGTATGTGGTTCGAAGGTCCTCGGTGGCTGGCAGATGATGAAATTTATTGGCCAGATTTACATATTCTTTTTCCAGAAGGCGAACTTCAGGAAACAAAATCTGTTGCTCTAATGAGCGCCAAATCTGACTTTGATCTAATAACCCGATATTCTTCCTTTCCAAAACTAACAAACGTTATTACCTACTTAACCCGAATCAACAAAAATTCTTCAAATAAACCCAAAAATAGGAAATTGGGAAAATTAACGCCTGACGAAATTGAAGAAAGTATAAAGATTATATTCAGGATTGTACAGCGCGAAGAATTTAGTAGTGAAATACACGCTCTAAATATGTGCAAACCATTATCTGCTACGAGAAAAATTGTAATATTAACTCCATTTTTGGATAATAACGAAATAATTCGCGTCGGTGGTATGTTGGAAAATTTACATCTTTCATATGACAGTAAACATCCAATGATTCTTCCCGCTAAACACTTCGTTACTGCTCTTATTATTAAATATGACCATTATAAATGTCTTCACGCCGGTCCGCAATTAATTCTTGTAAATATCCGTGCTAGGTACTGGTCTCTCGGATGTAGACGAACAATTCGTGGCGTATTGAAAAAATATATCATTTGTTGGCGCGCAAGGCCAACTCAAATGTACCAAAGGAAGAGCAACTTGCCTTCATCAAGGGTAACGCTGTCACACCCCTTTAGAATTTATGGCGTAGATTACGCCGGTCCTTATCTAATAAAGGAATGTAAATTTGGTAATCGCAAAATGATTAAGTGTTACGTATGTCTTTTTATTTGCTTCGCCACCAGGGCTATACGCATAGAATTGGTCACTGAACTTACAACTGACGGGTTTTTAAATACATTTAAGCGTTTTTTAGCCAGACGTGACAAGTGCACTGATATATTCGGACAATGCAATTAATTTTACTGGCGCGAATAAGTATATATGTACTTGAAATGACACAACAACCTAATAGTGAAACGTTTCAAAATTATCTTGTCGAGAATCAAATTAAATGACATTTCGTTCCTCCTAAGTCGCCCCATATGGGTGGCTTATGCGAGTCAGCAGTGTCACTCGCTAAATCCCACTTGACAAAAATTATAGGGAATGTACATTTTAGTTATGAAGATTTCTATACCATTCTTACCCAAGTAGAATCTATCCTAAACTGTCGTCCTATCACACCCCTCACTGAGAATCCAGAAGATTTGGAAGTGCTAACTCCTGGGACTTTCTCATTGGCAGACCACTTGCGGCGTTACCAGAAAGAACTGTATCTGACAGTCGTCATACGCATGCCTCCAGATTTCGTCACATGCAACAACTGATTCTAAACTTTTGGTGAAGATGGTCTCACGATTGTTTACACATCCTCCAACAGCGTACGAAGTGGCATTGTGACAATAATCCTGAATTGTTGATTGGTTCTCTGGCACTACTGCGTGAAGATGATACTTCTCCATCAAGATGGAGGCTAGGAAGAGTCACAACTACTCAACCTGGCAAGGATGGACTAGTTCGAGTAGTGTCGATAGAAACAGCTGAAGGGGGATTCAAACGTGCAATCACGGTGATTAGCATGGTGCCTATGGACAATGAAGCATATTAGTGTTCTCTTAAAAGTCAGATCTTTCTAGGGTGGCGGCTATGTCCGATCCCAGATGCGACGCTCATGGAATCCCTTCTCCGGTTTTGCCGGTAGAGAGAGCGACCCTCCTAGTGACGAATTTCAACGATTCCATTTTGTAATCTCTGAGGGACAATAACCTTGTAGCCACTTAAGCCTGACTTAAGCTGACTATGGACCGGAGTGACGTTGTTTATTCTCTACCTTGCCAGGATTGTCAGGGATGTTACATTGGTCAAACTGCACAATTGTTAAAAAATAGGATCACACAACATAAAAGTGATATTTGCATTTGCAAGGATTCATATGCTTTATATTTACATTTCTAAAACTTAGATCACAATTTTGGTTTTAATAATGTAAGAATTTTGGAAAAGAAACTAATTATAAAAAACGGTTGCTCTTAGAGTTGCGTCATATTATGAAAAGAAACAACTAATCAATTTTAAGACTGATATAAAATCAACTTAGCAACATTTATTGTATGTAACATTTGAATTTCAGTTAATTAGAATCTACTCCAAAGCTCCAAAAGTAATATTACTACATTTATATACATATAAAACGCTTCTGTTACATCAGTCAAGGCTTACCTAATTCAAGTACTTTGTAATACTGGCAATAAAAATAAATTGATAGAAAAGTAATAAGTTGTATATACTCTCACCGGTGCACCATTATGTCCAAAGCTTTATTTACACAAAATTTGTACATTGTTTGAAATTGAGAACTTAGAAAGGATACTTTTTCATCATCATATGATTTTTGAAAACAAGTAGTTATTTTTGTTTAATATCGGATCATTGATCATTTCCAAGAAAAAATATCCTCTCAGTTTCGTAACAAAATACCTCATAATTTTTTCAAACATCAACACTTGTAATAAAATTGAAGTATTTAATATTATAATGCGTGTTTCTACTTCAGTAGTTTGTTAGACGGTAGAATCATCTGAAATTAAAATTGGGTTATCCAATTTTTCTATGCATAAAATGACTGCGCTTTTAGAGGATTCAAATTTGATCCTAGTAGATTCTGTTTTTCCGAATTATTTCACAACAGCGTGCATTAATTCTGAAATACTTTCAATTAATTTCCATACGGATTGCTGCATTATTCCTTGAAAGGCAAGACAACTTTTGTAGAAATAGTGTAGCTCCTATATATAGTTTCTTAATTATTTTCAACTTCTCGGCAATTTTACATTTCCTATTTCTGATATATCTAGCTCTAGCTCTAACGATGTCAATTTTTGCAACTTATGTTTCATGATTTCAATAAACCTACATACAGCATTGAAGTGGAAATATATTTATTTTTACATTGCTTAAAATTAACTTTGAAAATTGACATGAATTGTCATAAATTGTTACTAATTAACTTCAATTTATAACATTAGTGATGGATTAATATTGAATCGTTTAAGAAAGAACCAAAAATTTGAGTGGAATTCTGATATTAAATTATGAGGATGTTTTGTGGCGAAACGTAATATAAACTGTATGCGGATTTAGGTTGACTTACCTGGATCATTATCATTAGAAGCACATATCCATGCTTTGCAGCAATCCTCTTCAGAAATATGACCAATTTTTGCCATACTTGGTGGACAAGGTAGGTTAATCGGAGGGTGAGCGGTTACTGGCGGGCATGTATTTTGGCATTCAATTTTTCCCATTTCACAATAACATCTTTTCTCACACCCGGTCACATTAACTGGCAACTGTTCCCAGTTTTTGTAGGTAACTCCGTGAAAATCACAAGAACCATTACTTTTGCATTTGATACTGGATGGGCAGCAGTTGGGGGGCGATGCGATAAAATTAGGAGGATTGGTTTCCCATTCTATACATTGGGGATCAAGAATATCGACTCCAAAATAAGTAGGACATTTGAGCTTGAGACATTTCATTCCTCCTTCTTGACAAACACAAAGTGAGTCACAGTTGTCGTTGTACTCTTCTCCAATTTTGAATTCTTTTTCTTTATATTGGCATCCTTTAGTAATAGTTTTATCTTTTTGAAAATTCTTTGGATTGTTTTCGAAATTTTGGATATTAATGATATCCTCCCCATTTTCTAATTTTAAGTACTTTACACTGTTTTTAACAGTAACAAATCCATCAGAACCAACTTTGAATTTTTGCCAGTTAATTTTATCATCGCTTATGTCTACTATTACAGACCTTTCAGAAACATCAATTTTGGGATCCAGTTTAACTAATAATGTTGAAACATTTACAAATCTGGCCCATATAACTTTTCGATTTCTTTCGTCATCTTTCTCTGACTCATTTTCTTCTAAAGTAACGTCACAAAGTACTTTTTTACAACACATGTCACTTGGGTTTGGCACTTCTACGCATCTATCACTTGTTCTGGCAGCTGGAGGACACCTATGGAAATGTATATTATTCATAATACCTGATCAGAATTTTCAAACTAGTAATAGGTGGCATAACAATCTGCATAATTCAGTGTCATTGAACAGAGGCAAATTCTTCTATAATAAGTAATTTCGTGGTAAAAATAGATAGAATGAGGTGGGAAAAACGTGTCTGTGTTGCAGCTGATGCTTATTTTTGTTAAATAATGAGGATTTGATGAATTCAATTTTTTGTCATTCTTCCTTTCAAAGTATGAGGGATGCCGGCTAGGACACAGCCTCAAAAGTAATTAATAATATTCATGATTAAGTTGATGTATAATTTTAAATAATGAATACCCTAGTTTGAACTATGTCAATCGGTTGAGCATTTAGCATTTCGCAAGTTTAGATGAATCGCCTATTATAGTAAAATAAAAGTGGTCGCATGTGGGGTACATTAGACAAATCACATATAGAGTGGTACCATTAAACGATTAATACGTTATTCGGTCTAAACATGGAAATTAAGTTTTTTCTGGAGATTCTTCCACCAATAACCATCATGGCTTCAATTCAGTCCTGGGTTCCGAATTTTCTATTATCCGATATATTGATGGAACCATTCACTCAGATTGTCGCGAAAAGTGCCCAAATTGTGAGAAACAAGTCCTAAATTGGATCGAAGAAGATGAATTTGTATCCTAAGAATTAAACTAGCCATTCTTAGTTTGCACCCCCATTGTTGCCTAAGAATCTTACCATAATTACAAATAAATCTTCAGTTCTGCGATGTAGTGAACTTTTCCAATATTCACTCACAAAACGAAAATACGTTATAAATCCTAGTCTTACTAAAATTGCGAGTTATTGAATCCCTAGATATATGCAATGAATATTGCGCACATTTTCTTCCAACTACTGATCGTTCTATATATCCATTTTGTAATAATACAACCTTAAGAGTTTATAAACAAGTACCATTGATGTGAAAAATGTTCGATATTTGGTAACTGTATTGAGCTATGGATATTATCAGTACACGTACATAAGGAATTTCCTAGCATTCAGCTCACTTTGAACAATGAACACTATGACACAATAAAGGCGCAATCAATACTGGTAAGCCTGAATTGTGAAAACGGGTTCAAATAACATCTAGTTCTTTGACACTACGTTTTATGATGAAGAGTACAAATATTTATCTAGGATGCTATTGATATCAAGAATTGTCCAAGCCCACTGTTTTTTGAAGAAAGGAAATAATTAAAACAAGTCAAATATACTGTGCAATTAAATCAAATTTCCGAAAAAAATCTAAGTTTTAAAAAGTAATTACATTAATTAATGTGGCTTGTATAAGCGTCAACAAAGTACAAGAAAAAAGACAACAGAGAACTAGTAAGATGAATACTAGGAAAGTCATATTATATACTTTTGTACAAGTTAAACTGTTAAATTGATACAAAAGTAAGAACAAGTCCAAAGTACCTAACAAATCAGTATAGAAATAAAAACTAGAATTGATAAGGATAATAATGATAATACTAACATACCTTAATACAATAATTAACATTTATATGAATTAAAAAACAATAGAGACGGACCTATAAGAAGAACAAAATTATCGGGAAAGTATGCTAGTGTAGGTGTCAGTGGAAGAACTGAGTACTGAGTATGCCAATGGCGGTAACGTACACGAGTCACAATACCGATAGAATTAAGCTGGAGAGATCGGGAAAAAAAGAGGAAATAAGGGAAATTATCAAGTTTATTATGGAGAAAATGGCAACAATTGAAAATATAATTAAGAAGAGCTTTAAAGAAAGTAAAATACCGAGAGAAGAGAAATAGAAAGATATTGAAAAAGTATAATCTTATAATTCAAGACACAGACACAGACCAAATGAAAGCAAATATTGAATAGTATATTAAAGTGAAAGAGGATATTAATGTTTTTAAAACACCCGTGATTTTTCGAGCACGACGGCGGACCTTTTGAAACATTTTATTTGACGTTACAATATACAGTCACATCAGTAATTGAAAATTTGTTTTTTAATGGAACTAACTGTTTCTAAATAAATCCACAATATATTGAGAAAATGGTAAAAATTCTAAAAACTTAACAATTGTTTCGGTATTACTATCATCGTCTGAATGACAGAAATTTCATGTGATGCCTACCTGATGTTTAATAATTATTTTTGGCTAGACCAAGAAGTAACCTACCTTGTGATTGATTTAATATCATCATCATCATCACATGCAGCTTATTCAACCATTTTGTTATGGTGTAGCCTCCCATTACATATTTATATATTCCATTTCCATGTGGGCCCATTGTTGTCTATTGCTAGCTATGCGGCCCCAAGTTGATCCTGCGAGTTTCTTTATGTCGTAGTCCCATCTTAAGTTGGGGCGTCTTCTTGGTCTTTTCACGCCTCGGGGATACCATTGCGTTATCTTTGTGGTCCATCTATCGTCTGTCCTTCTAGCGAGATGCCCCGCCCATTGCCACTTTAGGGATCTGATTCTATTTATGACATCTATCACTTGGGTCTTTTGTCTGATCCAATCAAGCCTTTTTCTATCTCTCCTTGTTATTCCAAGCATGCATCGTTCCATAGACCTCTGCGTTACCTGGAGTTTTCTAATGATATCAGTTTTCAGGGTCCAGGTTTCACAGCCGTATGTTAATACTGGTAGTACGCACTGATCAAACGCTTTCTTTTTCAAACGGAGTGACATTCTAGACTTGAAGATGATAGAGTTCTGTCCAAATGTTCTCCATGCTAATTTGATTCTTCTGTTTATTTCTGGAAGTAGAGAGCCTGATATGTGTATTAGTTGACCCAGGTATATGTATTCCTCTACTATTTCCAGGGCAGTGTCATTAATTGTTATTTCTTGTGCGTTTATCAGTTCGTTATACATTATCTTGGTCTTACTCAGATTTATTTTAAGGCCTACTTCGTTGCTTGCTGCACTCAATTCATTTATTTGTTGTTGCATTTCGCCAGGGTTACTCGCTATTAGGATGATGTCATCAGCGAATCTTAGATGTTTCAAGTATTCTCCATCTATATTCAGACCTGTGTTGTTCCAGCCCAGTTTTCTGAAGATGCTTTCTAGTGCTGCTGTAAATAACTTTGGTGATATTGCGTCTCCTTGTCTAACTCCTCTGCTGGTGGGGAATTCTGGTGTGCCCTCATATATCCTAACTCTCGCTTTGGCTTCCCTATATATATTTGCTAGGGTCTCAATATATGGCTTGTCAACCCCTTGTTCTGTTAGGGAATTTATTACTGCTCTGGGATATATAGAGTCGAATGCTTTCTCAAAGTCGATGAAGGCTAGTGCTAGTGGTTGGTCGTATTCTTTGGTTCGACTGATAACCTCTTTGAGGGTATGGATGTGATCTATTGTACTGAAGCCTTTGCGGAATCCAGCCTGTTCTCGTGGTTGGGCCGAGTCTAGTGTATTTTGTATTCTGTTGTGAATGATCTTCGTGAATACCTTGTACGTCACTGGTAGTAGACTTATTGGCCTGTAGTTCTTAATGTCTTCTTTGCTGCCTTTCTTGTGGATCAACACTATAAGGGCGCTGTTCCACTCTTTAGGTATGCTCCTGGACATCAGACAGTTCGTGTATAGTTTGGCAAGGTACTTCCATGTTTTAGCTCCTGCATATTTGAGTATTTCGGTCGTGATGCCGTCATTTCCCGCTGCTTTGCCATTTTTCATGCTTTTCAGTGCTATTTCTACTTCCTCCACCAATACTTCTGGTATGGCATCTTCTGAGTGTTCTATTATTTCTTCCAAATTTTCAGGGGCCTTGTATAGGTCTCCATAGAATTTGGCTACTAGGTCTATTATTTCATTCCTGTCTGTGGTTCTTGTGTTTCCATCAGTTAATGCAACTATCTGTCTTTTCCCTATTATTAGTGCCCTTTTTGCATTTTTGTAGCCTTTACGGTTTTCTATTGTTGTTTGTACCAGTTTCTCGTTGTAATTTCTGATATCTTCTGCGATTTTCTTTCGTATCGTCTTGCACAGTTCGGTGTATTCAATTCTTTGAATGTTTGTTCTCTTTTTCATTCCTCTTCGTTTTTGTAATATTGCTTTTGTTTCCGGAGTTAGTTTTTTGTGTTCACCTCGTTGTTGCAGACCTCCCACTTCTACGGCGCAGTTTCGAATTGTGTCTATCAGTTCAGGGCTGTTATATTCCACTTTTTGTAGTCATTCTTCTAGTAGTGCTTCATATTGGTGAGAGTTCTCTTTCAGCCTTTCGTTGTTTATGTTTTTCGTTGTGTTGGTTTTGATTAGTCTTGACCTTTCTAGTTTTATATCTAAGACCAGTCGAGCTCTAATTAGTCGATGGTCGCTTCCTGTAGTGAACTTGTTGAGCGTGCTTAGATCTTTTACTGTGTTAATTTTATTGGTGAGGATAAAGTCTATTTCGTTTCTGATAGTTGCACCGGGGCCTTCCCACGTCCATTTCCTGTTAGGGTTCTTCTTGAAGAAGGAGTTTGCCACATACATGTTCTGAAAGTGTGCGAACTGTATTAATCTCTCTCCTCTTTTATTCCTTTCTCCAAATCCATATTTCCCCATTCCTTTTTCTTGGTCTTTCCTGTGTCCTACTTTGGCATTAAAGTCTCCCATTATGTATTTGAAGTGACTATTGTCGTTGCTGAGCGCTTGGGTTATTTCATTATAGAATTCTTCTATTTCGTCGTCACTATGGCTGATTGTTGGGGCATATACCTGAATAATCTGTATAGTATATCTTTTGGAGAGTCTTAGTGTTATGCTGGCTACTCTGTCTGAGGTGCTTGTTATCCTTATGATTCTATTTTTCCAGGTTTTCTTAATTAGGAATCCTACTCCACTTGTTCTTCCTGTTGGTGTTCCTTGGTGGTATAGAAGATTCCCAGATTCAAGTTCTATGAGTTCTTCATTTTTTCGTCTTACTTCGCTAATGCCCATGATATCCCACTTTATTTTTGCTGCCTCTGTTTCCAGTTCCATAATCCTAGCTGGATTAGAGAGTGTACGGCAGTTATAAGTTGCTAGGTGTAATGTAATTAATGGGTAGTGGTTTAGACTCCGCAGATTCTTAGCACCCTCTGCCCTCGTGGCTGGTTCCCAGGATCTACCCCTCCTAGGGCCCTTCAGGCTTACGGAGAATGAGGGCCGTAATTTGTCCTTGTCTGTCATGCTGGGGTTGTGAGGCGTACCTTACCACGCTGCCTCAATGCGGGTTGGCAAGGGGCGAGGGATGTCGTCCGCCAGTTTTCGCCATTTACTGACGGACCCTGTACCCCCAGATTTTTAGTGGAACTTTTTATTTATGAAAAAGCCCTTACTAGAGTGAGATTCGAACCTCCGTCCTTCAGGTCAAGAAAACCCAATTTCCGGCGCTCTAACTCACTCCGCCATCTGGGGGATTGATTTAATATATATATATATATATATATATATATATATATATATATATATATATATATATATATATATGAATAGAAAATAGAAGAAGATATGATATTACAAATATTAAAGCTTAAGCCATATGGGGATATCCTGGATGTCCCTTTCTCATTCAAGATCAGTATAACTGTGCAATGATATAGGAAACCAGGAAAATCGTATCTGCTGATCTTTATAATTATTACTTAAGAATACAGTTTACACGTGCAGAACTCCCTAGAGTCTAAACAAGAACTGGATTTCCTTGAAGAGTTAGAAATTAGAAGATACCCACAATATGAAGTTATCAATGAACAGATAAATCTAGGGAGTTCTCCATGTTTAAACTATATTCTTAAGTGATAATTGTGAATATCAGCAGATATAGTTTTCCTGGTTTCCTATATCATTGCATAGTTATACTGATCTTAAATGGGAAAAAGATATCCAGGATAGCTTCAATATTTGCAATACCATATTTCATTCTTTTTTCTATTGATATATATTAAGTCAATCACAAGGTAACTTCTTGGTCTAGCCAAACATAATTATTAAACATCAGGTAGGCATCACATGAAATGTAACTTCTGTCATTCTGACGATGATAGTAATATCAAAACAATTGTCATTTTTTTAGTATCTTTACCATTTTTTCAATATATTGTGGAATTATTTAGAAACAGTTTTTTTTTAAAAAAAGAAGTGTTGGAGAAAAAACAGATATCGAGGGAATCGGAAAATAATCTAATAATACCTATTTGTATAAAAGGGGAACAAACTCAATGCGAAAATTATAGAACAATATGTTTGGCACAAACAAGTTAAACACTCTATTCAAGAATTTTGGAAAAAAGAGTGAGGCACTGCATAGAAATAAAACTAGAAGAAAAACATGTAGCTGTTAGACTGGAATGACGAATCAGTGATAATATATACGTTATAAGGCACTTAATAGAAAGAACAATAGAGACAGGGGAAGAACTGTTCCTGTTATTTATTAAATTGAAACCATCCTTTGACACGGTTGTTATAAAAGAAATATGTACAATGCCAGAGGAACTGAAAATACCTAGAGGTCTATAGGCTATAAGAAGCACAAATAGGATAATAAGGGCTAGAATACAAACTGCAGACGCACATCAGAGGGGTTTATAATGGACAAAGGAATAAAGTTTAAGCCCGTTACTATTTATATTAATTATGGACAAGATAGTCAATAACATAAAAAGACAATGTGAATACCTGAGTAGAATAATTGGATCCAAGAAACATGGAGCCTGTAAAAATGAGTTGCCTACTATATACCGACTATGTAGTTTTAATAGCGAATTCCAAAAATAAAATACAAAAGCTAATAAACGTCTGGTCTACGGAGATAGAAAAACATGAAAATGGGAGTCAACATAAATAAAACCAAAATCATGATAATAACTGAAAATCAAAACGACTAAAGTACTAAAGATAAGATATAATGAAAATACTTTAGAAAGTGCAACATCATGCATGATGACAGAAGACGGGTGAATAGATGCAGAGGTAAGTACAGGGCAAATAAATCAACAAAAATTTACTTCACAATAAATAAAACAGTATGGGGACACACTAATATTGATATAAAAGTAAAATATATATCGCAATAACACTACCAACTATACCATATGCAGGAAAAAATTAGACAATTATGGGGAACGATGTGACAAAAATGAACGCAATAGTAATGAAACACCTAAGAAAAGCGGGAAAAACTAAGTGGAACAGGATGAAGAACGAACACATTAGAAAAGTAAAACAAGAACTAATAATAGAAAAAAGAAACAAAAAACAACTAAATTGGTGTGGACATCGTAAGAATGAAGGTAGATAGATTAACAAGAAAAATAATGAAGGCAGGAAACACTATTAAAAAACGAAGGGGGAGACTAGGGAAGAAATGGATAAACCAAATAAAGGAACTGGGGCAAAAAGAAAAAAAACTTGGGAGGAAAATGGCTAAATACAGAAGGCAGTGAAAAAATGGGTACAAAAGGGATCAGAACCCCTATTCGACACCTAAAAAGGTAAAAGGAAATGAGAAGAAGAAGAAACTGTGCATTTGACAATATATTTCCAGCCCTCAACATATTTTTGTGAATATCAATGAGTCTGTGACACAAAAAGTTACATTTGTATTTCTAGACAGATTCTGGAGGAAGTAGTTGCTTGCAGAACATTGGAATTGTACAATATTCCGCTAAGTAAAATCTACAGTTTCAAAAAGTAACAGAAAGTGATTTGAGTTTTGGTTGGAGAAAAATGTAGACTGGTACAGTGTTAGGGGAATACAGTTGCTATTCATTTAGATTTTTGAGTTTTTTCCCAAGAACTTTTGATCAATTTTGACGTACTTTTCTCAGTTTCGGCTTAGTTGGAAGAAACTATTCTAGCATGTTAACATCAATCCCTATGCGGTTGAGTTTTTGCAGAAAACTCAACGAGTTTCATACGTTAAAAATGCTATGAACTGATTCGTGAGATACAAGAATTTCAGTGCTAGCTCTCTTAGATTTAAATGATAATTTTGAGTCACCATTTTCTTCACTTAAGCAATGTTAAGTTCAGTTGGTGACGTTGACCGCCGGCCTGAGCGTTTTTGAATGCACTATACCTCTCACTTTTGCAAGTTTTCGATGCAGCGTAAGCTGTATTCAACATTTTCAAAATTTAAGACAGATTCTTTGTTCGACATATTTATTTGTTGTAAAAATTGCAAAATATATTTGGGATGAATTCTGCTTGCGTATAGAGGATACTTGTGCTAATTTAGTGGCAAATAAATTTCTGGCGATCCCTCCTAGTGGACATTTCAAATGAGCAATTCTTGATATTTCTTTAAGTGTTTTAAAACCAATTATAACCAAGATTTACTGGGGAGATGAATAAAGTAAATGAATAAATCTATTACATACAATCCTTCAGAAAACATAACGCACCAATTTGTCGTGACGCAAAATGTAGTACACAAGTGGTAGAAGGAGGAGCTATAGGATAAATCAGAAATATTGAAAATGGAAACATTGACATGTTAGTAGTGCTATAGAAATACAGTTGATAAACATGTTTCGCAGTATAAATTAAACATATTTACCTTGGCTTGCATGTCATTTTTCCACCAGCTTCACATGTACATATTTGACTGCATTCTTCTTTATATATATCTCCTCTATTGAATGTCTTATTATTATATGAACAATATTCTAAAGGTTCAGTCTCTAAAATAAAAAAAGTAAATTAATGAGTTAGTCCAGTAAAAGCTAAAATTTTGTTTGTAAAATGGGAAACCGTGAGAGAAACTGTACTTGACGCTTGAGCAAAATGAGCTGTTGGGAAAAGTAGATAGAAGAGTCATTTTTCTGTTTTCTTCTACAGCGTGTCCACGGATGGGATATCATATAGGTGAAGAATGTTTAAATATTAGTTTTAGTGAAAAATGTCATTCTTGATGAAATGTTTTGCTTGTTCTGAAACCCCATAAAATGAAATAAAATTCAAGTTTTTCGAAACCCGTCTCATTTTATAGCAGGTTTTATGAAAACCGTATGAATTTTTGTTCGAAAATAATATAATAATCTAGTGAGTGACGTTTACGATGTACCAAGTAACTGTCAACTTTTATAAATAACTTTCAAATTGTCATTCTTTAAGAAATATTTGACAACAATGGTAACTATTCAACTATTCAAGAATTATAATCAGTATCAAAAATAACAATACATAATAATAATGTGAGAAACAGTGGCGTAACTACGGGGGGGGGATGAGGGGGATAGAACACCCCCCAAGACCCCTAAAAATGAAAAAAATCTAATACATAATCGCAGCAAACCTATACTTTATTCAAATGTACTAAAAGCTAGGAACTGTAGGCTACAATTTTATAAGAAACACAAAGCTAAAATGCTGTTTTAGGGGTTCAAAATTTTGAAAAAGTTCCGGTACCCAGATCTCCGGGTAGTTCATCCCCCCCCGAGCTTCATCCTAGTTACGCCACTGGTGTGAAACACTAATTAAACAAAAAACATCTATTCAATTTATTCTCCTCCAGCTTCAAAACATCTCTCAATTCTCTTTCTAAATTCTTTGTAAGTATTTCGCAGCATTTCTGGGGTAATTTCGTAAACGGCCTCATTGATAGCTCGTTTCAAGTCTTCAATAATATGGTTTAAATTATTTGCGTAAACTTTTTGTTTTAAGTAGCCCCATAAAAAAATCTAAAATAGTTAAGTCAGGGGATCGGGCGGAAATAGTATTGATCCATAACGTCCTATCCATATTCATCCAGCCATCCTCTAATTAGCAAAGTCGAGTGTGTCGAACATCCATCATGTTGAAAGTACATTTTACGCCTTTGCACCAAGGGAATATTTTCTAATTCAGGTATTATGAAGTTCAGCAAATACAAATATACCTCCTGATTTAATGTATCTTCCAGAAAATACGGTCCGATTATTCGATCCGGTAAAACCGCACACCATACAATAACTTTTTTAGCAAATTGTCTATTACAGTTAATTCTGTAGTTCGGGTTTTCATTAGCCCAATATCGACAATTTTGGGAAGAAACGACTCCGATTGTTGTAAACGTTGCTTCATCAGAAAACAAATTATTATTGTGAAAGAATCGGTCATGCGTACGTCTTTCACTAATCATCGCACAAAAGTCTAACCTTGTGTCATAATCATGTAAGGTATGAAGAAATTTCGGTTTGAATGGATGAATTTTGTTCTAATGAAATTAACTGTCTCGACCCTTCCATCGTGGAATTTACTCATTTTACTGTTTTAAATGAAACTTACTGTTTCTAGTTATTTCCACAATATATTGAAAATATTTTAAAAATTCTAAGATAATTATTTTGGCTAGAACAAGAAGTGGTCTAGCCAAATGTTTACCAATCGGAAGCACTATATCATCAATTTTGGCAAACATTTTTATGTAAAATTTAGAAAGAAAAATATTTGACAGTAATATTTCAAAAAATGTCTTATTTTGGTATAGATATGTAGATGACATATTAGCTTGTTTTATGGGTAGTTAACGACAATTAGATGCATTTTTCAACCATATTAATAATTTACAACCAAAAATTGCATTTACATTAGAAGTTGAAGAAAATAACTCAATCAATTTTCTTGATTTAAGAATTCAAAGAATTAATAATGTACTCGATTATTCAATTTACAGAAAACCAACAAACACTGATGTTCGAATTTGGCTTTCAATTACCAAATTCTCCCGTGATTCTATTTCAATTTCCCCTGTATACTACAAGTCGAATATTATGCCCAAAACAGATAACTAAATATATCCTTAATTTCAACAGTTAATATTTCTTTACTTCACTAAAAAAGTCATTTAAATTTACTAACACCTAAGGAAAACAGATAAATATCAAGGAAAACAGATAAATATCGTTTTCTGAAATTCTACTGAACATATCAAAGTCCCCGATATCTTATCTCTTCATAAAAACTCTCTTCCAAACTCTGTTATCTGTATCTACGAAACCGTTGAAAACCCCACAAAAAACATCTTCATAATTGCAAAATTCACTTGTTGTTCGAACGTTACATTTTAAAATACTTTTATCCCATTGGCTAGTTTCTAATAGCTTGCTCATTCCTCGATCCTACTTCATCAAACATATAAATACTCCATCTAACCTACATCCAGCCTCTTTTCATCCTTGAACGTGGTACACACAGGTACTGAGGTTAGAAGAGCACCCGGCGTTTACATAGCGGGAACAAACATGTGTATTTAAGGTTTAGTTATTTCATAAAACGTCATAGCATTCATCGCGTGAATATAAAGTGAATTCTTAATTGTCGACGCAAACAAAAACTTATAATTTCATGACAATATAAAATCTAAAGTGACATGAGTGTTTCATTGCATCGTACAGTACATCATTTACATCATACCTAAAGTGAAAAATATCCATTTGGTCCTTCGAGTGCATCGTATTTACTACAACGAAACTACATTACCTCTAATTAACCCAAAGGAAAAGGGTTAATTAAGAATAACTGATGTAACTATTCCATATAACTCCAATCACCCATGTCACATAAATTGGCAGCATATAATTCAATGATACATAGAGCTATTTCAGTTCCTATGAACAAATGTAATTTTATTAGGGAAATCGATACAATTAAACAAATAGCAACTTCCAACGGTTATCCATTACATATGAAGAATAAATTAATTGATAAAATAGAGGAAAAAGTGGTATTAAAATTAATATTTCGTGAACGAAATAAAAAATTATAAAACCATCACATATGCAGGTAATATTTCAAGGATAATATCTTTAGCTACAAACAATTTCTTTTGAAACAGAAAGTAATGTTAGTACAAAATTGTTAAATGTAAAAACAAAAATATCCACATTAAAGAAGTCTGGAATATATAAACTCAAATGTTCAGAATGTAATGCTGTTAGAAATTTTAAGATTAGATACAGAGAACATTCATGAGCATATAGATCAAAACAACCAGATAAGTCCCACTACGCAAAACATCTACTTGACATCAACCATTCATTGACACCTAACACAGAACTAGAAGTACTACATATGTGTGATAAGAAACAAGAACTGGATTTCCTTGAAGAGTTAGAAATTAGAAGACATTTTAAAACCCACAATATCTAGTTGTCAATGAACAGATAAATCTAGGGATCTGTCCACTTTTAAACTGTCTTCATAAGTGATAATTGTAAAGATCAGCAGATATAGTTTTTCTGGTGTTCTATATCATTGCACAGTTATACTAATCTTAATTAAAATAAATGGTTTTAAAGATTGAAACTAACTTTTCCGCATCTGTGGCCCCGAATAATATCATAAAATTGTCACTTGTATACACTTCGGGGGATGTATCGTGCTAACAAACCGAAATGTGTCCAAAAATGTAATATATCTGGATTTATAGGACCCGCTGTACTCGCTCTAGTCAGCTGAAAATCAATAGAGTACATCTGTGACATACCTTGAACAATATTCAATCATAAAATTGGTCACTTGTATAAACTCTGGAGGCTGTATATTGCTAACAAACTGAAAATTCTCCAAAAATGACAAACATTTGGTACTATAAGTACCATAGAACCCGTTGTACTGGCTTTAGTTAGCTGAATATCAATAGGATTCATTTTTGAGACCCTCTGAATAATATCAGATCATAAAATTGGTCAATTGTATATACTCCGGAGGCTGTATCGTGCTAACAAACTGAAATTTCTCCAAAAATGACTAAAATATCGTACTTAAAGAACTAAAGCACCTAATAATATCTAAGCTTTAATATTTGTAACATCACATGTTCTTCTTCTCTTTTCTATTAAAATATATTGAGTCAATCACTAGGTAGGTCTCATCTTGGTCTATCCAAAATAATTATTAAACATCAGATAGGCTGCAAATGAAATCTAACTTCTGTCATTCTGACGATGATATTTAAAATAGAAACAATTGTCAATTATCTTAGAATTTTTAGAATATTTTCAATATATTGTGGAATTAACTAGAAACAGTAAGTTTCATTTAAAACAGTAGAATTATGTTTTGCTTAAATATTTTCTGCTCTTTTTCGTAGACTTAACTTGGGATTTTCCATTAACGAATGTATAGCTAGTGCACTAGCTGTATCACGCTCCTCAACGTACGCCTATTTGAATTACATTTTGTCTTGAACATATCCTGTCTCATGAAACTTTTCCTTTTTAATTTTTTCAATCCACACCACGTAATGGGTACATCTGGATATTTTTCGTGAAATTTTGCAATTGCACATTTGTACGAAACATAACACTTAATAAGATATCTCTTTGTTGAATAGTTAACATTGTTGTCAAATATTTCTTAAAGAATGACAATTTGAAAATTATTTATAATAGTCTAATAATTGCTGTCACAACTTGTAATAGACCCTATGTAGTAAAAAAGTTCTACCTTTTTTTTCGGTTTATTGATCCCCACCTTCGAGTCACCAATTTCTTTCTCCAATGTGCGGCTGAGCGTGTAAGGCAAGTCCAGTCCGATTTGAGCTGGGTACGCCTGGTCTTAAAACGGTTTGATACTCCTTTTCCAGGACAGGATTGTTCTCCCGGTTCTGTCTCACATCCAAGGTTTTTACACTCTCTAGGGGGAATTACGGGGTAGGGATGATAAATAAAATATGGTGGAACCACAAGATTGTATAAAAAAATATAATAAAAGTTTCTCTGAGTATATATATATATATATATATATATATATATATATATATATATATATTAATATGAATTGACTATGGTGTAATAAGAATGTTATACTTATTTTATTTTAGTTTAAATTTACTTTAAGTTTATTGTTTGATATACAGGGTGTTTCACTCTATAATAACATCCCCTAAATTTTGCGTTTATCAAATTTTGATGTTCTGAAAAATTTTATGAACGCAAATTTTACCTTAAACATTTACTATTTTACTTTTTCTTTACTTCCTCATCAGTTATTGTACTTATATATATCCTTTATATTGAAGACACCTCTTATTTCATCATTTTCCATATATTTTGAAACATAGCTATTTATCCCGTTTTCATTATCTATAACATATGGTCCCTCGAAAGGTGGTTTCAATTTCGCACACATTTGTTTGTTTCTGTCTTCATCCATGGACATTCCATTTTTGTCTATCTTATAACCTAGGAAACATATCTCTTCCTGATAAAATTTACATTTATCTTGATTTATTTTTAAACCTGCTCTATCTAGCTCTTTTAAAATTATTTCTATATGTTTTAGGTGTTCTTCTTCATCATTTGAGAAGATCAATATATCATCGATGTAATGAAGTGCAAAGTCTTCAAACTTATTTAGTATTTGGTGTAATGCTCTAACCAAGGCCGAACAAGCACTTTGTATACCATATGGAGCTACACAAAATCTGTACAACACACCATCAATAGAGAAGCCTGTGTAATCTCTACTATCTTCATCCAAAGGAATCAGCCAAAAACTGTGTTTTAAATCAACTTTAGAAAATATTTTTGTGTTCGTAATGCGCCCAAAAATTGCTTCCACATTCATCGGAGCCTCGTATTGTGGTACAGTGTATTGATTAATATTTCTTGCATCTAGGCATAATCTTAAATCACCATTTGCTTTCTTTACAACCACAATAGGGTTTACATATCTTGTGTTACATCTCTCTATAATACCATCCTTTAGCATATTTTGTATCTCTGAATCAACTTCTTTCCTATATTTATAAGGTATGGGATATGTTCTTATTCTGAAATTTTCTATTCCCTTAACTTCTATCTTATGTACATAGTTATTTGCCATTCTCATCTCTTTTTTAACTAATCCTTTATACTTAATTATTAAATTCTTCACTTTCTCAGCATATTCCTTATTTCCACATACTAATTCCAATTCTTCCATTATTTCATCCCTCTCCATATTCCATAACTTCCTACTATCCTCTTCAAATTCCAATTCTTCCATATTTCCACTCCTCTTTATATTCCATAACTTCCTATTATCCTCTCCAATTGCCAATACTTCCATATTTCCAATCCTTTCTATATTCCATAACTTCCTATTATCCTCTCCAATTGCCAATACTTCCATATTTCCAATCCTTTCTATATTCCATAACTTCTTATTATCCTCTTCAACTTCCAATTCTTCTATATTTTCTTCTTCAAATTCAATTTTATTACCATTTAATTCAATCTCCATCTTTTCAAAATCAATTCTTGCTTTATATTTCGTTAATTCATCTATTCCTATAACTATGTCTGATTCTAGATTATCTACTAACAATAATTGCATCTCAACTTCTTTCCCATCCTTTAATTCAATACTTTGTATTATAGATCTGCTAACTTCACACAATTTCTTTCCGTTTGCTCCTATTAATGTAGTTTTCGGTATTTTAACTAGCTTATTTTCATAATTTTCAATATTTTCTTCAATTAGTTTTGTTTTTATTATGGACGCTTCCGAACCTGTATCTATTAATAATTTTATTTCTTTTCCATTTAATTTCCCTTTAATATTTTTCAATTCCATTATTTCTCATAATTCTAAATCTTCCCCAAATTTTATATATTTCCTTGGATGTTTATATGTTATCACTCTCTCTTCTCTCCTTTGAATACTGTTCTCTGTAATTGTTATTTTTGTTGTTATTTTATTTGAAGTTTCTGTTATAGTTGTTTTTGTTTGCTATCGTTCTTATTATAGTTATTGTTATTTCCTAAATTGTTGTTATAATTGTTGTTTTTTGTTATAATATCCATTTGTATTATATCTGTTAATGTAATTATTTCTGTTTTTCATCATTATCTTTATATATCCTAATTTCTATCTATGTACAACATTATATTTACATATGTTTTTTTTAACATTATTTGTTAATTATAAACTTCTTATTTACATGTTGTTTTTATATCCCTTATTGACCTTTTACAATTCCTTATTCGTCTTCTAGATTTCAGTCCTATAATACAGCCTTGTTATTCAATTTCATTTTCTTTTCCTAAATTTCGTTTTATCCTCTTCTCTTATTGTTTGATTCTCTTCTATCTGCTTCCTAAGTTTGTTTAAATTTTCCACTGTGTCTTTTTTTATTTTGTTATCCCCTATCTCATCAATTTTTACCAATCGATTCATCAAAATTTGCGTTTCCAATTTCTTCATATTATTGTTTCTTCTTTTTATTATTTCATTTTCCATAATACTCTCACTTCCTATCATTTCATTTTTAATTATCCTATTAAAATTTCTTGGATCAATTATCTTTATATTTCTGCCAAGTTTTACTCTCATTTCGAAATTTTCTGCATAAATTATTGTTTCTATATTCTGTCCTAAGGTTTGTTCTATTTCTTCCTTGGTTTCTTGTAATATCTTATTCATTTCCTCTAACTTCCAATTAAATTGTATCCCCCTATTATTATTATTATTTGTCTTACCATATGTCACTATTCGTTTTAATGTATTAACATTTGGGTCTGTTATTTTCCAATAAATCTCTTTTTCATAAATTTTCATGACTTCCTCACTTCCTAGATTCTGTAAATTGCTATCTATCATTTTCTCATTTATTTGTCTTTGTATTTTTACTTCATCAAATTCCATTTTATTACTCAATTTTTGTTCTATAGTATCATCATTTATATTTTCATTTTGTATCTTTACATCCATTTGAATCTCTTCTTTGAAATCCTTTTCTTTCTTCTCCATTTTGTTAATTCTGTTAATCTGTGAATTGTCTATTTCCGTTATTTCTTTAATCTCCTCTCCTCTTATTTCTTGTTTAGTGGATTCTATTTTATTTTCCATGTATGTGTTTGATTTTTCCAATATCTTCTCAAAATGTCCCAATTTTTCTTCCATCAATTTTATGATTAAATCCTTAGTTTGTTTTATTTCTTCTCTATTTTGGTCCATCTTTGTGTTCATTTCTTGTTTTATTTCTTCTTTATTCTGATCCATTTTGCCATTCAAATTACCTTCTATTCTGTTCATATCTCCCCGCATATTTTTTTCGATACTATTCATATTATGATCCATTCTTTTCATCATCATTTGGAACATACTCATTACGTCCATTTGCTCTTTTTTTTCTTTAGGTTCTTGTTTATCCTCTTCTGTTTGTTTTTTAGACTCTTGTCTAGACTTTTGTTCTATTTCTTCTTGCAATGTTGCATCCTCTTCTTCCTGATCTTGTTCTGGAATATCTTCGTCTGAACGTTCTCTTCCTTGCTCCAAATATTGTACTTGGAAATCTCCTCTTCCATGATTTCTCTCTTCCCTTTCTTGTTCAGAGCCACTTTCTCCTCCTACTTGTTTCCCGTCCCTCAAAGTCATTCTTCTTTCCATTTTTGTTTTTAATTCTTCTTTTAATACAGTAAAAAAAATTGTTTCAATCCTTTTTAAATTATTCGCCTTTGTTTGGTGTGTCACTTTATAATAGATTGACTATAGCCCCACGTTGCGGTGACATATTAATATGAATTGACTATGGTGTAATAAGAATGTTATACTTATTTTATTTTAGTTTAAATTTACTTTAAGTTTATTGTTTGATATACAGGGTGTTTCACTCTATAATAATATATATACATATACATATATGTAAATATAAAACGGAAATTATGACGAAGCCCCCGCCTTGCGTTAGAACAACTAAACTAACTCCTTATCGTTTTGGTATTTCCAAAGTGCATGAGAGGCGTATGTTTTCTTTTCTCCTAAATGTGATATTCACCGGTGTCGAGACGAAAAATAAAATATTATATGTATTTACCTTTTAAACCGAAATGTTATTCCAGCTTACGATGGTTTTTCGCCATTGACCTTGATAGAATAATGAAAGTAAAATTTATTCGTAAAAAATACTGCTGAGCTAAGAACAATAAAATATTTAGCGACACTGGCGTTTCAATTTGCGAAGTTCCAAGTCTTGGAATCACCTACAATATTTATGTGTTTAACTAATAAATAAGAAATTTCGAATCACGTCTGAACAAAAGAAAACAATTTTTTATATTATATTATTTATCAGAACAAGTTCGCTGTAACCTAAGGAAAATGGAAAATCATACGCTCCGGCCTTTTTGATACCACGTACAAATTAACCTCGCGTAAATTTCTATCTCCGTCCTACCTACGAGGTGGAAGCGAATTATGTGGCGCAACAAAATACTAACTACTAATTAGGAAAAAAAAACCTAACTCTTGTCAGGTTGGCGAAAATCTGCAAAATTTGATTATATCATCACATACGGTAAATTATATATATTACAAAACGAGCTGTGCCCCCAAAATTTGTGAGCCTGGACATGCAATGTTTAACTGAGAACGACCAGATGTGTCCAGTTCCCTTGAAAGATCAGAAAATTAACTAAATATATTTGTTATCGCTACTCCCTATGTATAACATTTGAGTTATAACTCCCAAGTTCAGAATCCAGCGCAAATAATAACGAATAAATGTTTCAAAATGAAACAGTTCAAATCTCAACTTGTTCAAAAACTTACGGCGTTTGAAAACTTCCTTTCTCTGGCCTGGATACTGCTTATTCTTCGCTATCTTTTTAGCCACCGCGGGTAGTGCCAATAACCGGTTTCGTGCTATGTTGAAAAGAACTTAGCGTAGAGGGTGATTCTACCGTTTTGTGTCTCGAAACGGGGGACAGTGTTCAGCGTCAAGGATATCTCAGTATCCCTATTATACCCTGACACAACGGAGAGAACTTTACCTCTGATACCGGTAACACTAAAAAAACTACTACCGTTGCCGAGACAGGGAAAGGACTTCTCCCTTCGCGTTTTCGACCGGCACTCCCTGCTGCCGCTCTCTGCAACTCATTTTTTCTCTTCCCCAGAATTAGGTTTGGATTTTTTTTGTCGAATTGCAAAATCAACTTTTTATGTTTTGAAGTGTGCTAATTTTTCGTTATCAAAATAATTGTATTCAAAACAATTATTTGGCTTTGACCCAGTAAAATGTTTTATTTGTTCTAATCTGTTTTGATTTCGGATTATTTTTCTAAACAAAATGTGGGTCGCATTCCATTTTTTTATTTTGATTTAAAATAAAATATGTTTTACCGTGTGTTCTGAAATTTTCTACAATAAATTTATCTCCTGTTATTCGCATTTATTACATTACTTTCCCCTTTGTAAAAGTATTGCGACCTCCCTGGTCCAATACCTTTTCTTTAAAATCCCTGTACAACTATATTTACCCTTAATTTATGTGTGGCCGTCGGCTTACAATTGTGGCCTATAATCTTAAAATTAGTGAAACATTTTCATACATTTTACATATTTACGTTACATTTTCTCATTATTTATGATCGGCACTGTTTTTGGCAATTTTTTTTTCGCTATTGCCCTTTTTATTCCTGACCTAGGCTGCGAC
The DNA here is from genome assembly GCA_963921935.1 of Galeruca laticollis. Lineage (NCBI taxonomy): Eukaryota > Metazoa > Arthropoda > Insecta > Coleoptera > Chrysomelidae > Galeruca > Galeruca laticollis. Next base: position 2,084,668 of record OY998185.1, read on the forward strand.
CGTTTACACTCGCGACACTGTTGCTCAGTAGATCGTTCATCTGGCGACTTCTGTCTGTCCAATGCTGTGACCTTGGGTGGCTCGTCTCTTGCTGCGTTATTTGGTCCATCTCTATTGTTTCTTTCTCTGGTTTCCTCGTCTGATGTGAGTGAATTATCCATGCCGTTAGGGAGTCCCATATGCTGCCTATTAGTGCTATACTGCATCCTATTGTTTGGTGGATACGAATTCCATTTAGTATGGTGCCTGCTATATATTTAATGGTTTGAAATGTGGAGTATATTCCAATTATTCCACTTATGACTGAACCTAATTTTGTGAACCATGCCCATGTGTGTTTTAGGGTGGATTCTGCGAGGTTCTTGATTTCTTTTGTATCAAATATGTTTGATACGGTGTAGCCTTGACTGTTGGCATTCATTCCCGCTGCTCTGCGAGTAATTATGTTTTCTACTGCTTTTCTCTCTATCCCGAACGTGAGGGCTCTTTGTGCTGCATTGACTTCTTCTTGCGTGTACAGACCCTTCGCCCCTAGTGGTTGAATGGGGTCGAAACGGAGGTTTATTTCTTCTTCTACTTTTGTGAAATGATTTGATATGTAACCGGTCCTACCTTATCTTTAACTTCGAAAGGTCCTGTCCATTGGTTTTGTAATTTCTTTTATTTTCCTACTTTCGTGCTTATGTCGAGTAGGTATACTAAATCTCCTGGTGCCAATTCTCTTAGTGCTGTTTTTTCGTTATATCTGGCTATACTTTCTTCTTTTGCTTTCTCTGTGTTTTTCAGTGCTGTCTTGTATACTTGACTTAATCTAGCTTCTAATTCTGACACGTAATTGTTGTCGATGTCGTATTTGATTCTTTTCGGTGTAATGAATTTTTCAAATGGTAACGATTGGTCTCTTCCGTGCAGTAAAAAGTATGGGCTGTATCCTGTTGAAGTGTGTACGCTTACTCTGTATGCCATAAGTACGTATGGTATCCATTTGTCCCAATCTCGTTGATCTGGTGCTATATAGTATGCTAACATGTCTTTCAGTACTCTGTGTAATCTTTCTATTTGACCGTTTGTCGTTGGCGCATAACTTGTCGTGTGTAGCCTTTTTATGCTTAGTAGCTTGCATGTTTCCTGCATTAATTCTGACATGAAATTTGTTCCTCTATCTGTTAACAGTTTCTGGGGTGTTCCGTGTCTGGATATTATTTGTTCAACGAATGCTCTTGCTACTGTATCTGCTTTCTGATCTGATAACGGAATTGCTTCACAGTATTTGGTAAAATGGTCTTGAAAAGTTGGTAGGTATTTGTTTCCTTCGCTTGAGGTTGGTAGTGGGCCTACTATGTCCATAGAGGTTATTTCCTATGGTTCTTTGACTTATGCATGCGTTGCATTGTTTGCAGTAGTTTATTATGTCGGTTCTCATCGTTGGCCAAAAACAACGTCTCTTTATTGCCAATAATGTTGTCTGTTGTCCTTGATGACAGTATATGGGTGAGTCATGAAAGTCTTCTATCACTTTGGTGATATAGCTTCTCGGTATTACCAGTTGATCCCTATGTTCTTCCTGTTCTTGTCTATATAAAGTATCTTCTTTGTCGAGGTAGCATTTTCTATTTGTTTCGTCGTCCTTGTCCATTTGTTGTAAGGTGTTGTTGCAGAATTCATCTCGTTTTTGTGCTTTTTCAGCATGCCTTTGTCCCATATTGGCTCCCAATCTTCTTCTATTTCTATCGCGCAAATTTTCCTTGTTTCCCCTGCGTTGCCTGGTCGTAGAATGGTTATTTTGGTGGGTATTCCGTAAAATGTAAATTGGATCATTTTAGTAATTTCGTCCCAACAAAATCCTGGGATTTGGTCTTTGCTTGCTATGAAGGTTATACTTTCCTCTTTGTTTTCCTCGCATAGTGTCTTCAACTGTTGTAGTATCCTCCACATGATTTCATAAGAAATTTCTTCCTTCACCGCTGCTCTGTTTACCCCTATGTAGAATTTTGTGTCTATCGTGTCCCATTCTTCTATTCGATTCTGTGCGACGTCCGGTAAATTATATGTGGCTTCTTGTATGGATACTAACTTTCCTTCTTTCTCTAGTATTTTGTCTTTTGTTGGTACTTCGTTTTCCGTTATGTATTGTAAGTAATCTTCGTATGACGTCTCTATGTAGTTGCATGTTTTGTCGAACATTCTGCTTAGTGCGTCTGCGTTTCCGTATTACTCTGTGGATTACTTCGAAGTTGTATTCTGCTAAGGTTAAGGCCCATCGTGTTAGTCTCGAATTGGGATCTTTCAGTGTAAGTACCCATTTTAATTAGTGTTTTTAAATGAAACTCAAGGTCTCTAGTTAATTCCACAATATAATACAAGTTATTGAAAATTCAAAAAAATTGACAATTGTTTCGATAAATCAATATCATCGAAACAATTGTCAATTTTTTAGAATTTTCAATAACTTGTATTATATTCTGGAATTAACTAGAGACCTTGAGTTTCATTTAAAAACACTAATATGAGCATATTCCACGAAGTAAGGGTCGAGACAGTCAATTTCACCCATTTTAATGCTCTGTGATCTGTGATGATTGTGAATTTTGTCCCGTAAATGTAGCATCTGAATGTTTTAATGGCGAAAATCACTCCTAGAAATTCTTTTTCGGTCGTTGAGTAATTTGTTTCTGCTCTACTTAGTGTCCTGCTCGCATACGCTATTGGTCTTTCTCTACCGTCCCTTATTTGGCTTAATATTGCTCCTACACCTATGTTCGATGCATCTGTCGATAAGATTTGGAGAAGTCTGGGAAGATTAGAAGTTTGTCTGACGTTAGCGATTCTTTTAATTGGTCCATTGCCTTAATTACTTCCTCTGTTATTTTGAATGGTGTTTCTTTTTTGGTTAGATTTACTAATGGTGCTGCTAATTCGGTTATGTTTGGTATGAACCGTCTGTACCAATTTACTAGTCCTAAGAAAACTCTTACTCCTTTTACGTTTTTTGGTAGGGATTATTTGTGTACTGCCTCCAATTTCTGTGGATCTGGAGCTACTCCTTCTTGTGAGATGATATGTCTTAAATATTTCACTTTCTTTAACATAAAATTTCATTTCTTTGGTTTCAGTTTAATGTTTGCTTCTGTTAATCTATTGAATACTTTTTCTAATTTTTCTAAATGGTCCTTTTTTCCTGCATAATTAAATATGATTATGTCATCCAAATAAACCATACATTTTATTCCCGCTAAGCCTCTTAAGGTTGCGTTCATGAATCTTTGGAATGTTGCTGGGGCATTTACCAGTCCAAATGGCATTTTGGTGTATTCGTAGTGCCCTTGATATGTGCTGAATTCAGTTAGTGGAATGTCTTCTTCGTTCATATCTACTTGGTGGTAAGCTTCTGCTACATCAATTACTGAGAACAACATTTCTCCTCCTGCTTTGTAACCTTCTAGTAGATCCGATATGTTTGGTAGGGGGTAATATTCATTTTTTGTTACTGCATTTAGTCCTATATAGTCTATGCACATTCTCACTTTCTCTTCTCCTTCGGGAGTTTGTTTTACCACTAATACGACTGGCGCTGACTGTGGGCTGGATGATGTCCTGATTACTTTAGCTTCTAGTAGCCTATCTATTTCTTTTTGTAGCACTTCTCTTTGATAATATGGTATTCTGTATGGAGCTTTGCATATTGGTTGGCTTCCTGCTTCTATGGTTATGTCATGTTTTACTTTTGTAGTGCTTGTTAGAATTTCATCGTCGTCCGTGAATAAGTGATGGTACTTTTGTATTAACTTAATTAATTCTTCCTTGTACCTTGTATCTATATGCCCTAGTTCGAAATTTTTTCTGATTCATTCATCTGTTTTGGTGTCAAACTTCCTGATCGTGTCCTGAGTTTTTGTTCGTGGTGCTGTGTCCTCTGTACATTCATATGCTTTTCCTAGTTTGGTTCCTTTTGTTAGATTTATTTTTTGTGCTGATTTGTTTATTATTCTAATTGGAATCTTTTCCCGTTATTTGCTAGTCTTATTGCCTGTTGTCCTTTGTGCTGTGTTTCGCACGCAATCGTATTTCCTTTTATGGTATGTTTTAGTGTCCCAATTGTGTGAACTTCGGTTAGTGCTGGTATAGTTATGCTATCTTCTATGTATACATCTGTGAAATTTCTGTTAGTTATTGTTTCTTTTATTTCTTTGTTCTTCTCCCTGGTTTCTGTTTCTCCCTTCTTTTTCTCTATTTCTGATTCTGCACTATTCTTCTTTTGTTCTATGTGTCCGTGTCTTTCTTCATTAATTTTTGTTTCATGACTTGTTTCTTTCTTTGTGTCGATTTTTTGTTTCACTCTGTATCGTTCTTTATTTTCGTCTCAGTAGCCGTTTTGTCTTTGTTTGTCTATTTGATTTGCTTTTGATATATTTTCTCTTACCGTTGCCTTTCCATCTTTCCCCATTGTTCTATGTTCTGTGTCCCTTCTTTTGTACATTGTTTCCACTATTCCTAGCCATTTCTGCCAATTATTCATTTCTGTAGTGTCTGGTTTTTTCCTTATTGGTGCCACTTGGTCATTTGCTTCTGTGATTCTACCGTTATCTATTGTGCTCTCATCTTGCTTTGCGTTTATCAATGGTATTCTTCTTTCCCATATTTCTAATGAAGGTTCTCCTTTATATGATATGATTGCTTTCTGTTCTTCTAGAAAATCTCTTCCTAAAACACTGGTATTTCTCCCATTATTTCGTCGATCCATACAACTGTATTGTGTGTCCTGTTATCCATTTTAGAGTTAATTCCTCTATGATTCTTGTGTCTAATTCCCAATCTGCAATTATTGACCTATTTACTAATGAGTACGCTCCCCCTGTATCTATCATACATGGTCTGTTTATACCATTAACCCTTAACATTACTATGTATGGGGCGTCCTCGTTTGTTTCTGACGTTGATTCATTGTGATACATTGTTTCTTTTTGTCCATTGTTTTCCATTCTCGGCTTATACTTATTCGTTGCTTCTTGGTTTGTTTTCTGCCATTGTGTTTTTTTAAATTCTGTTTCCCCTGTTAAATTTACTCGGCCACTTGTCCGGGGACTAACTGTGGTCCTTACTAGTTTAAATGCTTCGTCCATTCTTTATTACTTGTGTGTCCTCTTTCTGCAGAGTGTCCTCTTCTATCATCGTTCATTTGGCGTCTATCTCTCTCGTAGTTGCCAAAATTATTTTGTTGAGACCTCCTCTGTGTTTCTTGTTTATGATACTCTTCCCTTTGGTTTCAGTGTCTGTTATATTCTCCGTAGTTTCCTTGTTGTGTTTCGTGGTTTTCTCCGTTTTCCATGGACTTGCTATTCCGTCGCTGTATCAATCGTACTTCGAGGTTGTTTTATTCCGTTTGTTCGCTTTGTCGAACATTTTCTTTCTACATTCTTTTGCCCAATGTCCTTGTTTCCCACAGTAATAGCATGTGTTTGTTGGTCCGTTCCCTTTTTCTCTGCAATCTGGTGCCCAGTGTCCTTGTTTTTTACAAATTTGGCATCTTGTCTCTCTTTTTGTTTCTTCTGCTTCCTTCGTACTGCAATTAGCCCAATGCCCTCGTCTGTCACAGAATAAACATTTCGCGTTCTGCCTACATTCTTCCGAAGTGTAATTCGACCTTCTGCACGTTGTGCACCTCAGTTGTTCGCTCATAAATGCGACTTTTTGGCTACTGTTTCTGCCGCTTGTCATAGCTACCGCCGTTTCTTGACAACTAACAATTTCTTCCGCTTCTTCTAGTGTCATGTCGTCTTTGTGTAAAATGTAAAAACCTACCTCCCTTAATAAGTCTTTTCTCAACCCTACTTTGAATTGGTTTATTAATACCGAATTATGTTTTTTTTTGTATGTTTGGTATTTGTTCCCTACTTGCGCCCTTTATATCTTCTTCAAGTATCTTGTTTCCAATTAGTTTTAGTCTGGTGCAGAACGACGCTACGTCCTCATCGTGTCTTTGGTAGCATTGCATCAGTTACATTCACCAATCTGCTATAGATTTTTTTGGTACAAATTTCCGTAGTAATTTTTCTCTAAATTCTGAATATGACACCGTGTCTAACCTCGGATCAGCCTTGAAAAAATCGTGTGCTACGCCCGCAAGTTTAAATTTCAATAATGTTAGTGTTTCTGATTCCGTCCACCCTTCTAATTTAGCCCTTAACTCGAGTTTCTCTATATACCTAGTCGCATCTCTACCTGTGAAATCGGCTAAAGTCGCAGCTATTACCCCTAGTGGTTGTGCCTGTGCTACCCTCAGTGTGGGCGACATGCTGCTTGTGTCCCCCATGGTTTCTGAGCCTCCTTGACTGCCTGTACCTAACCTATTTTGCGAATCTAGTGGCATATCGCTGTCTGAACTTGGTTACTTTTTTTATATTTATTAAATGAAATTTTCTAACTTTATAAACTTATATTACTCCTACCTTTCTGGCTTCTACGACGCCTGAAATGGATAGCTTTTGGTGCACGGATAGGATGTTTCAGAATGGGTTAACTTCCCCCTTTGTAAAATTGAAGCTTACATCGTTTGGGAGTATGATTTATTCTAACGAATGGAACTTAAGACGAAAAGAAAAAAATCAATTGTATGACGGAGTAGTAAACCAAAACTAATCTGTTTTAATGTTATTTGTCCCGTTAATTGATGACTGTCGTACCTGTGATGATGGTGGGAGAGTATCGGCTACTTATCGATATTTTTCAGCCTTTTTACCCTCCTATATGCCACGTTAACTGCTTTTTTAAGCTTCTGGTTACAGACCGTACAGCTTCACCGTTCCCTGTATTCTCTTGTGCTGTAGCAAGATTGGCATATAATCTTGGCCTGACAGGAATGTCTTGTGTGAAGATCTGGCGTCCCTGCTGACTTACAACCCTGTATTGTAGATTCGCTATTTGACGACTAATGGTTTTTTTCCTGTATATGTGAAGTCGCTTTCTGAAAAATAACCGATTCGGCCCTGTGTCGGAAAACCGCTGTCACCACTCTAATAATTGCTGTCACCACTTGTAATAAATTGCTAGACCCTATGTAGTAAAAAAGTTCTACCTTTTTTTTTGGTATATTTATCCCGACCTTCGAGTCCCCAATTTCTTTCTCCAATGTGCGGCTGAGCGTGTAAGGCAAATCCAGTTCGATTTGAGCTGGGTACGCCTGGTCTTGAAACGGTTTGATACTCCTTTGCCAGGACAGGATTGTTCTCCCGGTTCTGTCTCTCATCCAAAGTTGTTACACTCTCTAGGGGGAATTACGGGGTAGGGATGATAAATAAAATATGGTGGAACCACAAGATTGTATAAAAAAATATAATAAAAGTTTCTCTGAGTATATATATTATAATATATTCAATTCTCTATATGATGAATTTTAATCATTTAATTTTAATGTAAGCCTTCCTGTAAAGATACATTTCAATTCACCTCACGTTAATGTATATTGTCGCAGCGACACTTGTTGTACATACAACTTAAAACTTTATGTAAGAAATTTCTACTTTGACAGTAGTTGTCAAAATTACGCCCGGCTCTAATAAATGTTAATTTAGTATTTCTAAAAATGAATTTATATGTATAATCGACCTATTACTCTTCTCTCAGGGTGGGATCAAACTGTTAAAAAAATTAATTATTCAAAATTTGTTTAAGTTTTTACGTATCTCCAAATTATCTGTTTCACTATTGGTCAGAACCTATAGTAACTGCATGTTTAATATTATAAAAGGCACTTTAAATCTCTGATGTTGTTTCCAATATTTCTGTCACTGAAAATTACCAACTGTCACTGATTTGATCGACAGTTTTATTTAATGAAAAATGTTTAGTTTTCTGAAATAATGTTATAAAAAGACTATAGTGAGTAGGAATGCAAAATTCTATATTATACTACTAGATTCAAATACAAATTAACAAATTAATATTCCCTAAACTTATTATAAACAAAACAACAGTCGTAATTTCTACGAAACTTGAAATTACTACAACCTATATGCTATAAATTAACCTAATGAAAAACGTTTAATAAAAGTTCCAATTGTCGAACTAAATCTTGATATGGATAAATGTCAAAAACAAGCTTCACTCAATTTTTTCTAGTTCAAAACTTTTCTTCTCTCATGTGAATTTTCTTATATGATTTATTAATTTTGTTTGCAATCAAAAATCTAATAGATGCATCTATGTCAAATTTAATTCAAAAATAGGCCTTATTATTTCTCGAGAAAATATTGTAAAAAAACTGGATCGGACTCACCAACTAATAACTGCACAACTCGTACAATTCTAAATGATCTTAGCATTCAGGAAACTATCTAAATTTTATTTAGAAATCTGGAACACATTCACTACACACGATACAATTCTTATTCGAATTATGCACGCACTGGCTTTATAATGAAATGGCTTTTGAATCTGGTTGTATAAATATACAACTTCTACTATCTACCAAAAATTGAGACAACTCTAATTACGATGTTGCCTCTTCGGGATTTCAAACACAACTGACTAAACTTTCTTCAAATAAATAAATCTCCTCTCCTTTGGTTACGAAAAATTCCTTTTTTTAAAAAAATACTAATTTATGTTTCCCTATAACGAAGAGATATTTGAATTCTTTTATTATCATTGTAATTCTGATAGCAGAGACATCTGTATTTTAAAATTTCAAATATATTCTCCAAAATATAATATAATTCTGTCTATCATTAAATATATTCTACATAAACGTCATCCGAAAATTAAAATGTCACATTTGATTTGTATACCGAATCTTTCAAAACTATTGATTATACCTATTATACAGTGTGTATCGAAAGTATTGCATACAAATATAAATAGTTTTCCTTATTTCAATGTTTCTTTTACATTTTAAATAGAGGAACTGTATTAATATATATGTAAATATAAAACAGAATCCCGATATTACCCAAATAAATAAAATCCCCCGGTATAAGACTCCCTATACATTTATCTATAAATGGTGCATCCTAACCTACCCCTGTATAACATGTAACTATCACACAAAACAAAATTATGACGAAGCCCTCGCCTTGCGTTAGAACAACTAAACTAACTCCTTATCGTTTTGGTATTTCCAAAGTGCATGAGAGGCGTATGTTTTCTTTTCTCCTAAATGTGATATTCACCGGTGTCGAGACGAAAAATAAAATATTATATGTATTTACCTTTTAAACCGAAATTTTATTCCAGCTCACGATGGTTTTTCGCCATTGACCTTGATAGAATAATGAAAGTAAAATTTATTCGTACAAAATACTGCTGAGCTAAGAACAATAAAATATATATCGACACTGGCGTTTCAAGTTGCGAAATTCCAAGTCTTGGAATCACCTACAATATTTATGTGTTTTACTAATAAATAAGAAATTTCGAATCACGTCTGAACAAAAGAAAACAATTTTTTATATTATATTATTTATCAGAACAAGTTCGCTGTAACCTACGGAAAATGGAAAATCATACGCTCCGGGCTTTTTGATACCACGTACAAATTAACCTCGCGTAAATTTCTATCTCCGTCCTACCTACGAGGTGGAAGCGAATTATGTGGCGCAACGAAATACTAACTACTAATTAGGAAAAAAAACCTAGCTCTTGTCTGGTTGGCGAAAATCTGCAAAATTTGATTATATCATCACACACGGTAAATTATATATATTACAAAACGAGCTGTGTCCCTAAAATTTGTGAGCCTGGACATGCAATGTTTAACTGAGAACGACCAGATGTGTTCAGTTCCCTTGAAAGATCAGAAAATCAACTAAATATATTTGTTATCGGTACTCCCTAAAAACTTACGGCGTTGGAAAACTTCCTTTCTCTGGCCTGGATACTGCTTATTCTTCGCTATCTTTTTAGCCACCGCAGGTAGTGCCAATAACCGGTATCGTGCTATGTTGAAAAGAACTTAGCGTAGAGGGTGATTCTACCGTTTTGTGTCTCGAAACGGGGGACAGTGTTCACCGTCAAGGATATCTCAGTATCCCTATTATACTCTGACACAACGGAGAGAACTTTACCTCTGATACCGCTAACACTAAAAAAACTACTACCGTTGCCGAGGCAGGGAAAGGAGTTCTCCCTTCGTGTTTTCGACCGGCACTCCCTGCTGCCGCTCTCTGCACCTCGTTTTTTCTCTTTCCCCGAATTAGGTTTGGGGTTTTTTTGTCGAATTGCAAAATCAACTTTTTATGTTTTGAAGCGTGCTAATTTTTCGTTATCAAGATAATTGTATTCAAAACAATTATTTGGCTTTGACCCAGTAAAATGTTTTATTTGTTCTAATCTGTTTTGATTTCGTATTATTTTCCTAAACAAAATGTGGGTCACATTCCATTTTTTTATTTTGATTCAAAATAAAATATGTTTTACCGTATGTTCTGAAATTTTCTACAATAAATTTATCTTTTGTTATTCGCATTTATTACAATAGTTGACAGTTACTTGGTACATCGTAAACGTCACTCACTAGATTGTTACATTATTTTCGAACTTATTCGAATTCATACGGTTTTCATAAAACTGGCTATAAAATGAGACGGGTTTTGAATAATATGAATTTTATTTCCTTTTATGGGGTTTCAGAACAAACAAAACTTTTTATCAAGAATGACATTTTTCACTAAAACTAATATTTAAACATTTTTCACCTATAGGATACCCCATCCGTGATTGATTGATACATCACACTTACAATCATTAGCAGTTCACAAGTTTTACCTAAACAGTTTCATATATATGTGGGCTGCTATTCATATTTCTGCCAATTTAACAATAAGCGCTGCCAGGCGCCACCTGACGTTTTCAATAGGTAGTTTGATATTTTGAACAGTAACTACTTTCAGAACGCTTTGCCATCCGAGCGTACTTTATGTTGTTAACATTAATTAAAAAAAATATCTCCTGCGATCATTTTTCATAACATCCGATGTGTAATATCAGGACAAGAATGTATTCGTGCACTTAATTCTCTGTACACCAATAGCACTATCTCACATATTCACAAAATTGGTATAACGAATTCATCGTGGTCAAAGTTTGGTCCCGAACGCAAAGGTTTGTTCACATTGAATGCCACATAATCTGACAAACGCTCAAAAGGAAGTCGATTGTAGCAGGTGAATGTTGGAAACATGTGTTCTATATTTGCACAGATGACGAATCATGAGTCTATGTATTTGAGCCTGAAAGAAAATATCAATCGACATCAAATCCAGCAAAAGTTGTTCACGGAACGAGCACGTCGAAGCAAAAGGTTGCCTGTGTTTTTTGACATTACCAGTCACGGGGCGACAGTGGAGTTAAAGGAGCGCCGGGTAGTTAATTCTGAACGATATACGACCATTTGTTAGCCAGAAGTGATCTTAGAAATTCGAAGAAAAAAAATTAGAATACTACGGCTTAAACACACGAATTTTTGACCAGCCAAAACATTGTACTCGTTTTTTAAGTTGTCATAATAATAACATTTGCTGCGCAAGAAAGAAATTGAAAAAATATATATTTACCTGTATCTCCAGCACATACTAATACGGAACAGCACATATCCTCTGTGGGTTGTGCGAAACATAATGGATCGCCTATTTTCTTCCCTTTTCTAAAAAGGGGCGTTTGGCATCTATCTTTACATTTTATTGTACCATTGGTACAAGTGCAAATTGAATCACAATCATTTTCTATTTCATCCCCATTTTCATATGTTAGTCCTCCCTGGGTACATAATATATCTGCAATAAAAAATTAAATATTGAGTAACAATAATCAATTGATGACGTTAGTATCGTGTTCAATACCTATCAAATAAACGGTTTTAAAGATCAAAACTAACTTTTCCGCATTTGTGAGACACCCTGAACATTATTCTATCATACAATTGTCACTTGTATACACTTGGGAAGATGTATCGTGTTAACAAACCGAAATTTCTCAAAAAATAACCAAAAATGTGGCCCTTCCTGTACCATAGCACCTATTGTACTATCTCCAGTGATCTAAAAATCAATAAGGTTTATCTATATAACACCGTCAACAATATCCAATCATAGAAATGGTCACTTGTAAACACTCCAGAGGCTGTATTGTGCTAACAAACCTAAAATTCTTCAAAAATGATAAAAATTTGGTACTTCAAGTACTATAGCACCCATTGTACTGGCTCTGGTGAGCTGAAAATCAATAGGGTTCATCTATGAAATGTCATAAATAATCTTCAAACATATAATTGGTAACTTGTTGCACTTCGGACGCTGTATCGTGCTAACAAACTTAAATTCTTAAATTTTTCCAAAAATGATAAAACTTCGTACTTCTAGTACCATAGCACCCGTTGTACTGGATCTGGTGAGCTGAAAATAAATAGGGTTTATCTGTGATATGTCCTGAACAATAATCAATCATAAAATTTCTGACTTGTTGCACTCCGGAGGCTGTATTGTGCTAACAAGACCATGTTACCAAAAGTGGCCGACGACAACGACGACAACGACGACGACGACGATAAACACACAGGATTTTTTTTCTAAAAACCGTTTTTTCGTGTTGTTGTTGATGGAAAACGTAAAAATAACTCAAATTTTTTTTCCAAAATTCCAACTTTTTTGGGGTAAACCTCAGATATACAAATAAAATAGATATGTTTGTTTTGACTTTTTCCTACCCCAAACATTGAGTCACATCTAAGCTCACTTGCGGGACACTTCCACTGCTTTGCCATATTTACAAATCTTCTTTAGTTGCGGAAAAAAAGAAATTAGGAGTTTAATTGAAAATTTGTTAAAAAGTTATGCAAATAAAAAAAAGTCATACTAATTTCTGCATTTGAGTGGCTGCTTTTAAAATTAATTAATAATACTTGAATTTTATTTAATAAAGGCATATTCTTATATCAATTTTAAGCAAGTATTTGTTGTATCCTTACATAGCTTTATGGTTATAACTAAAAGTGGCAACATTATTCAAAATTTCAGTACCTGTTTAATGTGTCAATAGTAATCTATTTAGTAGCTTTGTCCTTGTTTAATTACCATATAAAGAGAGATGCAAATATCGTCAGTGTGTGATCGACGATCATTTTAAATACGCCGTAGTATTATAGTAAATAATGTCAAACGTGGTTTGTTTATACGAGCGCCATTACGACTAGAGACAAACAAAGAGATCTTTCGTTTTGATGTGTTTTTCAAGACTTTTTTGAGTGAAAATAAACTTTCAAGTTAATGAATTTAATGTTTTTGGATTATCATGGTTCGTCGGTGCCAAGTTCGTCAGAAAAACAGCTGAAATTAGCAATGCCATGTATCTACAATACCATCCCCACTTTTTGTAATTCAATCATTGTTTCACTACTGGCGTTTAGAATTGTTGGCCGCAAAAATAAACGTGTTTATGAATGAATAGCCCTCTCTATGTGTATTATTACTCTAAGGGGTGAACCAATACTTTTCTCGCATATTAGATAGGTTAGGTGGAAAAGTAATATATAATGTATTCGTTTAAAATGCAACATTAAAGATTGAAAACAATTATTCAAAAGTAATATTTTGCAACAGTTTCTGCATTTTCAATGCTTTGTTTTGAATGCAAAAATATATTTGGTAAGGAGCGAAGCTTGATCAAATGGATAACTCTTATTCATATTTTACTTTTCCGCCCAACCTATCTAATATGCGAGAAAAGTATTGGTTTACCCCAAAAAAAGTTGGAATTTAGATTTTTTTTTAGTTATTTTTACGTTTTCCATCAACAACAACACAAAAAAACGGTTTTTAGGAAAAAAATCCTGTGTGTATGTCGTCGTCGTCGTTGTCGTCGGCCACTTCTCCTTATATGTCTTGTTAGCACGATATAGCCTCCGGAGTGCAATAAGTCACACATTTTATGATGTAATATTGTTAAGGACATGTCACAGATGAACCCTATTGATATTCAGCTCACTAGAGCCAGTGGTGGTGTAAGGGGTGATGGCTAATAAAAGCCAACCCAAATGACAACCTCACCTGCACGTGGTGCACCCTGCTAGACAACGGACGAGGCTCTGTCGACCGAAAGACAGCCGGAATAAGCTGTCCCCCTCTTATTGACCAACAGCTTCGGGTGGAGGAGTTGATAAGAGGTAGGGCAATCTCTTGTCCTTGGATCGAGAAATCGGTTCAAAAGGCGGATGAATCAAAGATGGTCAACGGCATGAGAATGCAGAAGGCAAAGGAGAACCACTGCATTAAAGGTCTGCAAGACACTCCTAGTCAATCATTATAGCTATGAATACGATAGACAATACACAGAACTATACTGATCATGGAGATCGGATGCCAAGATCCGGCAGGAGAGGGACGATACAAAATTGCAGGGCCTCTTCGGTCGTCAGCATGCGAAACCCCTGTAAAAGAGACAAATTTTATAAAATAGCAACATGGAACGCTCAAAGCATGTTTCAGTCAGGTAAGTTTGATAACATTATACAGGAAATGACACGACTACAAATAGATATACTTGGAATAAGTGACACGCAATGGCCAAACAACGGAGAGTGCGCATTTGAGGATGGCCGGTTTTACTATAGCGGGAGCGACGATGGCCAGCCACATAGATACGGAGTAGGCATATGCGTCAAGGAGGGTATTGTGGGATCAATATTGAATGTAGTGAGATACTCCGACAGAATAATAATGATACAACTAAAATCTCAAAACGGCAAGACCAACCTAATCCAAATATATGCACCTACAGCCGATAAAGCAGATCAGGAAATCGAAGAATTCTACAATGGAATCGATATACTTCTTAGGACAACAAAAAAGGCAGATACAACAATAATCCTTGGCGACTTCAATGCTAAAGTTGGAAAAGGAAAGGTTGGAGAATATGTTGGGGAATATGGTTTGGGCGATAGAAACGAGCGCGGAGACAGATTAGTAGAGTTCTGTCAGCAAAATGATTTTGTAATTACAAATACATGGTATAAGCTGCCAAAAAGACGATTGTACACCTGGACTTCACCTAGACACACTGCGCAGCATATCATCAGAAATCAAATTGACTTTGTGTTAATC
Organism: Galeruca laticollis; assembly: GCA_963921935.1. NCBI lineage: Eukaryota > Metazoa > Arthropoda > Insecta > Coleoptera > Chrysomelidae > Galeruca > Galeruca laticollis. The sequence continues at coordinate 2,099,754 of OY998185.1, forward strand.
AACAAGAGATACCGAAATGCTATTAAATCTGTTAAAGCATATCCAGGCGCCGATATAAAATCCGATCACAATCCAGTTGTGGCGACGTTCAGAATGCGCTTTAAAAAACTGAAGAAAAAGACATTACCCCCAAAAATAAATACAGACTTGTTGAGAGACCAAACGATCAAAATGGAAATAAAAGAAAATATAAACGAAAAAATGAAAATTAGAATAAGCGACAACAACGTTAATGAACAATGGCAAACCATTAAAGAAGGAATACTAGAGGCCTCACAGAGTAAATTAACAGAAACAAACCGAACATTCAAACAAAAATGGATGACAAGGGAGATTCTCGAGATGATGGATGAAAGAAGAACCTACAAAGGAATAGATATACATTCCTATAAAAATATAGATCGAAGAATAAAACGCAAGATAATTGAAGCGAAAGAGCAATATATGCAAGAGAGATGTCATGAAATAGAAGAGCTGGAGAAAAAATATGACAGTTTTGGGATTCACAAAAAGATCAAAGAAATCACAGGCACAGGTAAAAAGAAGAGCTACAGTCTCATCAAAGATAAGCAAGGGAATTTAATTATGGATGTTGCCCAAAAACTGCGAAGATGGGAAGAATACATTAGGGAACTGTTTGAAGACCAACGAGAAGAATTGCAAGTCCAAGAAATCAGAAAAGGCCCACCTATTAGCAGGAGGGAGGTGGAATATGCTATTCAATGCACCAAAACAGGAAAAGCACCTGGCCCTGATGGTATTCCGACAGAACTGCTAAAACTTATAGAATATGACCAGCTGCAAATACTAGTAGATCTATATAACACTATCTATCATACAGGGATCATCCCTACAGATTGGTTGAGATCAACCTTCGTAATGTTGCCAAAGAAAGTAAATGCAAAGGAATGCTCTGACCACCGCACAATTAGCCTAATGTCCCACACTTTAAAGACCTTCCTCAAGATCATACATAGTCGAATATATAAAAAGCTAGAAATCGATATTAGTGAAAATCAGTTTGGATTTCGAAATGGAATGGGCACACGTGAAGCCTTATTCGCAGTGAATGTAATAATACAAAAATGTTTGGATATGAATAAGGAAATATATATGGGATTTATCGACTACGAGAAAGCGTTCGACAGGGTGAGACACGAGAGGCTAATTAATCTTTTACGAGAAAGCCAACTTGATGAGCAAGATGTTAGAATAATAAAGAATCTCTATTGGAATCAAGTTGCTGTGATCAGCTCCGAAGGAACGACATCAGAAGACATCAAAATACAACGAGGAGTGAGACAAGGATGTGTTTTATCGCCACTTCTGTTTAACTACTATTCAGAGGCCATTTTCAAAGAGGCTCTTGGGAACAGAAAAGAAGGCATAATTATAAATGGAAAGATCATTAACAACGTGCGCTACGCTGACGACACCCTAATCATAACTGACAGCACACATGACCTTCAAATAATACTTCAAGAAATCGATCGGGTCAGCAGGGAGTACGGTTTAAAAATGAACTATAAGAAAACGAAATACATGGTCATAAGTAAAAATCCATCATGCCATCCTAATACCAACATCAAAGTCAATTCATTGTTGATCGAAAGAGTTAAGCAGTATCAGTATCTTGGCATGTGGATCAACGACAAACATGATCAGACTATGGAGATTAAAGTTAGAATCGAAAAGGCGAGAAATGTTTTCTTCAAAATGAAACAACTATTCACTAATCCCCACTTAAATCTCCAACTCAGACTGAGAATGATTAAATGCTACGTAATCCCAGTGCTTCTGTATGGACTGGAATCATGGACAATCAACAAAATCGCAATGAAAAAGCTCCAGTCTTTTGAAATGTGGATCTTCCGGCGGGCACTAAGAATATCATGGACAAAAAAGATTGCCAATGAGGAAGTTCTACGCCGAGTAAAAAGAGAAAGAGAACTAGTGAACGTGATTAAAGCCCGAAAATTAGAATATCTCGGTCATATTATGCGTGGAGAGAGATACGGTATACTACGACTGATAATGGAGGGAAAGATCGCAGGAAAGAGATCGATAGGCAGAAGACGTATGTCCTGGCTAAGAAACCTCAGAGAATGGTTTGGATGCACATCCCTCCAACTCTTCAGAGCCGCGGTATCCAAAGTAAAAATAGCTGTAATGATAGCCAACCTCCATAAAGAGACGGCACCATAAGAAGAAGAAGAGCCAGTACAACGGGTGCTATGGTACTTGAAGTACGATATTTTGTAATTTTTTGGAAAGTTTCAGTTTGTTAGCACGATAAAGCCTCCGGAATTCAACAAGTCAATATTATTCAGGACATCTCACTGATGAACCCTATTGATTTTCAGCTCACCAGAGTCAATACAACAGGTGCTACAGTACTTTAAGTATGATATTTTTGTCATTTTTGTAGAAGTTTCAGTTTGTTAGCACGATACCGCCCCCGGAGTATATACAAGTGACCAATTTTATGATTGGATATTATTCAGAGCGTCTCAAAAATGAACTCTATTGATATTCAGCTCACTAATGCCAGTACAACGGGTGCTATGGTACTTGAAGTACCAAATTTTTGTAATTTTTGGAGAATTTTCAGTTTGTTAGCACGATACAGCCTCCAGAGAGTATACGATTGATCAATTTTATGATTGAATATTGTTCAAGGTGTCTCACAAATGTACCCTATTGATTTTCAGTTGACTAGAGCGAGTACAGCGGGTCCTATAAATCCAGATATACTAAATTTTTGGTTATTTTTGGAGAATTTTCGGTTTGTTAGCATGATACATCCCCCGAAGTGTATACAAGTAACAATTTTATGATAGAATATGGTTCAGAGTCACAGATGGAAAAGTTAGTTTTAATCTTTAAAACCGTTTATTTTGGTTTGTATTAGAAAATGATATTTTGGAAACAGCTGCATGTCCCCCTTGCAACAGTCTCGTGCCCCCCTAGGGGCTACGCGCCCCACAGGTTGGAAACCACTGTCTTAAGTGATAATTGTAAAGATCAGCAGCTATAGTTTTCCTGATTTTCTATATCATTGCACAGTTATACTGATCTTAATTGGGAAAACGATATCCAGGATATCCCCATAGGGCTAATAATATCTAAGCTTTAATATTTGTAATATCATATTTTTTCTATTAACATATATTAAGTCAAACACAAGGTAGGTCACTTCTTGGTCTAGCCAAAAATAATTATTAAACATCAACTAGGCATCAAATGAAATGTAACTTCGGTCATTCTGACGATGATATTTAGTATCGAAACAATTGTCAAATTTCTTAGAATTTTTAACATTTTTTCAATATATTGTGGAATTATCTAGGAACAGTAGGTTTCATTTAAAACAGTAATATTAGTAGAATCCACGAAGTAAGCGTCGAGAAGTTAATTTCAAGTATGAAATTAAATGAACTAATATTAAATATGTTAAATTTATAGTATTTTTAAAGTCACCTAAGATTTTTTTTATAAAAAACGTTTGAGAATCTTTTTTCAAACAATTGATGGACTACTTCCAGGAAAATTGACTAAAATTCATAGTATTTTTATGGTCAATTGAGATTTTTTCTCTAAAAATTGCTTAATTTTGGAACAAAAAAGTTGAATTTATAGTAATTTAAAATTAATTGAGAATTTTTTTACTAAAAAACCTTTGAGAATTTTTTGAAAATTGTTAAGCTTCCTTGACTTAAACTCCTAGTATTTTTAAAATCAACTGAAAATTTGTTTCTTAAAAAAACGTTCATCTTTCAGACAAACTGAAAAATTGATTCAATTTGCCGACCAAATAATTTAAATTAAATTGAATTAATTAAAATTAAATATGGTAAATTTGTAGTATTTTTAAAATCACTTGAGAATTTTTGCATAAAAAACGTTTCAGAATTTTTTTTCTAAAAATTGATGGACTTCCAGAGAAATTGACTAAAATTCATAGTATTTTTATAGTCAATTGAGATTTTTTCTCTAAAAAATTGTTTGTCTTTGAAACAAAAAAGTTGTATTTATAGTATTTTTAAAATCTTAATTTCTTCAATTCCCGGTTAAAAAGTCATTTAAATTTCTTGTAACTTCATAATCAATTGATAACTTTTTTTCCAGAAACTGCTTGATTTCCTTACAAAACACATTTAATTCCAAGTATTTTCATAGTCAAATGAGAAAAAGAGTAATTATTCTTAAAATAATCTGTAATAATACCATTTTCACGTTTCAGGTAGCGTCATCTCCGCTTTTCCCTACCAAAATAACCCAGAGCTGGGTTTACAGGATCAATATCAAGTACCTATAAGCCTGTATCAACCACCACCAGGACCTGTATCGACAATTCAATTCCGACAATCTGAGAAGCCTAAAGTAAGTACCAGTAAGTGAAGATTTCATATGCAACGTAAATCACGCAATGGCAATGTTGCCGTATCTCTCATTTATAAGAATTATCGAAAACATATTTTAAAATTTCAGTGCTCAACCGTTGCAACCTATTATCCCCGCTGAAGATGAACAAGCCAGCGTAATAACGTCGACGTCACAACAAGCGACATTTCGACAGGAAGTTGAAGATGACGAAGGCAGCGGAAATCCTAATTCGAATGCCTAAGATACTTATATATAGGTAGATATAAGTAGTTTGATTTGTTTTTGGTACGTTTTGAACTACGTGGTCTAGTAACGACGTTAAATAAATGTATTCGTTCGTTCGTTAGTACTAAATTAAGAAATTAAGTTTGTTTGTCCTATGTATCAAATCATATATATATATATATATATATATATATATATATATATATATATATATATATATATATATATATAGAAGAAGGATAGTCTTTGCTGACTAGTTAGGAATAAAGCTTTCTAATAATGTTTTTCATAATAAAAATCTAAATATTTTGCTTAACCTTTTCTTGGATAACTCTTATCCAAAATCATTATTGAATAAGATATTATTCAGCACATCTAATGCTGTGGACTTGTTGCTTGAAGATAGCCATCTTAACTTAGCCCAGACGGATGTTGGAACTGATGTGTCCCCTTCTCGACAGGTTTTTGCTACTTTGCCATATATTAAGGGCATAACTCCGAGACTTGCCAGATTGCTCAGTTCATGTGGTAATTTCAAAATTGCTAATAAAACTGTTCTTTCAATCAGATCGATTTACGCTAGAGTAAAAGATAAAAGTACTTTGACCTCACTTACTAACGTGGTGTATAGTATTCCTTGTAGGGATTGTGATAATCAGTATATCGGGCAGACTTTAAGATCTCTATCTAACCGTATAGTTTCACATAAGAGTGACTCTAGATTACACCCAGAGAGGTGCGCGTTAGCTTTTCATGTAAATTCTCTTGATCATCAGATGAATTATGAGGCTGTGAAAGTGTTGGCGACTGAGTCTAATAGAATGAAAAGATCATTCTTGGAAATGGCTTTCATTTCACAAAACAACAATGTCATAAACAAAAAAACTGATATTGATCACTTAAGTGAGATCTACTCATTTTTATTGTCCTTAGATACTAATTTTGCTCATTAAGTGGTGTTAAACAACCATGTTGCTCCTAACAGCACCACCCTTATTACATTAACTTAATAATAATAATAAAAAACTAATTTTGGATGTATTGGTCTTGGTAGATACATTCAAATTATATAAATAATAATATTAAATACTTAATTTTGAGTGTATTGGTGTTGGTAGATACACTCAAATAGTATAGTTATTGAAATTTACTTAATTATTATATTATTATTACTACATATTAATACTTTTATTGTACTGTTTTCTTTCTCTTTTCTTCCTCAGTGTTAGTCATATTGAGGTTATGTTCTCTACACGCTCAAATTACAAAAATTGAGAGCGTTCCCCCTCTCTCTGTCTCACACTCTTTCTCTCTCTTCCTCTCTTCGAGAATAATACATCTTCTTATTAACCAATTGTTGGCCCTACAGCAGAATCCATTACTAAAATGGTGGTATTGTCCCACAGCTCACTGAATTGACTGTTGGCAGCACTTGTTGTCTCTTGTTACATCCCTTTTGGAGGCAAACTATATCAGTTCCTTGTCGGCGTTCAACATGGTAACGCATGAAGATGAAATTATTTATTTTATTTTATAAAATGTTACGACATTTTCGTTTTCTGGTGTGATGCGGTTGGTTTGCTCTTCCGTTAACTCAATTCCTGTAAATCATTTCACAATTTACGATCTGTAGTTTACGAATTTACAACTTTATGGAGTCTAACCTCACTTCGGAGGTAAGTACACACGTGGTTGTGAACTTCATTTCTAATTATTCTTTATTGATCACAGTATTCTACTGTGGTTTTTTCATTTTAGTCTCCCTGATGATGAGGACAACCATCCTCGAAAGCTTGGACATATTCCGCTAAGAGTATAACTTTTCCAATTTTTTGCTGCAATCCCCCAATATTCACTAGTTTATATATATATATATATATATATATATATATATATATATATATATATATATATATTACAATTACTCTAAAAGGATTCATCACTCACTAAAATAATATAGTATGTGCTGATAAATTAGATCTGAGCATAAGTTTTTATTTCGATACTTTAAAGACCCATAACTCTGAAATGAAGGATCATATGACAAATATTTAATTGAACTTCTAACATTATTTTGATCACTTCTACTTCCTCCTGAATTTTTGGCATCAAGTTCCTGGATACTCTGAGTTCGTGCCAAAAACTTGGACGATAATGATGATGGTATTTAGATAAAAAAATTCTTTACGCTCTTCGTTAACGAACGATATGGCTCTTAAGTTGAGAATTAAATTTATTTATAATTATTAAATGGCTGATTTAAAATTAATAAAATTTTAACCGTTTATAAACACCACAAATTCACACTTTTTTAAAAACAAGACTACACTATACTTGTGAACTCAGGTACGGACTAAGTTCAATGGTGGATGCTGCAATTTTTTGGTAAATATAATTTTTTTCAGTTATAAATGCAACAATTGACTTTTTTAACATTTTTGGAGATACCGTGTCCTCTTGTGACATCTCGATAGAATTAACAGTTTGAAAGAGATAAGGGCAATTTTATGTCGCTCTGCACACCTATTGGCGCATACACTTTTTTTTAAATGTACGATTACAGGAAGCATCCTGTATTGTTACCAAATTATTAATAAATCGGTGCATTCTACATTTATAAAAATGAACTTTTACATTGTTATTGTATACAAAACTTTAATGAAATCTAACATTAATTTAACAAAAGTAAAAGTAACAACAAAACCCTGAAACATTCATACATTCCATTAACAGATTTAAAAACGGGTAACCAAATAATTAACGATATTAGACATTCACATATTTCCCCAGTCTTCTAAGATTAGATCTTTGTACTTGGAAAAACATTCCAGGATTATCTCGGACGTTCTCGCAGTGAATACGTATTCTATCAATTAATTTATTTACAGGTGTACTGTAGAGAATAGCGTGGGTGGATATGTGGTGAACGTGCTGGCATAGAAATGGTCCACCCCTTCCAATCCACCTATCTTAACAAATATCGTTTAGATCGGCACGTATCTCACTAATGAAGTGAGGGGGTGCTCCATCATGCATAAACCACATACATTGCCGCTTTTGTAAAGGTACATCCTCTAACAAAATTGGCAGAATATTCTTCAACAATTGTAAATAAGACTAATCCGTTTAAACGATCATTAGGGATGTACGGACCAATTATGCGGTTACCTATAATACCTGCCCATACGTTGACCATAAACCTTTGGTGGTGTTCAGTCTCAATATAGGATGCTTCCTATATCGTATATTCAAAAAAATGTGAATGCGCCAATAGGTGTGTAGTGTCAAAAAACACACCAACAACAAGAATCGAAACATCGGCTTTTTGACCATTCATTTTCCGAATGCGCATGTGTGGTAGACGCCATTGTTTTATATGTGTTTTACGTCAATGTCATATTCTTTGTTGTTGAACAAAAATACGCTTTTTATTTGTTTATTTACTTTGATTTTGTACAATACCGTTTAGTAAAAGTGACTAGTGGCACTCGTAATGAGAAATTATAGTATTTGTTATGGGGCTAATAAGTTGTGTAGTTCGTGGATGTCACTCAAGAACATGAGAAAAGATAACTATGTTTAGTTTTCCCAAAGACCATGTGAGGTGCAATGTATTATAGGTATATATTCATTTTTCAATATTTTACATGTACCTACCTATGCATTGTGAGTTGTGTAATTCTATGCTTTTGGTTGTTAACATTGATTTGTCCCTCTGCCTTTAATAACATATGTAAATAATATGTACTACAATAAACTTTCTGTTGACGAGCCCTGTTCGGCAAAAATACATTGAATAATAATACATAATATTCAATATAAATTAATAGTTGATTTCTTTTATAGACATGTGATAATATAAAAATATGAGTATTCCGTTATTTACTTTTTAGGGTACAGCTATGATTGGAAGCTTGTAACCGTAGAGATTTGTTTGGAAAGACTACAGATGTCTTACAAAAGAATTTATAGGTTGTGTGAACTTTACTTTGAGGAAAAATTTGTTTCCAAAGGAGGATATTCCAAGCGTCTGTTTCAGCTAGCTGTCCCTGCCATATATCCATGGTTAAAATGCAAGAGTCATATTTTATTGAATGATCCACCAACAAAAATAGTTATTCAGTTTGGTAAATATGAAATTTAAGTAGACATTGCAATCAGCTGTTAATGATACTTATTTTTTGTCACCTGGCCGCAGGATTAATTAATACTTTCTGACAGGATCAATTAATACCTACTTGGAATTTGTGTAAGGGAATGATTACTACAATTACTTTTATAATTGCAGATACAGCAACCGGGACATACATCTCAGGCTGCTGCAATATATACTAGTGACCGTGATGCTTCTCCACTGCTTGGTAAATATAATATTTATTTAGATTCACCTCTGTAAGTAAATATGCATTAAAATATATGGCTTCCTCATAACTAGATAAGTTAGTAAAAAATTAAGTGTTTGCAACTGTGAATTTAACTAAGCAAAAGTCTCACCTACGATGTTTAGCCTACCTTAAAAAAATCCTGATTTTGTTGTAAAAGAGTATTTTTTATGATTTTGTTAAGATAGAGAAATGTTTTTTTTATCCATCCCAAGTTCCCTTTGTGGCAGTATTAACTATCAGTCTCTGATATGCTATTAATGTGTAAAAGAATTATTCTACTTGTGTTCAGAAAATAGATACTAGAAAATCAAAGTGTCGGATGAATAAAACAATTCATTGTCTATAATAAAACCTACACATACACTTCTGTGTCCATTAATATAGTCTTCCTGTATTTTTCTTATCAAACTTTTAAAATGGACGTTACCGGGGAAGATACCGAGTTAGGACCTTTACAATCCTTTCCGACTTCAATACAAAGCATGACGTTTGGCACACCACGAAAGCAAAAGTTTCTGAATAAGATCCTTTCTATTGGCTGCTTTTAACCACATTTTAGCTCTAAAAAGTAACATTACATTTAATATGGGTTTGACAAGTATATAGTTTAGTTTGGTTTACCTATATATCATCCTTGTCCAATTTTGGAGGAACATCCATGACATAAGCAAACAAATCCTCCTTTAGAAGCCATCACAAAAAATAAGGCTAGTGCCGTAAGAAATATTGTACAAGTATAACTGAAGTAATAGATGACTTCTATTTTACTTATCTACCTGTCCTATACAGTTATAAGTGTCAGCTATTATTATTATTATTATTATTTAAAATATATTGTTCATTTCTACACATTATGTTTGTGTACACTTCGGAGGCTGTATCGTGCTAACAACCCGAAATTTCTCCAAAAATGTGGCACTTCCAATGCCATATAACCAGTTATACTACCTCCAATGAGCTGAAACTCAATAAGGTTCATCTATACGACGTCCTCAATAATATCCATTCATAAAATTGATCACTTGTATATACTCCGGAGGCTGTATCGTGCTAACAACCCGAAATTTCTCCAAAAATGTGGCACTTCCAATGGAATATCCCCAGTTATACTCCCTTCAATGAACTGAATCTCAATAAGGTTCATCTATACGACGTCCTGAACAATATCCAATCAAAAAATTGATCACTTGTAGACACTCCAGAGGCTATATCGTGCTAACAAACTGAAAATTCTCCAAAAATGACTAAAATTTGGTACTTCAAGTACGATAGCACCCGTTGTACTGGCTCTAGTAAGCTGAAAATTAATAGAGCTCATCTGTGAGATGCCCTGAACAATATCCTATCATGAAATTGGTCACTTGTATACACTCCGGAGGCTGTATTATGCTAACAAACTGAAATTTCTCAAAAACTTACAAAAATGTCGTACTTCAAGTACCATAGCATATAGTATAAAGAATCGATTTAATATTCTTTTATTGGGGGGATTTAATACATTTCCTCTATTTCAAATTTTGAAAAATTTCATTTTTATATTTTCATATACAATACTTTTGAACAACCCAGTATTATCTATCTACTCAAGATAGTTGAAAAACCCAGTATATAAGATTTGACACTATTCAATTTCTGATGACATTTACATGTCACAATTGGAAAATATATTTAAAATTAAAAATTTCGATTTTCAACTACACCTGCTTTTAGTCGAAATTTCAATAATTTCGACGTATTGGCCTGACCGTTCTACGAAGGGAAAAACAACTACATTCCTGGCTAATACCACGCAGAACATTGAATCACATCCCCTTCGAAAACCGTGACGTCTATCGGCCATTTTGCCGATACGGATATCTGTGGTGATTCGCAACTGATAGCGGAAGGGCATAGTACACTGATGCGTTTCGACCTTCTTGGGTCTCTTCAAGAGTGCCGTAATGCCTTCCAGTTCATAGTCTCTAATCCGAACTGAAGATTACGTCCTCCGACAACCTCTACTTGGCTCGTGTAGTTACACAAGCGAGAAGTAGTCAGCTGGCGCCATCTTCTCTTTCAGTTGAGGACCAACACCTCAGATAAATACGACCGTATTAGTCGTACGAAATAAAATGGATATAATTTCATAAAATACGAGGTGTCTATATGAAACATAAATTTCGATTTTCAACTACACCTGCTTTTAGTCGAAATTTCAATAATTTCGACGTATTGGCCTGACCGTTCTTCGATGGGAAAAGCAATTACATTCCTGGCTAATACCACGCAGACTTGAAGAGACCCAAGAAGTTCGAAACGCGTCAGTGTACTATGCCCTTCCGCTATCAGTTGCGAATCACCACATATGTCCGTATCGGCAAAATGGCCGATCGACGTCACGGTTTTCGAAGGGGGTGTAATTTAATATTGATGTTTAAACCATCGACATCAATAGTAGAGAACAACTCAACCTTTTCGAAGAATAGAGTTAGCCTTTCAATCACCACGACGACCACTACTAACATTATTATCATTACTACTTAATCAATACAAGGGAATGAGGGATAATGATTTTACTACGCATCGGACGTAGCCATTATTTCTATTGTGATTATTCACTTGCTTAAGCATCAAAACTTACCATGCGACGTATTTTCCAAATCAGTTTTAGGGGATAAAATTTTCGGTTGCATCATTTCTACTTCAAAATTATCATCATCGTTTATACTAACATCACTTAGATCAAAATCACTGTGGCTAGAAGAATTCATTAAAATGTTGTCATTTTCATGTGCATCAATGCTGAAAGTTATTGCTCTTCCTTTTGGTTCCTCCGCTATCATCCCGCTATTATTCGTTTTGGATGGGCTTAGCTCAAATGAAGTCGAAACAGGCGTGGGTTGGAAAGTCCTATCGGAATCCTCAGCTAACATACTCATTGCTTCGAGCATCACCGGTGGTTTATATGTCTTTTTCTTAAATTCTAAAAAAAAAGAAAATTTTGATCAAATATGAAAAAAGACAATGTGACTATTGCAATTCTAACATTATTTATATCTTAATAATTTTTATTCTTTATTTACAGATATATGTCTGTTTGTTTTCTTCACTGACAATCTCTAGTACAATGAAAGCTTCTGACCGTGGTGCTAATTAGAATTATATATTATAATTTATTGATTTAATTTACTTTTTCTCCCATCTTCTGATAAAAGATTATTTGCTGACTTTTCAATGTAGCCTCAGTAGAAATTCAATTATTGATATTTGACACCGATGGTCTGTCTTAAAATCTATTAAATCCAAATTGTCACAATCTTCTAATTTTACATCATTCCTTGGAGCATATAATTATGAATCTACTTGAATATCATATGTATACACCGGTAGGTATACGAGGATCTTACAAATAATTGCTTAAAATGCTCACCTCCAACCTGCTGGCAGTACCATAGATATATAAACAAGACAGATATGATTGTTTACCAAAATTTTAACGCCAACACGTAGTGACATTCTAACCGCTGTTGGAAAAAACCCCTCATTCTAATTCGTAATGTTGTCATATGCACCAAATTACTTTTCAATTCCATAGTGTAATGTTTTTGTTATTTATTTAAACAATAGACGGGTATGATAAATTTTAAACAGTCGGTATGGTAACTTACTAATTTATTTAAACACTAACTCACTAACACTTAATTTATATATACTTAACTAATCACTTAATTATTAATTTATATTAACTGTATATTCACTCAAACTAATTTATATAAACACTTTATATTCACTTATTTACTTGTTTATTTCTAGAGATCACTTTATCAACTAAATTAACTCTTCCTGATTAGTCCCTCATATATTAAAGCCGTTTTTACTAGTAAATTCTGGGCTGCGGCTTACACAGTCACAAATAATTTTTCTGGCCATTTCTAGATAACTCTGGTCACAAAACAATGTTTACATAAGATAGTCTTAAACTCGTAAACAGTTTTTTATAACTGCGTATCCGCCATAATTTTAACTTTTATACCTGGCTTAGACAGAGTCGGTTTTAGGGACTATACCAGTGTGCTGTTTCGTAACATTACCCCCTCCTTAAATGGAAGTTCCTCCTGGAACTTTTGTGTAGCCGAGACTAAATGTTTGAATCGGCAACTGGCCCCATTTCTACACTTTCCGATCTTATGGAAATAGCAGGGCACCGTCTTCATCGGATACTGATAACGGGGGCTGTAGCTGCAAATTAATATCTGGACACCGGTATCTCTAAAGATAACCTCTACCATGTTCCTGATAACTCGCCTTTCCAACTGGTTACTCGCTATCTTAGGCATAGCCAGTTTCTTCACGCTGGATTCTAACACATGGTCTCGGAGGTTACGAAGTGCTTCCCACACATCGTGGTAGGTAGATCGATCTTTGAATTCATCTTTAGTTACCACTTAGAAGACGTGTACCGCGAATTATGTTTCAGTTTCAGTGTCTTGCCAGGGGCTGGAATCTGGTCTTCAAGTTTTTCTAATTGCCCGAACTTCTTTCGAAAGATGGTTGCCAACCCTCGTGCGTTCTTGATACGGGCGGGGATGTTGTATGCCAGTGAATAGTCTTCCGGGAGAGTGAACAAATCTTGTTGTTCCGAAGTGACTCCATATCTAGCTTTCCCGGTACCTCCATACGCGCCCATAAATTCATCGAAGGTAGGGTCAGACACATCTTGAATAAGGTTTACTCCCTCCCCTAGGTCATGGTCTCCTTCAAATGGGGCTAGTCGGTTTTGGTGAACTACTTTTGGTTTTCCGTTGGGGATCTTGCTTATGCGATATATAACGTCATTGATCCTTTTCTTGATTAAGTATGGACCTTCCCAGGATTTTTGTAATTTTGGAGAAAATCCTTTTCTCCTCGTCGGGTTGTGTAACCATACATTGTCCCCTTCTTTGAAACCGCCTTCTGTGGCCTGCGTGTCATACCGACTTTTCATTCTGTCGCTGGCAACTTGAAGATTTGTTCGAACTAATTCATGAATATCGTCCAGCCTTCTTCTCAATTGGATCACGTAGTCTTCGCCTGCTAGATCTTCTCCAGGCCGACAGCCGAATTCCAGGTCACAAGGAAGCCTCATTTCACGTCCAAACAGGATTTTCGCCGGTGTTTCACCCGTGGACTCATTGACGGCAGATCGATAAGCCAATGCGAATAGGGAAAGATACTGGTCCCAATCTCTCTGATGGCTGGATACTAATTTGGACAGGTATTTTCCAATAGTCCTGTCCATTCTCTCGACCATTCCATCTGACTGTGGATGTAATGCTGTTGTCCTTGTCTTCTTCATTCCCAGCTTCTCGCAAATCTCCTGGAATAGATGGCTTTCAAAATTTCTTCCCCGGTCACTGTGGACTTCCCAGGGGAACTCCATATCGGCTGATAAATTCTTTCACCAATACATCTGCTACAGTTGTGGCCTCTTGGTTGAGAATAGCGTAAATTTCCACCCATTTTGTGAAATAATCCATTATGTATTTGGTACCATTTTCTGTTGTCGGAAATGGTCCAGCGATGTCTAAAGCAATCCTTTCGAAAGGGCTTCCAACATTGTACTGTTTCATGGGTACCTTTCTCTTGCGATGTGATCCATTACTCGTAGCACAAGTCATACATTTCTTACACCAGTCCTTCACATCGTCGGAGCTGTTCATCCAATAAAACCTTTCACGGACTAGCTGAAGGATTTTCTTCACTTCCAGATGACCTCCCGATGGACTGTCGTGTAACTTTTTTAGTACCTCAGCTACTCTTGTTCTCCGGATAACTAGCTGTCTCCTCATCTCAGAACCATCATCGTTTTCAAGGACTCTTTTCAACAGCCCTTCTTCCAGGACAAGGGACTCCCACTGAGCCCAATTTGCCTTGACTGTCGGTGAAAATCTTGACACTTCTGCCAGGTAGGTCGCCGATTTTCTCCCTTCCATTGCCGGATCATCTTCACGTGAGGATCATTCTCCTGATCTTCTCTGATCCTGGTGGGTGACCATTCTTCATTGACTACAGCAGTTCTTGAAACTGCAGCTTCCTTAGATTTCGACTTGTTGCATTGTGAATAGTCTACAGGGCATGGCCGTCTAGGCAAGGAGTTAGCTTTTTGGTGATTCACATTAGCTGGATGCTCACCCCTGTCTGATTTCCCCTGTGTCTGGAGTTCTTGGGTTATAGGAGTCTTGGTGAGCTTAGACGGACTGCGTACGTGCTCTAGCTCGCCACACTTCCGGCATTTGATCTTCTTCGGCCTCTTGTCTGCCATACATTTCAACAAGTTGACGATCTGATCAAGTTTGTCATCGTCACCTTCTTCCTGTATGGTCCCATCTTTGTTGTATCCCGAAGCCATCGTGGCTGCTTCATATTCAAGAGCAGCAGTCAATGCATCGGCCAATGTTTTAGGATGGGCTAATCGAAGCGTCTTCTCCATATTGTGGTCACACAAGCCGTCAAGAAAGGCCTGGATGCCTAAACATTCCATCATGTTCTCTGGTGCTGATGGATAAGCAAATCGAACTAGTCGGGCAATATCCATTTCATACTCTTGAAGGGGTTCGTCACGTTTCCGCCTTCGGTTCTTCAGCTGGAATCTGTACAAATGTTCGTGACCATATCGCATGTCCAACCTCTTCTTCAGCTGCTCGAAGTCGTGCGTTTCTTCCAAAGATATCGTCTGAAGTACATCTAAGGCATCTCCGCGAAGCGCGATGGTTAAATTCACTGCCTTCTCTTTATCGGACCAATTATTCACTCTAGCGGCTGCTTCAAACTGTTTCACATAATTGGTCCACGACATTTTTCCATCGAACGTTGGGGCCTTGACTCGGGTAAAACTGCCAATTTCTTCAAACTTAGGTAGTGTTTCTGGCTTGCAAGGTTTCGTTTGCTCGGTCTTCTTTTTTTCCTCTGGCGTGCCTCGCGTTCTTGAATCGGCAATCTTTTCCTCTAACTCCTTGATTTTCTCGTCTATCGTTGTAATCTTATTCTCGATTTTCTCGTCCATCGTTGACATTTTATTCTCGATTTTCTCGTCCATCGATAACATTTTATTCTCGATTTTCTCGTCCATCGTTGACATCTTATCCTCGATTTCAGATTTTAGTGACGAAATTTCATTTTCAATGTCTGCGGCAATGTCGTTTTTCATTAATAAGATATCGGTAGATATATCGTTCTTTAAAGTAGAAATTTTCTCGTCCATATTCTCAGAAATATTAGCAGAAATGTCGTTCTTCATAGCAGAAATCTTCTCGTCCATGTAGCCGAAATATCATTCTTCATAGTAGAAATATCGTTCTAAATATCAGACATATTCTCGTCCATGTTAGCAGAAATATTAGCAGAAATTGACGAGATTAAGGTGGAAGCCTCGTCATTAAATAAAACTGTTTCTGGATCAAAGCCGTCATTTTCCAGTGCCACTTTAAGTCTTTCTACTAGTTCGCTTTTCTTACCGGACGTTTCCAACTCACGATCTTCCAATTCTGCTCTTAATTCCGCCACTTTCAGATCCCTTAATCTCTTGGCCATTTTTACGTAGCAATTTATTCATATTACCCCACACCTGACACCAATGTAATGTTTTTCGTTATTTATTTAAACAATAAACGGGTGGGATAAATTTCAAACACTCGGTATGGCTTCTTACTAATTTATTTAAACACTAACTCACTAACACTTAATTTATATATACTTAACTAATCACTTAATTATTAATTTATATTAACTGTATATTCACTCAAACTAATTTATTTCAACACTTTATATTCACTTATTTACTTGTTTATTTCTAGAGATCACTTTATCAACTAAACTAACTCTTCCTGATTAGTCCCTCATATATTAAAGCCGTTTTTACTAGTAAATTCTGGGCTGCGGCTTACACAGTCACAAATAATTTTTCTGGCCTTTTCTAGAGAACTCTGGTCACAAAAACAATGTTTATATAAGATAGTCTTAAACTCGTAAACAGTTTTTTATAACTGCGTATCCGCCATAATTTTAACTTTTATACCTGGCTTAGACAGAGTCGGTTTTAGGGACTATACCATTGTGCTGTTTCGTAACAATAGTAATATATTTTCAATAGAAGTTGTTATTGTGAACGTCTGTTTAATATAACGATTAAATGTCTTATGACGAACTGTTTTTATGAACTTACTTCGATTTGTGTGGAGTGGTTCGTTTTATTTTCAAACTAGAGTATTATATTTTCAGCGTTAGTAGAGATAACGGCTCATAGATGGAATTCCAATCGTTTTGAAATATTATGCTTTTATATGTGTGAGAAATGAGATAAGTATGTACTCTGATTTTGTTTTAATGGAACAATAAATACCAACAATATATAGGAAAATATATAAGAAAAGCTTGTCTTTTAGACAACAATGCAACTGTGAAATACTTTTATTACCAATATTCGCAATTCATCGAAAAGAAATACGGAACGCGGCTTCTGTTCGGAGTAAATAATCATCTGTTCTGTCTTACTGCAATCTACCTAAAGAATGAGTCTCGTAACCTAAATATAAACTTAAAATGATTTGCGAACAATATCTTGCGAATGTTCGTAAAAATTTGATATCAAATTCTTCTGTAAGTATGAAATTTCTATCATAAATAATAGAACCTATAAATTAATCTTATCTAAGCACTTTAGATCATTTTCAATACTATAGGAATTTTAACCTCAAATAAAACTCACAAGATGAATTCACAAATAATATTTATGGATTTATTTCAGCTTCTGGATACTGGAACCTCGTTCAAATTAATCTACACGATTAATATGTCTCGTACAAATTACGTAAAATGCAAATCATATTTTTATAAGTGAATATCTCACGGACTCCGAAGATTGGAAGTTTGATTCGTGACAATTATCCACAACTCGTATATCAACTCTTGACGATCTCGAAGACTATCTCCCTGCTTATAGGAGCTATCTTTCACTTCTCGTTAGCACCTTGCTAACCGTAATCTCTGCTATCTTTTTCAGAGAAAATTTTTCTTAAAGTTTTTTTAGTATCTCTCGTCCCCAGTCAACAACAACAACCTTGCTAAGTTACCCCGCCATTAACCTCCTTGACAACAATTTTTTCTTCCTTCCAAAATGTCTTACCAGCATATTATTTCATATCCTCAGGTAAGTACTCATTTAATTTCACTTTGTCACTTCACGATATTTACATAAATTCGTTATTTACAATATTAAAATTCATACCATAAATAAAATCAGAGTAGCATTATAACTTGAATTAAATGTTATTACAAATCTTATCTTTTAAATTAAACCAAATTACAAAAGTGACATACAAACATTATATTTCGAATGGATATACTATTGATAGTATACTTAAAAAAATTGTTATTATTTACGTTACCAAGCTTTCAGAAATCTTTGTTTCCATTTTCAAGGTACTGTTTGCAGGGGGGTGTTTTTATTCGCACATTGTGTAGATTGTTCACAAAGGGGAGTGTCATTTTTACCCCATTGGGTATCCTGTTTACGCGGCGATACGTCGAGGTGCGTCTCATTTAGATCTGAGACCTCGGCGTATGACGATGCGCTCAAATTGTCTGCGATTAGAAATTCATCGCTAAAAGACATATTGTTAAGTTTGTCTTAGCGCTATGATGAATTTCTAGAAAAATCACTTTCCGCACTTCTTAGCTACCGAGCTACACTTCCCTGACTTTTTCTATAAAAATCTTTATTCCTATTTATTTATGATTTATTAACATGTAGTTTTGTTTAATATGTTAAAATTCCTGTTCTCACTATTTAGCAACACTTAGTGCTATTTAATTTATTTAGTGGTGAAGGCGCTTTGGCGAAGGCGCTAAATTCAGCTCGTGAATTTATTATCCTTCCTGCCTTTATCAATTAGAAGCACTTAGTGTCATTTAATTTATTTAATGGTGGATGCGCTTTGGCGGAGGCGATCAATTTATTTCACTTATTAAAATTTGTTAAATAAATTACTCCTGTTCGCTTCACTACTTATCCTCACTAAGTTTCGTTTAGATATCCGTATTATTGCCTATCCTTATTAAATTTATTATTTAAATCCTCACTTATATTTGTTTAAGAAATTCGTATTAATTGATTTCTGATCCTTCACTTATTTATGTTTAAGAAATGCTTGTTAAATGATTTCTGTTCCTCCACTTATTTATAATCACTTAGTTTTGTTTAAATCTATTCACTTCACAAATTATGTTTAAGAAATGCTTGTTAATTGATTTCTGTTCCTTCACGTAATTTTGTTTAAGAAATGCGTGTTAAATGATTTCTGTTCCTCCACTTATTTATAATCACTTAGTTTTGTTTGAAACTATTCACTTCACAAATTATGTTTAAGAAATGCTTGTTAATTGATTTCTGTTCCTTCACTTAGTTTTGTTTAAGAAATACGTGTTAAATGATTTCTGTTCCTCCACTTATTTATAATCACTTAGTTTTGTTCAAAACTATTCACTTCACTTAGTGTTTTGTTAAATAACTATTATTGTTCCTATTCCTGGAATTGACGAAGTAGGTTCTTTTAATAAAAGGCACTTTCAAGATGTATTATTAAAAGAACAGGCGAGTTTCGATCTCTACGTGTTTCAGAGCTACCAGTCGTGGCGTGGCTTCTAGTAATGTAGAAGAGGTCTGTGGAGAAGTGATACTTCGTTCAGGGAGCAAGCTTTGATCTAAGTTGAATTCGTTGCTAATACCAGCTATCAGCCTAGTCGGCGGGTTACGGGCCCTGTGACTGTGTGGTGATAATTGCTGTATCGTATGCCTGGTCAACTTATAAGATCAGCTTACTGAGCCTTCACTACTGATCACTGTTCACCACTCTCCACTTATTGACTTCTCTGCTGGGCTTTCTGCTGGGCTTTCCTATTTGGCTTCCTTCTTCTTCGAGTCTTGGTCCCGACTGACTTTGAATCAAATCAGTCTTCTATTTATAATAAAATATTAATTGTAACTGCGTATTTTAATGTTTCTCGAATCTTCTAGATTGTTTTTTCTATTACTGCGTAATTTAATTTAATTTCGAGATTTCTGGAATATTTTCGGTGACGACACGCCCTCGGACTGGTGATAGTACGTTGAGAATAGTAATAACGTCGACATTTTGTGTTCACACATTATGTTTTTCGTGTAGTAACATAACTAATAAAAATATAAATTTTTCTACTTCCGTTACTAAAACCGCATTTAAAACACGGGTTTGACATGCGTAAAACGACTCCTTAAACACTAGTGTTTAAAATGCGAAAAGCCACATCTCGTTTATCTTTTGTTTTTTAAAAGTCACATCAAGTGTATAGTTTGTATGTTAAATTTCATGTTCTGTGATAATTTTGTTATTCTGTGTCATTTGATTTCTCAGTCAACAGTCAGCCATCGTCCGTCCTGTTATAAGTATAATCAAAATATCATTTTTTCATTCCTGCGGGCGAAGAATAAGTATAGTAAACACCTTGTGTTAAAAACGTCTTTAGACACTCGTTTCACAAGGCACTCGTCCCGCTTCGCTCCACTCATGCCTAGTAAAAATCGTGACTAAGTAACCTTTTTGACACTTAATATACTATTTTAATGAATTGTTGATAACTTCAGAACGGTTAGCGGTATGTATAGGAAACCCTTATGCAATATGAACGAAAGCTAAGGATGCTATTCCATGCAAATATACTTCCAATAACCAACTGTGACAGAAAAAAATTACTAAAAAAGTGTGCAAAGAGATTTCATTGCGACACTATAAACAATGTTATAGTTAATTCTCTTTAATACGCGAATTATATAATAGTATATTAAGTACCAAGTGTCAAAAAGGGTACTTTACGAGGTTTTTACTATACTTTTTCTTCGCCCGCAGGAAGGGAAATTTTTTATTATATTTTAATTATATTCATAACATTACGGACGATGGCTGGCGGCTGACTGACGAATCAAATGACATAGAACAACCAAATTATCACGGAACATGAAATTTAACATACAAACAATACACTTGATTTGAAGTTTAAAAAACAAAAGATAAACGAGATGTGACTTTTCGCATTTTAAATACTAGTGTTTAAAGAGTCGTTTTGTGCATGTCAAGCCCGTGTTGAAAATGTGGTTTTAGTAACAGAAGTAGAAAAATATTGTTTATTATGATTATTAATAATGAGAGTTATTTCGTACCGATATTGATGTAATAGCAGAATTAGTAATGAAGATCTCGAAAAAATCATCATTAATAAACTAAGCATCAATATTCACATCAAATAACAAAGTTGGAAACAAAAGCCAAATATACCCGATTGCTATCATTAAACAATCTTGTGCGAGCGAGCGTTTATGCGTTTATACTGAACGAATGAACGAATGAATAGAATATTTAAAATGTTTAGAATAAAATAATGAGTAAGAATTAACAGAACAAATCCTGAACATATATATATATATATATATATATATATATATATATATACATATATATATATATATATATATATATATATATATATATATATAAATATCGATTTTCTACTACACCTGTTTTAGTCGAAATTTCAATAATTTAGAGTAAAATTATTGAAACTTCGACTAAAACAGGTGTAGTAGAAAATCGAAATTTATATTTCATATAGCACCTCGTATTTTATGAAATTATATTATGTCGAAATTATTGAAATTTTGACTAGAACGGAGGTGTAGTAGAAAACCGAAATTTATTTTATATATATATATATATATATATATATATATAAATAGGAGATAGTCTTTGCCGACTAATTAGGTATAAAACCACGAATATTGGGATAATGGCAAGTTAATTAAAGAAAACTCTTGTTACTGTTTTTCTTCCAAGCTTTATATATTTATACATTTACGGCGTGGAGTGGCTTTTCATATGAAAAGGATATAACAGCTGTTCTTTTAGGACGCGATGAACGACTGATTTCGAGACGTTATGTTCTCTTGATAATTTTCGTAAACTCGTTGATGGTTCATTATCAACTGCATTTAACAAATCTTGTTCAACTGCCACAGTACGTACGCTTCGTACTGGACCTTCTCCACCTTTTTTTGGCAAAAAACTTCCTAAAATTTGAAATTTTGTTTTCTATACATGGAAAATTACATTTACTTATTCATACCTGTTTCTCGTAACCTGAGATCAATACGCTCAAACATTCGTCTGTCTGGCAATGCTCTGTTTGGAAAATGTTCTGCATAAAGCCTTCTGGCCTCTAAACAGTTTCGAGAAGCCAGTCCATACATTAAATGCATATCTGCATACTCAATAAAAGTGAATTCTGCCATTGTAACAGTTAAATTAAGGACTTATTGACAAGTAATGACAACGAACTATTCTACACAACGTTTGACAACTAATCCTATGGTTACTTGAAAAACGGTAAAAACACTTTTAAAAAGTTTTTACCAACTTACGAAGTGATACGTCGTTAATGTTTTTTATCTTCTTGCTATCATTGAATTATTTTTTTGTAGTACTGTAGGCAAATCTTGGACATAGTATTAATAAGTTAGTTTTACCTCGTTGTGTACTTATAAAAATGGTGAATGCGTAAATTGGTACGTAGTGCATTAATAAAACTGTAAATATTAGCCAAACGGCTTATTTTATCGAATTCCAACAGGAGTACCTTTTCGTTAGATTAATGTGTGGGGAAGTGAATTTCGATAATTTCATACAGGGTGTGCCATCCCTGCAAAATTTTTAGATCACTAACCATTGCGAGTAGTCCGTCCCTGGCTTCAAGGCACTACTGTTAAACTGTTTACCTTTGCCGTAAATTTTATAAAGATTAAATAACTAGTAAAAAAAATAAAAATAAAAACCAAATTCAAAATTAAAACTTTGGAGGCCTATAACTCGAAAACGAGGGCCTGCATAGAAAAAGTTTATATGAAGTACTAACATTATTTTGGCTCAGATTATACACTCCTGACTTTTTTTCCATTAGTCCCGGGACACCCTGTATAACTAAGAATTGAAAACTCTCTCTTCAATCACAAGTTCACCTCGCCGGCTACCGGCTCTCTCTTTGTTACTCACTACCCTCCGGTGGTCGCCCCTCTCTTTCCTCCTTCTTTCCACTCGCGCACATTCGACCGTTACACTTGATCTAATACATAGGCGTACCGGTAACCATAGGCGTATCACAATATATATCATCATCATCATCATCATCATATGCAGCTTATTCAACCATCTTGTTATGGTGTAGCCTCCCTTTACATATTTATATATTCCACTTCCATGTGGGCCCATTGTTGTCTATTGCTAGCTATGCGGCCCCAAGTTGATCCTGCGAGTTTCTTTATGTCGTAGTCCCATCTTAAGTTGGGGCGTCTTCTTGGTCTTTTCACGCCTCGGGGATACCATTGCGTTATCTTTGTGGTCCATCTATCGTCTGTCCTTCTAGCGAGATGCCCCGCCCATTGCCACTTTAGGGATCTGATTCTATTTATGACATCTATCACTTGGGTCTTTTGTCTGATCCAATCAAGCCTTTTTCTATCTCTCCTTGTTATTCCAAGCATGCATCGTTCCATAGACCTCTGCGTTACCTGGAGTTTTCTAATGATATCAGTTTTCAGGGTCCAGGTTTCACAGCCGTATGTTAATACTGGTAGTACGCACTGATCAAACGCTTTCTTTTTCAAACACAATATATATATATATATATATATAATTTATATACATATATATATATATATATATATATATATATATATATGATATGTACAATAATGCGTGACATTTAAATAACAAGCCAGAAACATACATCTCTGCGGTCACCACTCTCTTCAGTAGCCCCTTTTTCTTTCTGGTGCTTAACCCATGAATCTCTTTGTTGCTTGTTATATATATATATATATATATATATATATATATATATTGAATAACTGTTATATTGATTGAATAATTAAGAAAAGTTCATGTTCAGTTGAAGAAACATGTAAAAAATTCTAAAAATTATAAAAGATTAAAAATATCGACACTTTAAATAGGATCTGTTACTTTTTGTTTCATTTTCAAATTCTTCATAAAATTGTAGATAAATTTGAATTTAAAAAAAAATTTGCCCACCATATTTCTATTAATAACGTAGCTGACTTGAAATTCTGAAAAGTAAATAATTATTAATTGTGGATTTCAATAAAAACGTTGGCTAGATATTTAGAATATTAATTTAATTTCATGTCATATTCCATTTCATTACAACACATAACATTAAGTTATGTCTTGTACTTCTGGAAATATGGTCGGGTGTTAAGGAATTAAAAGTAACTAACACTATCGGCATCATATATTTCTTTGTCGTAACAGGCTTGGAAAATACCTGATGTTAGTATAACCCCAAATAACAAAATCTAAAGGAGCTAAGTCGAACACCAACGAAACGGTCCTGATTGGCAGTATACCAGATCATCAAACATGTGGTGAATATACTGAGCAACAAGCCCAAAGCTATGTGGAGGTGATATCAAGTACGTAACGCCGGTCTATTCTTCACAAATAAAACTCTTATCATAAAATTTTATCATCTTTGATTACACAGAAGCTCCAACTATATTGGTAATAGTTTTCTCTACTAACGGGTGGAATTTCATTGCACCAAAAATGACAATTATGTCGATTAAATAAACCATTTTACTGATGTTAGCTTCATCACACCATATAACTGTTTCTGTAGTTTTAATCCTCTTGGGTTTTCATTATAAACCATTCAAAGACTCCCCTTCGTGAAAGATTACCTAACCGTGAGTGGTGCACCAAATGATTCCAAAATGGTTTCCAATATTCGATGAATTATTTTCGTTGACAAAGTAGGATTTCTCTCACAACCTCACAGAGAGGCAATAGAAGAGAACGTAATATAGCCCAAAACACTAATTTCTCATTTATTTCACTGTTCACTAGTAATTTATTTTTAGTAATTTTTGCCTCAAATTGACCAAACTGATGGCAGTTTCAAAACAGTCTTCTTAAGGTATCAACAATTGACTTTGTTTTATCTGGACATTTTTCTGCAAAAATTCGGTAATTCCGTTCAACAGTTCTATTAAACG
This sequence comes from Galeruca laticollis, assembly GCA_963921935.1. Taxonomy (NCBI): domain Eukaryota; kingdom Metazoa; phylum Arthropoda; class Insecta; order Coleoptera; family Chrysomelidae; genus Galeruca; species Galeruca laticollis. The sequence continues at coordinate 2,124,861 of OY998185.1, forward strand.
CGCCGTAAATAATAGTAACAAGATTTAAATAATCAATATTAGTAAATCCTACATTTGCCATTATTTTATAATATGAAATACAAACTGGCGAAGAAAAATGTTAAAACGAGTCTACTACAAACATAAACTATTAACTTTCTAACTAACAAATTTTTGACAGTCATGGCTTATGTTCTTTAAATATTCTGGTCTGTAGTTCAAATGTAAATACTACGCCGATATGAAACATGCCTCTTGGCATTAGAAACAATGAAATTAAAAATATAGATTCGTATTTGAAAATAAAAACTTAAGGAGGGCCCAATTTTAACGATACTTTGTATACAATATTTTTTCACACAGAGCATGCCACAAAAATATTTGATTCGAATACACAAACTTTTAATCTGTAACCTACAGAATAATCCACGTTATACATGAAAAGAAATTATTTTTTACTTTCTAGCGCATTTGAATGAAAGTTAGTCATTAAAAAGTTTTTTTATGATTTTATTTTATTCGTCAAAGATAAGACAAGGATATGATAAATTTCAAAAAAAAACATTTATGTAGTTCCTTTCGTAACGACTAAGTGCGTTAAGTTTCCGATTGACCCAGTGTCCGGTGGAAAGTACCGTATGTACTTACTCCCCTCTTTCGATTTTCACTAATTTCGTTCTTTTCAATTAATAAACGTAGCCGTTACGAATTTTTTTAAGGTGGCTAAACATTTTTATTAAAAATCACCCTAAAAAAATTCGTAGCGGCTACGTTTATGGATTGGAAAGAATTAAATTAGTAAAAATCGAAAGAGGGAGGTGAGTACAATCATAAAAAAATACGGCATTTTTCCACCGGCATTACAAACCGAGTTATAAAACATCAAAGTTGAAATAATAAAACAATTCAACACCCTGTATCTCATTACCGACAAGACTTATCACACATATTTATAAGAACTTTTTGTCTTAGAATGGAGTGACGAACCACCCACTACAAAATTTTTAGATTACTTACCCGTATATAAAAAGAACTTATATTTATTTGGAATATGTACTGTTTATTTTTTGTACGAACATTTGTATAAGTTTCATTAAATAGCTTTTTATGTCTATTCTATCTAAAACACACAATAGAGAAGAGCTTTAATGATAATACGGATCTGAAAACTTGTACACACTCATGATGAATTCCTCACTACTTCATTATATCTTTAGATCCCTTATTCTTTTGCTATGATCTTCATTAGCGTTGCACCTAAGTCTAGCAATTCAAGTGAATTCAAAACTTTTTTAAAGTTTCGTCTATTCAAGAGTATGAAAAAAAATTCTTCATCAAACTCACACGGCTCAATGGAGCATATAAAGGAAAGTTGATTTCAATCGTCCTATTTTGAGCTCTAGTTCACTCTGTAGGATTAATTGTATGTTGGTCTGGGACACCCTGTATACAGACATCACACCAGTAGAGCCACTAGCACATGTTTAAGTTTTGCATTTATCAGAAACCCTGTATATTGGAACATAGCTTTCATTTTTTCTCTGCACTGTTTCGAACCGGTGGTGTAGCAATGAACAGACTAGAGTTTTTTCCCAACACCAAACCGCTATGGTGTTGGGAAAAAAACTTTAGTGTATACATAGCTTCTATTGCTCTTCACAACTTTCATTTAAGATATTTTTCTCCTTAAATCAAATAAGGATGCAGTTGTCGTCCATACAGTTATGTATATGCCAGAGAGAGTTTCACGGTCTCCGAAATTTTTGTCAAATTCAATATTCTAGGTCAACTACTAACAATCCACCTAGTATTCTGATTGCATTTAGGTTTTCGGAATTTTCACAAAAAAAACTTCTGCTATCTGCTATAGTGAAGTAGAAACATATACCCATTCGAAAATAAACCTGAAAATTGACTAGTAATTTTATCATTATCATCTCGTGGCTTACGTTGGAAAATTCAAATCATTTTCCCCTTATTTACAGAAATTCAGAATTCTTTAGTTTGTTTTATCGCCAGCATTATTCATTTTTATCGCCAGTAGTGCTTTATTTTGCCTCAAAATCAGATTTGTGTGAATTGTAGAACGAATATATCATTTTTCTATTAATAACGGTAGATCCTCTGCAATAACTAACATCCTCCGAACCGTCAACATTGGTATCAAAAAACTAAAACAGATGTAAATAATCGCATTCAATGTTAAAAGCTTTCTTTAACCAGAAGTGAGGTCGGCAACACTGCCAGGATGCCACTATGCAAAAAAAATACATATGCAGACGCCAAATTATACCGTTCTTCGATATGTATACTGACGGATGCCACTTTGTGCGTCAGATGTATGATAAATATATGAGTGTGCTACTATAACGCCGCGTACGGAGACCCTGTGAACCTTGGTGTTTAGGTTTTTACAAAAAAACGACCAAAGTGACGTCCTGCTGAATTCATCAGCAATAGATTCCCAAGCATTCACTGAACCATTTGCGATATTTTGGATCTCGATGCACTGTGACGTCCGTATATCGGATGACATAGTGCCGCGGACGCCACAGCTACCGCGATTTCAACATGGGCAGATGCCACTCCACGCCGTAAATGTATAAATATATAAAGCTTGGAAGAAAAACAGTAACAAGAGTTTTCTTTAATTAACTTGCCATTATCCCAATATTCGTGGTTTTATACCTAATTAGTCGGCAAAGACTATCTCCTATTTATATATATATATATATATATATATATATATATATAAAATAAATATCGGTTTTCTACTACACCTCCGTTTTAGTCAAAATTTCAATAATTTCGACATAATATAATTTCATAAAATACGAGGTGCTATATGAAATATAAATTTCGATTTTCTACTACACCTGTTTTAGTCGAAGTTTCAATAATTTTACTCTAAATTATTGAAATTTCGACTAAAACAGGTGTAGTAGAAAATCGATATTATATATATATATATATATATATATATATATATATATATATACATATCGAAGAACGGTATAATTTGGCGTCTGCATATGTATTTTTTTTGCATAGTGGCATCCTGGCAGTGTTGCCGACCTCACTTCTGGTTAAAGAAAGCTTTTAACATTGAATGCGATTATTTACATCTGTTTTAGTTTTTTGATACCAATGTTGACGGTTCGGAGGATGTTAGTTATTGCAGAGGATCTACCGTTATTAATAGAAAAATGATATATTCGTTCTACAATTCACACAAATCTGATTTTGAGGCAAAATAAAGCACTACTGGCGATAAAAATGAATAATGCTGGCGATAAAACAAACTAAAGAATTCTGAATTTCTGTAAATAAGGGGAAAATGATTTGAATTTTCCAACGTAAGCCACGAGATGATAATGATAAAATTACTAGTCAATTTTCAGGTTTATTTTCGAATGGGTATATGTTTCTACTTCACTATAGCAGATAGCAGAAGTTTTTTTTTGTGAAAATTCCGAAAACCTAAATGCAATCAGAATACTAGGTGGATTGTTAGTAGTTGACCTAGAATATTGAATTTGACAAAAATTTCGGAGACCGTGAAACTCTCTCTGGCATATACATAACTGTATGGACGACAACTGCATCCTTATTTGATTTAAGGAGAAAAATATCTTAAATAAAAGTTGTGAAGAGCAATAGAAGCTATGTATACACTAAAGTTTTTTTCCCAACACCATAGCGGTTTGGTGTTGGGAAAAAACTCTAGTCTGTTCATTGCTACACCACCGGTTCGAAACAGTGCAGAGAAAAAATGAAAGCTATGTTCCAATATACAGGGAGTCTGATAAATTCAAAACTTAAAAATGTGCTAATGGTTCTACTGGTGTGATGTCTGTATACAGGGTGTCCCAGACCAACATACAATTAATCCTACAGAGTGAACTAGAGCTCAAAATAGGACGATTGAAATCAACTTTCCTTTATATGCTCCATTGAGCCGTGTGAGTTTGATGAAGAATTTTTTTTCATACTCTTGAATAGACGAAACTTTAAAAAAGTTTTGAATTCACTTGAATTGCTAGACTTAGGTGAAACGCTAATGAAGATCATAGCAAAAGAATAAGGGATCTAAAGATATAATGAAGTAGTGAGGAATTCATCATGAGTGTGTACAAGTTTTCAGATCCGTATTATCATTAAAGCTCTTCTCTATTGTGTGTTTTAGATAGAATAGACATAAAAAGCTATTTAATGAAACTTATACAAATGTTCGTACAAAAAATAAACAGTACATATTCCAAATAAATATAAGTTCTTTTTATATACGGGTAAGTAATCTAAAAATTTTGTAGTGGGTGGTTCGTCACTCCATTCTAAGACAAAAAGTTCTTATAAATATGTGTGATAAGTCTTGTCGGTAATGAGATACAGGGTGTTGAATTGTTTTATTATTTCAACTTTGATGTTTTATAACTCGGTTTGTAATGCCGGTGGAAAAATGCCGTATTTTTTTATGATTGTACTCACCTCCCTCTTTCGATTTTTACTAATTTAATTCTTTCCAATCCATAAACGTAGCCGCTACGAATTTTTTTAGGGTGATTTTTAATAAAAATGTTTAGCCACCTTAAAAAAATTCGTAACGGCTATGTTTATTAATTGAAAAGAACGAAATTAATGAAAATCGAAAGAGGGGAGTAAGTACATACGGTACTTTCCACCGGACACTGGGTCAATCGGAAACTTAACGCACTTAGTCGTTACGAAAGGAACTACATAAATGTTTTTTTTTGAAATTTATCATATCCTTGTCTTATCTTTGACGAATAAAATAAAATCATAAAAAAACTTTTTAATGACTAACTTTCATTCAAATGCGCTAGAAAGTAAAAAATAATTTCTTTTCATGTATAACGTGGATTATTCTGTAGGTTACAGATTAAAAGTTTGTGTATTCGAATCAAATATTTTTGTGGCATGCTCTGTGTGAAAAAATATTGTATACAAAGTATCGTTAAAATTGGGCCCTCCTTAAGTTTTTATTTTCAAATACGAATCTATATTTTTAATTTCATTGTTTCTAATGCCAAGAGGCATGTTTCATATCGGCGTAGTATTTACATTTGAACTACAGACCAGAATATTTAAAGAACATAAGCCATGACTGTCAAAAATTTGTTAGTTAGAAAGTTAATAGTTTATGTTTGTAGTAGACTCGTTTTAACATTTTTCTTCGCCAGTTTGTATTTCATATTATAAAATAATGGCAAATGTAGGATTTACTAATATTGATTATTTAAATCTTGTTACTATTATTTACGGCGCGTTTAATAGAACTGTTGAACGGAATTACCGAATTTTTGCAGAAAAATGTCCAGATAAAACAAAGTCAATTGTTGATACCTTAAGAAGACTGTTTTGAAACTGCCATCAGTTTGGTCAATTTGAGGCAAAAATTACTAAAAATAAATTACTAGTGAACAGTGAAATAAATGAGAAATTAGTGTTTTGGGCTATATTACGTTCTCTTCTATTGCCTCTCTGTGAGGTTGTGAGAGAAATCCTACTTTGTCAACGAAAATAATTCATCGAATATTGGAAACCATTTTGGAATCATTTGGTGCACCACTCACGGTTAGGTAATCTTTCACGAAGGGGAGTCTTTGAACGGTTTATAATGAAAACCCAAGAGGATTAAAACTACAGAAACAGTTATATGGTGTGATGAAGCTAACATCAGTAAAATGGTTTATTTAATCGACATAATTGTCATTTTTGGTGCAATGAAATTCCACCCGTTAGTAGAGAAAACTATTACCAATATAGTTGGAGCTTCTGTGTAATCAAAGATGATAAAATTTTATGATAAGAGTTTTATTTGTGAAGAATAGACCGGCGTTACGTACTTGATATCACCTCCACATAGCTTTGGGCTTGTTGCTCAGTATATTCACCACATGTTTGATGATCTGGTATACTGCCAATCAGGACCGTTTCGTTGGTGTTCGACTTAGCTCCTTTAGATTTTGTTATTTGGGGTTATACTAACATCAGGTATTTTCCAAGCCTGTTACGACAAAGAAATATATGATGCCGATAGTGTTAGTTACTTTTAATTCCTTAACACCCGACCATATTTCCAGAAGTACAAGACATAACTTAATGTTATGTGTTGTAATGAAATGGAATATGACATGAAATTAAATTAATATTCTAAATATCTAGCCAACGTTTTTATTGAAATCCACAATTAATAATTATTTACTTTTCAGAATTTCAAGTCAGCTACGTTATTAATAGAAATATGGTGGGCAAATTTTTTTTTAAATTCAAATTTATCTAAAATTTTATGAAGAATTTGAAAATGAAACAAAAAGTAACAGATCCTATTTAAAGTGTCGATATTTTTAATCTTTTATAATTTTTAGAATTTTTTACATGTTTCTTCAACTGAACATGAACTTTTCTTAATTATTCAATCAATATAACAGTTATTCAATATATATATATATATATATATATATATATATATATAACAAGCAACAAAGAGATTCATGGGTTAAGCACCAGAAAGAAAAAGAGGCTACTGAAGAGAGTGGTGACCGCAGAGATGTATGTTTCTGGCTTGTTATTTAAATGTCACGCATTATTGTACATATCATATCATATATATATATATATATATATATATATATATATATATATATATATATATTGTGTTTGAAAAAGAAAGCGTTTGATCAGTGCGTACTACCAGTATTAACATACGGCTGTGAAACCTGGACCCTGAAAACTGATATCATTAGAAAACTCCAGGTAACGCAGAGGTCTATGGAACGATGCATGCTTGGAATAACAAGGAGAGATAGAAAAAGGCTTGATTGGATCAGACAAAAGAAACAAGTGATAGATGTCATAAATAGAATCAGATCCCTAAAGTGGCAATGGGCGGGGCATCTCGCTAGAAGGACAGACGATAGATGGACCACAAAGATAACGCAATGGTATCCCCGAGGCGTGAAAAGACCAAGAAGACGCCCCAACTTAAGATGGGACTACGACATAAAGAAACTCGCAGGATCAACTTGGGGCCGCATAGCTAGCAATAGACAACAATGGGCTCACATGGAAGTGGAATATATAAATAAGTAAAGGGAGGCTACACCATAACAAGATGGTTGAATAAGCTGCATATGATGATGATGATGATATATATTGTGATACGCCTATGGTTACCGGTACGCCTATGTATTAGATCAAGTGTAACGGTCGAATGTGCGCGAGTGGAAAGAAGGAGGAAAGAGAGGGGCGACCACCGGAGGGAAGTGAGTAACAAAGAGAGAGCCGGTAGCCGGCGAGGTGAACTTGTGATTGAAGAGAGAGTTTTCAATTCTTAGTTATACAGGGTGTCCCGGGACTAATGGGAAAAAAGTCAGGAGTGTATAATCTGAGCCAAAATAATGTTAGTACTTCATATAAACTTTTTCTATGAAGGCCCTCGTTTTCGAGTTATAGGCCTCCAAAGTTTTAATTTTGAATTTGGTTTTTATTTTTATTTTTTTTACTAGTTATTTGATCTTTATAAAATTTACGGCAAAGGTGAACAGTTTAACAGTAGTGCCTTGAAGCCAGGGACGGACTACTCGCAATGGTTAGTGATCTAAAAATTTTGCAGGGATGGCACACCCTGTATGAAATTATCGAAATTCACTTCCCCACACATTAATCTAACGAAAAGGTACTCCTGTTGGAATTCGATAAAATAAGCCGTTTGGCTAATATTTACAGTTTTATTAATGCACTACGTACCAATTTACGCATTCACCATTTTTATAAGTACACAACGAGGTAAAACTAACTTATTAATACTATGTCCAAGATTTGCCTACAGTACTACAAAAAAATAATTTAATGATAGCAAGAAGATAAAAAACATTAACGACGTATCACTTCGTAAGTTGGTAAAAACTTTTTAAAAGTGTTTTCACCGTTTTTCAAGTAACCATAGGATTAGTTGTCAAACGTTGTGTAGAATAGTTCGTTGTCATTACTTGTCAATAAGTCCTTAATTTAACTGTTACAATGGCAGAATTCACTTTTATTGAGTATGCAGATATGCATTTAATGTATGGACTGGCTTCTCGAAACTGTTTAGAGGCCAGAAGGCTTTATGCAGAACATTTTCCAAACAGAGCATTGCCAGACAGACGAATGTTTGAGCGTATTGATCTCAGGTTACGAGAAAAAGGTATGAATAAGTAAATGTAATTTTCCATGTATAGAAAACAAAATTTCAAATTTTAGGAAGTTTTTTGCCAAAAAAAGGTGGAGAAGGTCCAGTACGAAGCGTACGTACTGTGGCAGTTGAACAAGATTTGTTAAATGCAGTTGATAATGAACCATCAACGAGTTTACGAAAATTATCAAGAGAACATAACGTCTCGAAATCAGTCGTTCATCGCGTCCTAAAAGAACAGCTGTTATATCTTTTTCATATGAAAAAAGTACACAGTATGACAGTGGCTGATTATCGTGCACGACTTGAGTATAGCCAGTGGTTTCTGCGACAACAACAAGCAGACAATACATTCATTAGTAACGTTCTCTTTACGGACGAATCCGGTTTCACCAGAGATGGAGTCATAATATGCATTTATGGGATGATGTGAATCCACATGGCATTATCCAAACTAGGAACCAGCATAGATTCATGGTTAATGTTTGGACAGGAATAGTTGGCAATCATTTGATAGGGCCATATTTTATTGACGGTACTTTGACCGGTCAGAGATATTTGGAGTTTTTGCAAAATGAGTTATGGAACCTGTTTGATGATGTGCCACTACAAACTCGTAGGAATTTATGGTTCATGTATGATGGGGCTCCTCCTCATTTCAGTTTAGATGTTCGACAGCATTTACACACAAGGTTTCCTAATAGATGGATTGGTCGTGGAGGCCCTTTTCAATGGCCACCGCGATCAGGAGACGTTAATCCTATGGATTTCTTTCTCTGGGGTTATCTCAAAAGTAAGGTATACGCAACACCCGTGCAAACAAGGCAAGATTTAATTGACAGAATTGTGTTACACTGCAATGTTATTAGAAATAATATGGGACTGCTCTTTCAAGTGCAAAGAAACAACCTTCGTAGACTTAGAATGTGCGTGGAAGTGGGAGGAGCTCATATTGAACATTTATTAGAATAACGTTAGTTTTTATTGTTGTTTAGGAATTAGTTTTAGTCCAATGTTTTATAAATTGTGTTTTTTGAGGTTTTCTTAATAGTTTAATAATTTTGTGTTCGTAATTTTGATTAAAAGCAACTGATTACGTTGTTTGCGTACCTATTCAATTCCTATTAAATGAGTTCTTAATGTTTTTATCATCTGCTATCATCAAATCATTACTTTTCCGCCCAACCTATCTAATATGCGAGAAAAGTATTGGTTTACCCCAAAAAAGTTGGAATTTTGACAAAAATTTTTGAGTTATTTTTACGCTTTCCATCAACAACAACGCGAAAAAACGGTCTTTAGAAAAAAAATCCCGTGTGTATGTCGTCGTCGTTGTCGTCGGCCATGATACAGCCTCCGGAGTGCAATGAGTCACCAATTTTATGATGGAATATTATTAAGGATATGTCACAAATGAACACTATTGATTTTCAGCTCATCAGAGCCAGAACAGCGGGTGCTATGGTACTTGAAGTACGGCCTTTTGACATTTTTTGAGAAATTTCCGTTTGTTAGCACAATATAGCCCCCGGAGTTCAACAAGTCACCAATTTTATGATTGAATATCATTCAAACATCTCAGTGATGAACCCTATTGATTTTGAGATCCCCAGAGCCAATACAACATGTGCTACAGTATTTTAAGTACGATATTTTTGTCATTTTTGGAGAAGTTTCAGTTTGTTAGCATGATACAGCCTCAGGAGTATATCCAAGTGACCAATTTTATGATTGGATATTATTCAGAGCGTCTCAGAGATGAACCGTATCGATATTCAGCTCACTAAAGAAAGTACATCGGGTGGTTTGGTACTTGCAGTACCAAATTTTTTTCATTTTTGGAGAATTTTCAGTTTGTTAGCACGATATAGCCTCCAGAGAATACTATACGGTTGATCAATTTTATGATTGAATATTGTTCAAGGTGTCTCACAGATGTGCCCTATTGATTTTCAGTTGACTTGAGCAAGTACGGCTGGTCCTATAAATCCAGATATACTAAATTTTTGGTTGTTTTTGAAAAAATTTCGGTTTGTTAGTACGATACATCCCCCGAAGTGTATACAAGTAACAATTTTATAATAGAATATTGTTTAGGGCCACAGATGCGGAAAAGTTAGTTTTAATCTTTAAAACCGTTTATTTTTTTGTAATACTGTAGGTAAATCTTGGACATCGTATTAATAAGTTAGTTAGGTAAATTGGTACGTAGTACATTAATAAAACTGTAAATATTAGCCAAACGGCTTATTTTGTAGAATTCCAACAAGAGTACCTTTTCGTTAGCTTAATGTGTGGGGAAGTGAATTTCGATAATTTCATACAGGGTGTGCCATCCCTGCAAAATTTTTGGATCACTAACCATTGCGAGTAGTCCGTCCCTGGCTTCAAGGCACCACTGTAAAACTGTTTACCTTTCCAAAATAAACATACACGTATATTATAGCTTTGCCGTGAATTTTATAAAGATCAAATAACTAGTAAAAAAAATAAAAATAAAAACCAAATTCAAAATTAAAACTTTGGAGGCCTAAACGAGGGCCTGCATAGAAAAAGTTTATATGAAGTACTAACATTATTTTGGCTCAGATTATACGCTCCTGACTTTTTTCCCATTGGTCCCGGGACACCCTGTATATGTATGCATATGGCTACAAATTATTTAAATTAAACTGTATAAAGATTCATATTACGTAAAGTGTGTTTATTCATCATTCTAACTCTAAGCATTTCAATGACTATACTTTTAAATCCCAGATATTGTTTATAATTTAACAATTATGCTAAAAATCTCTTGCAGCACTTCATCAAATTTTTTATGAATTTGTATGGACCACAATTTGCAACACATAATTTGCATAGTTTCACAAATATTAGTGATGATGTAATTACATTTGGTTCCCTTGAGAATTGTGGTGCTTTTGATTTTGAAATTTTTTTACAATTTTTTAAAAAAGTGTGAGAAAAACTGACAAACCTCTCCATAAAAAAATAGTGGAACGACTTGGAGAACTAAATAATAGTTCTTGGCAACATCTCATACCTTTCCTCATTTTGCTCAGTTACATTCATCAGGCATATTTTTGCCAGGTTGTGATGCATCTCGACAGTATAGGTCAGTTAAGTTTTCTTCTTTCGAGATAACTATTTTAAGTTGTATTTTAAAAAATGGAAGTATTGTTGTAGTGAATAATATTGTGTTTTTTATAAATAGGAACAGCATGGTTATTCTGTGTAGAGAATTTCTAATCAAAGACAATTTTTTTGGAACATATATCGTACAAACTCTATCAAATTTTTCTGAGAGGCCAATTGTTGATATTGTTGGTAAAATTATGTTACTTCCTTTTGAAGACAATCATGTTGCAATTCCATTATTACATACAAATTATACTTTTCCTTTCCTCCTCACATTCTTTTTCCTCGTCTATTTTTCTTTTCACGTATCAGATGCAAACTAATAGAAGATATTTTAAAAATTTGTTGAATTTTTATGTGACAGATATACAAATATATCAACTTCAGTTAATTTATATATTACATAGTTTTCTTTACAATTTCTTGTCTACATTTTCCAGCTTTACCAATTGAGTAACATGTAATACTTATAATGAATTTACACATTTTTGTTCATATATTTAGTCACATCACAATGTACGTATTATGTACCTTTATTTGACTATTGTAATTCATTTTAGTTACCCATTGTAATCCATGAGTTTTGTGATTGTAAGATTCGTGGAGAAAAATGGTGCACCACCATAGTTGCATCACATTGGTTCATGGAACTTTAAGTTATTATAGGATTGTTCGGAGCGACCAGGCTAAGGAAAAACTACTTAAAAGGAAGATCCCTCCTGATAGTACATGGTCTCAGTACCCTGTAAAAATTCTTCATAAATATGGTATGAAAAACTTATATGAAAAAATAGATGAAATAAATATTTTTCTTCTTTTGTAAATTTTAATATGTACAATACAGAACTATTTTTTCCAATTGTCACTTATGCAAATAATTGAAAATTCTAAAGGCGAAAGAGGAAACATCTAATTTAGATTCTGATGATGAGAATGATAAGCCAAAAACAAGACGGAGAAAAATTATTTACACAAAGGATGAAAGCTCATCAGATGATATTTGCAACATTCAGTCAAAGAAAACACCTAAATCTAATACTTTGGAATATCCTCTTGTGCCTCAAATTCAAAGGACTGTTGATGATACGTTCAGTCAAAAAATCCCAATGGCACAAGACCAATTGGACGGCTTATTTCAGTGAAGTTTTTGCATCAAATTCAAAACAAAACAAAAATTTAAATTTTCTTAAATAAATGTTTTCATGTACGTTTTAGAAAAAAGTGTTTCATACAAAAGTTGTAGAACGTGATAAGTTCTAAAAAAATCTCAGTAAATTTTTTGTGTCAGATCAAAAACAAAAGAAATACGATTTTTTTTCAATTTTGACAGGCCGCCATTTTTTTTCTACTGGACCGATTTGGCCCGTTAACGAACTCGTCCAAGATTTTGGCCAAACCAATTTTTGTACAGAGTTTGGTTTCGATCCGTCAGAAAATGCGCCCTCTATCGTGCTTACAAATTCCGTTATAACACATACATATACATATATATATATATATATATATATATATATATATATATATATATATATATATATATTTATACTATTTGATAGTAAAGTTAAAAAAAATATAATTAGATAGATTTTTTTTTTAATATAGTTATAATAAAGATATTCGCAGCTACAGGAAGCTAAAAGAATAAAATAAAGAATAATTTTCATTCAGTGTGATATCGTGTCAGAAATAATGTGACAGATATAAAAGAAAAACAGAATGCATGAAAACAAGCCTTTAGAATTAAGTTAGGAAGTTAGGAAACGGGGTTTGTTGAAGAGGGAGTCTAGTGACTTGACACTTTTTGAAGGATGAAAATGAATTGATTTTTCGAAAAAGAAAAAGGCATTTAAACCTATTTTTAAGATTGTTGAAACGTTGTAACGTTGAAATATTAATAGAATTGAATATATTCAGAGAATATACCAATGGAAAAATTATTATAATATATATATATATATATATATATATATATATATATATAAATGGAAATGGAATAATAATAGAATAATTGAAATTTCTTACATAATAGCATGAATAAAAATTGAAAACTATTATACAAATATAAACCAAAAGAAGGAGGACATAATTTAAAAAGGTCTAGTTAATTTTGAATTTATATATAACATTGAAAATTCTTCATTTTTCAAGACATTGAATGTTATGTAAAGTGTGTTATTAATATATCTCTTTATAAGGTGAATTTAGGATAAAAATTATACTTCAAACAAAGATCTTTGTTGATGAATATAATGAAAAGCAGTCCATGTCCTGTGTAAGATAAAAAAATAGAAAGGAAAAACGGTAAGAAATTTTGATTTATTTGCAAATTTATGAATAATTTGATAAGAAATATAGAAACTAAATAATTTTGATTATATGATAAAAATTTGACATACAGGGTGTTTTTCTCTACTAAGATTTTGAACTAGAATTTGAAAATTCTTCTGTAAATATGAAAACTATGTGTTAAAAAAAACAATCTATTAATACTTGAATATATGTAGTAAAATTGAGATACATCGACGTTCATTTTAGCTAGATAAAATATAAATATTAAGGAACTCAATACCCTGAGATAGAGTTGAAATAAATAATATATATAAAAGTATATTACATAAAACATTTTTATATGGCTGGCGCTCAACAACATATGCAATTATGAATTAAATAGTTATGATTAAATTGTAAAATCACAATAATTTATATAAATAAAAATAAAATCATAACAATATATATATATATATATATGTATATATATATATATATAAATTCACTCTGTACAATAGTCCTATACTATGGAATATCCTCTTGTGCTTCAAATTCAATTCAAAGGATGTTAATGATGGCATGTAACCTGATTCATCAGGGATTTCAGCTAGCCCTAGTAATATCCAAATAGAAAGCTGTAATGATGAAATCCATGTCACACCATCAAGCAGTCATAATGTTAATTATAAATCCGTAACTTCTCCAGGAGGTAAACACACATGTTTTTAGAGTTAAAACAGCAGTTTTCATGAATTTGACAATCTGAAGTAGTTTATACAGTTATTCAAGTTCAGCTGGCTACCGTAACTCAATTAGTGACTGACCTATCAGATGGTTTAAACAGAGTAAAGGAGAAGGTTGACTTCATTTTATCCCAAACAGAGAATACTGCCAGAGCTCCAAATCAAAATGACAATTGGCAAAATATACAACAAATTTTATCTTAGTCACCTGTCAGTAATTATGACAGTTTTATGAAACTCAATGATGATTTGAAGGAAAGTCAGAACGTAAAACTCTTAATAAGTATGTTTTTATAATTCGGGTATAAAAGAGACTTCATTATAACATTGTTCACAGTATCACAATGAAGTCTCTTTGAACACATTTTTAGTGTCATACAGTTGGTTATTGTAAGTAGTATATATTTTTATTTGACATTCGGCTTTAAGATTGAAATAAATTATAGAATGCTCTAGAGTTGTCCTAGCTAACAAATTATTACATTAAATGGTCTTAAAGGTAAATTTGAATCAACTATATATTAAAAATATTAATAAAGTACTCTAACGTTTATTCATCAATGATTAATTTGTCAATTGATTATTTTTATACTGTATAGGATCAACATATAGGTATACATAACGTTTGATTTTTGGGATGGATTACCAGATATCTATATGAAGATGTATTATAGAAATAGTTCTGTTCATGATATAATATAAATAAATCGCAAGCATATACGAAGAAGGTCTTTTTTAAACAAATGATCATCCTCTGTTTGGTTAAACGAAAGTTTGTTCACAATTTATACAATTATTCATCATAGTATGTCAAAAGTAAAAAGTGCTGCATAAATCCATATGTGATCTGACCAATCAGGAATCTACAGAATTGCCAACTTAAATTGAAACCACTCCTCCTAGTTTGAAAACAGGGATTATATGTAATTCTATTTTATTTAATAAATTAAATAAATGCGAATGATAAAAAATATTGTGTAAAACTTGTGTCACAATGACTTTCTGTAGTACTCGTGATTTGCGCAAACTTCACTCGTGCTACAAAACGAGTCATTGTGACACTTATTTTACAAATAACTATTTTACCTTTAATATGTTTTTTAACAATTTTTATTTTCAGATCAGACATTTAGGAGTGATTGGTGGAAAGAATGTTCAAAATTTAACTACCAATATGTTGAAAAGAATTACTGTAGATGATGTAACAGAATTCAATTACTTGACAGGAAAACAACCAAAAACATCTTTTCTGCAGACTGAAATTTGTAAAATAATATTCTGTAAGAATGCCGCTTGTTCTTTATTTTAGTTAAATATTTTTAATGGTTTTATTTTTTTAGAAATCTGTCAAAAATTTTTTACTGACTGTACTGAGACGAAATTAAGGGAGGTCATCAGCGTCTGGCTGAATCAAGCCAAAGTTAGAAATACGAGAAGGTTACTAACACTTTTTTGATTGTTTTGAAATCAAATTCAAATAGGCACATATTGAATAAAATATAAACAAATTGTAGAATTTGAATTACCCTTACATTTTTTTGCTTAATATTTTCATAAAAACAAAATTGTTACACATTTTTTATTGTAAACTTGTTCCTTTTTCAAAAAAATCAAACACAAATGAAATGGTTTGAATTCGTTGATCACAATTCAATCTTTGTTTCAGAGCTTAGAGACAACAACGAAAAAATTATGCTGTAAATAATATAGGTTAATAAAAGCTCTTAAATGTGTTAATTTACTTTATTTAAAACTACAAGATATGTCG
Organism: Galeruca laticollis; assembly: GCA_963921935.1. Taxonomy (NCBI): domain Eukaryota; kingdom Metazoa; phylum Arthropoda; class Insecta; order Coleoptera; family Chrysomelidae; genus Galeruca; species Galeruca laticollis. The sequence continues at coordinate 2,140,954 of OY998185.1, forward strand.
TAGACGCTAATAAAAGTCGTAGACGTCTATGATAAACAACGCCTTTTGACTAATGACCTGTGGCGGCCCACAATTTTCATTTACGAAGCATGCTATGAAAAGTCAAACCAAAATTTAAATAACTGTCAAAATGTAACTCTTAATATGGTTCATCATAATAATTTTATTACAACAGCCATGTAAAATGTATACTGTATAATTCCCACCCCTGCAAGTATTTATTTCCCACGAATGTGATATATACTAGTCGGAAATGAATACCTGCAAGTCCGTGTGAGATATATGCTATTCTGACCTTTGACACCCCGTCGTGATTCGTGACAAGTTTGAGTTTACAAACGTTAAGCAACTTTCATATGGCTGACTTGGTGCAACTTGGATTTTGCTAAGTTAATGCAAGTTTGATATGTGGTAACTAGCAAGTTTGCTTTATACTTGCAGCAAGCTTATGAACTTGCTGTAGCAAATTTAATGAAAGCTCAGAAGTTTGATATGTCAAACGTGGTATAGGTTTGTAACAAGTATAAAATGCTATTTGGGTTAATTTATAAAAAATATAAAGGAATAATAATTTCATTAAAATAAATATAAAATCAATTTGACTATTTCTATAATATAGTCTCTTGAATAATTTTTCTTGATTTTTGATAGTTATACCTTTTTCATCTTAATTACGGTCTTTGATATTGACATTAGCTGAAAGAAAAACGTGAGATATAAAAAAATTTCCCTTCATCTAGCGTTTTTCCACTTATTTGAAATAACCCAACCTCATGTATTAATCATATAATATATAATAAATTAGTTAATATCGACAGATTTGAGGTTTTGTCAAAATTTTATGTCATAGATAAAGCATAATTACACTATTAAAATGCAATAATCTGATCAGTGCGGCCATATGAAATGCTGTTTAGAAATGGAATTATACCTTTACTGATGAGCCTGTTTTATATAAATTTCAATAAGTAATGGTCTTAGCAAACCGGAGCTTCAGCTCATTTTGGTGAATATGCTCGACGTTATTCATATCAGTCCAAAAACCTCTTAACGAGCTAAAACTAGGTCACGCAAGTACATCCCTTACAAAAGATGTGATATCAAATGATACGATGTATAGGGTGCCACAATCATCGTCCATTAATTCTAATTTATGGACGATGACACAAGTGTATTATATCTACTTATAATCTTTTTAATATAAAGGTAAGCTATGGCTACATATTCACACTTTATTCCTTATTAATTTGAAAGTTTCAAATAATGGATGTACTTGCGTTCAGCCCTATTTAAATATTGTTAGTGTTTGTTTGAAGCCGAATTTTTTTCTTTCGTTAAATTTTATCACAAATCATTAAAATTTCTGTATATATTTTAAGCGGACGTGCGAATTAGGATCCATTCAGTACATATTACCAAAAATATATATGATTACTTTCTCAGCCTTTCGTTGTTTATGTTTTTCGTTGTGTTGGTTTTGATTAGTCTTGACCTTTCTAGTTTTATATCTAAGGCCAGTCGAGCTCTAATTAGTCGATGGTCGCTTCCTGTAGTGAACTTGTTGAGCGTGCTTAGATCTTTTACTGTGTTAATTTTATTGGTGAGGATAAAGTCTATTTCGTTTCTGATAGTTGCACCGGGGCATTCCCACGTCCAGGTTTTCTTAATTAGGAATCCTACTCAGCTTGTTCTTCCTGTTGGTGTTCCTTGGTGGTATAGAAGATTCCCTGATTCAAGTTCTATGAGTTCTTCATTTTTTCATCTTACTTCGCTAATGCCCATGATATCCCACTTTATTTACGCTGCCTCTGTTTCCAGTTCCATAATCCTAGCTTGATTAGAGAGTGTACGGCAGTTATAAGTTGCTAGGTGTAATGTAGTCAATGGGTAGTGGTTTAGACTCCGCAGATTCTTAGCACCCTCTGCCCTCGTGGCTGGTTCCCAGGATCTACCCCTCCTAGGGCCCTTCGGGCTTACGGAGAATGAGGGCCGTAACTTGTCCTTGTCTGTCATGCTGGGGTTGTGAGGCGTACCTTACCACGCTGCCTCAATGCGGGTTGGCAAGGGGACCCTGTACCCCTAGATTTTTAGTGGAACTTTTTATTTATGAAAAAGCCCTTACTAGAGTGAGATTCGAACCCCGTCCTTCAGGTCAAGAAAACCCAATTTCCGGCGCTCTAACGCACTCCGCCATCTGGGGGAACTCTCACCAATATGAAGCACTACTAGAAGAATGACTACAAAAAGTGGAATATAACAGCCCTGAACTGATGGACACAATTCGAAACTGCGCCGTAGAAGTGGGAGGTCTGCAACAACGAGGTGAACACAAAAAACTAACTCCGGAAACAAAAGCACTATTACAAAAACGAAGAGGAATGAAAAAGAGAACAAACATTCAAAGAATTGAATACACCGAACTGTGCAAGACGATACGAAAGAAAATCGCAGAAGATATCAGAAATTACAACGAGAAACTGGTACAAACAACAATAGAAAACCGTAAAGGCTACAAAAAGGGCACTAATAATAGGGAAAAGACAGATAGTTGCATTAACTGATGGAAACACAAGAACCACAGACAGGAATGAAATAATAGACCTAGTAGCCAAATTCTATGGAGACCTATACAAGGCCCCTCAAAATTTGGAAGAAATAATAGAACACTCAGAAGATGCCATACCAGAAGTTTTGGTGGAGAAGGTAGAAATGGCACTGAAAAGCATGAAAAATGGCAAAGCAGCGGGAAATGACGGCATCGCGACCGAAATACTCAAATATGCAGGAGCTAAAACATGGAAGTACCTTGCCAAACTATACACGAACTGTCTGATGTCCAGGAGCATACCTAAAGAGTGGAACAGCGCCCTTATAGTGTTGATCCACAAGAAAGGCAGCAAAGAAGACATTAAGAACTACAGACCAATAAGTCTACTACCAGTGACGTACAAGGTATTCACAAAGATCATTCACAACAGAATACAAAATACACTAGACTCGGCCCAACCACGAGAACAGGCTGGATTCCGCAAAGGCTTCAGTACAATAGATCACATCCATACCCTCAAAGAGGTTATCAGTCGAACCAAAGAATACAACCAACCACTAGCACTAGCCTTCATCGACTTTGAGAAAGCATTCGACTCTATATATCGCAGAGCAGTAATAAATGCCCTAACAGAACAAGGGGTCGACAAGCCATATATTGAGACCCTAGCAAATATATATATAGGGAAGCCAAAGCGAGAGTTAGGATATATGAGGGCACACCAGAATTCCCCACCAGCAGAGGAGTTAGACAAGGAGACGCAATATCACCAAAGTTATTTACAGCAACACTAGAAAGCATCTTCAGAAAACTGGGCTGGAACAACACAGGTCTGAATATAGATGGAGAATACTTGAACCATCTAAGATTCGCTGATGACATCATCCTGATAGCGAGTAACCCTGGCGAAATGCAACAACAAATAAATGAATTGAATGCAGCAAGCAACGAAGTAGGCCTTAAAATAAATCTGAGTAAGACCAAGATAATGTATAACGAACTGATAAACGCACAAGAAATAACAATTAATGACACTGCCCTAGAAATAGTAGAGGAATACATATACCTGGGTCAACTAATACACATATCAGGCTCTCTACTTCCAGAAATAAACAGAAGAATCAAATTAGCATGGAGAACATTTGGACAGAACTCTATCATCTTCAAGTCTAGAATGTCACTCCGTTTGAAAAAGAAAGCGTTTGATCAGTGCGTACTACCAGTATTAACATACGGCTGTGAAACCTGGACCCTGAAAACTGATATCATTAGAAAACTCCAGGTAACGCAGAGGTCTATGGAACGATGCATGCTTGGAATAACAAGGAGAGATAGAAAAAGGCTTGATTGGATCACACAAAAGACCCAAGTGATAGATGTCATAAATAGAATCAGATCCCTAAAGTGGCAATGGGCGGGGCATCTCGCTAGAAGGACAGACGATAGATGGACCACAAAGATAACGCAATGGTATCCCCGAGGCGCGAAAAGACCAAGAAGACGCCCCAACTTAAGATGGGACTACGACATAAAGAAACTCGCAGGATCAACTTGGGGCCGCATAGCTAGCAATAGACAACAATGGGCCCACATGGAAGTGGAATATATAAATATGTAAAGGGAGGCTACACCATAACAAAATGGTTGAATAAGCTGCATATGATGATGATGATATATGATTACTTACAATGTGTAGAAAATGCTTAATTAAATAAAGGCTCCATCCGATTTATAGGTACTATCAAAACACATTATTTAAATAGGACTGAACGCAAGTATTTGAAACTTTCAAATTAATAGGGAATGAAGTGTCAATATGTAGCCAAAGCTTATCTCTATTTTAAAAAATATTATAAGTAGATATAGTACTTGTGTCACTCTATACATCGAATGACACGATATCACATCTTTTGTAAAGGGTGTACATGCGTCACCTATTTTTATCTCGTCAAGAAGTTTTTTGACTGATATCAGTACTTTTTGTACAGCTTTTAGATTCTATTCTCATATGCTTAAGAAAAATAATATAGATTCAATAGTTTTTTAGAGGTATGCAGTATGTAAAGAAAATTATAATCTTAAAATTTTTTTGATCTGGGTCCAAAAATGATCAGGTAATTTAAAAAACATAATTAAAAAAATTATTTGCTCCACTAGCGTAAAAAATAGGGGGATAAAAGTGACAACTAACCCTGACATCGCGCCACTGGTTAAATTTTTCCAAAGTTTGTTTATGTCAAAATATTACTTAATTAAAGAGCATATTAGTCACCAAATTTGAAAAAGCAAATTTTTTATTCTGATTTGAAATTTTGAACACCCTCTATCTCAGCAACTAGGCCCCGTAAGGGTTCATTTTCGTATATCAAAATGAATCATTTATTGAGATATCTCTGTGGTAGAGCGTTGTCGGTTGAATATAGAAATAACCTGTATTCTAAACGTGTAAATCAAGTTATACCTACAGGTAAGATGCTTTGAGAAGAGGAACATAATAAAGTCAAAAACGGTTTCTCAAGTGTTCGGGATCGGAAATAAATATGCACCACCATATTAAACGAAATTAATAATCTCATAATAATTAATTAGGGATTATCAGAAACCACAATTTGAATAGATTTTATCTTGATTGTAGTATTTGTTCACTCCAAATCTCCAAAAATATTTTTTTTTAATAAAATAATGTGCATCATAAAACAAGTAGGAGAATCAGTATAAACGATGTCCTACTGCTTACAGTTTTCATATATTGCTCTATCTGATTCTCCTGTCTCATAGTATTAATTTCTCAGGTTAGTATTCGCGCAATTTCATTTTTTCAGCGTTTCTATGATAACCGTTCTGTGACGTAGCAGCCAGTTAAACGACAATTATAGACAGTTAAATTATTTGTACTAGACAAAGTTTATACTGCTTCTATCATTTCTATATGTTATGCTTTTTGCTCAATCAAGTTATTTAATTCCCTGTAGTCTCAGTGCCGCTACAAAAACTGGAGATCTTAAATCACAATTAAGTCCAAAATAGGGCCAAAGACATAGAATACACCAAACTGACATAGCAATATCAAGTTATTGATAGAGGTCAAAAGTAGAGAAGGAAATGAAAGGCACGGATATGTGGCGATTTAGCTTCTAAATTCGGTGATAACAAAAGTGAGTTGTAGTTAAACTCGAATCATCGAGACGAGTGGTCGTTCCTAAAACGAGTTCAGCAATAGTGTGTATACTTAAAATCTAATCAAAGTAATTAGTGTAAAAACAGGTGAGAGAATCGATTCCAATATTGAAGTATCTGGGAATTTATTAAAATAATATGATAGAATATCGATATATTCTTCCCACATAAAAGTACCGTTGCCATACCCAAATTAAAAATTTCTGAAAAAACCCACACAGTGATGGCTTCCGACTACGGGGGCGCATCAAATTCTACAACAACTAGTCAACGTCAATATTCTCAAGTTGTTAACTCTGATATGTTTCCAAAAAAAGAACAAGCGATCGTATTAAATGTTAATGACAATCTCACTCTCGGAGACTATGTGGAAGCCGTAGCAAGTATTGTTGGCTCCAAAAATATACTGTTTGCCTCTAGAATGTCAAATAATAGAATATGTATGTACTTGTCGACTGTCGAAGCTGCCCAAGATATAACTGAAAAGTATCAAACTTTAAATATAAAACAGCACCAAGTAGGAGTTCGACGACTCATTACTCCAGCAAAGCGAATCATCCTATCAAACGTCTGTCCATCAATACCACATGACATACTAGAAGCAGAAATCCTAAAAATAGGTTTTTCAAAAGTATCACCAATGGCATTCCTCCGGGCAAGTCTGTCAGCACACGAATACGCACACATCCTAAGTTTTCGACGTCAAATCTATGTAGTACCAAACGATGACATAAGTCTACCTCCCTCATTGGTCATTACATTTGAAGATACAACATATAGAGTGTTTCTATCATTCGACGGAATAACATGTTTCCTTTGCAAAACCCCAGGACATGTTGCCAAGCTTTGTCCAAATCAAGCACCAAACTCAACCAACTACCAAGAAAATATTACAATGCCAGTTGAACCAATATCAGTAGAAAGCTCCGTAGAAGATCTTAGCCGAATTGACGAGACGAATGATACTCCTCCATCAAATACCTTTAAACCACCACGGCAATATCTAACAGCTAGTTCCAGCGACCTTACATCCGAAAAAGATCCTGTGGAAGTGGCAAGTAATACAACAGATCAAAAGACCAAAAGAAAAAAATCCAAACAATGCCCCTCCGCAACCAAACAAAATCCAAATGCCGAAGATCTGGAACCTGTAAAAAAATTCTACAATGAATCACCTCAACAACTCCTTACATTTGAAGAACTCTCCGACTTTATGGATAACGCATTTGGCACAACTGACCCCTTAAGTATAGCCCAACAATACACAGATAATATTCCTGAACTACTAGCCCTTCTCCACAACATTTACCCATTTATACAACACAGGGCGATGAAATCCCGATGCACAAGAATCCAACCCAAGATACGTAAGCAACTGAATTTAGTCTCGATATCAACAAATGAAGAAGATGAAGATAGTTACGATTCATCCACTTCTCAACTAAGTCAACACTAATACTTTCTTACTCCAATGGAATATAAATGGGCTAATAGCCCATCTGGAAAAATTAAAAGTCTTAATATCAAAAACTACAGAAGATGTGATCTGCATACAAGAAACTAACTTCAAATATAACAAATACTACTCACTAAGAGGTTACGAATGCGTCCACAAAAATAGAGAGTCTGACAGAGCTAATGGAGGAGTGGCTATTTATATAAAAAATAATTTTACATGGAAAAATATACAAATTACATCAGAACTAGAGGTAGTTGCATTTAACATACAATACTATGAGAAGAATTTGAACATTATTAATATTTATATTCCATCCAACAAAAAATTCACTTCACAAAGCTTACAAGAAATAACCAACCAAGTAATTGGCACAAAAATAATAGTAGGGGATTTCAATTCACACAATACAGCGTGGGGATCCAAGACTACAGACAAAAGAGGGAGAGAAATAGAAAAATTTACAAACACAAACAGTCTTATAATAATAAACTCTGGAGCGGGTACAAGATTAAATCCACTAACAGGAGAATTATCTCCTATTGACCTAACTATTTGTGACGCACAAATTGCACCAAACCTGAGTTGGCAGCCAAACTCATACTTATATGGAAGCGACCACCTACCTATAAGCATAGAATTTCATTCCAGAAAAGACAAGAACGATCATCTTAACTCAATGGAAAAATGGAATTTGAGACGAGCAAATTGGTTTAAGTTTACTGAGTACATAGAAAGAAATATTCCAGAATTTGATCAGATTGAAGATAACATTGACGAAATAACGAATGTACTTACCGATACCATTATACAAGCTGCAGAAATACATATTGGGTATGTAAAACCACTAAAAACAAAAATTCCAGTACCTTGGTGGACACCACAATGCGAAGAAGCTATTAAAGCAAGCAAAAGAGCGTTATATAAGTTAAAAAAGAACAAAAACCAAACTAACTTAGTTGAGTTTAAAAGACTCAGAGCAAGAGCAAGATACGTCACTAAGCAAGCTAAAAAGGACTCCTGGAAATCATTTGTCTCAACAATCACTCCAAATACTTCAAACTCCGAGATATGGTCAAAAATGAAAAAATTAAAAGGAATTTCATCAAAACATAAAATAACAAGTTTATCCCACAATACTGAAATTATCTCTAATAACGCACTTATAACACAAACATTTGCAGAAGAATTCTCTAGAATATCAAGCGATGAAAACTACAAACCAGAATTTAGGGAATATAAACGCGATACAGAACAAAGAATAAAATTAAATCATGCTACAGGTCAAAACCACCCATTAAATGTACAAATCGACAGTGAAGAATTAGAAGAGGTGCTGAAACAATGCAGCGATAAATCCAACCCGGGACCTGACAAAATCCACTACACTTTTTTAAAAAACCTCCCAATAACTGGAAAAAGGTATTTGCTACAGACATACAATAAAATTTACTTAGAACACAAATTTCCAAAATCATGGTCAGAAGCTATCATAGTGCCAATACCCAAGCCACACAAACCAAAGAATTTGGTAACGTCTTACAGACCAATATCCCTAACATGTACAATGTGCATAGTCTTAGAGAAGATATTAAACCGCAGGTTAATGTGGCATCTGGAAAAACATAACCTTATATCGATACACCAAAACGGATTTCGAAAAAACAGGTCAGCAAACGATAGCATTATAAACCTGGAATCCGAGATACAAAATGCATTTGCTAACGGTCAGAAACTGCTAGCGGTATTTATGGATCTTGAAAAAGCTTACAACTTAACATGGCAACATAAAATTCTTCAAACACTGGTAGATTGGAACATTAATGGAAATATAACAGCATTTATCGAAAAATTCTTGACACAACGTAATTTTGTAGTCAAAACAAATGGAGAATTATCTACCAAAAGAAAAATAGAGAATGGAATTCCCCAAGGATCTTCCTTAAGCACAACATTATTTCTTGTCGTCATAAATGACTTCACCTCTTGTATCACATCTCCACTACGTGTAAGCTTATATGCTGACGATATTGTAATATACGGAAAAGGTAAAAATATTAAAACATTGCAATCCCTAATTCAAAATGGACTAAACAAAATTTATGAATGGAAAAACAAGTCTGGCTTCAAAATATCTCACGAGAAAACGAAATGTGTCTTATTTGCACGAAGAGCCCAGAAAGGATACCCGGAACTGACCATAGGAAGCACCAAACTCAGTTTCACGAAAGATATCAAATTTTTGGGAATAATTTTTGATGATAAACTTAACTGGAAAAAACACTTTGACTATCTTAAACGAAACAGTACGCAAAGCTTAAACATATTAAAAATCCTATCACATCAAAAATGGGGAGCAGATACAAACAGTTTACTTAACATTTACAAAAGTACCATTAGATCTAAAATAGAATATGGAGCCATGGCTTTCCAAACCGCTAAAAAAAGTTATATAAAAACTGTGGAAATAATTTCAAATAAAGCACTTAGAATAATAATTGGAAACAACCCCAACAACCCCCACAGACACTCTCTATAAACTTCTTGGAGAGATGCCATTTACATATAGAGTTCAACATTTATCTTTATCCTACTCGACAAAAATGTTGGCTCTTCCTAACCACCCTTACCACAAAAAAATTTACACTGGATCAGTGCAAACAGCTTTTCCCGCAAATATCAATATTACACCACCTTTTTACAACACAGTTAAAACGTATATGGCAGAAATCAACTACAGTTTTCCTGAAATAATTCCTATAAACAGCTATAATTTTGCCCCCTGGATTCTCTCACCTATCTCCGTAAACACAGAACTTCCCAAATTCAATAAAAAAGAAACACATCCTTCTCTACTGAAAAATGAATTCAATAGAATATGTGGAATTTACAAACCGTCAGAAGTTTTATTCACTGATGCTTCAAAAAATGAATCAAATCGATCAGTAGGCTCATCAGTAGTTACAGCAACTAATACACAAAAATTCAGGCTACCAGAGGAGTGTAGTGTCTATACAGGAGAAGTCTTCGCTATCCATCAAGCTTTAGTTTACGTAATGAGTAACCCAAAACCAAAATATGCAATCTGCTCTGACTCACTAAGTGCCATAGAAGCGATTCGACAAATGTGGGCAAGCAACCCTTTAGTGCAACAAATCCAACAACTCCTCCACCAATTATTTACGCTAGAAGTAAAGGTCACACTTATCTACGTCCCCTCACACGTAGGAATCGACGGCAACGAGTCAGCTGATACAGCTGCCCAAGAAGCAACATCGTTAGAAACCGCAATGTCTCAAATTTATACTCACAGTGATATCGACAACTACCTCAAGAAGTTAATTAAGAAAAAGATGCAAACAGAATGGCATAATGATCAAAATAGCCTCAAGAGCATTAAATCGCAATTTGCAGACCGACTAACATTAACACCCAGCCGGTTAGAACAAATTAAAATATCAAGACTAAGACTTGGCCACACTCGTTTAACGCACGGCTATAGAATATCTAAAGAAGAACCCCCCAAATGTAACAAGTGCAACGTGAGACTGTCTATTAAACACATCCTTGTTGATTGTACAGAATTCGAAGAGGAAAGACAAGAGAACAAAATCTCCACAGATGTTAGTGAAAATCTAAAAACTCTGGAACAAATACAAAAAACAATACAGTACCTAAAAGATATAAAACTCTATAATTATATCTAGTGAATACTTAGTGAATGTTTTAGTAAATATTTAGTGAATGTAATGCTGTAATTTACTATGTAGTTAAATGATATTGTAAGTGCTAATGACCCTTAGCGGTCGAAGCACATCTTCACAAAAAAAAAAGTGAGTTGTTAACAACGGAACTTATTTATTTCTATTCTATCAACGGTATTGATGACACGCAGTTGTGTTCTAAAATAAAGTGATTTATTAGTTAATAAGAAACATTATACGCAATTGATCTAATATTGGTCACCTCGACGTGATTTGAACACGAATGTTCTAATCTGGGGCTCAATTCACTTCACATATTTTCAAAGAGGGTATTCTCCTTCACAATTAGCACTGAAAATGACTCAACTTGGCGTCCCTTGAAGACTTTCGCGCGCTGAACGCTCGAACAGTTATAGATCGTTATCTCGTTCGTCACATTCACGACGCCACCATTTTTATTGATGGTTGTACAATGTTTTCAAAGCTCGACTTAGTCAAGGCATATCTACAAATTCCAGTTGCTGAAGAAGATATTGGATCAACTGCCGTCATACCATTTGGTTATTCCAGTTTCCATTCATTGCGTTTGGTCTTCGAAATGCTGGTCAAACTTATGATTTATATAGAATGAAGCTGTAGAAACAATTTATAAATGCTAGATTCCACTAGTTCAATAAATCCTGAAAACACTAATTATTCAAACATTACTGGGTAAGTTGTATCAAATTCCAATGTAAATAATAATTGAATCAGAATATATTTTTCTAATAACAATTATTCAAATACAACGGAATACAGTAAAAATTACAACATGAATAGCATTTTTCTCAATGAACTAGTACTTTACAACGGATAATTATGAAAACGTTGCAACGTTAAGTACATGCCATATCAAGTAGTGTTTACACAAACTCCATTGTTTAATATGAATGGGAACAATTTTTGTGCGATAAGCCGCATACATTAGCAGTCATTGGTAAATAAGGCAAAATGTAATTTTGTTGAGGAATAGAAAGTGGTTGTGTAGAAATTGTTTTATTGAATTTTGCAAATACCAAAAGTACTAAACACTTTGGCGATTATATGAATTTACTTGTTTCCACAATATTCATATTATATAAACTTAGGTATGAATAAAAATTATATAGAAAACATAATGTAAGAAGAATGAAAATAGTTACTTCTCTCTATATATACACACTGGTTAAACAAAGCTTGTTAAGGGAAATTCAAATGATGAAAATGTGGGTGTAAAAAGATCTTCCGTCATTTAAACCAGTATATTGCATTATAAAATCTCCATTTTGACTAAGGTTATCGTCGTTTGAAGGTTCTCAAGTCCACCGAAAAATCAAATAATGTGAATTTGTAACCGTGCTATTCAGTTTTTCCTTGAGTTTCTAATGAGATGAATGTCGTGGAGGTTACATGTAGAGGTGCGTGCTATAGTATTTATAGAGAAGCTAATTGAAAAAACCAAATTTACAGATTCGTCCATCTTTCAAAGTCATATATTGAATAACTATATCTAAGCACTGTATATAGTACTGTGAATTTAAATAGTCTAGGTTAAGACCAGAGCCAGTAATTTGAATTTTTGTACGACCATGCTATTTCCGATTGTTCACCATACTCAGTCTTAGAACAGTATCTTATATTTACTGGTCGCGTCGGTAATTAGGTACTAATTGACAGAATTGGAGAGTAACTAAATACTTACAAGTTTTTCGAGATATATTCCTATTTAACCCTTTATAGGGCAGTGGTCGATTAAGCGACCACATGCAATAAGGGTTATTCTAGTTAAACCATATCAAAATAGTGCCCTTCACCGACGAAAGTGTAGCAAATTCGACCATATTAGTTCGCCTGTGTGAAATATGTGCGATGTGGTTTATTTTTCGACCACAGTTGCTTTAATAGTGTTGTTGTAGAAGTGTTCAGGTGAGTTTATTAGTCTGTTATTTTTATTTTAGTAATATTATTTGGAATACTTCTATTTGAAATTGTTATTGTGACACTTATTAATGAACTGATGTAACAGTTTACGGTATATCAATTGGCACAAACATAATACTGGATGTTTATTCTGAAAAATCTAAGCTTACCTAAAATAATTACAAGAGCAAGTTTATATAATTTGTATTTGTGATTGACTCTACATAAATGTCTAACTTTTTTGAAGAATGGCTAACATTCATTTAGAAAAAGCTCTCAAAGAAGTAGACAGTGATTCGTTATTTCCTTATTTGGCCGAAATTGATGAAATAACATACGACGAAGCAATAAATTCAGATGCAGGAGGCGACAGCGATGCATATGGTATATTGCCGACTCGTACTGTACTTGGATCCCGTACATCACACAAAACCAATGATGCAGGTTCTACAATAACCTCAACTTCAGGGGTTTCGTACATCATAACTGATCAAAGTTGTATTGACTTCGATTCAGTTGCAAATCCCAGTTATGAACCAATATCAAAGAAAACACAAATATTCCATGAAGAATCATTAGATAGTGCCTCATACTAACATACAACGCAGTTCTACTATCCGAGGTTATAATTGAAGCAAAACTGATGTCATTCCGAACAAATACACAAATGCAACTTTCTCAAAGAAATTCGGACTAGTTATAAATGTTTACATTCAATCACCATTTGCCATTTTTTCTAAATTATTCACAGAAGAACTTCTCAATAAAATTGCGTATGAAACTAATTTATATGTACAACAAAATAACAAGTTAAATGGGGGTGTTTTAAACCAAAATGTAGCCCTTTCGATTTTTATCAAAAAATTAGTTTTTCGGCGATCGTGCAAATAGTATGCTAGTCAGATGAAAAAAATGTCGATTTTGGCAACAAAGTTTAACAGGGCTTTGACCGCAGTAAATTGTAGTAATAATAGTACCGTGGTCAAAATCATGTTGAACTTTTACGCCTTCCAAAATCGTCTGAGGAGCATTCTCAAAGTTGGAATATGATACATGATTTCTTTCAAAATAAACTATTTGTTAATTGATCATAATCACACTTTAAGTTATATTTCCTGCTTAGGTGAATTATTTTAAAGGATAATGGAAAAGTTTTTAGGTATTTAATGTCACGGTCGATCTATCTCGATCTCGATAACACCATTGGCTTTGAAGAAATGTGCTAATTTTTTCTTTGCTCAATTCAATGTCTATTGTACTGATTCACTTAATACTGTACCGTTTATCTAGCTTTGGTGGATGGATGACCAATAATTTATTCCATATTTTTTTTTATTGATTAATTGATTACGTGGGCTTTGGATTTCTTCTTTCTTGGCGATATTTGATTTATGTACATATTTTCTTTCTTAAGTAAGTGTGATACTCAATCATAATATTTGATACCCACATGTAATTTTCTGAAATAATTGTATATGTACCATTTTGTCTGATTTCCAACTTGTCTGTTCTTCAACGAACTTAAGAAATTTAGATAGTTCAGTGTATATTTTTTAAACTATTATTTCACCATCGGGTTTTTTTGTAAAGTATTAATTAGTAGTGGGTTAAGGCCGCGAGTTCAGATACATTCCTTTAACTCAAGTAAGCTAACCGTTTGTACTGTACCATTGGGATGCCACTTCGGTGTTAGTACTCTGAAAATTAGACAGCCGCTGAACCGTACTTGATTTAGGGCTGGGTGTTTGGATGCTTTAGGGGGTTTATTTAGATTTTCAATGTTGGCATACATTTTTTACCTTCAGCCTTATTTATATTCCCGAACCTTTAGCCTTCAGCTAAGGCTCAGGTTTTGGTTTTGTTATAATTTGTATATTGATAACTGGTACATTTTAGTAGAAAAGATACATTCAAGGTCCAAATAATTGAATTTCAATAAGGGGAACATGCTGGTTTTATTTTAAATTTACATTATTAATCTTACAAGTGTAGAGACAGTATCGTTAACGCTCTGAGGAGTTGTAGGTTAACTCGTAGGAGTGTTGGGTGCTTACCAAAACTTCTCTGGCGCCTTTTTTGATTATTTTAGGGCATTATATTATTGTTTTTGGGGTTTTTCGATAAGAAGTTAGTGAGTTAAAAGGTTAGTGACCTAAAAATCCTAATTTTCACTTAATACTTCTGCTTTTATTTTAGTTGATGTAAAATTTTATTTGTTATAAAAAATTATTTCGGAAAGCTAGGTTTATTATGAAAACATGTTCAGTCAATGCGAAGGTATTGTTATTAAGATTTGATCAAATAATGTATTTTTATAGATATCTCGTCGTCTCTGGTAATAACAGTCTGTGGCTTACCAGCGCGAAAAAAATCTCCGAGTTTCTCAATCCATCTTGCAGTTTATAGTTCTTAATTGAAATTATGTAGTTTTTCTAAGATGTTCTACCTATACATTGACCATAAATAGGATTATGTACTGTATTCATTCAACTCTTGATAATAACACGATTCGAAACCATCATTTTTATCTTTATCTTTGCTTCCGCAGCCATGCAATTCATTCCCTCAACAAATTCTAATGCCAGTATTTATTCCAAAGTAGTATTGAGTCATTTCTAACAAAATCAGTTTTTTTCCATTAATATTCTATATGGCAAAGTACCTCGTGCTAATAATAAGAGAAATTACTTTCACGGCAATTGTATTAGAAAGCAATCGCAATTTTCCACAATTAACTCTTTTAATAATACAGAATGTCGGAACTAAAATTTTTGGTATACTCGATAGTCGAAATTGTGTAAAGTGAGTCAGAGCTATCTAATCAACACTTTGGTTAAAGCGCAGTTGCCATATGTATTCTAGAGAGAAATGCTGTATTTCATAAATACACTTCAAATCCATTGTGTCAATATTTCAGGTACAAAAGATGCAATGTAATTAAGTCAATACCAATTTAATATATTTATTTCAAATTTCTAGCAGACTAATAATAATTAGTTTACTTGAAATGTGAAATAAAGTGTTTATGTATATTTCTTGAACGCAAAGTTTGTTGTGAAAAACTCGCCGATTTGACAATGTTGGAGAGTCGCTTCAATGTTCCGGCTTTGAGAACGAGATAGATAGATCGAGCTACGCGAATGAGACAGTGATAGTAAACAGTTATGTGAGGTGTTTATTCTCTTCATGAACGTAACATCAGTATTTGTGTTGTGGTTTTGTGTGATAAATCGGTTATTATTGGTATTTATTGTAATATTTATATCGGTATATTTAGTGACAATAATGGCGGAGTGTAGCGGTGTTGGCGATAAAAAACGGCGTCGTAACAATTTAATTCGGGAAGAAAAAGTCCTCATATTAAATGTGTACGAAGGACTGCGTGCCATGGACAAACAGTTGGGTGTTAGTGACGCTGTGATTAAGTGCAGTTATTTAACTAAAGTTTCTGAGAGTACTATATACAATATTCTAAAGAAATCGCGGGACGGATCTTTGACAAGAGAACGAGGTGAAAACTGTAAACCGGAAAGTAGGGGAAGAAAGAAAATTGTTTTGGACGACCAAACACGGAATGCTATACGTAGGGAAATACATTCTTTTTATTTTAGGAATGAAATCCCCTCGGTAGCTAAATTGAGCAAGGTAATAGAAGCTGATGATACTTTACCAAACATCAGTGATAAAGTTTTGAGACGAACTTTAAAATTAATGAATTTTCGTTACCAAACAAGAAGTAGAAACAGTGCCTTAATTGAACGAAATGACATTGTGGAATGGAGGAGAAATTATTTAAAACAGATACGACAGTTTCGTAACGAAGGACGGCACATATATTATCTTGACGAAACATGGTTAAATGAAGGTCACACTGTGTCAAAAGTGTGGCAAGACATGAATATACGAAGCAATCGACAAGCCTTTATGGAGGGTTTCTCTTCCGGTTTAAAAGCTCCCTCTGGGAAAGGACGTCGACTGATTATCACTCACATTGGCAGCGAGGAAGGATTTGTAGAAGGTGGATTACTAAGTTTTCAGTCCAAAAAAACTGTCGATTACCATGAAGAGATGGATGGTAACCGGTTTGAAACATGGTTTAGATCAATTTTAACAAAGGTAACTCCTGGTTCAGTGATAGTTATGGATAATGCTTCATACCACTCTCGTCGACTGGAGCAAATACCTACTTCAGCTAGCCGCAAGAGGGTTATAATTGATTGGTTAGAGAGTAAAAGCATTCCGCACAACGAGGCAATGCTAAAAGTTGAATTATTATCTCTCGTACGGAAACATAAAAGCAGTTATATTAAGTACGTTGTCGATGAAATGGCGAAAGATTTCAACGTCTCAGTTGTTAGACTTCCTCTCTACCACTGTGAGTTAAACCCCATCGAGCTGGTTTGGGCCCAAGTGAAAAATTATGTTGCGAGAAAAAACAGTACATTCAAAATGGCTGACGTTGAGAAACTGTTTGACGAGGCGCTGCATACCGTTACTACTGAGAGTTGGCGTAAATGTATTCAACACGTATTAAAAGAAGAAATAAAGTTTTGGGATTTAGACATAAGTGTAGAAGTAATGACGGAACCACTCATTATCGATATAGGAGGAGAAAGCGATGATTCTGAGGAGTCGTCAGGGAGTGATACCGCTTCCAGTTAGTCAGACATTTTACAAGTGACCTCGCAACATACCTATACTTATTGGTAATTTATTTTGGTCTTGACAAACAACTTTTTTTTAGTTTTAGTAGTAGTAAGTTGGAATTGACTTTTAAACATTTTTTTATTTTGTTTTAACTTACTTATGAACAACTTGTGATAAGTTATTATTTCAAATGTTAAAAATTGAAATTCCAGATATTTCAGTATTCGCACCCTTAAACTATGATACGCTCATGGAGTTCACTTTAAATCGGTAGATAACCGATGACGTCACTTTACACAATTTCGACTATCGAGTATAGTGAGGTTCAATGTAGCTTAACAAAGGAATTTATTTCTATTTTCAATGTTCGTCATCCTTCGTTTGAATATCTACTGTGAATTTTTGTCATCATATTATTCGTAAGATATTCATGTTCTTGTTATGTGTACCTATAATATCGGTTCAAATGCCCAATCACTTCAAATTTTAAAATTTATTTTATGTGTAGAATTTAAGAAAATTTAAATGATCGTTTCCAAAAATCTTGTTGTCATTTAGCTTTATCATGATTTAAATAACAGTAAGTTAATAATATTCACTGCAAGAACACTATTTACTGTTGATTTTTGCTTACCTAGCAATCAATAAATCTATCTATAGGAAACTATTTTTTTTGAAATTTTTCATTTAAAAATGCTAAAAAGTTGTCAATTTCTAATGAACTCAGAAGAAAAAGTCACATAAACGATTTTGTCCACGACCACTTAATAATAATTTAATATTTTACCTCCTAACTAAGAGTACTAGAGTGATATAGTTTATTTACGATAAAAAGACGATGATGTCATTTTTAGTTACTTTCCTGCTTATCAGAATAAATATTAATTTACCAGCCGTGAATACAGCCAGAGCAATTTATAGCTAACGGGTTGGCAAAACTTCAAGACGTTGCCAAATCAACTGGAAAAATTCCCCAGTTTGTTTTGACGTTTATTGACATTCGATGATCGTCTAATATTTACAAGTTTTTTTGGTGCTTTTAAATTCATTGCTTCTTTATGATTAAAAAAAACAGTTATTTTCATAACTAATTATTTAGGCAAATCTGCAGTGTGTGGTTAATAAAATGCCGAAGCAGCTGAACAGAAAATGTCAAGAGATGGTAACATCTTTGTTGAGCTATTTTGAACGAGAATGCCGAAATGGGGGCCCGCTTCTCCCGCTTACTGCTGTAAGAGACGTAAGTAATAGTATTCGCTATTTGTATTCATCATTATTAATATTATTGTTAATTTTTTAGAATTTTCAATAACTTGTATTATATTGTGGAATTAACTAGAGACCTTGAGTTTCATTTAAAAACACATTATTGTTACATATTTAAATGTAAATGATTAAATGTTTCTAATGTGAGGTTAGGTTAATTAAACTTGATAATATATTATTCTTTCATAAATTGAAGTAATTATATTGTAGAGAGTTGCAGAAGCTTTACAACTTAGCGTTACCACTGTTAACCGTATTTCCGCCAAGCATAATAGAGGTGAACAGCCTAAAAGCCCACCTAAAAAGGGACAACGCATAAAACCTACTGTTGAAATTGATAACTTTGATCAAAATGCGTTCCGAAATGTTATATACGAAATGTATGGAAACACTGAGTATATTGAATTTACTGTTTTATTTTACTGACAATTAACTAACACAATATTTTTTCAGAAGAAAACATAACCTTGAAAACTTTAAGACAAACTTCAGGAGCGTGAACTCTAATGGTTGTTTAACATCACTCTGGAAGATTGTGAAAAATATTTGATTCAAATACCAAAAAGATGATCCCCGTCATGGTTTAATGGAGTTGCCACATATAGCATTAAAACGTGTACACTTTCTACATGAATATGTCAAGATAAAAAGGGAAGGTTTATATCAATTTGTGTTTTTGGATGAGACCTGGATATTTAAAGACGGTACTGTTCGACGTTCTTGGCAAGATTCTAATCACAGAAGCGTGAAAAAAAACAAAATTAGTGGTCCAACGTAATTGAATAATAAAATTTAGCAATTAATTTATGATGTACTAACATTCATGCCATTTTAAGACCTTTTCAAATATTTACTAGTCACACTATTTTATTCAAATCTATATGATTATTAATAGTTGTTTTGAGCTATGCAGTCTATCTAGGAAACCTAGTAGTAGTTTGTTATTTCCTTATTGTAGGTATATAGTATTGCATGATAGTTCCTCTTCTGGATTTATTCCTGGAGCAGGGCTGGTTTTTTCTTCCAAAAAACAAGATGGTGATTACCACGGTGAAATGAACCGAGACATTTTATTGCATTGGTTTGAATACCAGCTTTTAGTGAACTTGGAAGTACCTGCCACAATTGTAATGGATAATGCAAGTTATCACAGTACAGTGATCCATAAAGTACCAATAACAGCTATCAAAAAGGCTGATATACAGAACTGGTTGATACAAAATGATATTCCTTTTTAAAATTATTTCCTCAAAACCCAATTATTGAATTTAGTACAACGGTAAGTTGATATAAACATTTTTCAATATATTATAGTAATACTTAGATAAGTTATTTTGTTTAAATATATGCATTTTTGTAGGAATATACCACCAACAGTACATGAAGCTGACATATTATCTGAAAAATATGGTCACAAAGTGCTTCGACTTCCCCCTTAAGATAGGTTATTGAGTAAATTTTCGCCACGACGGTTACCGGGTGAAAGTCTGTTGCGGCTTAGCCAATGCTATCAACGCCATGATGAAGATGTGGCGACGTTTTGTATTAGGCTGCGGCTGATGGGAGCTAAGGCTCTTGAAGATGATTTAGAAGGGGCAGCAGTGGATGAGGTTCCTGGAATAAGGAAGACAAATCGGGAGTTGCTACTCAATCAATTCAAAATGTGTTTGAGAAAGCTGAAGCCATCGTTACCCTGCAGGAGACTACTACTATGATGGTCCAAGGAAGAGGGTCAACAAGCAGAGTTGCTTTCTTCAACAATGAGAAAAAATGTTTTAGCTGTGGAAATCGGGGACATATATCCCGAAAATGCCGAAGCAAAGGGGAAGGAAGACCCACAGCACCGCTGGTGGAGCATAAGGACCGTTGCTACTTCTGTGGAAAGGAAGGCCATTGGGCTCGAGATTTTCGAACCAAAAATTACGCTCAGAACCGTTCAACAGGAAGAGGACCGCACGAAGGAGGGATCAACCGATATAGAGCAGGAAGGAACACGTTATCATCGCTCTTACCAAAGTCAGGGGTATGGAAAGCCTCGATACCAGTTCGAAAGGAGAGATGGAGCATTTAGGATAGATGGTGGAGTAGACATAAGACAAGAGCATGTCGATGCGGAGGGACGCAGATACCCAAGAAATACGGGAAGAACCAGTCCGTCGGGAGTGATAACTCATTTTGGTAATGATGTCATGGGATCATACGCGAAGGGAGTTCCGTATATAGTATCCATAGAAGTTAATGGAGAACTGCATTATTACCTGGTGGATACGGGTGGAGCTTACTAGAACATCCACGCATTGGCAAAGGGTTAATCAAAATTATTATTACAAGTAACGTAAGGGTCGTTAAACGACCCTAGTAGCGTTACATATTTACGTAACTTTTATTGAATAAAGAAATCAAGGGTCGTGGACAAAGTAGAGTATTTAACTCGCATTTTCCCAGTAAACACATAAGGATTCTGAAACATTTCAAGGGAACCGTAATAGGTACAATTTGAAACATTCAAAAGATACTTTCTATAAATATATCGTAAACATTACATGTGCGGAGCAATGTGCCTGTAATGTTTCAAATGCACAGATAAAACATGTGAACAAAAGACACATCTATATCTGAATA
Organism: Galeruca laticollis; assembly: GCA_963921935.1. Taxonomy (NCBI): domain Eukaryota; kingdom Metazoa; phylum Arthropoda; class Insecta; order Coleoptera; family Chrysomelidae; genus Galeruca; species Galeruca laticollis. The sequence continues at coordinate 2,162,312 of OY998185.1, forward strand.
ATTCAAATATTGCAGGAAAGGAAAGTAGTGTTATGACACAATAAAAATATATGTATTGTTAGTAAATATATAGATTTAGTGGTGGACAATGACATATACATATGGGTTTTAATAACTTGCTGTTAGGCCTTTATGGGGGAGATTTAAATTTTTTAGTATTTCAGGTGAATAATATCAATACAAAACGTTTACAAAACTAGATGATGTATTATTGTTTTTAAAAAGTCGTTCCATACTTTTGATTTATATCCACAAAATTTATAAAAAATTTGAATCTCAAGTCCCCGAGCGTATCATCATGTATGGCCTTATCGTGATAAAAGTTCCGTATAAAGATGTATTCAAATAACCCGCGCTTTTATCACTGTTTCGCCTGTCCACCGAGGTATTGTGATCGCTGTGACCAATTAGGACTAAGACATTCTCACTCCCGCCTCCCGCCATTGGTCAATCGACAATATCGAATATCGTCGACATTTACTCATGGGTCTCCAACAAGCGAACAATGCCAAATGTGGACCGGGCATTTTGTGTGTCTTGTCTTGAGTTGTAACCACGGTGTGACTCTCTATTTCTACTTTCGTGTTATTGAATGTGCTTGATCGTGAAATTAAATTTGAGGTTCAGTTTCATGTGTGATTATGGATATTGATCAGAAATATCAACAGGTAAGTAAATAATTGATATAGGTTACAGCTATGATAAATAATGTATCATATTTTGTAGATGCTGCCCGGAAACGATTTTCAGCAATGAGTGATAGTTACTTTGAAAAGTTCAACTCTACATGTTTTCGTCATTAGATATAAGAGGGAAACAAAATAAAGCAGTTAGTGTATATACATTTTAATCATATGATTAATAAAGAATTATGGAAACCTACCCGTTTTTTTGGCATTTCACACTTCCTTCTCGCCTTTCTCATGTCCAGTTAATAAATCTGTAGCTATACTGAAAGTCAATTCAGTTTTGGAAACTGTCAGATGCAACCTAATAAAGTTATTAAAGTGATTGGTTTCATGTATTTTTATGTAATGCAGTTATGTTATGTATCAGAAATGTTTTACATGAAACGTTTCATATCTAGGACATTTCTGGTTTCTGCAATGTTTCAAGAACGTCTCAGAATCAAAAGATGGAACGTTTCAAATGGAAAATGTTTCAGACACATATTTTGGTTAACTGGGTTATGGCCATTATTCACTCGGACGACTTGCGTCCCGAGCCGTTGGCGTCACCTTGCGTGAATAATGGCTATCATTAATTGCTGATTTACTAATATACTATTGTAACCTTATATACATGTATGGATAGTATTTGTTCCAAACAGAAGTGAAGTTGTGTCGCGAGAATGTTAAACAAGTCGAGGAGCGTCACAGTGTGGCATATACGAAGACTTCTAAACAGTCATTTCAGTTTAATGAACAATCAAATTATTGTATTTGTCTAATTAATACAATAACGAAACAATGAAACATAAACAATTTGTATCCAAAAAAGTTTTGGCTGAATACGTCAGTGACAAGATTTTTTTAAATTTCAGCTGTTAGAAGAGGTCAAAATAAATGCTTATGTTAGAATTCAATTAATGTTGTTTGTCGCTGTCTTTTTTAGGCTTATTTCAGAATGAAATAGAGGGGAGAGTAGCATGACGATATATATTGTAATATTTACCTATCTCACACGTTTTTTATTTATGAATATATATATATATATATATATATATATATATCACAATTGAAATTTTTTTTTTCACGTTGTACAATATATTTTAAACTTGACAAAAGATGAATTTATTTATGATGAATTTTAATCACTATCATCTCAGGGTGGGATCAAATTGTTGTTAAAACATTGAATAAAATTTTATAATTTTAAAGTATTATCCAATTAAATATTAACTCTATTAAACCAGATTGTTAACACAAGAGCCTCGTGTGACTGTTTGTTTAATATTATGAAGGCCTTTAATTACCTTATGACATTTACGACTTTTCTGTCACCAATAATTATCCAAATGTCACTGACTAAATTAATATTTTTATTGAATGCTATATGTTTAAGCCCTATCAAATATGTTCTAAATGAATACCATAGTAAGTTAGATTAAAAAATTTATATTCTATTATCAAATCACAAATTTTCAAAATTTAGTATTCCCCAATAATATAGATAAATAACAAAATCGTATTTTTATACAGATATTAAAATTTAAAACAACCTATGTACTAGAAAACACCTAATCTCTAATTTCAAAGATAATAAATACTTTTAACAAGAATTCAAAATTTCGAATTTTTACTTGAAATGTATAAATTTCAAATATCACGATCACAGTTCAAAATGTTTATTTCATAAATTCGTCGAATGATTTAAATTTTCATACGTAATGGTTATATCATTTGAATTCAAAATGGTTTCTTTATAGATGCATCTATTTAATTTTATTAACAAGGCCTGTTATTCTCGATAGATAATAATAAACTGGAGCGGACTCACCAATACTATGGAACAGGAAAAGACTCGTACTATTCTAAATATAATTTAGAATTCTGGAAACTATCTAAATGTAATTTAGAAATCTGGAATTTTCACTCGAAATAAATAGGATAAAATTTTCTTCAAATTACGCACGCACTGATTTTAGAATGGATGGATTTATGAATTTAATTATACTATTAGACTATTTTTACAATCTTCACAAAAAGTGAGACAACTCTAAAATTCGATGTTGTCTCGTGGAAGTTTCAAATTCAACTGACTAAACTTTTCTCAAATAAATAATTCTATTCTCCTGTGGTTACGAACTTTTTCTTTTTTTTTAAAAAAAATACTAAATTATGTTTCCCAATAACAAAGAGAGATTTTAAATTATTTTATTATAATTGTCAGTATGCTAGCAGAGACCTCTGTATTTTGAAATTTTTTAGCCACCGCCAGTAAGTAGTATCTGCGAAGTTAGCTGTTTATGAGTACAAGTAGATGGAGTTAGATAATGTACAAATATTGAAATTTTCTTCCCAGGATTGGTGAGAAAATAATCGTACTGTGCATAGATGTACAAGTGGTTTAGAATATGATCGAAAGATTAAAACTAACTTTTCCGCATCTGTGGCCCTGAACAATATTCTATCATAAAATTGTTACTTGTATACACTTCGGGGGATGTATCGTGCTAACAAACCGGAATTTCTCTAAAAATAACCAAAAATTTAGTATATCTAGTTTTATAGGACCCGCTGTACTCGCTCTAGTCAACTGAAAATCAATAGGGTAAATCTGTGAGACACTTTGAACAATACTTATTCATAAAGTTGATCAATCGTATACTCTCTGGAGGCTGTATCGTGTTAACAAACTAAAATTCTCCAAAAATGACAAAAATTTGGTACTTCAAGTACCACAGCACCCGTTGTACTGGCTTTAGTGAGCTCAATATCAATAGGGTTCATCTTTAAGATGCTCTGAATAATATCCAATCATAAAATTCATCACTTATATATACTCCGGAGGCTGTATCGTGCTAACAAACTGAAACTTCTCCAAAAATGACAAAAATATCGTACTTAAAGTACTGTAGCACCGGTTGTATTGGCTCTGGTGAGCTGAAAATCAATAGGGTACATCTGTGAGACACTTTGAACAATACTTATTCATAAAGTTGATCAATAGTATACTCTCTGGAGGCTGTATCGTGTTAACAAACTAAAATTCTCCAAAAATGACAAAAATTTGGTACTTCAAGTACCACAGCACCCGTTGTACTGGCTTTAGTGAGCTCAATATCAATAGGGTTCATCTTTAAGATGCTCTGAATAATATCCAATCATAAAATTCATCACTTGTATATACTCCGGAGGCTGTATCGTGCTAACAAACTGAAACTTCTCCAAAAATGACAAAAATATCGTACTTAAAGTACTGTAGCACCGGTTGTATTGGCTCTGGTGAGCTGAAAATCAATAGGGTTCATCAGTGAGATGCCCTGAATAATATTCAATCATAAAATTGGTGACTTGTTGAACTCCGGAGGCTGTATCGTGCTAACAAACTGAAATTTCTCGAAAAACGACAAAATGTCGTACTTCAAGTACCATAGCACCCGTTGTACTGGCTCTGGTGAGCTGAAAATCAATAGGGATCATCTGTGACATGTCCTTAACAATATTCAATCATGAAATTGCTGACTTATTGCACTCCGGAGACTGTATCGTGCTAACAAGACATGTAAGGAAAAGTGGCCGACGACAACGACGACGACGACGACATACACACAGGATTTTTTTCTAAAAACCGTTTTTTCGTGTTGTTGTTGATGGAAAACGTAAAAATAACTGAAAAAAAAAATTTCTAAATTCCAACTTTCTATGGGGTAAACCAATACTTTTCTCGCATATAGAAAGGTTGGGCGGAAAAGTAAAAATTATTTTATGATTGAATATTGTTAAGGAGATGTCACAGATGAACCCTATTGATTTTCAGTTCACCAGAGCCAGTACAACGGGTGCTATAGTACTTGAAGTACGACATTTTCTAATTTTTTGCGAAATTTCAGTTGGTTAGCACGATACAGCCTCCGAAGTACAACAAGTCACCAATTTTATGATTGAATATTGTTAAGGACATCTCACTGATGAACCCTATTGATTTTCAGCTCACCAGAGCCAATACAACAGGTGCTACAGTACTTTAAGTATGATATTTTTGTCATTTTTGGAGAAGTTTCAGTTTGTTAGCACGATACTGCCTCCGGAGTATATACAAGTGATCAGTTTTATGATCAAATATTATTCAGAGCGTTTCAAAGATGAACACTATTGATATTCAGCTCACTAAAGCCAATACAACAGGTGCTATGGTACTTGAAGTACCAGATTTTTGGCATTCTTGGAGAATTTTCAGTTTGTTAGCACAATACAGACTCCAGAGAGTATACGATTGATCAATTGCATGATTGAATATTGTTCAAAGTGTCTCACAGATGTACCCTATTAATTTTCAGCTGACTGGAGCGAGTACAGCGGGTCCTATAAATCCAGATATACTAAATTTTTGGTTATTTTTGGAGAAATTTCGGTTTGTTAGCACAATACATCCCCCGAAGTGTATACAAGTAACAATTTTATGAGAGAATATTGTTCAGGGTCACAGATGCGGAAAAGTTAGTTTTAATCTTTAAAACCGTTTATCTTTATACGTTATCGTTTCATACCTGCACTTTGTAAAATTGAATCGGCATGTAAAATTATTATTGGCTAAATTAATCATGGATTTTTTTATTTAATAAATTTACCTTTATTGGATTTTAAAGCAATTGTTAAAATTAAAGTTAATTACAAGATTTGCAAGTTATTATGAATTAAAAAAGCTTATCGATTGGTTATTAATGGAACTGAAAGTATCATCACTCGCGAAAGGTGGACTCTTTTGAATGACAGTGTCATTCCAATAATCCTTCAGGGTTTGGTAATGGACATTTCTGAAGAAGTTTGTGAATGCCACGTTTTCTATTTTTAGATGATATTTAAATTTAAGAAATATCAAACATGTCTACTTACTTTTAAATTGTTTTTTTGTTACAACAAGTTCCATTAGTACGGAATGAAATTAATAACGGTCAAATGGAAAATATTGATTATACACAACCCTCGCTACAAAACTTTGAAGGTAATGATTTAAGAGAAGATTCTCAATTGGCAGGACTCCATCATATGCAATCACCAGAGATTGTAATATATTTTCTTCCGTTTTTTTAATATATATAAAACTCTCATATTTTTTCGATTTATTATATTTTTGGTTTTTGTTGCAGATAATTTGGTTCAAACTGCACTGGGCAGGTATCCACAAATGATTATAAGCGTTGGCGGTAGAATCCACGATGCACATGGTGTTGAAGTCTACGTCAACGACTTCAGCGAAAAAAGGGTACTGAAAGCTATTGAAAGATTAAAAAACAGTATCATCGACTTTCCTTTGAAGTACGATAAACTTTTACATAATATTATACATTTTTGAAGTTTCGATTATTTATCTTTAAAATGATATTCCTATGTATAGAAATCAAAACTTGTTATTTGGGTTCACAATGTCTTTCATGGGACACTAATTGAAAATAATCGAATAGTATTTATTGAATTCAATTTCAAATTCGCTTAAAATTAATGATGTTGTATTATTTACTAATATTTAGACGGAGATACTGGAACAACAGTTTATAAATGCAAAAACAAAGTGTGCTGAACGTTCTGAAGATATTATTATAAGCATAATTACAGAGCTCCGAGAATCTCAGTAGCTTTCAGTTTTGACCAGCTTCAATGCAGCAAAACTAAAAAAATAATAATACGTACCGTTAAGATTTGTCTTGGATATATGAGTGTATATATTGTTCAAATTAAAAAACATTTATGTTTACAATTTTATTCGTGAACGAAATATTCTACCTCTTTATCACCCATATACAATCAATAAATATATTCAAAAGATAAGTTCGTCGGCTTTTGGATTCCAAACCTCTCTTTTTGATTGCTTAAGAACAAAAGCATTAGCTATAAATGTGGAAGATTGCCCTGGAATTCTATTCGTTAACGAAATGCGGATTGTACCAACAATTTCGCGTAACAGCGTCATTTTGTTTTAACCAATCGGATTGCCATACTTATTATGGAATCCGATAGGCGTTGTTTTGATTAGCAGAGCTCGAGACAACTTAGCGATTGCAGCGCATCACTTATTTTGACCATATTTCTGGGACTCTTTTTTCTACAGCAATTGTTCTCCTTCTTTCTAACCTCTCACCTTTTATGACATAACATAAACATAGAAATGGCCTGAGCGATATTCTCACAAAAGTGATTTAGTGGTCGATGTGGGCTGATCACTAAATTATAATGAAAATGATTACTTGTCTCAGTTTATTTTGAAATGTAATTCTAAAAAATAATGACACGGTTAAAATCTGATGTTGTTTGGTGTCCGTGCTTTATTCTGCTTCCCTGTAGCAATGGCAATTCAATTTAAAACTTCTCTATTACCTGCTCACTTGGATCTCTGCTCATATACAGAAAGTAATGCAAAGATTGATAAAGAGAAACATGGCTTAATCAATAACAGTAATTGTTATTGGAAAGCAAGAGATCATATAATTGTCACTCCTAAAACTTTGCTTATAACCATAAAATAAAAACATTAACGTAAAGTGTTACACATAAAATATTAAATATTTTAGGGAATCGCCGACTTTAGCGCGAGCACCACAAGTGACCATTCTCTAGTGAGAGAAAAAGCGACTACGCTGCCAATATCTGTCAATACAGCGGTTTGTCTATCTCGTAGTTTTCGGTATGTTTTCACTGCACAACTGAACACGGATCTCTCAGTTCATTTATATATGTCTATATCTTATAATTTGAACTAAACAATCCAATAAATAAATAAATAAGTAAATAAATAGAGGTCAGAGATCAAATTGTGCCTACATTGAAGAGGTTTCAGACTATGCTGATTCCAAATACGTTTATACCTAAGCTCTATCACTCACCGTTCGTCCGCTGATGCTTAAAACGGACAAACGGACGGACACCAGAAGCCAGAATATATGACTTCGATTTTTTCGTTGACTTTGTCGACTAGAGTGTTTAGAAGTCTAAAGCGAAACCGTAATTTGTCTGTAAGGGAACAATTTAAAAAAGAACAAGAGCCCGTGTCACTTTTAGAGGTAGGTATTGATAAGTTTACGCTGATTGACCACTAAATAATGTCATATGGATGTGGAAGATGCTACAGGGACTTTCGCCATACATGATTTCCGGGCGAAATGAGGTAGGGGGCTTACCGACTTGTTATCCAAAAGTGAGCAAAAATTGTCATAAGTTTACGACTGAGGGAAGTAATCCAAAGCTTGCCGGTTGTCAGTAGTCTACAACGTGGCGTCCTCCAGCTGCAACCCTCGAAATATGTAAAAAAATTGAGTTTACGACTGGAAATGGGAGGAATCTTACCAGTACACTTTGTCCGACATCAACCTTGTCCGCCTGCCTTTTTCAATTGGGCGCTGGGCCTAGCGATTTTGGAAAAATGTCTAGGTACTTTTTTATGGCAAGTTTATACTCCAAAATTTAGGGACAAGATCTCTGCAATGCATAAATCGAGAATCTATAACCGTCAGTCATATACTCCGTGGCAAAAAGGTACGGGGTCATTGAAAAGGTACACAAATATCCAGGCATACTTCAATAGTATAGGTTTATGCTTCAAAAATTTACACACCGTCAGGTGTATCACCTAAATCAATAATTTGTCACTCATAATCATATAAAGCGTGGCATAGGCCCTCTAAAAATTAAAAACATACTCCATGTCAGTGAGAATTCTAAACTATATAATATAACAAGTTGGAAAGCGTTACAGTGTGGCGTATACGAAGACTTCTAAACAGTAATTTCAGTTTAATTAACATTTAAATTAACGAATATGTCTAATAATTAATACAATAACAAAACAATGAAACATCTCTATCCAATAAAACGCACATGAAACATTCAACAACAGATTAAGTATTTATAATTAACATCACAACTACTGTATGTCGTTAAGAAGAAGAAGTAGGTGTTACAACCAAAACTAACCTGAAGCAAAACAAATGACAAATAACCTCAAATTGTCATCGCACCATTTATTGAATGAAACAATTCCATCATTAAAGGGCAAAAGCCTATTTTTTCTCCATTGGCTGGGTTTCAGACCATGCTGATTCCAAATCCGTTTATACCTAAGCTCTATCTATTACCGTTCATCCGCTGAAACCTAAAACGAACGGACGTATACCAAAAGCCAGAATATAAGACATCGATTTTGTCGTCGACTTTTGTCGACTCGTGCTTAGAACTCTAATAAATACCTAGGGTCAATGCAGGAAACTTAGAAGATGAACATAATAGACTAATAAAACTAGAATATAGATCAAATCAAGGATTGAATAATGGACAGGTCAGTAACAGGACAAAAGTGACAATATATAAAACCATATACGAACCAATACTACTTACCATATCAAAGTGAGAGCTGGCTACTGAACGAAAAAAAGAACAAGAATACAAGCACCAAAAATGAGGTATCTAAGACACGTATTGAAAATGAGAATAACAGATGAAACACAGATAGAAGAAAGAAATTTAAAATCAAACCGATGTTAGAGATGTCGGAAGAGAAGTAGTTAGGTTGGCTGGGCCACATAACAAGGATGCACGACAATAGACATGTGAAAAGAATATGGGAAGCAAATACAACAGAAACAAACAGAAGAGGTGTAACAAGCAATATATGGAACCAAGAATGATGACGTTTTCAAAAGAACAAGTAGAGTAAGAGCCTAATTGTATAAGAGATGAATGCAAAATTATGATAAATTATAGAATTGTGGTATTTATAAGGCACACCTCTTGTAGAAGGCGGTATTAAAAAATTGATGCGATAGCAATTTTAAAACTTTAAATGATTGGTTTGAATTAAATAATCTGTCATCTTGTGTTGAAAATTTTTTGTTAAATCCTGACGATATAGACTTTTTGTATGAAATTATTCTTTGTGAAACTAGAAGTGAACTAGTTTTCTATTGTATTGTGAGTAGAGACTGAAAATCGCCGGTCATAGAACCGACACAACATTATTTATTATGATGTAAATATTGTATTTTTATTTTTAGCGGCCGTCCTGTATGTAAGTATTTATAAGATATGACGAGGAGTGAAATTGTTATAGTAGAAAGTGGCAGCAATTTTTAGTAAGACAGTCGCGATAGACGTGAATGTTAATAACCTCCGAAGGTTAAAATAAAGGATGTATAACGATCTGTAATTTATCAACGGCGATTACAATTATTGTTAAATGTAAAAATACTGCATCATTTTATGGATATTGTTCGAGCTTTATTTAGGAAATACTTATATGAAATATATGTTCACTCTTTCAACTGTATTCTATTTTGCAAAAAGTGCTTCAGTAAAAATCAGACGTTTCAGCACAATATAATTAAAGCAGTAGGACGTGTCGAAGCATTGCTGTTCATGGCATAAAAAGCGTTGCAATGAACTACATTTGGTTAAAAGTTATTCGATAATATTAAAATACCGGTAATACTAACAAATTAACAGATAATTTATGAAATATCATAATAGCCATATTCTGTGTCCACATTAAAGTGAAAAAAAGGTGGCGTTACCGATATAAATAGGTATAATTGGTTTCAATGACGTTGGTCTCTTCACCGTTAATAGAATGCTCGCAATTCTAGGTCGAAGCCGTCATCGTTCTTAACAAATTCAATTAACGCAACTTTCTTCACCGAATTAAGTTGCAATCGCAAAACTCTGAATTCAAGAAGGCGTTTAACTTACCCGGATTACTTGTGATTCATGGGAAAGACTCTGATGCATAATAAAACAATTTGAACTTGAACGTGAAAAATCAATTCTGACAATAAAGAGAAAGTAGAATTTAATTTTGAATGAAAGTCTAAAAAGTGAATAATTAATTGATTATTTCGGTATCAAACATTAAGCTAACTGGGACAAAGTTAAGAAACAGCGGAAAAATTTATAAAACCATAATAGCTGATCAATAAAACCGAGAAAAAAGTTCATTTGATAATAAGAATTTGAATTTACATTGCCATATACTGGAATTATAGGATTAACTATTATCGACGCAACAAAACAACTATAATTTTTTTAATATAGATTTTTTAAGCTAGGGATTATAGTGAAATTTGAAAAAAAAATACAAAACATGACCTCCAGCTCCTTGCACTAACGAATTTAGAGAAAATCATTTCAGATATTGGATTATAAGGTGAACTTATGCACCTTTTGCGTTTTGCTTAGAATGCTACATCTTAATACAATTGTTTCTGGGAGTTTATGAAAAGAACGAAATTATGGACGACTAATGACTGAAAAATAGAATGAGTAAAGATGCTCAGTAAGATTTCGTCAGAAGTACCAAATTGATTCTGTACAATATTCGGTTTCTCGTGTTAAAACTGTATTGTAAACTAAAAACATTCGAGTTTCGTGAATTAGTTATAATCAAGATACATTTTTCAAACCAACGATAAAAAAAATTCATTTGAACCCTACTTTTTTATACGAAATTTTCAAAGCACATTAAAAAAGAGGCATTATTTCAAGGAACACTGACTTTTTGAACACGGTTATCTTAGACCCAAAAATATTGGTACGTACCTACATTTTTCTCAAATCCTTTTTATACGTACATAGAATATAGTTTGATCTTTGACTTTAGGTCTGACGTTCAACTAAAGTTCTAATCTAAGAACAGTTTCTGATGTCGTTGATTATTCAGTTAACATTGAATTGAAATTGATTAATTGAATCCTAAACAATTATATAAAAGGTGAAATAAATTCATGTAATTTCTAGTATGGTTTAAGTAAATTGGACTGCGCCTGCATTATAATTATGGGTTGCATATACAGCACACGATAGTTTTATGACTATGTCTACTCATAGAGAACCTCTGAATACTTGTCGGAACATGCAACAGCGTCTTTTGTATGCTTCTGGTTGGTGTTTCGGTTTCAATTGAAACAGTGCGTCGAAGACTACACGTGGTTATCCTATGTTCACGACGACTTTTGAGAAGAATTCCACCAACACAACTTCATAGGCTTGCTCGATTAGCATGAGCTAATGAACATGCGAATTGGAATGTTGAATGAAGGTCCGTATTGTGCACAGATGAGTCGGTTTTCTGATAGTCGGTGTGTTCGTGTATGGACTCTTCTTTGAGTGCTCAGAAATCGAAGAGTAGTTCAGTAAGTTCATCCGTTCAGAGGTGGTACAGTTGCAGTTTGGGAAGACATTTGTTTTAATGGGCGTACAGAATTGTTAGTCGTTGTACAATAAGTGATTAAAGATGTTATACGTTTGTTTCATGCTGCTATTGGACGAACGTTTCTCTTTTTTGACGATAATGCTCTATCGCAACGTGCAAAAGTAGTCTAAGACGCTTTGGATTTCCATGGTGTCCCGCATTTGGTACTGCCCCCTTTACCGTCCGACCTCCATATCGTCGAGCATGCTTAGGACCAGCTACAAAGAGCCTTGAATTCTCATCAATCACCCCAAAGACAATTCAATAATTTAGACAGCTTTCACCCAGACTTTGGAGACAAATCGATAAAGGCTACTACAACGACCTTATTGAAAGTATGCAGAGGTGTTGTTTGGCTGTAATTGATGTTAGAGAAAAGCATACTCGTTATTAATGTGTGTATTCTAATTTTTAATAAAATTAAATGGTATACAACCTCATATTGTTGTTTGTGTTGTTTCAAACTGTAAACGTATTGCGCAAATCGACAGACAAATGCTTATAAAAGAAAAAACATTCCGTGTATAACCTATAAACACTTGGTGACCAAAATATCGTAATTTGTTAAAACACAATCTCAGAATTTATGAACTTCATCAACTTTTGTGGATTAGTTTATTTGGATATATCTGGAAAATACTCGGAAAACGTTAACTTGAGTTGGTATATCATTCACAACAAATGAAATGAGAAATGCTCTACGCATTTTTAAAATTAATGTACATATAATAACAAGAGTTCTACTTGCATGCTATATATTTTCATCAACTCTGTATGAAATAGAGGGAGGAAGCTAGCAAAATCTACGCAGAAGAGATTAGAATTTTTATATGAAAAAAGTAGAGAAACTTTTTTAATTTGAGAGCCGAATATTTTCCTATTGTCATTTTATTTTTGTTAAAAATGTACTTAGGAATGAATACTTTTTTGTTAATGTGTCTGTTATTATCTATTAAAGTTATTTCCTAGAATTATAGTTTTTCAGAATGAATCCATCCCAAATATTCAAGGTTATCTCCAAAATATATAGATGAACGGTCTTAATAGGTTGCATAACATTTTGACCTTTTCCGATTATGTTATTAACGATTATCGTAAATACATAACCTGCTCAAAGCATTGTAGATTTGCTTTTGTTAATATAAATTTTGTTTCTTCGTAAAATCTAAAAAGGAAAAGGGGTTGTCAAATTTTCAGAATGATTAAATTGTGGCAAATTTTACATTACTCTTTTATATTTCTGCTGAATTTAATTAGGAAGTCAAATATTTTTCACAAACGTTTACAATATCACAATAACAATGCTAGGTAATGTTTATATAATTCATTTCGTGTTCCAATTTATCAACACCTACTTTGATGCAAGAATACTTCTAGTAATTTGACTTGATGCTATTCATTCATCTGTTGGTGTTATGATTTTTTTCAAGAAAACTCAAAATATACATGGAAATTGACAACCAATATTGTTACTTTTAAATCTTTTAAATACTTTAATTGAAAAGATTTTTCAAACAATCGACTACCTCTAGTGTCATATTAATCGAAAAGACTTAGTCATTCATTTAATGGGTCTTTTGATAGTCTTTTGCACTTGATTTGTCGTCTGTGACACATGATTTAGAGGTCCATAACTGACGTAGATCTAAATTATATGAAGATGTGAATGAAACGTTAAAGTAAGAACTTAAAAATGACGATCTTGCTCAAATGGAAGAATTTTTAATAATTAAATATCTTTGAATGAACCGGAGCAACAATACATTTATAAAAGTATCAAAATTATAGAAGAAAATTCAAATGTTGGAAAGTGGATGACTTCATACAATAGAAATGATCAAAATTATGTTGTCCATGTGAAAATTCATATATAGTTTCTCATCTCTCGTCTCATTTTGGCAGTTCTTCACAATGTTTAAGTATATAATGTCATAAATATATTATACATAAACGCGAACAATAAAGTTGTTTACCCTTTTTTGATAAAATTTGAAATAAGTACAAGAGTTTAATATTTCTAGAATATTTTGTCACAAAAAACCCTCCGAAATATTTTTACAATATTGAATACCAATGACCCACATACTAAATTTTAATCAGATCAATATACTAAATACACTGCCAAGTGGAACTCGGTAGTAGTGCTTGATGTGTGATATTGTGTAACATCAACATCAAACCATTGGGTGAAATTTGTCGAAAAAATTGAAAATTTCCATCAAAGAACATTTAAGGACCCACCCTGCGACCGGCGTAGAGGCCAAGGCCAAAAATTGGGACATCATATTATCGTCCATATTACAAAACACTTACCAACCAAAATTTATAAAAATCATACAAGCCGTTTCCGAAATAATTGAAGCGTTCCATACTTAAAATTCACTATGTATTATTAGTAAACATATTTGATGAAAGACTCTGTACTATATCTTGAAATCAAATTTATTTACTTCATAAAAAATACATTTAAAGAAATGTTGAATTTGTTCACCACTGGTTTATAAAAAATTTCCCTCTCAGAAATGCCTATGATCGATCAAGGAAGTAATCCAAGCCCTCCAAAATTTTAGAGGCGCATCCTAAGACCGGAGTAGAGGCCAGGGCCAAAGTAATGGTCTCCAGGTATTTTCAAAATCCTCGACGTAAGCCGATTGTAACAGAAGATAATGTTATCAACATTCTTGCTTATATGCAAATCAATCACCAAATTTCAACTCGATGTCTAGAACAACAATTAGGAATAAGTAAATCTATTATCCAGAGTGGGTTGAAATCAAACAAATATCATCCTCTCCAAATACATTTAACGCAAGGTCTGACTCTTGCAGATCCAGAAAGGAGATTCGCTTTTATTGATGAAATGTCAATTAAAATGGTAGAGGACCCTTTTTAAAATAAAATATAAAGTATAGTATAGTTAGTTAATGGCTATACTTGTCACTACTGGTCGGCTGAAAATCGCAGGTGGGTGCGAGAAACGCATTTCCAAACTATTTGGGGGATAAATGTTTGGTGCGGTTTGCTTAATGGCCGCTTGATTGGGCCGTATTTTTGTGACAGGCGAAAGGTATTTAGAATTTCTCCAGAATATTATTCCCCATTTGCTTGAGGACATTCTACTAAATGAGAGAGCGACTATGTGGTGGCAACATAATGGTGCGCCTCCTCATTTTGATCAGCGAGTAACGTCACATCTGGATGTGTATTTTAAGACATACGAGTATGGATTGAGAGAAATGGTACAATACTTTGGGCGGGTCGTTTACCAGATATAAACCCGTTAAATTTTTTTGTGTGGGCGTATCTGAAAGGATTAGTGTATGTTACAGCTCTTACCGATGTAGATGATTTAAAAAACAGAATCAGAGCAGCTTGCCAATCTGTTACACCAGAGATTATTCAAGCAGCATACACAAGAAATTTACTTAGATAATTTAAATGAATGTGGACATCAAGTTGAGCATCAACTATAGTAAAAGTGTTATTGTATTACAATTTTTTATTGTTCTTCAGCTCTCTTTGTTTTCCAAACAAAAAACCTTTATATAAACTTCTTTGTCGTTTCTAAGTACCTACCACAAAAAATACGTATCGCCGAATTAAAAGAGATTTACAGCAGTGTCTGATTAACTTCTCTGACCCGAAATGTGAAGATGTAACAATGTAGCTGCTTAAAATGAGTAATAATACCCACGGCTTATAACTGCCAAATATCAATATCGTAGATCAAATAGTTTTCGAAATATATGCTGGCCAAAATCTCGTGGAATACGTATATATATATATATATATATATATATATATATATATATATATATATATATATATATATATATATATTTGATTTCTTGTTCTTGGGTTTAGGTCATAAATAAATAAAAAGCTTTATATCGTCTACATACTTTGACGTTTCGCTCCTTGTTGGGAGCTTTCTCAAAAAGATGTTTCTGTCTTATTTGGACATAATAAAATATTTACAATTAATCGATATACATACAATTTTGGAACGTGTACAAAAAGGACAGTGAACATATAAAAACATATAAAAACAAGTTTGTTGATAAAATAATAATAAAGGTGTTTACCTCAGAAATAAATTCACGACATACGAGTGAAATCCAAAGTGTATAGCATTTTTATTTTGTTATTGGATGTATATATTTTGGTTACTAAATTCATTACACAATTAAATTATGATAAATTTGACTCAGATTTTTTATGTCTTGTTTATCGTTCAATGAATTCTTTTCTTTTTTTATATGTACCATTTCTTTGATTACTAATTTATGGTAATTAGAATCCTGGGTTAGTATTTTTGTACTATTGAAGTCAAATCCATGGTGTTCCCTGGTTTCGTGTTTATGTAGAGCGGTGGACGCATTTTTTGTGTACTTGTGACCATTTAAGCGATTTTCTAAAGTTTGTGTTGTCATACCAACATATTTCTTCGGGCAGTTTAAACATGGTATAGAATACACTACATTAGATTTTTTTTTGGTTTTAATTGGGCTTTTCAGTTTAGTGAACAATGGCGATAGGGTATTTTGAGTTCTGTGACATACGTTAATGTTGTGTTTTGATAAAACGTATTTCAGTTTTTCTGACAGTTGGTTTGTGTATGGAATTGATATGTATCTGTTATTATTTATTTGAGTTTGTTTTTGATTATTTTTATTATTGTTGTAGAATTTGTATGTGCGTTGTTTAAAAATTCGTTCTATGTGTTTTATCGGGTAGTAATTGTTTTTTAGGGTGTTTTTGGTATGTTCTAAAACTTCCGGACGGTATTCTGGAGAAGTAAGTTTTATAGCTCGGTCCGTCAATCCAACAATTACACTGTTTTTTTGTGCATTGGGATGATTAGAGTAGTAATTAAGATATCGGCCGGACCACGTCTCTTTTTGATACAGTTTGGTTTTTATTTTGTTGTCATTGGTTCGAATTAATGTTAGGTCTAGAAAATTTATTGTATTGTTCTCTGTTTCAATTGTAAATTGAAGTTTTGGATGGAAACTATTAAAAGAATTTAACATATTATTAATTTTATCTGACGGTATAGCTGCTATGCAATCGTCAACAAATCGTTTAAAAAACAATACATTGAAATCTAAATTCCCTAGTACGCTAATTAAGAATTATTATAAATTGCAAGGGTTAAAACTGCAATCATACTACGAAAAATGCCGTTTTTCGAAGATATTTGCAATAACTATGGAAACAACACTAAGAAGTGAATGAAAACTATAGCGACAACATACACAAAACTAGCCAACCAGAAAAATCGAAGAATATTTTTATTACGATGCAAAGACAACAATATCCAACCCAAGTTTTTAAATTTTAATACATCACATGTAACATTTACAGGTGCGTACCTTAGAAATAAATTTAATGATATTTTAAACAACATGAAATCAAAAATTATAAATTTACTCATAACTGAAACAACACAAAACATCAAAAGATTAGAGTTAATAATCAAAAGTGAAACTAACAAGATTAATACCATTCTACCTAAAAACATTTTTGACAACTTTATAAATTTAGAAAAAAATAAATATGAAAAGCAATTCAGCATAATTAAAGAAAAGAATACAAAAAAAATTAATAACTTGATTACACAATTACCACAAAACGAAATAAACATAAATACATCTCAATGGCTAAAAAATATATCCAGTACTGACATACCTAATGATGTAGCTGAGGTTTTGGCGTTAGGAAAAAATTTTTCTCTACCCATTAACAACGAACATAAACTACCTTATTCAGAATACATAGCCTGTATAGAAACAGCAATTTATGATAAACCAAAACACATAAAAAATGAAATTAGAGCAGATTCAGTCAATATCATAACTAATCATAAAATCAAACTCCACCATAAAAAAACTAAAGAAAATAAATTACAAAAAAATATTCAAAAACGATTAAATAAAACAAAACAATTTATTAGACATAATCCACAAATAACAATATTACAGCCTGATAAAAGCAATAAAACTGTCGTAATGGATACAGTTGACTATGATAAAAAAATGAGAGAAATGATAAATGACAAAAAAGTTTATAAATCACTAAAATCCGATCAAACAAAATCTTTTCAAGATAAAAACAATAAATTCATTAAAAAATTACTAAGTAATAATTCTATTAATAAATCTGAGGCTAAAAAACTACAAATCAACAACGCTTTAGCACCGAAGATATATGGTCTACCAAAGCTTCACAAACCAAATGTACCCTTACGACCCATAGTTTCATACATCCAATCCCCCCTTTACAATCTATCTAAATACCTCTCAGATTGTCTGTCAAATATAATTGGAAAAAATAATTATTATATTAAAGATTCATTCTCCTTCAAACATTTTATAGATACCATAAATATACCTCTTAATTATAAAATCATATCACTGGATATTATCTCAATGTACACTAACATTCCAAATGAATTGATAACAACTGTTCTAAAAACAAAATGGAACTTACTAAGAGAATTCACAACTCTGTCATGCAATGAATTCATAGAGGGAATATTACTAATACAAATTAATAACTATTATCAATACCAAGACAATTATTATCAACAATTGGATGGTTGTACAATGGGTTCTCCTATCTCCTCAACCTTGGCACAGTTGGTAATGGAATATCTGGAGGAAAGCGTACTAGGGAATTTAGATTTCAATGTATTGTTTTTTAAACGATTTGTTGACGATTGCATAGCAGCTATACCGTCAGATAAAATTAATAATATGTTAAATTCTTTTAATAGTTTCCATCCAAAACTTCAATTTACAATTGAAACAGAGAACAATACAATAAATTTTCTAGACCTAACATTAATTCGAACCAATGACAACAAAATAAAAACCAAACTGTATCAAAAAGAGACGTGGTCCGGCCGATATCTTAATTACTACTCTAATCATCCCAATGCACAAAAAAACAGTGTAATTGTTGGATTGACGGACCGAGCTATAAAACTTACTTCTCCAGAATACCGTCCGGAAGTTTTAGAACATACCAAAAACACCCTAAAAAACAATTACTACCCGATAAAACACATAGAACGAATTTTTAAACAACGCACATACAAATTCTACAACAATAATAAAAATAATCAAAAACAAACTCAAATAAATAATAACAGATACATATCAATTCCATACACAAACCAACTGTCAGAAAAACTGAAATACGTTTTATCAAAACACAACATTAACGTATGTCACAGAACTCAAAATACCCTATCGCCATTATTCACTAAACTGAAAAGCCCAATTAAAACCAAAAAAAAATCTAATGTAGTGTATTCTATACCATGTTTAAACTGCCCGAAGAAATATGTTGGTATGACAACACAAACTTTAGAAAATCGCTTAAATGGTCACAAGTACACAAAAAATGCGTCCACCGCTCTACATAAACACGAAACCAGGGAACACCATGAATTTGACTTCAATAGTACAAAAATACTAACCCAGGATTCTAATTACCATAAATTAGTAATCAAAGAAATGGTACATATAAAAAAAGAAAAGAATTCATCGAACGATAAACAAGACATAAAAAATCTGAGTCAAATTTATCATAATTTAATTGTGTAATGAATTTAGTAACCAAAATATATACATCCAATAACAAAATAAAAATGCTATACACTTTGGATTTCACTCGTATGTCGTGAATTTATTTCTGAGGTAAACACCTTTATTATTATTTTATCAACAAACTTGTTTTTATATGTTCACTGTCCTTTTTGTACACGTTCCAAAATTGTATGTATATCGATTAATTGTAAATATTTTATTATGTCCAAATAAGACAGAAACATCTTTTTGAGAAAGCTCCCAACAAGGAGCGAAACGTCAAAGTATGTAGACGATATAAAGCTTTTTATTTATTTATGACCTAAACCCAAGAACAAGAAATCAAAAATATTTTGAATGGTCAAAGAAAATTAAGAATTATATATATATATATATATATATATATATATATATATACAACAAAAAAACTTAACAATATTGTATGAAATTTTCATAAATAATTCCTATCCACCACAACTATTGAAAAAATTAATTTTCAACACCAGAATACAAGAAGAAAGATTAAAAAAAATAATAATGATGATAACCAAGAAATTGAGCCTAAAAAATATATAGCGATTCCATATATACAGGATGTCTCAACGAATATTTTAAATGTTTTTAAGCATGAAAATCAAATCAAGCTAACTTATAAATATAGATTCACAATTAATAATATTTTAACGAAAACAAAATATGAAGATGAAGACATGAGAAAATCTAATGTGGTATATAAGATCTCTTGTAACAATTGTGACAAAGTGTATTATGGGCAGACGTCTAGAGTACTAAAAGATAATATTTTAACGAAAACAAAATATGAAGATGAAGACATGAGAAAATCTAATGTGGTATATAAGATATCTTGTAATAATTGTGACAAAGTGTATTATGGACAAACGTCTAGAGTACTAAAAGACTCTACATAAAAGTGATATAAAACTCAATAAACAAACATGCGCTTTGGCTAAACATAGTATAGAAACTGGGCATCATCCAAATTTTAATAACATCATGGTTATACATTCCAAATCCCACTATGACAAAAGATCCTGCCTAGAAATGTTTGATACTGCCTTAGATGAAAAGTCACTAAATAAAAAAAAAGAAAACAAATATGTAAATTACACTTATGCATATCTTCTTTCATTGAACCAAGACCATAAGAACAATCAAATTCTAGATATTTCTGACTTATAACTTTAAACATATATACAACTAATGAGTTATAACGGAGTTGTTGTGTACATACTACATTCACTCTTGTTATCGTGAGATTAGAGTGAGGTCACTAGTGAGAGTAATATACCTCACAACTTTCGCTCGTTAACAAGGGCGAATATATGATATATAGGACTTCCTTTGTTCATAGGATCATGATTAAGTGACAAGTCATGGTACTAATAATGAAGACTGTCTCTTAAGTCATAAAGTTAAACACATCAACTTGGTTATGTCTCAACCAAAAAACTGTCAATCAAACTGTGACACTCTGAAAATCAAATGGTGTTACTTCACATCGAAAAAATCCTTTTAAATAAGTTAAAATTGGAAAATATCTATATATAAAATATGTTGTTGTTGTTCCAAGTATGAAGTGTTTTTATAATTGTTAATTAACTTTACACGTAAGTATAAAAATTAGTTATTTAATAAAATGTAACAGCATGTTCATATTTCAGCCTTGAAAAAGAAAATAAAATTTTTGGAAACGTTGGGTAGTAAATAAGAGTTTAATTCAGCCCTACTTACGACGGAAACCCTAATATATTGAAATATTTTTGATTTATCTACCGTCAAGAATACCCTTTTGATGTATTTAATTGTTATGTGGTTTTACCACAGAATTCACCTTGAGTATGGATGAGAAACAGTGAGAAATCTAAAATTTTGGGCAAATACGAACACCAAACTAGCTTCTATGAGGAACAGAAAATTTTTTTTAATTCGATGTAGGAAATTAGTACTAATACCTAATCATATTAACAACTCTATAAAAAATGTAAAAGGACTTTTTGATGTAGACGAAGGACATATAGGAGATAAAATCTACAGATTTCATAAAAGGTTAGAAAACAAGATTTTGAATTTAGAAATTACTAATACACATATAACCTTAAAAAAACTTGAAAAGTCTCTTATCCAATTTGAAAATAAAATATTAATAAAATCACCCACAGTAATTTTCAATGAATTTTTAAACAAACAAAAATTAACATATGAACATAATTTCCAAAGAATAAAAAATACAAATATACAAAAAATAAAATCGGTAAATGATCAATATAACTCTTTCATTAAAACACAACCAAGTTGGATAAAAAACATTTCAAGCCTTTAGATTCCGTCAGAAATTCAACAGTTCTTAGCACTTGAAAGTAAGTTTAATATTTCACCTAACGTCAAAGATATTTCTATAAAAAAACTTCTAGCTGATGTTGAAACTATTATTGAACAATATACTTAATTCAAAAAAAAAAAAATCTTTATAGATCTCAAATAACAAATATATTAACCAACTTTTTTCATAAACCAACATCATATAATTATTTACAGACACTATTTAAACAAAGTAGTGTTTTTTAAAAATATAATCATTTAATAATGGTTACCAGATCAGACAAAGGCAACGTAACAGTGATAATGGATAAATCTGAATATACAACCTTATCCTATAACATATTAAATGATGAAAAATATTATAAACAACTCAAAAATGATCCCACATCTACGTTACAGCAACAAGCAAACAAATTAGTATCATCACTAAAAAACCAAAAAATTATTTCTGAACAACAAGCCAAAAGTTTTACAACTTATAATCAGACATCTCCTAAATTTTATGGTCTTCCCAAGATACACACGCCAACCCTTTCTTTAAGACCTATTGTTTCATCGATTAATGCACCAAACAGTAATATTACCAAATTAATAACTGATATCCTTACAAATGCATACAATTGTAATAATGACTATTATGTTGAAGATTCTTTTTATTTCTCATCCTTTATAAATGACAAACAATTACCCAAAGACTATGTACTTATCAGAATTGATGTGGTTTCCTTGTTTAGCAATATTCCTATACAACTTTTCAAAAATAGTGTTGATAAAAGATGGTATCGTATAAAAAATTACACCAATATTCCAAAAAATTTCTTTGTTATTTTATTAGACTTTATTTTTGATTCCACTTATTGTAACTTTGAAGAAAAATATTTTAAACAAATTTTAGGTACACCAATGTGACAATATATAAGTCCAATAGCTGCACCAGATTGATAAGAAATGAAAATAATATAATACAGGTGGACTGGTATAGAAAACCAATGAGTTCTGATAGGTACATTAATTTTATTTTTCAAACCACACAGAAAAGATTAAGATCAATTTAGTACTGACTATGTAATTCAATTCAAATTCAAAAAATCTGCCATCCAACATTACAACAAAAAAACTTAAAAATATTGTATGAAATTTTCCTATCCACCACAACTATTAAAATAATTAATTTTCAACAACAGAATACAAGAAGAAAGAATAAAAAAAATAATAATAATGATAACCAAGAAATTGAACCTAAAAAATATATAGCGATTCCATATATACAGGATGTCTCAACGAATATTTTAAATGTTTTTAAGCATGAAAATCAAATCAAGCTAACTTATAAATATAGATTCACAATTAATAATATTTTATCGAAAACAAAATATAAAAATGAAGACATGAAAAAATCTAATGTGGTTTATAAGAGCTCTTGTAACAATTGTGACAAAGTGTATTATGGACAGACGTCTAGAGTACTAAAACAAAGGGTGACTCAACATAAAAGTGATATAAAACTCAATAAACAATCATGCGCTTTGGCTAAACATAGTATAGAAACTGGGCATCATCCAAATTTTAATAACATCATGGTTATACATTCTGAATCCCACTATCACAAAAGATCCTGCCTAGAAATGTTTGACACTGCCTTAGATGAAAAGTCACTAAATAAAAAGAGAGAAAACAAACATGTAAATTACACTTATGCATATCTTCTTTCATTGAACCAAGACCATAAGAACAATCAAATTCTAGGTATTTCTGACTTATAACTTTAAAAATATATACAACTAATGAGTTATAACGGAGTTGTTGTGTACATACTACATTCACTCTTGTTATCGTGAGATTAGAGTGAGGTCACTAGTGCGAGTAATATACCTCACAACTTTCGCTCGTTAACAAGGGCGAATATATGATATATAGGACTTCCTTTGTTCATAGGATCATGATTAAGTGACAAGTCATGGTACTAATAATGAAGACTGTCTCTTAAGTCATAAAGTTAAACACATCAACTTGGTTATGTCTCAACCAAAAAACTGTCAATCAAACTGTGACACTCTGAAAATCAAATGTTACTTCACACCGAAAAGATCCTTTTAAATTAGTTAAAATTGAAAAAATCTATATATAAAATATTTTGTTGTTGTTCCAAGTATGAAGTGTTTTTATAATTGTTAACTCACTTTACACGTGAGTATAAAAATTAGTTATTTCATAAAATGTAACAGCATGTGAGTATTTCAGCCTTGAAAAAGAAAATAAAATTTTTCGAAACGTTGGGTAGTAAATAAGAGTTTAATTCAGCCCTACTTACGACGGAAACCCTAGGATATTGGAAGATATTTGATCTATCTACCGTCAAGAATACCCTTTTGATTTATATATATATATATATATATATATATATATATATATATATATATATAATGGATATTTTTGTGGGGATGTGGCATTACCAATAAGTTGGCAAATATCTTTCTTCAAATTATATATATATATATATAAATATATATATATATATATATATATATATATAAATATATATATATATATATATATATATATATATATATATATATATTATGGTTTAGACTGATGTTGTGCTGTAATTTTTATATAGTTTGAATTCTATTTTATTTATGTTAATTTTTCTCTGCGCGGTATATTTAAAACATTTTACTGATCTCAATAATGCTACACTCACCTTTGTATGTCTTCATATCCTTAATTTTTTAATATGAGTACTCAAAACCTCAGGATCTTGGGTTCACAAAGTTTAATAATATTATAATTGTTTCTATAAGCGCCAAATCTTCTATATTCAACTTTCAAAAAAATTAAATAAAATGTGAAATGAAATTCTTGTTTCCTTTTTTATAAATTTTCACAGAACGGTCCTGTACATTCTGTTCAAAACCCTCTCTTGAATTACGTTAAACTTCACCAATTCTGCCAACGGATAAAAATAAATAATCGTTTTGAAATAAAATCTACAAAACATTTTGTTCAATCTTTTCAAATAGAGAAACTTTGTTTAAAATAAAAATCATCAAAAAAAAATAAATCATTCAATTATAAATTTGAATATGAACTTATCTACAATGATCTTTCACTCCAAACACATTCACACAAATGAACTAATATTAAATACATATACAAGTATGCAACATATTATACACTCAAAATCAAATCGTTCAAGGTTCATCAAATTTAAGTTACAAAATGGAGGATTGTCAAACACCAATGTTCGTGGAGTTTCAATGTTTAACGTTATATATATGCAAGGGAGTTTATTTAATTTTTAAATGAAATAGTTCTAAATATCTGTCATAATTCACTTATGTCCAATACACCTTGTTTTATTTCTTATTAGGTGTCTTTCTGGATGTATCACAGAAAACTTCCTTCTTCTCGAGGAGAACCCAAGGACGATTTAAAATCCATTTATATCAATACATTATCGATGGGCTTCCAGTGTCAAATTCTTTCTGAGGGATCGTGGAGATATTATTTCCACGACAGGATGCTTTATTCTCTTCCAGGATACATTTTAGAGGTTAGTATTCCCCTACTTACAATTTCCTTCTTTTCTTTAATTCATTATTTTCTTTCACAAATCTTATTAATTTACGTATAGAATAATGTATTTCTTTTTTATTTCTACTATTCGCGTTCACACTTTTTCTTTTTATTACCCAATCTTTTTTTGTTCAAAAATAAATATTCCTCCCCATCAAAAAATTTTTTTCTGCTAGTCCCTAGTTATCATTTTCAACAAACTTTTTTTTCATCTAAGAATCACCCTTCCGCTCATTGAAATATTATGAATATTATTTACCAATCAAATAAGTTATAATTTTGCAGTTGGTAGATTTCATATCATTTTTCAAATTATTTATTTATTTATTATAGAACATCCTGCTTTACACTTCGAAATAGTCAATTCATACATTCCTTTTCCTTTATATTAATTCCTAAATATTTTAAGCTGACAGCTACAATTTCCTTTACCTTACTGTATTCAAGATGACAATTAATTTAACAAGTGTCAGACATTATAACCCTAATGTTTTATTATTTTGACTTTTATCCCTTGGTATATTATAATAGAATTTCCTAGTGTTTTTGAATAGTTTTTTACGGTATCTAATGAAGACAATTCATAAACTTTTGACTATCTCATTTGAAAAATGGTTTCTTACAATTTATAACAGGTGATGTTTTGAAGTTTTCTTTTAAATGGTTGGAATTCATGTTATTTCTATTATGTATGTATGTACAAGGTACATTATAAAGTTTCTATGTTTTTCTTTGGTTCGATTTATTTTAGTTTCATCTCTCGAATAGTTTTTCTCTCATGGATCTGCTATTCATTAGTATTTAAGTGGTTACCAAATTCGTTATATATATATATATATATATATATATATATATATATATATACAATGTGTAGCATGTTTTTTTCCATATTAAAATCCCCTAAATTTTGCGTTTATCAAATTTTAAAAAAAATTTTATGAATGCAAATTTTCCTTCAAATATTTCATTTGAATATTGTCTTTCGATTTGATTGATTAGAAATTTTCTTTTTGGTTTTAGATCGCTGTTGTGAAGATGAACCTTCATCTTAACTTATTCTAAACATTCTTTTCTTGAAAGTTTTCCATTAATTGTTGTATCTGTACAGATCTTGTATGTTGAAAACACCTCTTATTTCTCCACCTTCCATATATTTTAGAATATAGCTATTTACTCCATTCTCATTGTCTATAATGTATGGTCCCTCAAAAGATGGTTTTAATTTTGCACATATTTGTTTATTTCTATCTGATACCCTTAGAGCACGGACTATCACTAAATCTCCTTTTTCAAATGTCGTTTTAACTTTTCCCTTTTTGCATTTTTCTTAAATATTTATTTGCATTGTTTTGTAAATTTTTATTTACTCTTTCCAATACTTTTTCAGTAGTATCTATTTCCCGTTTTCTTTCAGGTCTCAATTTTTTCATCAAATAGATTGGACTTTCCATAGTAACAGTTATGTTATGTTGATACGAGATCGCGCCCAACGAAATCATTCTGTGTCACGCAAGACAATCGGTCGGATAGTAAGGAGAAGTCAAACACATAAAGGCTGGCATGTTTTGAGTAGATGTGGAAATTTCAAGGGTTTGACTCCATCTAACCGTTACCACTCGTTCGTGATAACAATTGGTGTTACAACTGCTTGTCTCTCAATCATGGGGTGAGAGTTTACCCTTCTCATCGGGTTTGTTCAGAGTGTACAAAAAAACACCATTCTTTATTGCATTTCGATTTATGGTATTTGCAAGTTGGCTGAAAAGCAATTTTTCAGGGTGGCGGGTATGTCGTAGCGTAACTTGATTTAGTAAAAGAGTTTTCTGGGGAGGATTTGGCAACGTCGCTTGGAGTAATTTTTATCAGATATAAAATAAAAACGAAGTTAATTAGAGTCGGAGTGAGTCTGTCCTGATATGTATTTTGCAATTCCTATTGTTCGTTAATAATGGTTTTTTTTGTTTCGGGAAAATGTTATTTTGGCCTTACGGAGTGCTTTTGGCCTAGTTATTCATTTCTACAAGTGTGGTGTCTTCCTTATTTCTCCCTTCCCTTCCCAAAGTAATTTCCAGCGCCAAAGAAATCGAGAAAAAACGAACTTCGATGTAAAGGTTAGACTTATATATTTCTCATAGAATATTATCGGGATGTTCTAGAAATAAAACTTAAACATTTTTTGTAATTTGAGTCTTGAGTTAGATTTTGTGTTTTTAAAATCAAACTAATGTTTTTCCATTTTTCATGTTTGTGGAGAGCAGTGGCAGCTTTTTTGTGTATTTATGGCCATTTAATCGATTTTAGAGTATCTGTGTGGTCATTCCTATGTATTTTTTGGGCAATTTATGCCAATTAAATGAATGGTACACTTTGAAAAAGAACAAAATACAATCAGCGATCAGCATGATGATCAGAACTTGAGTCAGATTTATCATAATTTAATAAAATAATACACCTGTCTTTCCGTACACCCCCTGTATACTGTCGTAGAATTTGTATCGATAGTACTTGTTTTTGAATGTCTGTTTTTAACCTATTGTCCATGTGTTTTATTAATTTCTAAATTGTAAACAATTAATTGTATTTTATTCAATAATGAACGTTGAGCAATTTACTAATCCAGAAACGAATCACCAGTACCAAAATGCATTAATTATTTATACAATCTAATACCCAAGAATTAAAAAAATACATGATTTAGGAAGGGGCATAAACACTATTATATATGTAATTATCACTGAAATTTTAACAAAAGCTTACAAAATATTACATTAAAGATTCATTCTGCTACCTCATAATTATGTAATTTGCAGTTTGGATGTTGTTGCTTTATTCAGTAATGTATATTTAGAATTTAGAATCAGTCAACATTGTCAAATATCTAAAAAATATTTCCAAGAAATTGTTACATTATTCTTTTAAAATATCTATTTTACTTTTAATATTTCTCCCATTATTACCATTTAAAATAATTTGTTTGAAAATTATGTTGATGACATTATTTAGCATTACCAAAAACTAACTCAAATGAATTTCTTTTTATATTCAATAACTATGATCCATATATAAAGTTTTCCATGGAAAAAGAAGACAACAAACAAAGTGTACCATGTTTAGACACAAAATGTATAAGAAATAATGATAACACATTATCTATTCTGGATGATTTATGAACTATTGGTATTACCATAAATATTCCATGAAAATTTACTTCATCATACAAATGAAAAATTGAATAACTAAAATATCCGATTCTATTCTTCATGAAGAACTTCATCAAACAAATGAAAAATTGAATAACTAAAATATCCGATTCTATTCTTCATGAAGAGAACCTAAAAATTCTATATCAATTATTTTTAGAAAGTGGATATTCAAATAAATTAATTAAAAATATACGATTTAACTATTCTCCAACTATAGACAGTACAGACACTAATATTACAAACGATCATTCAGATTATATAAATTACTATATATCTTTACCATAAATTAAAGAAATAACACCAAAGTTGAGTAGAATTTTCAAATCAATGAACAATAGCCAATAAAACACGTCTCACAAAAAAGTCTATTTACACTAATTTAAAAAAGAAAATTTCTATTCTTAATCTTTCGAATGTAATATATTTACATGCAAAAGTTGTAATAACAAATATATTGGTCACACTGGCCAAAAATTAAAAAACATAAGAGTGATTGAAAGATATGCATTGGCTGAATATGGAATTGATAAAGACCACTTTATGGATTTTGAATCTGTTAATATTTTAGACATACAACCAAATCACAAAAAAGACTTGTCTTAGAAATGGCTCATATATTTCAAGAACCTAATATTATCAACAAAACGAGTGACAATAATAATATAAGTGAGATTTATTACTACTTACTAACCATTGATAATAAAAATAACTAAATTTTAAATCCTTTTTCGTAATCAAAACTTATATAAAGAAAAGTTTTGATTATTTTACAAAAAAAAATTATTTTAGGTAATTGATATTAATATTTTAGATAATTTTATATAAAACGAATTCGTTACAATCTTTTATTATAAACGATGGAATAAAACAATATAATTTGTTTAAACTACTGTTCAATTTGAACTGGTGACGTGTTTCACTAACACAGTAGCTTTCTCAAAACGAATGAAGGTATAATTTTAAAATGTTTTAATATATACAGTACATAAATGGAGAATTCTATTTACTAATGTTAACAAAAGTATTGAAAGAAATTACCTGGAAATTCATTCACTACAAATATTCCTAAGCTATCTTCTAGGTAAAAAGGTTTAATCAACGAGAGTGATTGATATCTATTTGGTCGTTAAGAAGGCTACCTGAATATTTATTTTTGTTTATCTCAAGAGCCTCTAATAAATTTAAATTAAAGGATTTACCGACTACATGTAAAATTTCAAAATTTGGGTCGTAAATGTGTTGGTTTTCTAATAAATGATTTGAATAGTTAGAATCTAATTTTTTGTTGTCATAGTACGTTTGTGTTCCGAAATTCTAGTTTTAAAATTTCTAAAAGTTCTACCGATATAAATTTTATCACAGTTGTCATTACCACATTTGTTAAATTTTGAAGATTCAGATTTATTATTTTCAATAAGTTTGGATAAATTGTAATCAGTTTTAAAGCAAATATTTATGTCTAAAGTTAACCTTATATTATCATAACATAACCTATATTCTTCTTTTGTTTCTAACAATTTTAGCATAAATAAAAAGAATTTCAAATATCAGTATACTTACCAATTTATTAAACGAATTATATCAATCTCAATTTACTAATCATTGAAAATGGAAATAAAACTTTCCGAAAGCTTGGCAAAACAGTGAGAAGAGTTTTCTTCAATAACCTTGCTGTTTCAACCCTCATGTTGTGGAATCTACTCATATTACCGTTAAGAATTAAACTGTTTCTAAATAATTAATTCCTCTATATAATGAGATAATCATTATTGCGTTTCATTTATAAAGGTAAAATATCTCTATTGCTCTCCAAAATATTCGACTCCGAGATCTATAGTTACACTTTTGCATGCACTTTTTAAAGGCGGCAGCCTTTTTTCCGGGAGTGAAAATCGTTTCCTCGCAGTATATGTTTGATAAATGAGGAAGTCAGTGGGTGTGAAGTTAGGTTGTGAGGCAGGTGAACCATCAATTCGATCTTATGTGTCAAAATACTAACTTGTTTCATGCGATGTGCGTGAGCTCTTGTCGTGATGCAACATGATTCGTTTTGCATTGATTTCTCTCAATTCTTCGAAATATGATAACTACGGATTTAGTGTAAAATAATATAAAACAAGTAAAGTAAATCTAGAAAGGAAATATGCACATTTATCAATTAATTAAATAATTATTTGAATAACGTTTATTTGGTATTTGGTATCATCCAGTAGTATTATAAACTAAGGTTGTAAGTTAAAACCGCGACGTGGGGGCGAACGCGCCTAGCAACAATCCGAGCAACAATCGTTAACCTGAGGAAAACGGCAGTTGAAGATGAAATTCAATCAGGGTCGAGAGAACCCAAGGTCTTATCTATCGTTATTTTCTTATTATTTGGAAATTGAGTAGAATTGTTTCGAAGGATTAATTATCTCTCAATATCCTTATTTATTGATAGAAACATGCATGTCTGCGATTACCACTCTGTTTCAGTAGCTCTTTTCCTTTTTGCGTGAATTACCCAAGAATCACTTTGTTGTTGTTGTTTACATATCACGCGACATTCGTACATCTTGTTTATATATATATATATATATATATATATATATATATATATATATAAATAACAAAGAAATGTAGGAATATCGCGTGATATGTTAACAACAACAACAAATAAATTCATGGGTAATTCAGTCGGAGTATCCGAACTCTGCCACAAAATGCAGGTAGTCATTACGGGTTGTTCGAACTCTACCAGTGTTTAAAATTTTGGAGATTAACTACCAAACCAGTAGGGGTCTAATAGCCTAATCCGATTTAACAATTTACCTTGAACTTTAGGTACTCAAATTCAATATAAGAAAATATTAATAACATACATATATTATCAACGTATATTTGCCACTTCTAAAAAATTACATCTACATTACAATAAAATATATTCAATATACATAAACATATAAAAAAAAAAATTAAACGTGTGGAAGATTTTTACATGCAACCGTTTTCACAAACATAAAGCGAGAAATAACATTTTTCCTATATTGATCCAAATGATCATTAATGAAATTAATTTTAACATTAATAGTTTTTTTGGTTTTTTTCTGGCTTTGGTTTGCCGAACGAATTTTCGCGTATACCTCCGTTTGTAAATCCAATAACACACTAGTAAATTGAACAATGTTTGGATGTGCTTTGTAAAAAGAAGCACCGGAATGCGAATGAAAAATCTCACAAGAATTCGTTGTTCTCTTAAAAAAGGATGCATTATTTGCCCAAATAAGTGGTGGAAATATCGAATTTTGCGTTATATATGTTTTATTGACATAATTTCGGAATTCTATAACTCTTTCGTCATTTGGAAGCAAAAAATGTAGTTCATTATAAAAAAATTCTACAACTTCCTCAGGACTAAGATACATAATACCGAAATGTACTTTTAAGTATTCGCCAATTACAGAACCTTTCTGTCTGTACTCTTGTACCAAATGAAACTCCTGAATCTTACGAAACCAAGCTTGACAGAGATGAAATTTACAACCAAAAAGAATTTGATCTCTGCCAAAACATTCATATATAGCGTTATGAATGCTTAGTTCAAAATCTACTACGACTTCTTTAGGTTGAAAATTGAGGCCTACTTCTTTACATTTTTGTCTTAAAATTAAAAACAAATTTGAATATGTTTGACTTGATTTGTCCGGCAGCAAACAAAAAACAAGAGGTACGTAATAGCCGTTTTTAAAACCATGAATGGTAAACATTTGGTAAAAAAAAGTTGAACAGTATTTAAAAGTCCCATCCATCAAAATACAATCCGAATTACATAAAAAATTAAGGTTGGAAAAACAGGAGAACACAATAATTTTAAATACCTGGTCTGCTGTTAATAGAAATTCCTCTTCTCGGTTCGTTCGTAATTCTAATTCACGAACACTATTAAATACTTCTTCCTGATTTTTAGGCAATAGGGGTAAAAATTTTCTTCTCGCCGCGTGAATATTTTTCCTTATTCGGTCAATATCTTCGGTTTTGATATCCTCCGCGAAATTATTTGACACCAATTCTTGCCGAATTAGTTTGGAGGGTTTCTCAGTGGGATCTTCAGTCGCTTTCCTTTTAATGCTGTTACTCACTGCTTTTCTTGATAGGTTCGTTTCCATAGTATGATTGTGTTCTCCTTTGACTTCTGTGATTGTTTCTTCATCAGAAACGTGGGAGTACACTCTAACTGGACATTTTACGTTACAGCACTTCCATCTAATGTTTCCACATTTGCTAGCTTTCGAAAATTTATAACTGTTCAACACTATTAATTTATTTCCTCTTTCACTATACATTGTAGATGCTTTGTTCTCCATTTTGGTCACTGTTTGCTATGTGTACTACACTCTTAACTTCTGTAGATCGATATGAAGTAACTGAATACAACTATAACTCTTATATAGTGTAAGTGCATCAACATCCTTCCCCTAATCCCCTAAATATCGATCAAAACAATCAAGATTTCTTCAAAATATTTAATACAAGAAATCTTTGAAACCTTTCAGAAATATACATAATTCTATGGGCTTCCGATTTTATCTATTATAAACCCTAATGACTGTAATAGGATTAAACTAAATGGTTGCGGCACAGTTCGAACATTTCAGTAATCCTCAAATTGATACAAGTCAGGTAAAATTTTATTTTGTGGCAGAGTTCGGATATTCCCAATTCAGTAGACCTTTATTTTGCGTGATTTACCCATGAATTTCTTTGTTGTTGCTATATATATATATATATATATATATATATATATATATATATATATATAGCAATATATATATATATATATAGCAATATATATATATATATATAGCAATATATATATATATATATATATATATATATATATATATAGCAACAACAAAGAAATTCATGGGTAAATCACGCAAAATAAAGGTCTACTGAATTGGGAATATCCGAACTCTGCCACAAAATAAAATTTTACCTGACTTGTATCAATTTGAGGATTACTGAAATGTTCGAACTGTGCCGCAACCATTTAGTTTAATCCTATTTTCAATAAGTTTGGATAAATTGTAATCAGTTTTAAAGCAAATATTTATGTCTAAAGTTAACCTTATATTATCATAACATAACCTATATTCTTCTTTTGTTTCTAACAATTTTAGCATAAATAAAAAGAATTTCAAATATCAGTATACTTACCAATTTATTAAACGAATTATATCAATCTCAATTTACTAATCATTGAAAATGGAAATAAAACTTTCCGAAAGCTTGGCAAAACAGTGAGAAGAGTTTTCTTCAATAACCTTGCTGTTTCAACCCTCATGTTGTGGAATCTACTCATATTACCGTTAAGAATTAAACTGTTTCTAAATAATTAATTCCTCTATATAATGAGATAATCATTATTGCGTTTCATTTATAAAGGTAAAATATCTCTATTGCTCTCCAAAATATTCGACTCCGAGATCTATAGTTACACTTTTGCATGCACTTTTTAAAGGCGGCAGCCACTTTTCCGGGAGTGAAAATCGTTTCCTCGCAGTATATGTTTGATAAATGAGGAAGTCAGTGGGTGTGAAGTTAGGTTGTGAGGCAGGTGAACCATCAATTCGATCTTATGTGTCAAAATACTAACTTGTTTCATGCGATGTGCGTGAGCTCTTGTCGTGATGCAACATGATTCGTTTTGCATTGATTTCTCTCAATTCTTCGAAATATGATAACTACGGATTTAGTGTAAAATAATATAAAACAAGTAAAGTAAATCTAGAAAGGAAATATGCACATTTATCAATTAATTAAATAATTATTTGAATAACGTTTATTTGGTATTTGGTATCATCCAGTAGTATTATAAACTAAGGTTGTAAGTTAAAACCGCGACGTGGGGGCGAACGCGCCTAGCAACAATCCGAGCAACAATCGTTAACCTGAGGAAAACGGCAGTTGAAGATGAAATTCAATCAGGGTCGAGAGAACCCAAGGTCTTATCTATCGTTATTTTCTTATTATTTGGAAATTGAGTAGAATTGTTTCGAAGGATTAATTATCTCTCAATATCCTCATTTATTGATAGAAACATGCATGTCTGCGATTACCACTCTGTTTCAGTAGCTCTTTTCCTTTTTGCGTGAATTACCCAAGAATCACTTTGTTGTTGTTGTTTACATATCACGCGACATTCGTACATCTTGTTTATATATATATATATATATATATATATATATATATATATATATAGAAAGTAGTTATTTTGCCAATAACTAAACAGAGTATTCTTTGTCTCAGATGCCAAATCCCCCACTATATATATATATATATATATATATATATATATATATATATATATATATATATATAAATAACAAAGAAATGTAGGAATATCGCGTGATATGTTAACAACAACAACAAATAAATTCATGGGTAATTCAGTCGGAGTATCCGAACTCTGCCACAAAATGCAGGTAGTCATTACGGGTTGTTCGAACTCTACCAGTGTTTAAAATTTTGGAGATTAACTACCAAACCAGTAGGGGTCTAATAGCCTAATCCGATTTAACAATTTACCTTGAACTTTAGGTACTCAAATTCAATATAAGAAAATATTAATAACATACATATATTATCAACGTATATTTGCCACTTCTAAAAAATTACATCTACATTACAATAAAATATATTCAATATACATAAACATATAAAAAAAAAAAAATTAAACGTGTGGAAGATTTTTACATGCAACCGTTTTCACAAACATAAAGCGAGAAATAACATTTTTCCTATATTGATCCAAATGATCATTAATGAAATTAATTTTAACATTAATAGTTTTTTTGGTTTTTTTCTGGCTTTGGTTTGCCGAACGAATTTTCGCGTATACCTCCGTTTGTAAATCCAATAACACACTAGTAAATTGAACAATGTTTGGATGTGCTTTGTAAAAAGAAGCACCGGAATGCGAATGAAAAATCTCACAAGAATTCGTTGTTCTCTTAAAAAAGGATGCATTATTTGCCCAAATAAGTGGTGGAAATATCGAATTTTGCGTTATATATGTTTTATTGACATAATTTCGGAATTCTATAACTCTTTCGTCATTTGGAAGCAAAAAATGTAGTTCATTATAAAAAAATTCTACAACTTCCTCAGGACTAAGATACATAATACCGAAATGTACTTTTAAGTATTCGCCAATTACAGAACCTTTCTGTCTGTACTCTTGTACCAAATGAAACTCCTGAATCTTACGAAACCAAGCTTGACAGAGATGAAATTTACAACCAAAAAGAATTTGATCTCTGCCAAAACATTCATATATAGCGTTATGAATGCTTAGTTCAAAATCTACTACGACTTCTTTAGGTTGAAAATTGAGGCCTACTTCTTTACATTTTTGTCTTAAAATTAAAAACAAATTTGAATATGTTTGACTTGATTTGTCCGGCAGCAAACAAAAAACAAGAGGTACGTAATAGCCGTTTTTAAAACCATGAATGGTAAACATTTGGTAAAAAAAAGTTGAACAGTATTTAAAAGTCCCATCCATCAAAATACAATCCGAATTACATAAAAAATTAAGGTTGGAAAAACAGGAGAACACAATAATTTTAAATACCTGGTCTGCTGTTAATAGAAATTCCTCTTCTCGGTTCGTTCGTAATTCTAATTCACGAACACTATTAAATACTTCTTCCTGATTTTTAGGCAATAGGGGTAAAAATTTTCTTCTCGCCGCGTGAATATTTTTCCTTATTCGGTCAATATCTTCGGTTTTGATATCCTCCGCGAAATTATTTGACACCAATTCTTGCCGAATTAGTTTGGAGGGTTTCTCAGTGGGATCTTCAGTCGCTTTCCTTTTAATGCTGTTACTCACTGCTTTTCTTGATAGGTTCGTTTCCATAGTATGATTGTGTTCTCCTTTGACTTCTGTGATTGTTTCTTCATCAGAAACGTGGGAGTACACTCTAACTGGACATTTTACGTTACAGCACTTCCATCTAATGTTTCCACATTTGCTAGCTTTCGAAAATTTATAACTGTTCAACACTATTAATTTATTTCCTCTTTCACTATACATTGTAGATGCTTTGTTCTCCATTTTGGTCACTGTTTGCTATGTGTACTACACTCTTAACTTCTGTAGATCGATATGAAGTAACTGAATACAACTATAACTCTTATATAGTGTAAGTGCATCAACATCCTTCCCCTAATCCCCTAAATATCGATCAAAACAATCAAGATTTCTTCAAAATATTTAATACAAGAAATCTTTGAAACCTTTCAGAAATATACATAATTCTATGGGCTTCCGATTTTATCTATTATAAACCCTAATGACTGTAATAGGATTAAACTAAATGGTTGCGGCACAGTTCGAACATTTCAGTAATCCTCAAATTGATACAAGTCAGGTAAAATTTTATTTTGTGGCAGAGTTCGGATATTCCCAATTCAGTAGACCTTTATTTTGCGTGATTTACCCATGAATTTCTTTGTTGTTGCTATATATATATATATATATATATATTGCTATATATATATATATATATATATATATATATATATATATATATATTGCTATATATATATATATATATATATATATATATATATAATGATACATCAGGAACACAAGTGATCATTTTTATGTTCAAAAAAGTTGCTTCGTATACCTGCATACAACAATTCATTTCAATATAATTGGAACCTTAGAGTAATAATATACGATACAGAGAGCTATTCATTCATAAACATGTTAATTTTTGCGGCCAACAATCCTAAACGCCAGTAGTGAAATAATGAATGAATTACAGAAAGTGGGGATGGTATTGTAGATATATGGCTTTTGTAATTTCGTCTGTTTTTCTGACAAACTTGGAACCGACGAACCATGATAATCCAAAAACATTAAATTAATTAACTTAAAAGTTTATTTTGTCACTAAAGTTTGTAAAATTTTTGAAAAAATTTTAACATTGTAACTTTACAGGACAGCTTTGATAATGGCCTAAAGGCCGAAAGCGCTTAGCTGCATATTAATAAACATATACACACTGAGTACTCGTCATTTTCATTCACTCAATTTACATCTAGTATGTACACCATACCCACAGACAGTTCATTTTCAATTAAACTTCTATGGCAAAGCAGTGGAAGTGTCCGCAAGTGAGCTTAGAATATGACTCGACTATTTTATTTGTTAATCTGAGATTGGAACGCTCGTGCTTTAGTACATATAAAAATCTATTTCTGAAACAGTACTCAAGAAATTAATAATCAACATAATAAAAGTATAGACGGACTGAAAAAGAAACATTTAACCCAAATAAACATTTTAATTTGATGTTTTTTGTGTGAAGGAAACTTTGATTCGTAACAGCTATTGTTAGTGGAAATGAGAATAGTAGGTTTGGTTAAAATATATTTTTTATAAAATATACTTCAGTTTCGTCAGTTATTTTCTGTCGTATTTAAGTGAACAAAGATAAATCACTCTTTTTTGACGCTTTAGAAAAATTATTGAAGTCGGAATAACCCGTCATGCTCCAGGCATTTTTGTCTTTGGAAAATAATAAACATGGTTATCAGTACATTTTGTTGTCATGTATACAACCACAAAGTCACTTATAAGTGTCATAAAACTCACTGTTGAAATATCGTTTCATTTTTTTGATTGCAGCACTAATTTAAAATATGGAGTAAGCCGGCCCTATTGAACCACTCTCCGCTTTTTGTCGAATATTAACGTGTGAAAAGCTTTTATTTTTAAGTTTAAAATTCAGTTGTTATTATCACTCACATGCTCACACTGTACAGGCACACTCATTGTTTTTAATTTTGTGTAACTATACTGTCTAAAAAAGTAATAATAAACCGCGATACCCTATCCCGATTGATAAAAATTCTAATTAGTGCCAGCGATTGTTAATCAGTATTTGCTGACACAGAGTAGAGCGCCAGCGGCGGTGGTTTATAATAACAGTTTTTATGGATGGATATCATTGTATTATTATGAGTGTGTAAAACACTGTGTATCAATAATTTCAAAAAAATTTGGGGTAGGTAATGCTTTTACGCTTCTAGTGTATGCACACCACTGCTATTCCATTCATATTAAAACAAGGGGGTACAAATATAGATGCAAAAGAATTGCCAAACACGATAACCGGCAACTTACTCTACTTAAAATTCAATAACAAATAAAAAATGTATTTCACTTCTTTCACAAATATGTTTATGATATCCTGGTTAAGGACAATGTGTTAGAAAGAAACAATAGTC
The DNA here is from genome assembly GCA_963921935.1 of Galeruca laticollis. Lineage (NCBI taxonomy): Eukaryota > Metazoa > Arthropoda > Insecta > Coleoptera > Chrysomelidae > Galeruca > Galeruca laticollis. The sequence goes on from OY998185.1 coordinate 2,201,208, forward strand.
CAGTCAAATTATCGCTAAACATGAGTTAAATAAACAATAAATAATGTAGTTTGAGGATTGTTTGGGATCGATAGGGAGGTGCATTCGGAGCATAAATTTCAACTTGCGTGGTTTTACGAATGTCAGCTGGGCCCCTTTCGCTAAAAACGCATTACATTCCATGTCTCGAGAACGGTAAGTACTAGTCGCTAATCACAGAACACCCTGTCGCTAATATTGTTGACGCAATCGACGAAGACGACGTATGCCTCACTACTGACATTGACCCTAGTGATACAAACAAATCACATCCATCCACCTCGGGTGCTTAATTTTACGAACTTTACATAGTATTTTTTATCAATAAATGTGTGGAACAGATTTATTTATTTATTTGCTTCAATTTTCTACTCCTTATCCACATTATTATCCCATAAAAATGCCCAAATTGAAGATATACCTTATTTAAGTGATTGTGAGGAACAGATAGTTAAATGTTTATTTCTTTTGAACATTTGACTAGGCTACAAGTATGAAAGATCTTTTCTTTAGATGATTACAGTTAAAATTTAATATGATACCTACTTCTTCGGCATGATATGATATCCTGTTAAAGAAAAGCGTGATAAACTGAATATACTTATTTCTTTCCTAGTACTATATAAATATACGTTAGGTTAGGTATATATAGGTTTCAATTGATTCAATGAAATTATTTAATTAATTTTATCATGATCAAAATATTACACGATAATTTTTTAAATTTTTTTATATAGACTGTTATCTCTAAGGGTAGAATTCCAAACACTATTTTATATTATTAATTATTACTCACTAATTATTATAATGAAAACTTTTACAGAAATCTTTTAATTAAATAAATACCCTTTAAATGAGCTTAACAAATTTTCTATGTTATAGGCCTAATCGAATTTAGAGATCTCTAATAAAATGTTTTAAATGGTACCTTGTATTTTCTAAATTTCTATAATTTCTATTCACTCCATACTATTCTTCACTCTAAATTTATCTTTTTCTTAAACACCTTCTTCATAAACCAGCTTAATTTTATTATGATCTTGACTAAATATTATTATGGCAATTTATGTTGAGAGATTGTAGGAATTTCAGATGATATTTCAACTATGGTATTATTTTTATATATACTACTCTCCTCAATTTCCGATGTGCTTTCTATATTTTTAAACTTCAAAAAACTTTTTTCATGTTTCAATTTCAATCCACTTTATAATCTCTCTTCATTAAACTCTTTCCAATGCTCGACTTTTATCTATTTTTTTATATTTCTCTTCAGAATTCGTTTACAATTCACGTTTTGAATCTACTTTTTTTCTACCTTTCTTTAAACGTCCAGACTGACAACCCTCTTTCTTCCAAAATCAATAAATTTTCCCCTTCAAATTATTATATTGTCTTGACAACCAAATATCCTACTTGAATTACAATTAAAATCATATCATTTATCCCAAATGTCATCTGAAACTATGTTAAGTGTCGTTTTCATACACGTTCCAAAGTTTTATATTGATTAATTGAAAAAGCTCCCAACGAGGAGCGAAACGTCAAAATTATGTATTATATATGTATATATATATATATATATATATATATATATATATATATATAGAGAGAGAGAGAGAGAGAGAGAGAGAGAGAGAAGAAGGATAGTCTTTGCTGACTAGTTAGGAATAAAACTAGTGAATATTGGGGAATTGCAGCAAGAAAATGGAAAAGGTATACTCTTAGCGGAAAATGTCCAAGCTTTCGAGGATATTTGTCCTCATCATCAGGGAGACTAAAATGAAAAACAACAGTTAAATACTGTGGTCAATAAGGAATAATTAGAATTGAAGTTCACAACCACGTGTGTACTTACCATCGAAGTGAGGTTAGATTCCATAAAGCTGTAAAATCGTAAACTACAGATCGTAAATCGTGAAATGTTTTACAGGAATTGAGTTAACGGAAGGACAACCAACCGCATCACACCACCAAGTGAAAATGTCGCAACATTTTATAAAATAAAATAAATAATTTCATCTTCATGCGTTACTATGTTGAACGCAGGTAAGGAAATGATATAGTTTCCCTCCAATTGGGATGTAACAAGAGACAACCAGTGCTGCCAACAGTCAAATCAGTGAACTGTAGGGCAATGTAACCATTTCAGTGATGGATTCTGTTGTAGGGCCAACAATTGGTTTAATAAGAAGATGTATTATTTTAGAAGAGAGGAAGAGGGAGGAAGAGTTCGAGACAGAAAGAGGGGGAACGCTCTCAATTTGTGTAATTTAAACGTGTAGAGAACAAAACTTCAATATGACTCACACAAAGGAAAAAAAGAGAAAGAAAACAGTACAATAACAGTATTAATATGTAGTAATAATAATATAATATAATAACTAAGTAAAATTGTAATAATTATATACTTTGAATGTATCTACCAACACCAATACATCCAAATTTAATTTTATATTATTGATATTAAGTTAAAGTAATAAGGGTGATGCTGTTAGGAGCAATATGGTTGTTTAATACAGCTTGAGGAGTAAAATTAGTATCTAAGGACAGCAAAAAAGAGTAGATCTCACTTAAGTGATCAATATCAGTTTTCTCATTTATAACATTGTTGAATTGTGGAATGAAGGCCATTTCCAAGAAAGATCTTTTCGTTCTGTTAGACTATCGCCAACACTTTCACAGCCTCATAATTCATCTGATGATCAAGAGAATTTACATGAAAAGCTAACGGGCACCTCTCTGGGTGTAATCTTGAGTCACTCTTATGTGAAATTATACGGCTTGACAGAGATCTTAAAGTCTGTCCGATATACTGTTTATCACAATCTCTACAAGGAATACATACACCACGTTGGTAAGTGAGGTCAAATGATTCTTATATTTTACGCTAGTGTAAATCGATCTGATTGAAACAACAGTTTTATTAGCAATTTTAAAATCACCACATGAACGGAGCAGTCTGACAAGCCTCGGAGTTATGTCCTTAATATATGGCAAAGTAGCGAAAATCGGTCGAGAAGGGGACACATCAGTTCCAACATCCGTCTGAGCTGAGTTAGGATGGCTATCTTCAAGCAACAAGTCCACAGCATTAGATGTGCTGAATAATATTTTATTCAATAAAGGTCTTGGATAAGAGTTATCCAAGAAGAGGTTAAGCAAAATATTAAGATTTTTATTATGAAAAACATTATTTGAAATTCTGAGTACTCTCTGCTTCATTTGTTTAACCAAATTCACTTTCATGGAATGTTTGTGGTAGGAGTGATAATTAAGATATCTACCAGAGCTGCATGGCTTCCTGTACCAATAATAATAATTGTATTGTTGTTACGTATACATTTTGTATCTAAGAAAGGTACGGAATTCTCGAAGTCTTCCATTTCGATTGTGAATTGGATATTCGGATCAAAGCTATTAAATGTATCCGGAAGTTCATCAAGGCCTTCTCGAAGAAGTGCCAAAATAATGTAATCGACATACTTTTTTATAAAAAAAGGAGTGACAGAAAGAACAGGTATGACTGTATCCAGAACATCGTCCATGACATATTATGCTGCCAAGATAGGAGAAATTGAAGCTCCCATTGGAGTACCAAAGGTTTGTTTGTAAATTTTGTTATTAAAAGTGAAGAAAGTGCTATCAAACAGAAAAACTATTGATTCAAGAAAAGCTTTCTTCGGGATGGAGCAATGGACACTGATACGATCCCAACTCTTATCGATTGCTCTCAAACAAGCATCAAGATAAACATTACTGAACAACGAGACCACATCCAAACTGGCCAGAACATAATTTTCTGGCATTTCTAAATTATTAAACTTTTCAAAGACTCCAAAAGAGTCCCCAATATCAACTAGTTTTATATATATGCATATATATATATATATATATATATATAACAAAGAAGATGTAGGAATATCGCGTGATATGTTAACAACAACAACAAAGAGATTCGTGGGTAATTCACGCAAAATAAGGGCTACTGAAATAGAGTGGTAACCGTGGACATGCATGTTTCTGGCTCATTTTGCCTCTTCAGCACGGCATAACCAAATAAGGATGTGAAATTTGGGGGCAAATATGTTAATCGAAACATGGAAAAACACAAAATAACGGATTTCAGCAGCACGCGATAGTCCTACATCTTCTTTGTTATGAACTATGGGTCGGAAGGTTCATGGCGGGGGGTTCATGGCGCCTCCGTGTCGATGTTGGTTGTTGTCCTGAAAACTCGGGATCTTCCAATTGAAGATACAAATGAGCGTTTGGTTTCCCTGCTGAAATCCGTTATTTTGTGTTTTCCCATGTTTCGATTAACATATTTGCTCCCAAATTTCACATTCTTATTTGGTTATGCCGTGCTGAAGAGGCAAAATGAACCAGAAACATGCATGTCCACGGTTACCGCTTTATTTCAGTAGCCCTTATTTTGCGTGAATTACCCACGAACCTCTTTGTTGTTGTCATATATATATATATATATATATATATATATATATATATATATATATATATATATATATATATTAATACATATACTCTACCTAAATTCTAAAGAAAACATTGAAATAAAGAAAAATGTACATATTTGGATGTAATACTAGTGATATACAATGTATTATAAATAATTTAAAAGATTCAATATGCAAATAAAATTTGACATTACAATTTCTAATGACAATAATGCAGAAGATACTTAATGATACATAGATTTTATAAAGATTTTAAAAAAAAGAATACAGATGTCGCTGGTAGCAAAATTACAATTAGAATTAAAGAATGAAAATCTCTCTTTGTTATATGAAAACATAAATTTGTATTTTTTTTTAAAAAAGGAATTCTTTGGTAACCAAAGGAGAACAGAATTATTTATGGAAAAAGTTTAGTTAGTTGATTTTGAACCCCTCTCGAGAGAACATCTAATATGAGTTCTCTCAAATTTGCTGAATAATATAATAGTAATTGATATATTAAAATAGCATCAGATTATAATAATTAGCATGATAAGATCAGTGCGTGAATAATTCCTTAAATAATTATATTGAAATAGTGTTAGTGATTTTTCCGGGTTCTAAATTATAAATTTAGAAAAGTGGTTCCGGCGATTCTAAAAGACGTGCTTAGAATCAGAACGAGTGATCCTGATACCTAGTTGGTGAGTCCAGTCCAGATTTTATAAATTATTTTTCAAGAATTAACAGGCCTTTAAATTAAATTAAGATAGATGCATCTATATCACATTTTTGAATACTGACAAAATTAACGTTAAAGATATATAAAATTTCACCTGAAGAGAAGAGAAAATTTTTTGAATAGACAATTTTATCGCATATAGTTATTTGACATTTATACACGTCAAGTGTAATTTTCGACGATTTGAACGTTTAGAATAAGTAGTTAATTAGGTTGTTCTTCTAGTATATAGGTTGTTTTTTTAATTTTAAGGTTCGTAGAAAGTACGATCATTGTTCTTTATTATATTTTGGGAATAATAATTCATTTTCACTTGTTATCTGATGGTATATAATATATAATTTTTGATTCCAACTCACTTTGGTATTAATTCAACTCCTATTTCATTGAATTTGAAAAATTTTGGATCCTATAAAACTTTTGATATAATCAGTGACATTAAGTTAATTTTCAGTGACAGAAAAATTGTAGATGTTATTAGATAATTTAATGGTCTTAGAATATATTGAACAAGTAGTCACTATAGATTTGCAATAGTATAATTGACAATTTTGGAATATTCTTTGGAAATTTATAAATTTAAAATTTAAATTATTAATTTTTTTTAATCTTTGAACCCTCCCTGAGGTAAGAGCGAGTAAGTCGATTTTGTAGTTATTTATTTTTCAGAATATAAAATTTCATATTCATCTGAGCCGGGCATAATAATTTGACAATTCCTGTCAAAATTTCAAATAGGTTATATTCAGTGATAAAGGTGTTTTCACATTAGTGTAGTTACTACCACGATTGTAACAACAGCATCTAATAATCAAATTTCAAATAAAATCATATAATACATAATTATAAAAACAGTAGAACATTAAATATATTATAATTTGGCGGCCCAACGTGTGACGAATTAAGAATTTTTCTTGATATTTAGGTTGACGTTAACATTATAATAATTGTCACCCAAAACGTGGGGTGATTAAAACTGTGCATATAACTATAAAAATATTAAAAATTTATTGACATTATTATAAAAAAAAATTTAAATATTTACGATGGAACAAAGAATGACGTTAAGAGATGGTAAACAGGTAGGAGTTGAAAGTGGATCCGATGAAGAAAGGGAAGAACAGGAGGATAGTAGACGGGAACCCCAAGGAGGAACAAATAGCAATGATCATTGGATGCAACAATTTCTTTTGAAAATGAATGAGAATATGAATAGGAAATTTGAAGAAAATAGGGCAGATATGAATAGTATGGAAAAGAATATGCGAGGAGATATGTATACAATGAGGGAGGAGATTAAGGGGGATATTAACAATATCACAGGAAACATGGACAGGCTGGAAAAGAAAATAGAAGAAGGAAAAATTGAAAATTTAAAGGAGATTAAGAAAATTAGGGAAGAAAATAATGAATTTAGAAAGAAAATTGAAAAGGTGAAAGAGGATATGAAGGGCCAGAAGGAAAATTTGCGCATGGAAATTCAAGAAATTGGCATTAAAATCAGGGAAGATACAAACAAGCAGGTGGTAGAAGAAGTTCAAGAACTAGGAAGATGCCTAGAAGAAAATTTATCTGGAGTAATTCAAGTAGAAGTGAAGAAACAAAATGAGAATTTAATTGAAGAGATACAGTCCATTAAAGTACAAGGACAAACAATAGAGGAAGTAATGCAAAGCTACCAAGAAAAAGTAAAAAAAAAATTCAATGACTTAGAATATTTAGTAGAAGAAAAAACAGGTACATGCGTTAAACGAAATGAAACAATGGGTAAACAGTTTAATAAGGAACTGGAGGAGATGAATAGGAAACTGAAGGATACTATGGAAGAAATAGAACAAACCACAAAACAAAATGCCGGACGGTTAATTTATACAGAAAGTATCGAAATAAGAGTGAAATTTGATAGAAATATTAAAATAATTGATCCTAGAGTTTTTATTAATATAATTGGAAATGAAATAATAGGAATTGAGATTAGGGAGGAGAAGAAAATAATAAAAAATCAGTTCAATGGTACGGAAGAATTTGAGATGCAAATTGTAATGCATTTCTGGGAAGAAAGTACAGAAACAGGAATATATGATGAAGATAATGAGATATGGGGCAATGAATTTAAAAGGAACATAGTGGAAAATTTAAAGAAATCTAGGAAACGAATATGGCACAATGATTTTAAAAAGGATATAGTGGAAAATTTAATCGAATTTATGAAACCGATAGAGAGTCAAACAATAAGAGAAGAGAATAAGACGAAGTTTAGGAAAAGAAAATAAAATTGAATTATATGACAGGATTATGGGAACGAAATCTGGAAAACGAAAAGGAATTGTACATGCGAAACAATGGATATAAAAACGATGTGTACATAAAAGGTTTATGATTAACAAGTAATATTTAAAAACATATTTAAATAGAAATTATATAAACATGGATTGATAATAGAAGAAATGATAGACATGTTGATATGAATTATGGAAATGAAAATAGAAGTTACAGAAATGAAAAACGAATATATGGAAATGGAGATAAAATTTATGACAACAAGTATTGTGAGAATAGAAGAGATTTTAGAAACTTTGATAATAGAAGAAATGATAATGAAAATGGAAATGAAATTAAGCAACAAAATAGATGGACAGGATGAAATAATTACATTTATAGGAACAAACGGACGCAAGTTATATGAACTAAGCAAATATATGATACGAAAGATTGAATTAAAGGATGAAAAAGAAGTTGATATGTAAGCATAGTCGATGAAGAAGTTAGAAACAGACATAGTTATTGATGAATTGATGAAATATAAGGAAATAATTGATTTTGAATAGATAGATAGAATTAAATGGTAGAATAATTGAATTTGAGGAGGTAAATATGGAAGTATTGGCAATTGAAGAGGATAATAGGAAGTTATGGAATATAAATAGGAATGGAATTATGGTAGAATTGGAGTTAATGAGTGGAAATAAGGGATATGAAGAGAAAGTGAAGAGTTTGATGATGAAATATGAAGGATTGTGTGAGAAAGAAATGGGAATGGCTAATAATTATGTTCGTGAGAGAGAATAAATAGAAGATGTGAAAAGTAATGGTAATTGGTCAGATTGTGAAGAAGAACATTATGAATTTATAAATGAATTGTTAAAGATGTATAACAAAAGAATTTCGAAGGAACTAAGGGTTGCTTAATTAAAATATGGATGTAATAAAGGAGAAGAATACTGAGAAATGTTAAAGTAAAATCATAACCAGTTCCATGTAAGTTGTTTAGGCAGAGTAGAATAAAAGAGAGTTGAAATATTACAGATCATAGAAAAAATTGATCAACATGTATATAGGGAATTTTAAAATAACAAATATTTGTATGTTACGTGAAATTTTAATAGATATAGTAGATTTAAGAAGTTTTATAGGAATTAGGAATAATAGTTTAATTTGATTGAAGATAAATTTTAGAGATAATTATTTGAAAGATATAACTATGTTACTAAGATATTAGTATGATATTTGGCAATTTTGAAAGATAAATTATAATTATATGCAAGAATCGATTTATCATTCTTTTATTAGGGGGATTTAATACATATACTCTATCTAAATTCTAAAGAAAACATTGAAATAAAGAATAATGTACATATTTGGATGTAATACTAGTGATATACAATGTATTATAAATAATTTAAAAGATTCAATATGCAAATAAAATTTGACATTACAATTTCGAATGACAATAATGCAGAAGATACTTAATGATACATAGATTTTATAAAGATTTAAAAAAAAGAATACAGATGTCGCTGGTAGCAAAATTACAATTAGAATTAAAGAATGAAAATCTCTCTTTGTTATATGAAAACATAAATTTGTATTTTTTTTTTAAAAGGAATTCTTTGGTAACCAAAGGAGAACAGAATTATTTATGGAAAAAGTTTAGTTAGTTGATTTTGAACCCCTCTAGAGAGAACATCTAATATGAGTTCTCTCAAATTTGCTGAATAATATAATAGTAATTGATATATTAAAATAGCATCAGATTATAATAATTAGCATGATAAGATCAGTGCGTGAATAATTCCTTAAATAATTATATTGAAATAGTGTTAGTGATTTTTCCGGGTTCTAAATTATAAATTTAGAAAAGTGGTTCCGGCGATTCTAAAAGACGTGCTTAGAATCAGAACGAGTGATCCTGATACCTAGTTGGTGAGTCCAGTCCAGATTTTATAAATTATTTTTCAAGAATTAACAGGCCTTTAAATTAAATTAAGATAGATGCATCTATATCACATTTTTGAATACTGACAAAATTAACGTTAAAGATATATAAAATTTCACCTGAAGAGAAGAGAAAATTTTTTGAATAGACAATTTTATCGCATATAGTTATTTGACATTTATACACGTCAAGTGTAATCTTTGAACCCTCCCTGAGGTAAGAGCGAGTAAGTCGATTTTGTAGTAATTTATCTTTCAGAATATAAAATTTCATATTCATCTGAGCCGGGCATAATAATTTGACAATTCCTGTCAAAATTTCAAATAGGTTATATTCAGTGATAAAGGTGTTTTCACATTAGTGTAGTTACTACCACGATTGTAACAACAGCATCTAATAATCAAATTTCAAATAAAATCATATAATACATAATTATAAAAACAGTAGAACATTAAATATATTATAATATATATATATATATATATATATATATATATATATATATATTTCATTTATATTTCTTGGGAATACTTGGTCCTGGCTTAAAAAAACTTTAGATGGTTTTTAAAATAATTATGTATTTCATTGACGCTTCGGTCGTTTTTGACCTTCATCAGAATATGAAACACTAAAAGAAAATCGGTTTTTAATATCCTAGTTTATACAACGTAAAACTATGACATACCTGTGGATTATATTCCAGCGAGTGCCACATCAAATATTAAAATAAACTAAAATAAAATGAACTTCATCGATACACTTAAAAACATTTTACAATTAACAGTGTGCGTACGTCGACTTTCATAGTACTTCTGGTGTCTAAGTCTAATGGTATTATTCGAGAATGTTGTTTTTTCACTATACGCATTTATTTCCTTTCAATAAATAGTTGTTAAGGTTTTTGTTGGGTTACCTATTTTTCTTATCGTATTTGTGACCATTTAATCGTTTTTTTAAATATTGGCTAGTTTGCCCGATGTAGACATTGTCGCAGTCCCCGCATGGAATTTGATAAACTATATCACTTTTCTTTTGATCAGGTATTCTTGACTTTAATTTACTGAAGTTGGATTTTGAGAGGTTGTAACCTTTATGTGCAATTGTAATGTTATGGTTTTTAAATATGTTTTGCTGAATTTTCGGATAGTCCTGGTATGTAAGGCAAGGAAAGGTATTTTTGTTTGTTTGTTTTGTTTTTTTGGAGGTTTTGATTATGGAAGTTATGAATGCGTTTTTTAAAAATGGTGTTTATCAGTTTTTCCGGGTAGTTATTGATTTTAAGGGATTTTCCCGAAATTATGGGCAAGACAGTTTAATTGCACGATCGGCGAGACCAATAATTAGTGTTGTGAATTGAAATTCAGGTATCTGGATGGCCAGGTTTCTTTCGTATACCACTCTGTTTTTATACTATTGTTCTTGTGATGGCGTGTTAAGTCCAAAAAAGAAATTTTGTTTTGTTTTTCTATTTTTATTGTGAATTGAAGTTTGTTGTGGTAACTGTTAAATTTATCTGGGATGGTTTGAGTTTTATTTTTGGGTACGGCAGTGATACTATCATCTACATAATGAAAGAAAAAAGGAGTGTGAATATTTAAATTCTTTATAATGGTTTCTTCCAGGTCTTCCATCACTATCTGGGCAATTACCCAGCAAACACAAATGTATATGTTACATAAAAATACATAACAGGGGAGGAATTATTTTTATATAAAAAGTTCATATATTTTTTATGTAGTATTTATGTAACAAGATACTTATAAATTTTGTTATATATTCTCAATATTTATATTATAAAATGTTTAATATATTGGATATATCTAATTTTATATGTATTCAAGATGTAAGTTCTGCTACATAAATATGAAATTTTTGTATATATATTTATTACGTAAAATTTGTTACATAAAATATTTTATATATTTCATATGTATTTCTCACGAGCCTCGTCTAGTGTATTTCTAAAGAAAAAGAAGAAAGCTCTTCAATATTATAACCTTTAAATTGTCACGAGTCGATCTGCCCACATACCTGCAAGTATAATAACGTTCTAAAAGGTTTTTCTTTAGTTTTGTCTGTGTGTTTGTTTTTAGTTTTATTTGTAGAGGAATGGAGAACACATCATGTAATTGTTATTATTATTTTCAACAGGCAAGGGGCATCGCCGATGAAGCCGTTCATTGTCGTTTGCAAAAGATTATGTAACAAATGTATTAAAAAGGTTAACTATATTAAAATATACAATGAAGTAAACAATTACAAATCACATTATACCTATCTCACTAAAGTACTTTTCAAGATAATATTTTCGTTTTAACTTACAACTTAGACATGATTCAACAATAATATCCTCTGTAGGTAGTCGTTAATCCGAAACAACTACCGCCGCCCAGGTATGTACTTAGGGCTCAAGTAGATTTTGTAATAATATCAAATAAAATACACATCTTTAATCCTCTGACCATAAGTAGTAAATCAAGACAAAATATCTTGAAATGGATTAACTAACACTTATCTGTAGAAAGTTATTTATATTTGAATACTTCGATTAATAAAAATTATAATTTTAGGCAAAATAAATGTTTAAAACGAAAAAAATTGAAGGAGTTCTGTGATTTATCAGTAAGACAGAAAAACGATACTTAGTACAATCTTACAATGGTGACGGTGAACCACAAATACATAATTTAGAGACATCTCACTCATGGTTAGGACATAGAAATAACTACAAAATAAGGAACTTAAATTCAAATAAGTTATTTCAAGGTATTGTTACTGTATGATTTGTTTATTTAATATAATTAATATATACACCTACATTTTTACAAACGTAACTGAAACAGTTTAATATGGTATGCACTGATTTGGATCAAATCACCTTGGTGTGGATAAGGCTAAGTAAAGAGACTCCAGAGGGAAAAGAAGGGCGAAACTAACCCTCCAAAACAATGGATAATATCCCTTAATATTGCCAACTCGCTTACAAGTGGACCTCGAAAAGCCTTCTAAGAGAATATTTTCCGTGGTTAATTATTGTTTTGTTTTTGAATATTCATTTGTTTTGCATTATTTTTTTATATTTTATTATCATTTAGTATTTGAATATTTTTAGTTTTGCAATATTTTTTGTCATTAGGTGTTTTGTTTTCAGTTTCTCTTTTTTATGTTAATAAAATAAATGTACTTATATGCATATATTTGCTGTTTTTCTAGTAACTAGGTACCAGCTACTAAATTCCAAAGATAGATAAATGCCATTTACAATATATAAATATTAAATTGTATTAAGTTGCTTTAAGTTTGAAATACTCATAAGGTAGGTATTGAATAATATAGTAACAATGGTTCCTTAATCTATTGGCCATCAACACTACTAAAAATATTATATTTCATTTCATCTATGAAAAATAATGTTTCAACAGATTTTTCTGAATTTATTATAAGTTCAGAATTTCACTGACTTTTTTCATAGATCCAATGAAATAAAATATTTTAGGTAAGGGGTGAGGCAAAAGAAAAATTATGTAACTTTTGTTACAACTATATTATGTAATATCTAATACATACATATTCTCTAGATATTATCTCATTTTTACATATATATTACATAGTAATTTGGAAATATTTGAGATATAATTTATAATATGTATTTCTTATATCATTATTGTTCTCTAGCTGTGCCGGCCTTTGTCAGTATTTTTCTTGGGAATACGTCAATAAAAGAGTTTTATTGAAGCTGCGTAGTCATATAATGTCCTCCAACATACTTTATAAACGTGTTGTCGTTTTGGTCATCCTTTTTGACTTTTATCAAAACTACAAACACATGAATTTTATTTACCTCAAAGTGTAGTTAATCCAGTTCAGAACAAAACAAACAAAACAACACAATATTAAAATCTCTCAACATCACACACATACATTTACGTCATTTTAAAAGTTTGAACTTATTAATCACATTGACGATTTCGCATTTCGTTGTCTACTAAACTTATTTGGTATGTATTTAGTACCGGCCTACTATAATTACCAGTATTTATAAGAGTGGGATATATAAACTATTAAACACACTAATGTCTTTTTTCCATTGATCCCCTGGTTACATTTTTGGATTACTATCATTTCATAAAAATCTCTTTTCATTAAACTATTCACGGTTTTTAAAATATTTGTGTTGTTATAATCAAATTGATGTTTTTTTTGTTATTATATGGTTATTCAAAGCAGTGGCATTTTTTAAATCGTATTTGTGACTTTTTATTCTATTTTCCAGATATTGACTAATTTGACCTATATAAGTTGCCTCACAGTTTTCGCATGGAATTTCATATATGATGTTACTTCTCTTTGGTATTGGAACTACTGATTTTAACCGACAAAAATGTTTAGATAATCGGTTGTGCGGTTTATGGCATATTTGTAGCTTATGATTCCTGAATATGTGCTGAAACTATTGAGATAACCCGTTTATAAAATGAAGTCTATCCGTTATTTCTATTTTTCAATTTTATTTCCCGAGTTATAAAACATGCTGATTCTTTAAAAAATTACTATTTATTAATTTTATTGGATAGTTGTGAAGTTGTAGGGTATTTTTTGCTTTTTTAAGGCATGCTTCTCGAAATTCTGGATCTGATAATTTAATTGCATGATCAGCAAGTCCTATAATTACCAACTTTTTAGGCTAGATGAATGATTCGATTTATAGTTGATATATCTAGATGACCATGTATACCATTCTGTTTTTATTATATTATTTACATGATGTAAGGTAGTATCTAAGAAATTAATTTTATATCCTTCTCCACCTCTAAAGTAAATTGAAGTGTTTTATGGAAATTATTAAAATAATTTAATATATTTCTAGCTTTATTTGTGGGTATTGCTGTCATGCAGACATATCGAAAAAAAACGGATCTATAAAATTAAGTTCCTTTATTACTTGTTCCTCGAGTTGCTCCATGACAATCTGTGCTATAACACTGGAAATAGGAGAGCCCATAGCGCATCCTTTGATTTGTTTATTGAGTTGGTTTTCACACAAAAAATATGTAGACTAAAGTGTGAGTTCTACAGCATAAATAAATTCTTCTTGTGGAATGTCAGTATACTTCTCAATATTGTCCCATTTTACTTTGATAATTTTTTCAACTAGATTGATTCAAATATTTGCATATAGAGAAATAACATCTAGTGAAACTAAACTGTAGTTATTAGGAATATGTATACTTTCAATTTTTTCTTTAAATTGGAAAGAATCTTGTATGTAGTATGAACTTTTATTAGTTATATTTTTTTAAATACTAGATAGATATTTTGAAATGGGTGTAAATGGTGATTGAATACAGGACACAATTGATCTAAGTGGAACATTATTTTTGTGCAGTTTTGGTAGACCATATATTCTTGGTGGTAAAGCATTTCTAATTTTTAATTTTTTTGCGGTATAGGGAGATATATAATGTTTTTTCCCATAAATCTTTTAATTCGTTATTCTCCTTTTGATGTTGATTTGTTGGATCTATTTTAATTTTTTTGTATGTTTTTTATCGCTTACGAGCTCTTTCATTTTTATATCATATTCTATGGTTTCCATTAAAACTGTTTTATTTGTTTTGTTACCTTTTAGAACTTTATTATGTGAATTTCCCTTTAAAAATATCCTTATTTTTCTAGAATTGCGTTCCAAAATATTTGTATTTTGGTTGTTTTGTGATTTCAGTTTTTTGTCGAATATTGTTCTTTTCTTCCGTTTTTAAGTCGTTTATTCCAATTTCAATAATACACATTATGTCATATATAGGAATATATTTTTTCTTGTTTGTGTTAATGGCATAATTTGGACCCAAACTCAATGTTTCAGCTACATATTCAGGAATCTCTTCATTAGTAAGATTTCCTAATCATATTGATGTTGTTTGATAGCCATTATCTGGTTCTCTTTGTTTATTTATTAACTTTTTTATTTAATTTGGTTTTTATGTTTATTCTTGTTAAAAAGAATCTCATTCGTGGTGTTACATCTATCAATGAATTTATCGAAAACATTTTTGGGAAGTTTTTCTGAAATGTTGTTTTTATTCTGGTTGATATCGCTCTTAATTTTATTTAAGGGAGTTTTATGAAATTATAGCAATCCAAACAGGTAGCCAGGAGATCAATGGAAAAAAGACATTAGTGGGATTAATAGATTATTTCTGACTCTTATAAATATTGGTAATTATAGTAGGCCGGTACTAAATACATGCCATGTGTTGTTTTGTTTGTTTTGTTCTGAACCGGATTAATTACACTTTGAGGTAAGCTTTTCATATGTTTAGGTATGTATTCATGAAGTATATTAGAGGGAATTATATGACTACGCAGATTCACTAAAAGTTTTTTATTGACCTCATCCCAAGAAAAAATGGGAGAAAATATATATTTATGGTCAAAGAAAATCAAAACATATATATTATACTATATATGATAAATACTTATTTACTTTTGATTATATACTTATTTATCTCTGATTATGAAATTTAAATGTAGATGTTTATTATTTAGAATTTTTGTTTAGTTTGGCTAGCTCAGTTGGTTATTGTTATTTTGTTTAGTAATTTATTTTAATTTGATTATTCGGGAGCATGAAATCCTTTTTCTCTTTGAGTCCTGGCATTTTATATTGTTGTAATTGTTTAAATAAAAAGAAAACACATTATTTTGAAATCAATTTAATTTTAAATTTAATATTTTATATATTTGATAAAAATAATATGAGACGCCACTGGTTGTATTGTATCTACTTATTTATTTTAATCATTTCATCAATGCGCATGCGTGAAAAACTAGTCATGCGCTTTAGCATAAAACGAACAATTCTTACACTAAAGAAGCATCTATATTTATACAAACATAGTTTGTTTGACGATGCAGACAAGTAAATGGTTCAAACACATAAAAGAATTTATATATAAATCATACATATATATGATACAAATTGCTGTGGAAAGAAAATAGTTATATACATAGATAGAAATATAGGAATTATATACAGTTGGACATAGTTATTACATTGATAAATTTTCAATCAATAGATTTATGCGATTACAAGATGGCGTAAGTACGTATTTTAATTTATTTAAAATTCGGCCTTTTATTAATTTTAACGATTTATGCAATGAATTCACTATATAAAGTCTGTTTCTTTCTTTTTTAGATCGATCATATTTGCAAAAGTTTATCAATTTATGAAATTAAGTACTTATTTGAGTATTTTGAGTTTCTACTCTGATTATTGGCCAATAATGATTTAAAACACTGACCTGTTGCTCTTGAATTGGGATGAAAGTCTCTGGATCCCAGGAACACTCCGCTGAAGCTCCAAAAAAACCAAAATTGATGAAAATTTCGTAGATTCTTGCCGAAAAACTTGATACAATTGACTGTGAGTATTACTAAGATTGTATTTAATAGTACTTTATAGGTTTAAATGTCTTAAACCCGGAATTTCTTGAAATTTCAGGAACACCATCACACACACTCCTCGCTTCTTGACACCAGCTTCCCTCAATTTAAGCGTCCCCTCGATTCTCTACTTTTTTCAACAAACAGTCTTTTGTTCTTTTTCAGGTCACTATTTCAAAGTTTATTTGTTGATTCACAATTTGTTCTGTCATATTTTATAATCAATAAAATATTGTCTTTTGCAATCAGATTAATTGAAACTTCTTTCACTTATTAAAAAAATTTCATACATACACTCTTTTACATTATTAGTTCATTTATAGAGTTCCTATGAGTTTTTTCATCATACAAATAAATTAAAATTGGTTATACATAGATACATTTACATGGTACAACATTCAATATTATTATTGATAATATATCTCTGTTACACTCTTATTATTCATAAATATAAATTCTCTTATGTTATTTGTCTAAACTCTTTGCATTATATTATTTATAATAAACTTTAACAAATTACTATTTATTGATTCAATGTTTATTTTATTTACCATATATCATTTGTCTATATGTCATTATTTGTTTATCTATGAAAATCTATTGAATTCTATTCTATTCAATATTTATATTTGTTTTTATTCTTAAATTAATGATTATAATGAATTATCTATGATAATATTTGTATTCTAATGTAACTACTTATATCTAAAATTCTCTTGACTTGACTATATAATTATTTCTTTTTAGGTGAACAGCTGGTTATGGTATGAAAAATATTCTTCGTCTTAGGCAACTTTATTTACATCATTACATTGGTTAGGCAATCTCTATATTTTGTTCTTATTGAGGTAATTCCTTATTTATTATATTGTTATAGGTTATTATTTAATATATCTTTACTTGATATGTTGTTTAAATTAAGAAAAGTGTTTCCTTTTTACCTGTTTTCTTAAATTATATTATTTTCATATATTTTAATACTAGCAACATATTTTTATAATACTAATTCTCTTATTATTTATGATATCTGGTTCAATATATATATATATATATATATATATATATAGTTGTAGTATGCATGGATACTTACATTGTAATCCAATAAAATATAAAAATAAAGAAACAATATGACAAAACCTGTCAATTGTAGTATGATTTTCAGCTATTTTATATAACACAAGACGATGAGATTATTTTAATAATGTTTATAATGCTAAATTTAGATAGAAACATATTAAGTCGTGTTATAATAATAATTAAATAAATAATTAAATATATGTGGCAAAGACATAAGTTAACATAACGCAACACGGAATCTTAGATATAACCAAAATTTAATAGAGAAATGTGAAGGACAAACTAATAATTTGAGAAATCAACGATGTAGCTACCATATCTTATGGAATATAATCTGAATCATAACAAAGAAAACAATTGTGAATATTATGATATAAGATTCAATATTATTTGTATAACATATATAAATTTAAAAACCTATTTCTAAATAAGGAAGTACAAAAAACCGGAAATGTCATATTATGTTGACATATATATCAACAAATATGATTGAATTACATGAGGGGATGAATAAATAAAATTTGAAAATCAGTAAGACTCTGTAAGTAGTAATTGAATGAATAAATAGGCAAATAAAAATGGAATAATTATATATATGATATGTATTTATTTATATTGCCAAGATTAAATAAATGGAATTTAAGTTTCTACCAATCAGAGGACTTTTTAAAAATAAAATAGTTAGAAACAAGATAATTTATAGAACTAATTATGAACTATTATGAAATTATAAACAATATAGAGTATAAAATAATGAAAACGACAGGACATTTATGGAAATAACAAAGTGATTTAGCACAAGTAACAATGACAATCAATCGTTATGAAACAAATATATATCAGTAGTTTATGAGCATCCTGTTGAAGCAAGTTTGTTGATAAAAAAACAATAGAGTGTGGTGAGAGGGTAGAAGGATGAGCAACTCCATGTCGGGGTTCTACAAAATTTTAGTGAAGATTTATAGAAATTAAGTACGAGTCTTCCATGAGAGATATGAAGAATTTGGTGATTGGCGGTAGTGCAAGAGGACGCTAAAGGTGCGGAGATTTTGAGATCATGAATTCTCAAAAATCACAGGTAATTGAAATTATTTCTTTGGGCCCCAAAGACAAACAATAAAAATAAAATGATCATTTAAAAAACTAACAAATAAAATTTAAAGGCCATAAATAAACAATTCAAGAACAATTTTAAAAATAGTTAATATATTATAGTTTAATAGAGTATAACAAAAATAACTCACCTGTTTTCAATGTCTATCCATGTAAATATTAGCTTGTAGGAGATTTCTAAAATCACTTTTATAGCTTATAGTTTCCAATTTCATATATGTAATTAATCTGTTCTTTTTCTAACACCATAAAATCGTTTCTTGTTTAAAATAAGAGAAAATAACACATAACTCTAATTCAATCATAAATATTTCAATGTTTCTCAAAGTTTAACGTTTTTAATACAGTAAGATGTACAATGAAAGATTGCTCTGCGCAAGCGTTGTATCTTTTCGAGGTTGAATCTAAATTTCAGCATGCGACAGGAACGCCAGAGGCGTCGCATAATTTTATTTCCCTAATTCAAAATAAAATGTTGTATTAAATAAATAATTAATTATAAGTTTCAATTGAAACATTCATGTCAATATTTTCTTTAGAACAATTTATTTATTAAATCGATATATATATATATATATATATATATATCGATACATATAACATATGTTGATTCCCCAAATTATTTCTACCGCCCCTGAACCCAACTGAGATTACAAGTATTTCATGCACAAATACAATCATTGTTAGCAGCCGAAGGTAAGTTAAATCAATAAATAAATTAAAAATAATAAACTAATCATGATTAATAATTTATATAAAATATTGATTATTCAAATTATATATATATATATATATATATATATATATATATATATTAAAGATGTTACAGAGAATGAGTGGTAACCGTAGACATGTATGCATGTGTGATGTTAACTTTGCGGGATGTAATACAAATGCTAATGAACTTTACTTATTAGAAATAATATGCATTCAATCAAGTTTAATAGTTATTAGGATCTTGAGAATATTTTCACAACCTGATATATCTTTATATCCAGATTAACAACAAGAATAAATTCAAAAATTAAACCTTGAGGAAGGTGATTTGAGAAATTTAGTTGCATGCTTTCGAAAAATCCGATTCTAGCTAATCAAATTACTTTTTTTCTCTTAATAGTGGATCAAAAAACATATAGGTGAATATCTAGATGAAAGGATATTTTGTCATTATTCTATTACTTTGAAGAAGTGAAAAATGATAATTTGCCCTCAATAGCAAATATTCATGCCGTTATCAGCCGTCCCACACACTAGAGTTCATTAGAACCCTGGAACTGGGAGGCGAGCTGTAGTAGTAGCGAGAACAGCTCTGATATGGGGGAGCACAATAAACCTTAGCTTTCAGTGCCTTGTAACCCCGTTAAAATGTAATCTAATCAAAAAAATCATTTATAACTGAGTTTTTCTACAGACCTTTATTATTTGGCATTTTGTCTTAGAAGTCTCATAAGGTCGCGTGTATAATACTTAATTTTTTCTTAAAAGTCTTTAGGGATGTTTAGATATCCAAAGTCAAAAGTGGCAAAAATCAGTTTATTGGACATATTTTGGCCGAAAGAATTTTTCATACACTCAACCGTTTTTGAGTTAAAGTGCAGAGCGCTCAATCATACATGCCATAGCACAGGGCTAGGTCAGTCTAGCACAGTCCATTACTATCTATTGTGGGATTTAGTTTTCTTCTTCAACATCGTCTTCTTATTCCGGTCGATCAACATCACATTCCATAAGAATAAAAGATCTGTGAATTTGAATTGTGAATCTTCATGATTTTCTATAGGTATAGTTAAAATCTCGTGCACCGTTTGTGTTACGTTATAATCTACACGGTGGTTTTTTGTTGGAGATAGTACCTTCCTATTGAATGTATCAATTCAGACCAGATTCCAATTCAGTTTCCATTTTTAATTTGGTAGTTTGTTATAAACAATCGTATGGGTAATGAAATTCATTAAATTATTAATGTAGCAGAGAAACAGAAACCGTCAATAGGCAACAGCTTTAGGATATTACTAGCCTTTTAAGATATCAACTTATTCTTTCTCCAGCATTCTTAACTATATGAGAAATTATAAAAAAATATATTATACCTAGTGAGGACTGTTGTAACAATAGGGAAATAAAAACATTATTCAGGCACCCTAGTTCTACTTGGGAAAGTATTAGCAATAAGATGCAATGCCTATTGTGATATTGCAATAATTGTTCATGCAAGCATTAAAATTTTTATTTATACGTGCTAAATCTTTCGATAAAGAAAATTCACCCCTAATAAAATAAATAAAAAATCAAAGCGTACGTGTTAAGTTAGTTAATTTCATGTTGTCGATCAGTTTACATATGTATCTTTAATTTTGTATTGTAATGTTTTTCTTATTTATTTAAAAGTTTTTATTACGACGGGTGGGATAAATTCATACTCACTTAATTTATTTATTCACTAATTTATATTATATACACAGTATATTCACTCACACTAACTTATATAAACATTTCATTCCTGTTTATTCAATTAGACTATTTATTTTTTCACTGTATATATCACGAGATCAAATTATAAACTGACTCCATGGGTAGGTAGCCTCTCTTATATATTAAGTGCCCTTTAACTGGATAATTCTGGATTACGGCTAACACAAAACCAATCGCCTTCCTGGAAATGTCTAGATAAGACTGGTCACGAACACAATGGACCTCACTGGAAATGTCTAGATAAGAATAGTCACAAAAAATAATGGTAAATAGTTCGAAGAAATTCCTGCGCATTCGCCAAGAGTTTAACTTTAATACATGGCTTAGACAGAGTCGGACTCAGGGACTACACCAGTGTGCTATTCCGTAACATTACCTCCACCTTAAAAGGATTTCCCTACTGGACCCATGTCTGCACTGTCCGGTCGTATGGAAATAACAGGGCACCGTCTTCAACGGGTATCCATAACGAGGAGTATAGCTGCAAATTAATATGGGGAAACCGGTATTTTGAAAGATCACCTTTATCATGTTCCTGATGACTCGCAGGTGTTTCATCCGTGGACTCATTTATGGCCGATCGATAAGTCAACGCAAATAGGGAAAGGTACTGGTCCCAATCTCTCTGGTGGCTGGAAACTACTTTGGACAGGTATTTTCCAATGGTCCTGTTCATTCTTTCGACCATTCCATCTGACTGTGGATGCAACGCTCTCCTCTCTCTCCGTCATTCCCAGCTTGGCACAAATTTCCTGGAATAACTGACTCTCAAAATTCCTTCCTTGATCGCTGTGGACTTCTAAGGGCACTCCATATCGGCTAATAAATTCTTTCTTTGTGAAATAATCCATTACAACCAGTATGTACTTACCACCATTTTCTGTCGTCGGAAATGGTCCAGCGATGTCTAAAGCAATCCTTTCGAAACACCAGTCCGTCACATCGTCGGAGCTGTTCATCCGATAAAACCTTTCACGAACTCGCTGGAGGGTTTTCTTCACCCTCAGATAACATCCCGATGGACTGTCGTGTGAGTTTCTCAGTACCTCGGCTACTCTCGTTATCGGGATAACTATCTGTCTTCTCATCTGGGAACCATCATCGTTTTCAAGGACTCTTGTCAACTGCCTTTCTTCCAGGACAAGGGAGTCCCACTGAGCTCAATATGCCTTGAGTGTCGGTGAAAATATTAATAATTTTTGCCAGGTGGGTCGTAGATTTTCTTCCTTCCATTGCCGAATCATCTTTAGGTGAGGATCATTATCCTGATCTTTTCTGATCCTGGTGGGTGACCATTCTCCGTTTACTACTGTACCTGAAACTGCAGCTTCCCTAGATTCCGCCTTATTGCAGGGGAACAGTCTGTTGGACACGGCCGTCTAGACAGGGAGTCGGCATTTTGGTGACTCTTACCAGCTCGATGTTCAATGTTGAAATCGTACTCTTGTCGTTAAATCCATCTAGCGATCTGGCCTTCGGGATTCTTGAACTGCATCAACCACTTGAGTGCTGCATGATCAATCCGGATTAAGAACTTCCTACCATAGAGATAATGGTAAAAGTGTTCCACGGACTTCACTACCACCAAAAGTTCTTTTCTTGTGGCGCAGTAGTTTCGCTCTGGTTTGGAGAGGACTTTACTGAAATATCCCATCACTATTTCTTGCCCTCCTTGGATCTGTGAGAGCACTGTTTCTATTCCTACGCTGCTTGCGTCAGTGTCAAGAATAAAGTCTCCCTCTGGTAATGGATATCCTAATATCGGCACCGTGGTTAAATTCCTCTTCAAGGTTTCAAAAGCCGTTTGACAGTCTTCGTCCCATTGGAAAACTCTTGTTTCTTCTGTAAGTCGAGTTAGAGGCTTGGCAATATCTCCAAGCTTCCTCATAAACCTTCTATAATATGTGCAATGTCCAAGGAAACTGCTAATTTGATGTTTGTTGGTTGGTTGCGGCCATTGCTGAATGAAAGCAATTTTCTCTGAATCCACTGCCAGCCACTACTTAATTGCTCACTATATGACCTAGATAGTTGATTCGGTTTCGGAATAGCTGACATTTCTTCGGGTTTAGCAGCTTGGAGTCGTTTGAATACGTCTTCTAAACTCTTCAGGTGTTCGTCAAATGTCTTCCCCGGTCATCCAAATAGACTAGGCATATCTTCCAAGACCACCCTCTCAAGACATTTTCCATTTCAAATGTCGCGGGCACATTACAGAGCCCGAATGGCATGACGTTGAATTGCCATAATCGAAATCCGGTGTTAAAAGCTACTTTTTGTCTTCTGGGCCCATTTTAACTCATCAATAACCAGACAGGTCCAAGGTGGGAAACAGTTTGCTGCCGGCCAAAGTATCTAGCGTATCGTCGATTCAAGGAAGAGGATAGCTGTCTTTCTTCGTCACGTTGTTTAGCTGGCAATAGTCCACGCAGAATCTCGTAGTTCCATCCTTTTTCTTGACGAGCACTACTGGAGACACCCATGGATTGGTGGATGGTTCTATTACTAGTCTTCGCGCTGATTGTATAATTGGCCTGGCATTACCAATATCTATTTTGTGTTTGACGGCTGATGTTCTACCAGTCTTCCCTCCTTTTGGTACAAATAGGTCTCGATACTGCAAGAGAAATCCTCTCATTTTCCTTTTCTCTGCTTGATCTAAGGACTGACCAGCTACTGATAGCATTTATTCGAATCTGGCATTGGAATTGTCAGTTATCGTTGTTTGGCGTCACTGGTAAGCAGGATCCAGTCCTGGTTTCTTTCTTGATGGTAATTAGGTAATCGTTCACGTTTATCACACGTACTGGGATCTCCTTTGCCAACGTAACTAATCCTTCTCCAATTAGTACTCCTTTGTCAACCTCTATGTCTAGTCTCCTTGGCTCCATCATAACCGGTGTACCTTCATCCATGATTCCCTCTAGCCGCGCTACTATCATGGTTTCGCTTCGTGCAGGTAGAACGGTATCTTCCTGTGCAGCTGCCAACACCGTGCTGCCTCCATATGGATGAAGGAATACCTCCTTGGAATCCACTTTGATGGTTTTCTTTCTAAAGTCCAATTGGAAACCATGTAGATTCATTACGTCCATTCTCAGAATCATGTCTTTTTTGATGTAGCTACGATTTCCGTATGCGTGGAATTTTCTACGCCAATTCCCAATTGGATTTATGTCTCCCCGTGAACGTTGGAACTCTCATCTGTGGAGGTCCGCAGTCGCAGTCTCGTTGGTAGAAGGTTCTTCTTGGAGCTTATAATCTCTGGTCGTATAATGGTTCTAGTTGCTCGAGTGTCTTCCAGCAGAGTATATTTCTTGCCATTCGCTTCGCCATCTACATATACATTATCGTTGCGACATCTGAGAGAAGCTATCAGAATGAGGGGGTCTTTGGAACGAGCATCGGTCGGTGCTGCCCCCTCGTAGTCGACCCGTTCTAGTTTTCCTGTGACCTGGGTTCTTGGTTTACAAGAGTCCTGGGGCGCTTACACAAATTGCGTACATGCCCTAGGTCGCCACAATTCCAGCATCTGATCTTTGTCGGCTTCTTGTCCATAATACTTTTTATTAAACTGACGATCTGGTCAAGTCTGTACTCGTCACCTTGTTCTTGGATGGTCCCGACTTTGTTGTATCCCGAAGCCTATGTTGCTGCTTCATATTCAAGAGTAAATGTTAATGCGTCGACTACTGTTTTGGGATCGGCTAAACGAAGCGTCCTCTGCATATCGGGGTCACGTAAGCCATCAATAAAGACCTGGATGCCCAGACATTCCATCAAGTTCTCTGGTGCTGATCGATAAGCGAATCAAACTAGGGGAAATATCCACTTCATACACTTGAAGGGCTTCGTCACGTTTCTGCCATCGGTTCTTCAGCTGGGATTGGTACAAATGTTCTAGATGTTCATGGCCATATCGCATGTCCAACCTCTTTTTCAGCTGTTCGAAGTACATCTAAGGCATCTCCCCGAAGCGCGATAGTTAAGTTTACTGCCTTCTCCCTGTCGGACCAATTATTAACTCTAGCGGCTGCTTCAAACTGCTTTACATAATTGGTCCACGACATTTTTCCATCGATCGTTGGGGCCTTGACTCGGGTAAAACTGCCAATGTCTTCTAAATTAGGGTGTGTTTCTGGCGTGCAAGTTTTTGTTTGCTCGGTCTTCTTTTCTTCCGCTAGCGTGTCTTGAGTTCTTGGATTTGTCATCTTTCTTTCCAACTCCTTGATTCTATTTTCGACGTCAGCGGCAATGTCATAGCAGAAATATCGTTTTTCATAGTTGAAATTATCTCGTCCATGTTAGCAGAGATATCGTTCTTCATATTAGAAATATCATTCTTTATAGCACAAATATCGTTTTTCACATTCGTTGAAATATTCTCTTCCATGGCAGAAATTGGCGAGATTAATGTGGAAGTCTCGTCATTGAATAAAAATGTTTCTGGGTCGAAGCCATCACTTACTAGTTTGCCCCTTTGAGTCTTCTAACTCATTCTTCTTACCGGCCGTTTCTAACTCGCGATTTTCCAATTCTGCCTTTAGTTCAGTCACTTTCAGGCCGTTTAGTCTCTTGGCTTTTTTACGTAGCTATTTATTTATATTACCCCACACCTGACACCAATGTAATGTTTTTCTTATTTATTTCAAAGTTTTTATTACGACGGGTGGGATAAATCCATACACACGGTAGGTATACTCACTTAATTTATTTACTCAGTAAACTATTCACTAATTTATATCAAGAGTGACTGCTCGTTACTCGCGCCATGTCACGTCTTGACTCCGCCCTCTTCTATATATTTTTGCGCTAGACGGCAGATACTCTTATACCGAAAATTTCGTCTTTTTCCTCTCCCCTCAATATTTTTTCTCTAGTTAATTTAAAAGTATATTGTCTTCGGGCAAATATTGCATCATCTGCCATATAATTCATATACAATCTTCCATTTGCAGCAACAATGATAATTTTCCATGTATTTATTAAAAAGATATTCAGTTCTAAAAAATAAAAGTTGTAACTTTTGTAAAAATATTTTTAAAGTTGAAAGTTTGGCAGGTGTGGTTTCGATATTTCGTTCTTAAAATCATCGAATTGCATCGTCCTCAATACAGCGTCAGTAGAGGAGCTCAGTCTAAGGTCAGTGTGGCCAACAAAAAGTGGTTTTACTGACAAGAATGACAGTTAATGTCTACCATTCACAACATAAGATTTTTGCAGGTTTTCTATCATTGCGAACATCTATATTGCTATTTTAAAACAATGAATACACCCCCGAAGCGTAAATCTTAAAATTTAAAATGATGTCTTAGTTGAATAATCAACGCATTGATGGCCAATAATTCTAGAAACTTTTGGTATGTCACCATTTCATTTCTGTTACTATTTATGTCAGATTTATTTGTTTATTGATATTTCGTGTAATCGTTAATACCTATTTTCCATATTATTTCTATTAGACTTTTGTAGTAATTCTAGTTAGTTATTTCGTTAAAAATAGTTAGTAGTTAAGTTATATATAATATATTCGTATTTTTGATATAGATACCTAGTCCCTAGTGTAAACATTATATAGACTATGGATACAGTGACTCTTTTGCCAAAAGATATTCCTGATGCTGTATTAAACCCAAATATAACATTAGATGATAATTCTGTTTTGGAACTGAAACATTGGCTAGAATGTAGAGGTTTAAAAAGAACCGGTACAAAACAGGACCTTATAGAAAGGTAAGTAGGGCTACAAATAATCTAAATCAGAACCCAAAAGTTATTATTAATTATTTAAAATCTTTAACAATCAGAATATAAAGTGCAAGTCTTTCAATAATTTTTTTTATGTCTGTGCTGGCACACAATTTAATTCATTTCATTAATATCATAATCAACTGTAACGACCCGTCTGAAAAGTGAGGTTTTGAATCAGAAAGTGACAAGATATCACTTCTTATTTTGTTAAAACTCAACAGTTATACTTATTGACAGTACAGGAGGACTTTATAGAATAGTAATTATCGTGCCTAGTTATATGTTATATGTTTATAATGAAACACTCACCTTTAATACAATACATACACTAAACTTCTTTGTGTTTTGACTTATGAAATTTATCAGTTTATTCGGTGTTTGTAAATTTATCCAATCCTTCTGTGGTCCTTATACAATATAATTAGTTAAAGACTTATCTCGTTCTCTTATACTGTTGTAATTCATCTTAGTTTGTTGATAAAGTTAGTAATTGTTAGTGGTTCAAAATGTTTTGTTTACTATTTGGTGTGAAGTAAAGAATCTATTGTCAGTGTCAGTGAGCGACAGCGAGAAGTTAAGTTGTTTCTGGCGAGATAGCTATTGTTGAGAAATTTTAGATGTTTCTTGCTTATGACGTCATCGTTGATCGGTACACATATCGCTGTCTTCACAATATGGAATTATAAGGGAATTTAGGGGATATAATTTATATTTATTTTGGATTTGACTTTTATGGACTACACGGATTTGACGATTTTACGGTTCATTCGATTGATTAGTTCGAATTTACCAAAGTGATACCGGGGGTCGTACCAAAAATAGACTGCCAAGTTGGTAGTGCTGGGGACAGTTCCTTGGTAACTTGACTTCCGGATGGGATTTTTCCTTGGGTTGAACACGACAAGTTAGACGTGGTCATAGGTACAGGCAGAAAAATTGGCGATCCAGAGGATATCTTGGACATCCCGAGTAGGGGATTAAATTTTCTGTGCTGTGAAGCTCTGGGTTGTGGTAGCAGATGTTAGTGAGCCGATATTTAGAGGCCGATGGTATTTGGTAGGATTTGATTTCCTTTTTTTTTACTCCCAGCAGCATCCTACATTGGAGGGATTAAATATAAGACACGCGTCTACACGTTTTATCCCATTGGAGGATATTAATTTCCTTTTACGATTCCTTGATGTTAACCCTTCGGAAGGAAGGTATGTACATTTCTGTAAATACATTTGTTTTTAAAAAAAAATACTATCCGGACTAGAGAGTTCTAGTCACGAGGTTACAAAATGATGTAGTACTTACTACTACTCTAGGTTTAATTTCTGTTATTTGATTTAAATCGACGATTAAATGTAGTTTTGGAGAACTTTCAATCTTATTGCTTAAATTTAAGTTGTTACTTACACAGATACTTGTAAAAGAATCATGTAAATACATTGCTGAAGTCTACTCCAATAAAAAAAAAATGGATTTTAATTTTATTTTAATGTAAATAGTAATTGGGGAATTTATGTATTGTAGGGTTTTGGTTGTGGGCAAGTAAGCCTGAGAAAAATGAGGTTGTCGTATGGGATGGATGCTCAAGATCGTGGGTTATACCTTCACCAGTTCGGGGAATCATGATGTCATCTGAGATGAACTCTTAGTAGTTATAATAATTTTTTTTTTTAAAACAACTTACCGACTTTATGAATTTATACAGGTATTTATGTATTATTATTTAATTTTGCCAGTGCGATTGTAAAGGGTAGAAATCATTCTTATATAATTTTCGTTTCCTAAGCGCGTCGCTTACCTTGGTACCAAAGTCACCGACATTGTGCGTACAGTCACACTTTACATATATTTATTTTTAATTTCTAGCCTAACATTTAACCATTTCACTTCTTCATGTTAATTTTTGGGGGGGGGGGGGAATGTAACGGATATTAATTTAAAAGTTTTACATAATGCGAACCTAGTAATAATCTGTCAAATACTTTAGTCTAACATTGTTATGTTGAATCGTGAGTTATACTGTTTGAACATAGTTGTTATCGAAATAAACTTGGTAAGTTTGAAGGTTGGTCTTGTTATTGTTTTTCTCTTGCTGGGTTAGGGGGAAATTGGAAGCAGATTTAGGCCAGGCGTAGAAACCTAGCTGGCGCCCTAGACCATCTTTTGTGGAATTCCGGGAAGAGTTTGTTTTACCCACCACCGTCTCCATATGAGTTTAGCCGAAGGCCGTAAAGGTTGAAGACCCGGGACAACCGAAGAACCTATCATTTCCAGTTTTGAAGTAGGAGTGGATAACGCGAATCTATAGGTTACACAACAACAAAAAAGCGTTTATATATTTGGGTCATTTAGACAGTTATAAGCAATAAACACATATTTGATGCAAAATTATCTAACGATTTTGTAATCCCCATGTTTCTTGATTCACATATGTAGGGTATTCGTAAGTATTTAAAACTGCATAGACAATGGGCGAGGTGAAATTATTTTTCGAGGAGTTGACCAAGGGAAGTGGTATGACTATAAAAGGAATATCCTTCAACAACAATCAACTGCAAATTCAACAAATCAGATATAATTAGATGAAGACAATTTGATATGGGCTAGATTTCCATCACATCCCATTTCAAAATATTTTAACAAGGGACACATATGTTTGATACGTATGTCGAAAATGAAGATACAACAATTACCGATATAGATCACGCTGGCGAAAGTGCTACAACCGTGAAACCATTTAGCCGAGGATGTCGGTACGTAGATAGTGATTACATCAATGAAATTTTTGACAGTAGTAGAAATAATATATATTATTGTATATGTAAATGTCGGGCTTCATCTAACATACGCAAACAATTGTCGGGCTTCATCTAACATACGCAAACAATATGATGTACATATTGCTCTTAATAAAACCTCAGGAGCTATTACCAAGCGTACTTGTGGATGTAAACAGTCTGCCTTAGACAAGTGTGGTTGCCTTATTGCTTTTCTTAGTGAAGTATGTTGAACAATTTGGTAATTTTCCAATCTCCACAACTAGTAAACCAGAAGAATGGGGAAAAGGATCTAATATCCGTAGTCCAGTCAACATTGTTGGTAAATATCCTATTAAAAGATATAAACATTCCAAAAGGACAACATTCAATCCTTTACCAAGAAAATACAAATGAACCATTAGTGTAAATAATTTTTTGTCAGGTTTAGAAGATCTTGAAGTAACAACAATGTTTCAGACTATTTTAAAATATAAATATGAAGGAGAAAGTTTTCACAATAAAAGAACGGGCAAAATTATTTTTAAACAATATAAAATTAAAATTTGACGGTGATAATGTAACTCACGATATTTTAGGTGCTTTTCCGCAGTTGTCACTGGAATGGAAAAAGTGGAGGAGCTACTTTATAAACTCTACAAATGTAAAAATGGTTTGTAGATTGTCATCAGATTCGGCAAAAAAATATGGTTGCTTGGAAAACCAATAAATACTTTTGCCATGGAGTATGGCCGAAATAACAAATCCACATCAAGAAAAGAATTTGAAAAATAATTTTTAAGACAAAATGAAAAATTCGAAGAAAATGTATTAGCTGTAAATTCAAACTTTTTGTATCTTGCAAGTAGTATTTGCCTGGTGAGAAATGAAAATAATAAAATTGAATATTTAATAGACATTAAATTCCCTACAGTTTTGGAAAAGTGTCAAAAACTTGATGAGTTTGGTACGTTTTTGTCTAAATCACAATTAAACAATTTTTTCCTGTCAAAAGTGGATAAAAAAATTAGTATTAAAGAACACCATCCATATTTATATCAAATTTTGGTGTCATCAATCATATTTAATGTAGTAAGTTACTAGTGTGGGGTCCAAAAAGTATGATTGTTTGGATAATTCTAGATTGCCGCTAACACAAAAACAATCGCCTCCCAGGAATTCTCTAGATAAGACTGGTCAAAAAAATAATGGACCTCACTGGAAATGTCTAGATAAAAATAGTCACAATAATAATGGTGAACAGTTCGAAGAAATCCCTGCACATTCGCCAAATTTTTAACTTTCATACATGGCTTAGACAGAGTCGGATTCGGGGTACACCAGTGTGCTATTTCATAATAGTATATTAGAATTGCCCAGTTAAGGGATAAAATAGTCCAGTTAGCTAAGAGTATAACTTCGAAACGTATCGGAATAAACTGGATTTTTATATTTACATTTGTTTTGGCATTCTGAATGTTGTCTCAGATGTCTCATAAGGTCATGTGAGATCCAGATATTCCAGGTCAAAGGCCTCAAAATCAGTTTTTCGACATTTCTCTTTCTTCGCCTCATATCGCATTGCTTTTATCATGAACGATGTAGCTTATCAAATGCTCTAGAAATTATGTTGATAACAATTTTTCATATATTCAATATTTTATTGGTTCGATCGCTAACAGAGCAGAGCTCAGCCAAACATGCTATTACCTTATTTAATACATAGATTTAAAACTATATATATTTATAGGTATATAAATAAATATTATAAATGAAATAGTCATTTAATACAACTTACTATTCTCATATTAATAACGAAGTTATCAGCTATAATATCCCAAAGACATAACTAATGAAATAATTTTATCAGTTATGGAAAGAACGTTATTTGGTAACAGCCCGATGCAGAAGGCAAAGAGCTGTTTCCTAAAATAACGTGGTTGAGGAAGTTGTGATAAAATTATGAGTTATTTATTAATGTTCGAGGAATACTCGGTAAGAAAATTTTTTGCATTGACATTTTTTAATTAAAAATTGAATTAATGAAATGACAAAAAAACTTTGTGTTGCTTAGCAATGTTATGAGAGAAGTGATAACTACCCGTGAAAACTATCCATGGGTAGTTATCAGTGTAACGATGCTTTCATTGGTTATTACAACAAAAATTACTAGAAATAGACAAATTTGATAGGACATTTTTTGAGCAAAAAAATATGAGGTGAAATATTTTAAATATATTTTCATTATACTGTTGTTAATCCAAGTTGGAGAGAGACAGAAAATATTTATCCCATGTCTATCTAATAATCATTTATTATGCATTATCACAATTCAAGCTGAAATTTGGGAAGACGAACAATTTCAGAGCCATCATCATATTTTTCGATATCAATGACAATCAACTCCAAATATTCAAGAACTTCCTGTTCACGTGAAAAGTCTTCATTGAGATCATGTTGATACGTTGAGATATACATGCCCATTACATTGGCTGCAAGCTAACGAACATTGCAAATCTAATTTTAGGCAAACACAGCGCAAACCACAATCATTCTGTTAGTTGCAGAATATCGTACAAATTATCTAGTACATAGTCCGTAAAGATATTGTAAAGCTCTCTGTCAATGTGAATTGCGAATTTTCATGTTATTCTATATAATCAATAATGCCATGCACTGTTTTTATAACTTGACTACCTACTTTGCTTTTGCACTTATCAAGTAATGCACACAAGATATTTGATCTTCTACGAATTTTCTAAAAAACTGTACCTATTGTTTAATGGGATTCGCGATTGACTTGCATAAATGGCTAAGCGCTATGGAATATATAAAAAATTATGTCGAAAATAATTTTCGAAGAATTCTATACTCTGAGTTATATTGACTGAGACTTTTAATACAAAATTAAAAATTGCAGAATAAAGGTTTTTACAAAAAATCAGCTTACTTATTTCCATTCCATGGTTTTACTGTACTATAAATCATTATTTGCTGTTATTTTCTAGTTTATTTCTCAATGAGTTGATGGAAGAGTGGCAAAATATCCTTCCAGCTAGATCTATACATGTTTTTCAACTAATTATTTGGAGAAAAAATAACTTGACTAGCCAGATTTTTCAAAAGCATACATTTGAATTTTCTTCCCAATGTCTAGTTTCTAAATAACTAATTTTTTTCCGTTCTGAGAATTACTTCCTAAAATCAATATGAGATTGTAAAAATATCGTTAATATCTTAATTACTATTGAATGGTGTGACTAACTAGATGCACGTTACTAATAAGGAAGTCAAGTTTTTCACATTTGTATTACATCATGCAAACCACCATGTATGTAGAAACAACAGTTCGAACATTATATTTATATTATATTGTTTTCTCTTTATCAACATCTGTATCTGTAACACAGGTATGTAAGCAATTGACCAAGTGTCTCCCTGATATTTGGCTACCCAGCTTTGCTATATTTTTCTACTATTTCAATAATTTCATTATTCCTTTGAATTTTTTTATCAAATGTGAGAGTTTAATGGTAGATCAGAGCAGAAACCTCGTTCAACTCTATGTTAGATAGTAAAGTCACATACACAAAAAGGGGTAACTCGAAATGGGAGAGGGAATAAGCTAAATTCATTTATGAAACTTAATTTTGGCGTTTGGCACCTCAAAATGCTCATAAGGTAAAATGTGAGCGTTCTGATATTCAAAGTCTAAGGTCACAAAAATTGGTTTCTTGGAAATATATCTGTTCCTCTACATCGTATTTGCATTTGTTAAGAAAGTTGTGGAGTATGTAATTTTCTAAACATTATGCCATAAAC
The DNA here is from genome assembly GCA_963921935.1 of Galeruca laticollis. NCBI lineage: Eukaryota > Metazoa > Arthropoda > Insecta > Coleoptera > Chrysomelidae > Galeruca > Galeruca laticollis. The sequence goes on from OY998185.1 coordinate 2,235,072, forward strand.
AATTTTTATACATCCAACCGTTTTTGAGCTATATTGTGAAGAGTGCGTAGAATCATACACGCCATAGGGCAAAGTCAATTGCGAATCCCTGTCAATATTACAGTTATTTAAATTAATTAGTCATTAAATATTGGATGATTACCTATTTAATACATTGTATCCACGAAAATCACTTGGTAATTTTATATTAGGTAATCACTCTTTCCATATAAATATAGTTAAGTATATTCCAGTTAAATTCTCATTAAGTATAATTGCATTTTAGGTTGAAAAAATTAAGTATTTTCGTGTACTCACGTATTCAAGTTTCATAATTAAGATTTTAATTGGAAATTCAAACATCTACTATCCTCTTCCATTTATAGGTGAATCAATAAAAGATCGTATATCTTTGAGCATTAATTAGGATGCAGCTGAAGCAAAGTACCACACCGTTTACTACAGTAATTTTTTAAAGCCAGTAGGTATGCTTCCAGTGCACGTTCATTGAAATGAATAATGTTAAAAGTTTGTACCTAACTTTTTGAGCAAAATTCTTGATATCACCACAAATCAAGAAATTGTGTTGTCAACTTGCAGCATGCTACCCACTCCATTGTATATTCCCTTTGATCGCTGAACAGAACATCTAGCTCTGATTCTGGACTAAAATTTTGGTTCTATACCCTCCCAGAAACTAGATCCGTTCACGGCACATTTCACCTCAGGAGTCCCATTTCTCTTCATGTGCTCTTTTGTGGCTATCTTCCAATAAAATATGTTTTTAGTTTTTCATTTGATTTTGGAAAATTCTTCGCGTGTTTTCTTGAGTCATAAACATAATTGTAGATAATGAACCCAATAAATAAAAATGATTCTTCGTTTTATATCGTTTCTGTCGAATCTTCATCAAATGCATCGATTAATTCAGAAATTGGAGTATTGTAATATAATAATTGATGATGTAGGTAAATATGTATAAATGAATCAGGCACATTAACTCATCAAAATGAAATATTTAAACATAACGCAACATAAAATTCAAATATTTTCTGGAAGACGCGTCATTTTAGACCTTTTTTGAATTTAAACATTCATTGTTATTGAGTGGAATGCAAAAATATAGCAGTAATGTATTTTTATTTATGCTGAAATTTATTCTGTCGAAATAGGGAAACTCAATTTGAAGATAAGTCAGTTGTGATAACTTACATAATCTAATTAATTTTTATTTCAACGTCAAAATATTGAGAACGATATTCTCATAATTTTTTCCTCACATTTGCGTATAATACTTAGATATTCTGGAGCTGTTTTAGCAGTGAAACTCTACATACTTCATACTATGAGTCACTTACATCAAGGCTTAGTCTGGAGTAAGTAATCTTAATGTTACCCTTGAAACTGTAGCACTATCCTATAAATAATCTTGGGTACCCGCCTTTCTCGATGGCCAGATACTAGATTATTCCCAGTTATTGAAATTTCATGGCATTTGTATTGATAATCTGCCAAATTCGGTATACTTTGTTGCTTGAATCAAATAAATATCTTTGCTGCGACGTCTAGCAGTAACTTGGTGGTTTGGTCATATTGCTTTTACCTCTAGACGAGAGGCAATACATCAATTTCACTCACAGTCAGAACTTGTTCATTAGAAGAAGTCAACGTCAGTAGTCCATTTACGACAAGACTTATCTCACATGTTTATGAGAAGTTTTCGTCTGAAAATGGAATGACGAATCACCCACAACAATCAGATTACTTCTGACACTCTGTATATACGGGGTGTCTCGGGACTAATGGGAAAAAAGTCAGGAGCGTATAATCTGAGCCAAAATAATGTTATTACTTCATATAAACTTTTTCTATGCAGGCCCTCGTTTTCGAGTTATAGGCCCCCAAAGTTTTAATTTTGAATTGGGTTTTAATTTTTATTTTTTGTACTAGTTATTTGATCTTTATAAAATTTACGGCAAAGCTATAATGTACGTGTACGTTTATTTTGGAAAGGTAAACAGATTTACAGTTGTGTCTTGAAGCCAGGGACGGACTACCCGCAATGGCTAGTGATCCAAAACTTTTGCAGGGATGGCACACCCTGTATGTATATATCTAAATTGACTTCCTCACACATTACGCTAACGAAAAGGTACTCTTGTTGGAGTTCGATAAAATAAGCCGTTTGGCTAATATTTACAGTTTTATTAATGCACTAACTACCAATTTACCTAACTAACTTATTAATACGATGTCCAAGATTTGCCTACAGTACTACAAAAAAATAATTTGATGATAGCAGATGATAGAAACATTAAGAACTCATTTAATGGGAATTAAATAGGAACGGAAACAACGTAATTAGTTGCGTTTAATCAAAATTACGAACACAACATTATTAAGCCATTAAGAAAACCTCTAAAAAGACAAGTTCAAAAACATTTGACAAAAACTAATTCCTAAGCAACTACAAAAACTAACGTTATTGTAATAAATGTTCAATATCAGCTCCTCCCACATCCACGCACATTCTAAGTCTACGAAGACTGTTTCTTTGCACTTGAAAGAGCAATCCCATATTATTTCTAATAACATTGTAGTGTAACATAATTCTGTCTATTAAATCTTGCCTTGTTTGCACAGGTGTTGCGTATACCTCACTTTTGAGATAACCCCAGAGAATGAAATGTATAGGATTAACGTCTCCTGATCGCGGTGGCCATTGAAAAGGACCTCCACGACCAATCCATCTATTAGGAAACCTTGTGTGTAAATGCTGGCGTACATCTAAACTGAAATGAGGAAGGGCCCCATCATGTATGAACCATAAATTCCTACCAGATTGTATTAGCATATCTTTAAACAGGTTCCATAACTCATTTTGCAAAAACTCCAAATATCTCTGACCTGTCAAAGTACCGTCAATAAAGTACGGTCCTATCAAATGATTGCCCAAACATTAACCACGAATCTATGCTGGTTCCTAGTTTGGATAATGCCATGTGGATTCACATCATTCCATAAATGCATATTGTGAGAAATAATGAATCCATCTCTGGTGAAACCAGATTCGTCCGTAAAAAGAACGTTACTAATAAATGTATTGTCTGCTTGTTGTTGTCGCAGAAACCACTGGCTATACTCAAGTCGTGCAGGATAATCAGCCACTGTCATACTGTGTACTTTTTTCATGTGAAAAACTGTTCTTTTAGGACGCGATGAACAACTGATTTCGAGTCGTTACGTTCTCTTGATAATTTTCGTAAACTCGTTGATGGTTCATCATCAACTGCATTTAACAAGTCTTGTTCAACTGCCACAGTATGTACGCTTCGTACTGGACCTTCTCCACTTTTTTTGGCAAAAAACTTCCTAAAATATAAAATTTTGTTTTGTATACATGGAAAGTTACATTTACTTATTCATACCTGTTTCTCGTAAGCTGAGATCAATACGCTCAAACATTCGTCTATCTGGCAATGCTCTGTTTGCAAAATGCTCTGCATAAAGCCTTCGAGAAGCCAGTCCATACATTAAATGCATATCTGCGCACTGAATAAAAGTGAGTTCTGCCATAGTAACTGTTAAATTAAGGACTTATGAATTATTGACTACGAACTATTCTACACAACGTTTGACAAATGGTTACTTCATAAACGGTAAAAACACAAAAAGTTTCTACCAACTTTCGAAGTAATAAGTCGTTAATGTTTTTTATCTTCTGCTATCGTTAAATTATTTTGTTGTAGTACTGTAGGTGTAAATCTTGGACATCGTAATAATAAGTTAGTTACGTAGTGCATTAATGAAACTGTAAATATTAGCCAAACGGCTTATTTTATCGAGTTACAACAAGAGTACCTTTTCATTAGCTTAATGTGTGGGGAAGTCAATTTCGATAATTTATTACAGGGTGTGCCATCCCTGCAAATTTGTTGGATCACTAACCATTGCGGGTAGTCCGTCCCTGGCTTCAAGGCACAACTGTAAATCTATTTACCTTTCCAAAATAAGCATACACGTACATTATAGCTTTGCCGTAAATTTTATGAAGATCAAACAACTAGTACAAAAAATAAAAATTAAAACCATATTCAAAATTCAAACTTTGGAGGCCCATAACTCGAAAACGAGGGCCTGCATAGAAAAAGTTTATATGAAGTACTAACATTATTTTGGCTCGTATTATACGCTCCCATTAGTCCCGGGACACCCTGTATAATAATCTGAAACTCATTGTACCTGAAATTGTGGGGTGTTAGGTATTTTTACATATTAATATTCGAAGTGAAAAGTTACCGCCCGACGCTATGTTTCTTGGATTTGAATGATGGGGCCTTATTTCGCTGATCAAAATAGACATCCAATAACATACACATCAATAACGCAGCATTTGTAGATGACCATCCAATGTATCGAAAAACAAGAAACTTAGTCGTTGGTAACAGTTCTAGTATTCAGTGCAAATTTACGATTAGAACTCGTTATTATAAGTATATAAAGTTTAAGTAGATACAAATGATCGGTCACGTAGTATGTGTTTCATTTAATTATAGGATTCAAATTGATAGAATCATTTATACGCTATGCTATAGAACAAAAAAATATTTTGACTAAAAGTAGAATAACGAAATGATAGATTAGACAACACTTTGAAATCCTTATTTTGTTGTTTTATTTTCGTTGTTCAATTGTTATTATCCTACAAGTTATTTTTCTAAGGTTTTGCAATCTTACCGGTTCAAAATACTTATATTTCCAACTTTTTTGAATATACAAATTTTCATTAAGATTTAAACTATGTTCTTCTATCGTTCGTTAATCCAGATATCCAGCTCTAAATATTTTGATATTCATAAATTAAGATATTATCGATATCGTAATTTTTCGGTCTACGTTTTTCATTATTGTGGTTGCTTTTATTTCAGATCCTTGCTCAAAGTCGACGTGTTTCGTTGTAAGCTTTAGAATCGATTGTTATCCTTTTTTAGTCATAATATTTCCTTGTATCAGTTTTATATTTAGTGTGTTTTTTCCCGGAGCTCAGTTTTGCATACTTATTTAATCATTTGGGTGAACGGCCTACAGAATTTTCTGTGCTACAACATGGATTTCTATAAGATAACGGTACCTAATTAAATGCTACGAATAAGTTTTTATTATTAACGGTAGACCGTAAGAAATTCAGCCCAGTTTCTTAATTTTTAATTTTTTACTTTCTCTTTGGATAGTCACGTTAATTATCTAGAAATAGTAATTGTAAATTTTATTAAAATTTTTTCTCTTCAAATAAACTTCTATTATTTCGGACCTATTTAAATATTTCAAGTAAAATCTACGTTGTAAGGCCATATATTATTGAACTTAAAAGCTGTTGGTTGTTTCAAGATTATCATATAATTTCTCAAATAATCAGACGATATTAATAACCTACAGAACACATCTCTCATCGTTTTTTCTCGTGAAAACTTTCTGGAAAAGGACTCCCTATATTCTCGAAAATCTTTGTTACTAGATTTTAAGGCCTCTTCCGAGAACATTCCTATAGGCAAAAGTGTGGCTTTTATTATTTCAGGTCTATAAATAAGTATCCTATGGAGACTTGCTGGCATGTTGTACCAGGGATAAAGATCAACAAAAAGGGTTGCTGTGGCTCTAAAATATTCAGCAAATGCCTGAGTATTTATTTAGTATCCAGAAGAAATTGCTGTTTACATTACATACAGTCGTTTGACATAATCTCTATCTAGACCTAATACAGTGTGAATCACGACCAACGGGATGGAAGTTTATAGCAAAACGGTAGAAGTTTTAAAATGTTTGTCACTTTAGTAGTTTGCACATTCATATAGACTACATTTCCAAATTATTTTGAAATATACAGGATGTTCCAATAAAATGTGCCGTATCAAAGTTATATTTTTTCTTATGGGATACCCTATATTTTATTGCATTTTCTGATTGCCTCTAAAAAATAAAATACTCACTCCTTCATAATGGTTCCATATTCCTAAATACAGAGGGTTCCGAGTTATGCTGACTTTTTTTAAAATGTGAACATTTCGAAAAAAATTAATAACTCATTGATGTAACAAATTCTAGCAAAGTTTTTCTTAGTTGGACATACGTTGAATGTATTCCAACGATTGAGTACTAAACATCTCTTTACATGGTGTTCAGAATTTTCAATTTCATTATTAGATCATTCAATGTGTAATATCGGACTTATTTAAATGGAACACACTGTATAATAATAATTCACCATGGTCAAAAATTTTTCTCTTTCGAATGGTATAAGGGTGTCCTATACCTAGGTATTATAGTTTTCATGCAATTTACAATATTCTTAAATTGTATGGTAAATCGATTGTAAAACATCTGCAATTCTCTCTAAATTTTAAACTTATGATCTTGGCATAGTTCCTTGTAGTTGCTGAGGTACACTAGCTCTTTTTTTAGTGATAAGTATTTGAGTACATAATAAAACACAAACATATTTTTAATAAAGCAAATACATAAATACTAAAAAACGAACAACAAATTATTAAACGCAAAAAATGAAAAATTACCTTAATAGATGCTCAAAATGCTTGCCATCTTGTGCAATGTAACACGTGATTCTAGCTTCCAACGATTTACTTACATTATTCAACATATCGGGTGTTATGGACGCGAAAGCGTTCCAAATTCTTAATTTCATATCGTCTGTAGTAGTAGGGGGTGTAGCATACACAATATTTTTAATATAACCCCATAAGAAGAAATCTATCTTGGTCAATTCTGGTGACCTAGCTGGCCAATTATAAGAACCGCCTCTACCTATCCATTTATTTCTAAATTGTATATTGAGGTAGTTCCTAACAGCACGTGAAAAGTGAGCAGGAGCCCTTTAATTGTAGTCACATTTTCCTTCGGATGCTAAATGATAGGTTTTCGAGAAGGATCCAGAAGTCTTTTTTCAAAAAACTCGAAAATTTGCTTCCATCCAGGTGTCCGTCAAAAAAATACGAGGTGATAGCATACTCGCCCACAATCCCTCCCCAAACGTTTACACTCCATCGGTGTTGGCGATCAACAGTACGGAATAAATGTTTGTTTGCTGTAACGTAATAATGGAAATTATGTCTATTTACTAACCCATTATTGTGGAAAGTAGATTTGTCAGTAAAAAATACATAATTAATAAAATCAGGATCTTCTCCAACTTTATCCAAAGTCCATAAACAAAAATTTAAACGTTTATCATAATTCTATTGTGTCAACTGCTGGTGTAGTGGAATATGATACGGATGGTAGCGATTTTTCTTGAGAATATTACACACACACACACACAATTGACTTATTCCTATTTCACTTGACATTTTTCTAGAACTGGTATTAGGATTTTCCGTAACCGACAGCAGTACATCAAATTCGCTGGCATTATCGCCAGTAACTGGTTTAGTTGTCTTCACCTTCTCGTATGCAACGGTACCAGTATCACGGAATCTATTGAGCAGTCTTTCGAAAACATCCCTCTTTGGGTGAATTCTATCAGGGTTCTTTTGAGCATAAACTCTAGATGCTAGGAGATAATTTTCTAAACATTCCTCAATGCAAAGTACCATGTCGACTCTTTCGTTTCACGGGTACTGCTTCATTTTTAGTAGCAATAAAATTTGAAACTAACACAAAATTATTCAGAGAATTAACAGAGAAATATCATAAAATGACATTAAGTTAGGTACCGACTAGATTATGTATGCATTTTTTGGTTTAAAATCGATTTACCATACAATTTAGGAAAATTGTGAATTGCATGAAAAGTATAATGCCTAGCTAAGGTCACCCTGCATGCTGAATTATTAAAATACAGAGTGTTCCATTTAAAATAAGCGCGATATTACACATTGAATGATATAATAATGAAACTGAAAATTCTGAACACCCTGTAAAGAGATGTTTAGTACTCAATCGTCGAATACATTCAACAAATGTCCAACTATTTGGATGTAAGAGAAAATTTGCTAGAATTTGTTATATCAATGAGTTATTAATTTTTTTCGGCATGTTCACATTTTAAAAAAGTCAGCATAACTCGGAACCCTCTGTATTTAGGTATACAGAACCATTATGAAGGAGTATTTTATTTTTTAGTGGCAATCAGAAAATGCGATAAAATATAGGGTGTCCCATAAGAAAAAATATTAGTTTGATACGTCACACTTTATTGGAACATCCTGTATATTTCAAAATAATTTTAAAATGTAGCCTATATGAATGTACAAACTACAAAAGTGACAAACATTTTAAAACTTTTACCGTTTCACCCTGTATATGTGTAGTTTAGTAAGTAAAGAAATATAAACTTGTATTGCAAGTACAAGAAAAAACGTAACGGCGATTTTTACTTGTTATTAGAGAAGTGACAGCATAATTTCTGAAAAACTGACCAGCAGTATTTCCATCATTAGTCGTATCCTTGTTTTGGGATGTCAATGAGCAAACTCAAATCTTCTCGCAATTTCTTTATTATATATTCTTTTCTTTCCTTCATAGCTTTCTTCTTCTGCTCTTCCCGAACCTGCCACTTGTTAAACGTCATTCTGTATAAAATACAACATTCCAAACATCGAAACGCATGTCGTGTATAAATTCCATAATAATGAATTTTAGGATTTGTAGAAAGATTCATAACTTTACCTAGATCGTCCATCAATTTTGGAGTTTCACCACAAATTCCGCAGATCTGCGTTGATGAATTACTGACCACTCCAAACATCTTTCCATCTATCACTGTCAATTTGAAGTTATGATGAACAACCAGATCCCGTTGTTCGATGTAGTTGGTATATTTTCTTTTATCTGGTTTCTATATTGGAAATTTCTTGTGTTGAGAGGTCAAGTGTTTCTTTTTTAAAAATGAGTTTCAGCTGTCTGCAAAATCTTGTGGAAGACTAGCGAGAATTTTACCATACTATAATGCCATTGTTTCATGTCATTTGCAATGGAACTATGCTAATAGAAAATAAATTTGAATCTGTTTTTGATTGATCATCTTCGGTGTTAAATAGCTGCTTATATGTGGAATGTCGTGCACTCTCATCGTGCCCACATTTATAAAGTAGAGTTAGTTGATCCGTAGAGCTTGGGAAATTATAAAAGGGATCCTTTTGTGCTTCTACAATTCTTTGTACGACAAGTGCTTGTAGTTTACCTCAGCATCTTTAATCTGAATTTTATTTTCATCCGCAAAACATTTCTTTATAGCATGAAGAAGAATTATGTAATTCGGATAAATGTTTGCATTTCGAAATTTTGCTCCTTTTTGTTTTAAAATGTATGATTTTTCCAACAGCGGCATTATTTTTTGATTTTTTCTTTGATTTCATAGCTCTGTAAACGGTTTACAAGGCCTACTTTTACTTGTACTGTGTTCTTGTCGGTTTTCGTTTGGATCGAAAAATATAATGGACCCTTTTAAGCACTCACAATACCTTTTTTCTAATACCGTGCGGGAACGATGCAGATTTTCCACATTTTAGCAACAAAAGAATTAAAAGTTTTAACTCTGTCACTGTTATCTGATACCTATTATCCATCTTATGTTCCCTTAAACCTAGCCTATTCAATACAAATGAAACAGAAGCGTTTTTTTGTTCAATGGAATTGCCTTCGCACCATGCAGCAAACATGTCGTTTTTACGTATTAACATGGTTCCTAAAAAATATTTTTTTTATTGCATGGCTCTTCTTGGTAGATAAATTTGCGATGAATTATTAGGTAAAAACAGTAGTTACAGGAAAAACATATTTTTAAATTAAATCTGAATAAATCCAGAATTGTGCACCTTTTTTAATCTAGGTATTATTAATCTATCTATATGCACTTATTATAAAACGTACATATTTTTGAAAGGGTACACTTTTAAACGAATAATAGTTTTTTAAATAAATACGTATTTACCTTCGTATAGCTTGCAGCGCTACGCTAATTTTAGATAATCACTTTTTAATCGCAATATTATACTTTTAAATGTTGACAACTAGAATGCCACAAAAAATAAATAACCCAAACAACGGATTTTGTTTACGCCCCATAGCCACCTCCGATAAGATAAAAAAATAACATATTGCAAAAACAGTGACATGGAAATGTTAGGTACAGGATAAGATACCAACTATAATTTTTCAACACATTTTTTTTTGGTTTAATAATTCCTAAAAAAAATTAAATGACCTCTGTGTGCCGTCCCGATAATCTAATAAAAGGATATATTCAATGAAGTAGTTAAAGAGTATCACTTGTCGCAGGTGATATTTGTATAATTTGAAAATGAATAATATGATTGTTATAAAAAGCATTTGGGCTTATTGAACATGATAAACATGAATTCAATTAATAAAGTCGCACTTAACAAATTTGAGGCTTCTAGGGATTTCCTCAAACTAAGCTTAACAGTAACATATGTTTAAACATAAACACTACTTATTTGTCTGCCATTATGTTTCATTCCGAACGAAGACCATAGTATAATTTCAACAATTTTAGAATCATGACATTTCATCCTATTTAAACCTCGACGTAACCATCTTAATATCAGTGCAACCAAAATATAACATCAAATTATGTTAAGGTAACAAAAGCATCATCACATCAACCGAACTGCACTGCTTACATATTTACCTTTCCTTAATTTCCTTAAATATTTTAATAGCGGTCACAATTCAACGTAATTGAAATCAATCCGTTTTTTCATTGCTTTATGAAATTATCCACCCTGTTAAGGTTGATAAGAAATTTATATTTTAGTAGTTAATTATAAGTTTTTGGTTTTTCTCGAAGTGTATTTTATAGCCAAATTGTTTTATTTTTCTCTCTTTGAGTTTGATGAACAGGAAATTTGGTTCAATCTCAAGATCTTTAGCAAGAGCGTGAACATAATTTAGAAGGTTACTGAAACCTTTGTATGACCACAAATTTGAGAAATATTCAATAACTGTAATTTCATATTGATCTCTGTAATTTGCAATGTTTTATTGAGAGAGTTGATTTTCAATAATGTGTTAACCCAAATAACTATTGAACACAAAACCTATAATCTTGAATTATGGTAGGTGAAGAACATCTAATCTACTAGGTTCCTTGGTTAGATAATTTTTTTAACCATAGCATCAGGGATCTTACATATCTAGTACCATAGAGTTTTATGGTATCAATTCCACAAACGTGTCTCGCAAACTGATTTCAAATTTATGTTCCAAACATAAAATTTATTGCCGTTAAACTTTTGTCTGACGATGGAAGAATACATTTATTTCTTGTACAATATAAAAGTGGTATGAAAATTTCTTTTACATCTAAATATGCCAAAAAAAATTATGTTTTTTATTTTTTTTCTAACCATTATAGATTCTACGCATATCGCATATTTCTGTCACTATTTTATAATTATTGACACGTGTCGTGAATAAGATTATGTGTCAAATTTGAGTTTTGTAATAACGGTCATATTTACTCAAACGTTCTCCGATCGAATCAATAATATCAACTTTTATAAAATATTCCTACAACTCACCCTTTCTTCTGGACTCGCGTCCAAAACCAGTTATAATGCTAGTGTGACTAGTAACATTATCTGCTATTATAGAATCAAATTTTGATTACTTTTCATTCATACTTATATATTTAGATAAAAAAGTTTATCCAATGTAATATTATTCGTAATGCTAATATTAAAAAAATTATTATTCCCTTATTAAATGAACCTAACTGTTTCCAATAATTCCATAATATAATAAAAAAATGTTAAAAATTCTAAAAAATTGACAATCGCTTCGGAACAATTTTTAACATTTTTTTATTATATTGTGGAATTATTAGAAATAGTTAGTTTCATTTAAAAAAGTAACATGAGTAGATTCCACGTAGAAAGGGTCGAAACAGTAAATTAAATTATTATTCATTACGAATTTATATTATAAATATATAATAGCCCTACAGCATTTAAAATGATTGAATATAATATGAATATTTTACAGTAATGCCTAGTTTGTGGAAGATTCCTTTATTCAATCTTAAACAATCTGTAGCTGTATATATCATTATTTCACATTCTTTGAATAAGTATATTAACTGCTTTTCACAATCTTAAGACAAACTTCTGCTACTATTAACAAAAAACGTGAAAACAACTTTCTTATGGAAACATTGTAAGTAATATTCAAGCGGATCAAAAAATCAACACTTATCATAAGAAAGACTCATTTAAAATATATCCATTTCGTTCTTAGCAAAAAACATATGTAAACGTGACTTAATATCAGAAATTTAGAATATAAGGTTTGGAGAAGTATATTGATCATCGGGTAAAATACTTAAATAAAAGTTGTACAATATGTTATTGATAGGTTCAAATATATAGTGAGACACTCCAAACATTTGCAAAACATTTGAATAGATCTTTCTCATGCTCACAATTACCACTAATATCCATGTCAAAATCGCCAATTAGACTAATACGTTTAGTTGAAAAACAAGTCAATAAATTGAAAACATTGCTTCTGAAAATTTCGGCATTACCAGTTGACGAAGATCTATAGATGCAAATTAAAACACTATTTCTCGTTTACCAACTCAACAGCGCAAAATTTTGCATGTTTAATCATACAAAAATTAGATCATTTTTCATATTAATGTTGGTGTTGCCAAATACCGCGTCGTGCTTACCTTTAGAGCGGCAGTAAGACGAAAACAGTGAAAACTCATAACAATATTAATTGCTGATAGTTTTGTATTTGTTAGTCAGTGCTCGGGTATACAAAGAATATCAAACCTTTCTACATCTAGTAATAAATTTATTTCAACTAGTTTATTATTCAAACTTTGAGCATTGATATGTAACACCGAGAAAGGATAGAATTGAATTGAATCTATTGACATAAGACAGGTGAAATATGAACAAATTAAAAAAGTCTAGTTAAAACTAGAACATTTACCTTAAAATATTAGAACTATGCAATACTTTATGTTAACAAATACAGTAACGTAAATATACAGAAAATATCATAAGAACTAGAAACAAACAGTTATTTCAAAAATTGAGATCAAACAAAGTATATGATGCAGTTTAGACATAATTCAACGAGTATTTTCAAAATATTCTTCAACCTAATATGGACATATGTCAATGCACTCGGCAATATCTTTGAAACCTATAAGTTTAATTCCCATTACTACAGGTTATTTCTGACAGATTTCTATATGCTGGTTAGCTATAGAGAAATCTGATTTATATCTTGCATGAATATAACTATTACGTAAATAATCGCGTTTATGAACTAATGTGATTAAATCCAATATATAAAGCCGTACATAGTTAAAATTCTCAAGTTGGTAATAACAGGTCGACAGGAGTCTACAAATGTATATTTTTCAGCAAAAAAACTAATAAAATATATTTTTTTTAAATGTTTCTACTTTATTGCAGATTGTTTGGATATCTTATTAGGGAGAACAATACACATTCCTTTCCTGTATTGAATATGTTTTCTACAGTATGTGTACGTCCATGAGCAAAGCAAAATGGCGTCAAAAATATGTAATCACTAACCTGTGAAATGTTTGGTTTGCACCGGTAATTTTCACTTTGTGGCACATTATGCATTTTGCCTTTACACTTTTCTTCACCAAGTACCTTAAAAACAACTGTAAATAAAAAAAAACTAAAAACTTTACGGAAAACAGCAAAATACTTCAGTGATAGCCTCCAAGCACTTTTAAATTCTATTGGCAAATTATGAATGAAATAGTTTACATAATGTTGATCATAGAATAGCATAGTTGTCACGTTGAGGATATTTTGTTCGAGATAAATCTATAAATTCTATCAATTTTTCTAGCATACAAATAATATATGCATTCAATAGAAGGCGGCTTCAGAATGAATATGTCTTCTTGCGTTTTTAACAATTTAACTTTCAAATATACACTAATTAGGGACTTTGGTGATTGTTTTGTCCGTGTAAATAAACACAAATGGATTATTTTACAATTCAAAATATTGTTATTTAGGATAATGTGGCAACGTCGATAATTTGTTTACCTTATGTTTGATCGCAGCTACTTGTATCTTAGGGTTATCTGTGATCTTAGGTAGTCTAATCTTTAGTTGAATGTTTTTTATTGAAATGCATGAATGATTGATAAAATAATCTAATATGGGCGCTCATAGTACTGAATTAACTGAAAAACTCTAAACTAATAAAACTTCATATAGTATGCAACAAAATGTGAAGTATGTTGTTATCATATAAGTACGGGATTGTATTTTTTCAAATAAAATAAATGATGAAGTCAACGTATGTTTGCATTGGTTATTACATTGATATATTTATACAAAATAAAACTTAGGCACTGTTTCAACTCTTACTTTGAGGAATCAATTCTTGTATACAAACTTATTTGTTATCAAACCGTCAAATAATTTTACTAGTTTCTCATCTAACAGGTTATCTAAAAGATTTCAAGAACAATAATAAAATACAAGGCCACTCCAAGGTACACATATAAGAAGAGAAACAATTTTATTTAATGGAAAATAATAATGAAATTTAGTCATAAAATCGAATGAGAACTAAAATTCTTATCAAAATAATGAAAAACATGCAAATATATTATAATCATTTTCCGTTTCATATGTAATAAGTATATTGAATAAAATTTATAAATAAAAATAATTAATTGTTGTTGTTGAACTTTGAAATTGAACTTCTTCCCAAAATTAGATAAAATTAATACTTTATAATCATCATTTCTTATTTGCCAAGATACTAATGATAGTCTTATCTAAGATTCAAAAAATATCCAACCTTCCACTTTATTTCCATTAATTTTTCATCAAACGATAGTTAAAAAATTGAGCAATAAATTAAATAATATATAAATAAACGCCTCACCATTATCTGCCATCAGAGACGTTAGATTACAATTTCCATTGGTACTTCCCTGTATACATTCCTCTGTTGTTACGTCCGACACTACCACCAACAGCACAAACCCCAAAAAAAACACCAAATAACGACGTGTCATCTTGTCAACTACACTGTTATCAATACTTTAGAATATACAGATTCTAAACATCCCAAAAGTAGATCACATCACACTGAGTGAAGTTAACGGAAAAAAATAATGCATAAGCGGTCAGCGTTCTATTTCTCTCATGATACTATGGCAATGCCACTACTTCAGCGTGTCCTTACTTCAACTTCTAACTAGTGGGGTTCAGGTAGAAGGCACCCACCATATTCGAGCGGTACTCAAGACGTTGCTGTGTTGGCAAGGTACCTTACCTAGTGGGTCATCTTTAAAAATATTCGTAAAGTGAAACCGTCCAAGTACACTGTGAACTAGAAAATTATTATAAGTATAGTGTTACTTTCTAAATAACAATTTCTTCAGTTAGCATGAACAAACTCTTATTCCAGCTTTCTTCCCACTTCACACACATTTTTGGGATTAAAATGATTGTTTATATGTAGTTAGAGTTGTGTAGTATACAATACCCTACCCTGATATGCAAAACCTCCCAAATAATCTATAAATGGTGTGTGAACTGGAATAATAACAATTGCTGGTGGCTGTTTCTCCAAATGAAGGCTCAATAATTCCTTGTTCTATACCTGCGAATCGCACAAACTCAATTTTACTAGACGGTAGCTCCTGCAAATCCAGTCACTGCAAAGCAAAAAACTATTCTCAATTATATGATACGACAAATGAAAATATCATTAGTTAGTATATCAGATAAAGTAAATAAAACAACACTGATGGAATACATAATATAAAAATGTTATTAGAGACAAAGAGGAAGCTGTAAAATGTTTCTCAATAAGAAAGGAGAGGGGATTGTGGGCTATAACAGAAGACGAGAATGAAAGAAAAGAGAGCAATTAAAAAATCCGAAGAGGAATCCTGTTTAAAATTCGATGAAAAAATGACTGAAACTATAGGCAACCAAAAATTATTGTGTGGTAATCTGAATGAACTCTTGAAACAGAAGGAATTTGATACAATGTATAGACATATAATGAGGGAGGTATAAAAAACGAAGAAAACAAAATAATAGATAGGTGGAGACAGTACTTATTTTGGAGAATGAGCATACTCAAATACAAAATACATATATCGAACATAATCGGATATAATTAGAGAAGGAGTAGCAGCTATAAATAAAATCGAATTAGGAAAGATCCCATAAATGGATAATATAACTTCAGAAATTATTCTGTATATAGCTCAAATTATACCAAAATTTTGAAATTGGCCATCGATATTACTCATTTTTAAGAAAGGAGAGAATATAGTTCTGTCACTACAGAGGAATTGAATTCACGGGAAAAAAGGATGAGGAATTTTTGCTAACGACATGTTGGTATTAGCTAAATCAGGAAGCAACTTACAATACAATATAGAGGCACTATGAAAGTTGAATATGAAAATGAACAATAGGAAAATAGGATAGACGATAATTGCTTGATAAAGAAAAAAAACTGGGTGAAAAGTTATATAACAAAGAATTAGAACAAGCAGATAAATACAAATACCTTTAATGGAACCTTATAGAAAAATGAATGAATAGATTAACGAAATGGGAAAGTTGATGAATATGACAATTTTTTTGAAAGAAGAGATACCATAAAAAATTAAAATAAACGTAGTGAGATATCGATATGTAGGTTGTAGGGGAAGTCCATGTAATTTCGACTAGTGTGTAAAGCGGCCCATTTCGATCAATTTAAAAAGGAAGTATGCAGTGACATCTTACTAATTCGTAACGAACTATCCCCAAAAAAATTGCACTTAGGAGGCAAACGCATGTGAATGAGTTGGTTACCTACTGATGATCGATGCATTTGTTTCGAATACTAAGTTTGTCGACGAGAGCTGAGCGGAAGAGTAAAGGAGTTTATAGTGAATGGAATCCGTAAAATATGATGCGGCAATGAAAGTGTGAACAAATGGGGATAAATGAAGCTGCAAACGTCTTTAAAGAGAAAGATAGCAAACAGAAATACACATTCTTCTGTAAGCAGTTATATGATGGGAAGGCAACCATATTTACCATCAACAGTAGAAAAACATCTTATTAACCACATTCTTCAGTTAGAAAGAATATTTTATGACACAAGTGACAGGATAATGAAACTAGCTTACGAAGTAGCTGAAAAAAATAATTTTAAAAGAAGATTTTATGTTGAGAAAAGGTCGGCTGGTAAAGAATGGTACTCATGTTTCTTGAAACGATGTCAAAACATAAGTCTACGTTTACCTCAAGTTGCAGGATTAAATCAAACGGTGGTTTTGACATTAATGAGAAAATAATTAAGGAAAATGGTATTACTCGAGATCGTGTCTTTAATACTGACAAGACTGCTCACACTGAAGTGCAGAAGCCACAGAAAATAATCGCTCAAATAGGCAAAAACCAGGTACATGCCATAACATCGGCCGAAAGAGACCGAAATGTTACTGGAATATACGCAATGAATGCGACTGGCATCCACATTCCTCCTATGCTTATTTTTGCCAGGAAACGTATTAAGGAGAGTTTAACATACGGTGCACCTCCAGGAACTATATTCAAATGTGTAGACAAAGGCTGGATGGATGCCGATGAATTTTATCATTGGTTAAGTTACTTCATAAATCATGTCAAACCATCTATAGTGAGGAAGGTGTTACTCGTATTAGGTAGATCCGGTAGTTATACCCAAAGCATGAAAGCAGTAGAATTAGCTCGCGATAACGGTGTTATTATGCTTTCATTTCCTGCACCCTGCACCCATCGGATGCAACCTCGAAATACCTACTTCTTTTTAGCAATTACTACAAAATTATACGATAGGCCAGGAAAATGTATAAGTGTTCATTCTATTGGTGAACTAGTAGACAAATCATTTCCCAGAACCGTTACTATGGGGACAGCTATAAAAAGTTTTCGAAAAACTGGATTATAGCCTCCTGATCGTTTTGTATACAGCGGCGTAGATTTTGAGGCGGCGACAGTATCCAAATGACAGCTCAATTCAGATCAAAATTACGCCAACATTTGTATAACAGATTCTGCTACAATCCTGCAAGAAACGATTTGCTTAAACATACTTATGGATGCCCAATCCACATCTACATCACAGCCTGTTCTGGAAAATGATCCCTTAAATATTTCTGGATCTGCCCCTCCCGCATCAGAATATGTTCTTAAATATTTCAGTATCTTCTCCATCCTCATCACAATCTGTCCTAGAATCTATTTCCTTAAAAATGTTTGAATGTATAGTTGAGGTAATAGATATAGAGTAGCAATCTAATCGTATATTCCTTTTAACTTATGTTGCGGAGATAAACAGGTATTAATATTTTGTTCACTTACCAACACCTATATTGTATTTGATGTTACGTAATTATTGAAAGGGCGTTCGGTTTAAACGGGATACCAGACGAGAACTGAGCCCTTTTTCTATCACATCCGATTTTTTTATGGAAAATGAAATTTCAAAGCAAAAACCATAAACAAAACTAAATTCTATGAAAAAATAACAAAAAAAAGAAATTTCATAAAAATGAACAAAACAATTCTTTAAAAATAAATATTATGTCTAAATACTGTTTGTCACTACTATATAAGTAACAAGAAAAATATATTAGGCTTAATTAATTTTCTTTTTCCAAAAATTCTATTAATCCTTCTCCCATATCATCTGCTTCACTCTCGGTATCGTCTTTTAAATGAATAATAAATTTATTTCCCCCTTTAATATGGACTTGTCCAATATTCTTATACTCATCTTCAATTTTGATTACTTTTTTAATCCTTTTCTAACAGTCTTCTTTGGTAATATTAACTACTTCTCTTTAAATCAGGTCGAGGACTTTCGTATCAAATTTAGGAAATGTATTGTTACGCCGAATACTCTGTATTAATTGTACCCAAATTAACTCGATGGGATTGAAAATACAAAAATAAGGAGAAAGTCTCAATATAGTGTGTCCATGTTTTTCAGCAATACTCTTTAGGGCGTATAATTTCTTAAATTTCTTTGGCTTTAATACTTCAATGAGTGGTTGTTTTGTACGAGTATAAGAATCTTCAAAGTACAAATTATTATCCATTAAAAAATTTTGTAGTTCGGTCTTCTTGTAGCTTTTATTTGGTATTTTATTGAACTGTCGTGAATGATAAGAAGCGTTGTCAAAAACTACAACACTATTTGGCTCTAGTTTGGGATCAATGTGAATTCAAACCATTCTTCAAAATATTAGCGTCCATGTTCTTATGATAGTCAACGTTGCAATCTTCCAGTTTTTTTCCACATATTTTTAATACATTTGGAACCCATCTTTCATTTCCAATAATAAGTCTGGATCCTTTGTTTGCAGGCAATGTTGGCATACACATTTTTGACCCATGAGTACATCCTGTCTTAACCGTGTCGTGTGTATAATACCAAGTTTCGTCCAAATAGACAATTGGCCGGTTTTCTTCTCTATACTTAGTTACTTGTTCCAAGTATGTATACCACATATCCACTACTCTAACTGTTTGACGTTTATTAATCGTTTTGAATTTGAATCCAAAATTTTTAATCCAGTTTTCAATAGTTTTCTTACAGCCATTTACATTACGGCATTTGTCAATTTATTTCTTATTATTTCAATCGTAGGTAACTCATTACTTTTGTAACTAAGCGTTTTTGTTAGTTAAGAATTATTAGGCTATTATTTTATGTGTGTATCATTTTTGTGTGTTATTGACAATATTTTGGAATAAAAACTATTAATACCAAATTACACGACAGATATAACCTATTTACACGAAAAACCAATTTACACGAAAATTTTATATTTCATTTTATTTTAATTTTAAAATGTACGCAGTTCATCAATTTTGGGGTGCAGTTTTCATTACAGTTGGTAAGTAGAAAAGACACAAAATAATTAATGTTCTGGAGGCGAGAATGCCCAAGATATCGTAACTTCCCGAGAATTTTTTGTAAGTTGACAAAAATTTAAATCACGATTGAATGCCATAATATATTCGATTTTACAAAAAATCGATAGTGAATCAAAAACAGACAAAAAATGGAGTATTTAGACAGAAACTAAACATAGACTCTATACAGGATAAAACTGGAGAAGGATAATGAAAGTGGTTATGATACGTCTGTCCTGTGTTTTGTCTAAAGGTTCGTGTAAAAATCATCCCTCGTCCTTTGAATGGCTACATGAAAAATTGTTTTAAATAGTTTTTTCTGGTGTTGATGAATTCAGCGCAAAATTTAAATTAGACTGCTCCATACACTTATATATAAGAAAATTGCATCAATTTGTTCCAGAAAAATAACGATCTTGCTAAACCTATAAAACAAAGAGATGGTGCTGGTAAAAATCAAATATGCCTGTGGATATGGTGTACACACTATATGCAAATTGAGTGAATGAAAACGACGAATACTCAGTGTGTATTAATTTATTACTTTTAGGCTAAGCGCTTTCGGCTGTTAAGCCATTATCAAAGCCGTCGTCATTTAAAAAGTAATTGTCAAAGACATCAAGCCGATCAAATACAAGAATCAATACTCAAGATCTATCCAACCATCGTTATGATTGAGTCATTCTAATAAAAACTTTAAATACCCTATTATAAGGGTGTAAAATTATATTCATAAGATGTAAATACACTCAAAATTAGTTTAATTGTTTTAATTCAGTTTTTTAATTTTGAGTGTATTTACATCTTATGAATATAATTTTACACCCTTATAATAGGGTATTTAAAGTTTTTATTAGAATGACTCAATCATAACGATGGTTGGATAGATCTTGAGTATTGATTCTTGTATTTGATCGGCTTGATGTCTTTGACAATTACTTTTTAAATGACGACGGCTTTGATAATGGCTTAACAGCCGAAAGCGCTTAGCCTAAAAGTAATAAATTAATACACACTGAGTATTCGTCGTTTTCATTCACTCAAAATCAAATATGTTCCTGAATCTGTTTAGCAACGAATAATTGAAGGAAAAATCTAGTTTCGCATTCTTTTATTTATTATTATGTGTTTTTAACAAATCTCGTATTATATGCAACCAGGAATATTTCTACTGAAATGAAAATAAAGCAGAATACGCCTCTAGCATATAGACAACTAGTATTACATGTCTGCAGGTTTCTAGTGAAGTGGAATGACAATAACGAGACCATTACCAGTAGTACCTACTACTATAATAATAGTGTAGGCAACCAGTCTCTCATTATTACGTGGTAGAAACGTTTTTATTAGTAGTAGTAGTACGAGGATAAGTAAAAGCATTAATTTTGTCTATATAATAAGTGAAGTTCCTAATCATATATGGAAATAAATATTTGGCTGGTTATTTTTTCTTATATAGAGGTGCGGTGGAACGACGGGAAATTGAATAGACATAATGGATTTCTCCTCCTCGGTGAAATGTATACTGATTGTGAAATGCCAAAATATTTCAATGACTATTATGACTATTACACCTACTTGGCCAAATGCAGATGAAATTGGTGCTGCCGGCGAAAAAGTAATTACGGCTTTGTATGCCGGATCGCATCTTCAATCTTGCTCTCTGACTGAAAAGCGCTTTACATTAATAATACTGCCAACAAATGTTCGAAGAGGTGCCGAAATGCTTGTGGTTGCAGAAAGTAGAGAATGAAATGCTCCTCAATATGCTATAATTGCAGGGGAGCGTCCTGCGCCAATACACCAGACGAAATTAATGACAACTCTAACGACGACGAAGTGATGCTACCTGATAATGAAGACAAATTAGAAGACCTCCTAGATGACGAGGACCTTAAAATGGACCAACTGCTCCAGTCAGCTTCTGCTTCCAAATTCAATTAACCTTGTATTTACATAATTTTAAACTTTTTTGGGAATTACTCACACATAAAAAAATTTTGTACTTTAAATTTTTTACGTTTTTATTACGTGAAATTGATTGTTTCGACCCTCACTCTGTGGAATCTAGTCATATTACTTTTTTAAAATGAACCTAATTGTTTCTAAATAACTTCACAATACATTTTCTCATTTTAAAAAAGAAATATTTCTATTACGTATTACATCACAATAGCGTTTTATTTTTAATATGGTTGTTATTTGAACTTGCATATCATCCATACTACCTTGACTTAATTTCAAATATGTGTTGCTGATTCGACGTACAATTTTGTGTAATTTAATTTATAAAAGAGTAAAATTTTCCTAAAAAAGTATAATTTCAGTATTAGTGTTTTTAAATGAAACTCAAGGTCTCTAGTTAATTCCACAATATAATACAAGTTATTGAAAATTCTAAAAAATTGACAATTGTTTCGATAAATCAATATCATCGTCAGAATGACAGAAGTTACATTTCATTTTATGCCTACCTGATGTTTAGTAGTTATATTTTTGGCTAGACCAAGAAGTAACCTAACTTGTGATTGGCTTAATATATGTTTATAGAAAAAGAAGAAGATGTGATATTACAAATATTGAAGCTTAGATATTATTAGCCCTATGGTGATATCCTGGATATCATTTTTCCAATTAAGATCAGTATAACTGTGCAATGATATAGAAAACCAGGAAAACTATATCTGCTGATCTTTACAATTATCACTTAAGAAGACAGTTTATTAGTGGAGAATTCCCTAGATTTAACTGTTCATTGACAACTTCATATTGTGGGTTTCTTAAATGTCTTCTAATTTCCAGTTCTTCAAGGAAATCCAGTTCTTGTTTCTTTTCACAAATATGCAGCACTTCTAGTTCTGTGTTAGGTGTCAATGAATGATTGGTGTCAAGTAGATGTTTTGCGTAGTGGGATTTATCTGGTTGTTTTAATCTGTAAGCTCGTAAGTGCTCACTGTATCGTATTTCAAAATTCCTAAGGGTCTGACCCAAATAGACAGCATTACATTCTGGACATTTGAGTTTATATATACCTGATTTCTTTAATAGTGGTATTTTTGTTTTTACATTTAACAATTTTGTACTAACGTTACTTTCTGTTTTAAAAGAAATTGTTGCATTCGTTGCTGAAGATATTATCTTTGAAATATTATTAGAAATATTTCCTGCATATGTGATGGTTTTATAAGTTTTAATTTCATCAGCTTGCTTAGGATATATTAGTTGTAATGCCACTTTTTTCTCTTTTTTACTAATTAGTTTGTTTATCATATCTAATGGATAACCGTTAGATGTTGCTATTTGTCTAATTGTATTAATCTCTCTGTCAAAATAGTAAGGGTCGAGACAGTCAATTTTTTATAATTTCAGTGATTAGTAAAGAACTTTGAATTATAATAAAATTTCGAGATTTTTGGGACGCCCTGTATATATCACAAGCAGAAAATTGGTTCAAACTGTGAAAACCCCTTTTTTACATCCAAATGAAGAGAATAAAACCATTTCCAGCATTCCGAGAATTAATTCGTATATCTTTGAAATTTTAAAAAGGTTTCTGATCAGGTCAGGCGATTACGAGCAAATAGATCTAACCTATCTAGTTTTCTCTAGAGGTATTCCACATATTCAGGTGAAGTCTTTTCTTCGGACGTTTCGCATGGCTTTTTTCCAAACATTAGGTCAGCTGGTGTTTCATTTTTCTACCGGTCATCAGCATAGAAGGAGTTTAGCCTGTAAAACCCGTGGCACAAGCTTAACCCATTCTCGTGAGGAAAAATTTCGGATATGGTCTTCTTTCGTCGTTCAGCCATACCATATGATTCAGAGTGTAACGGAGTGCGTGTTTTTTTGATCCTCATAATGTTCAGTACTTCTTGTCATATTTCTGACTCGAAATGTCTACCTTAACCAGAATGTAACTCCAGCGAACCCCATGTCTGACTAAAACGTTTTCTACAACGGTTGCTGCTTTTTGGCTACATAACGAAACTACTTCTGGCCATTTAGTGAAATAATCCAACACTGCCATGAGATATTTATTGTCTTAATCTTTTCTTGGGAAAAGTCCGAGTATATTAATTGCCAATCTTTCAAATGGAGTCGTGGACATGTACTGCAGCATTTTTCCCCGATATTTTCTTCCAGCCCCTTTCTTTGATGCACATGGATCGCAACATTTGCACCATTTGTCAACGTCTTTACGGCAGTTGGCACATTAGAATCAATCCCGAATGCAAAATAGGGTAATTTGTACACCATAGTGACCTAAAGTTGTGCTTCTGTGTAGTCTCTAAAGCACATACTTGTTTCTTTCTCATGGCACGACCGTTTGGTGAATTACTGAAGATCCATGTTGACTACCCCACTTCCGATGAAGGAGGCCATCACGGAAACATTGTGAATCCCACTGAGTCTAGTAGGGTTTCACTAAAATAATCAATTACGCTCTCTTCTCCATCTTGTTCTTGTCAAAGGACTGCAACAAGTCGATTTTGTAAGGCATCACAATCTAAAATAAACGTTCATTTTTCGTCAGAATAAGCCAAAATAGATGCTGTACCTAATTTCTTCTTAAGTTCGGTACAAGATTGTTGGCATTCTGGACTCCGATGTTAGGCTACAGTAGCGATTTTCAGTTGACTATCAACTGAAAATGTATTAATCTATTCTCGCAATCCATAGTTTGGTGACTGCTCTTCTAAAACACTATTTCATAAATTTAATTTACTCCTAATTTACTAATTAAAGAATATAAACAGAGAGATAAGCTGAAATGAAAAATAATAATATATAATGTTTGAATATTTTAAAAATACGTGGAAATACTGGCCGACATTCTTATTAAATTAACTAAAAGGTACTTATTTTTAATTGGCCATCTATTAAATATAGAAGCAGTGGCGTAACGGCCTATGGGCTAGGCGGGGCAGTGCCCCGGGGCCCTCAAGCTCAGGGGGCCCTCGAATCCTTACCAGATGACAGGTTGCAACCCCACTTTAATCATGAAAACTCAGTTGAGAGAAATTCAAAATTTATGCCTAGGGAATTCCCCTAAATTCCTTCTGTAGGTTGGCAGTGTTGTCAATTTGACGGATAGTGATATGTGCGTTCTATTATTCATCGATGTGCGTTTTATTGTGAATTCGAAAGATTTTTTTTCGAGAACGGTTAAAAAATTAAAGCTGTATCAGGAGTAAGTAAGCTAATGTCAATAAACTTTTTTGTACTGGTCAATATAGAATATAGTGTTTCAATTTTATTTGATTTTACCACTCATATTGATGTCCGTTAAGTCAATAACTTGTGTCAAATCTATAGATTTCGGCTAAACTGGCAACAGTGGTAAGACTAACGGTGATAATTTTTTTTTCCGGGGATTCCCCAACAACACTTGTAGCTTGTAGCGTATCATTGTGTTTCTCTTTCCTTTTATTTTACTTTTAACTTCGTCAGTGAACAGTGACTACAGTGAGTTGAGTACCTACCTCGAGCACAATCTAATATTGTATTGTTTCAATGAATAAGAAAACTAAAATTATGGATACAAAGAAGAAACCCAGTGGTGCATTTAAACGCAAACAACGCCAAGAAAGTGAAGATAGTAAACAAAAATTGCCAAAATTGACAAGTTTTTTAGTCATCCTTCTGCAAGTACCTCTGTCCAAAATATTTCTATTGATAGTGACTCAAATAATGTGGTAACTGCAGTGTTGGTTGAGAAGCCTACTGAAGAAGATACGACAATTATTGCAGTTGGAAATACTTCCGCCGCCGATCATGTGAACGTGGATGATGTTTGCATGACCACATAAGAGCGGATTTGGAGGAACCACAGACCTCTACATTTTTCGAAAATGTGTACGACAAATCTTCTTATGACTTGGGAAACTTCACGAACAAAATATTAAGTGATAACGAAAAACGTCAAATTTTTTATATGGGGCCTTTACAGCCTTCAGGACCTTTCCAACAGACATCAACCAGAACAATAGGTGTTTTTAAAAATCGTACTACGTTTCGTGTTCTAAATATGGGCCAGTTAATCGTTTTTGGTTGTGTTATTCCAAAATACTAGACGCTGCCTATTGTCAACCCTGTTGGTTATTTGCTTCACAAAGGAATAATGTTTGGTGTACGGGATTTCGAGATTGGAAGCATTTATCAGAAAGAATTAAACAACACAGTTGTTCGAGTGGCCATTCGGAAGCATGTGCTGTGTATGAATTTTGGAAAGAAAAACTATACTAATACTATCGACAAGGAACTTGAAAATGAAATTCGCAAAGAAGCATCATTTTGGAAAATGGTTCTTCGAAGGTTATTCGATATCATACTCACCCTAGCAAATACGCTGTATGTTTACTATCTTATCTTATCATTGTTTTTGTGACCAGCCTTATCTAGAAAATGCCAGAAAGTCAATTGTTTTTGAGTAAGCCGCAATCTAGAATTATCTAGTGAAAATGGAATTCATATATAAGGGACCGACCAGGAAGGGTTAGGAGTTGGTAATTTGACATCGTGAGATAAGTGAATATAAATTAGTGAACTGTTTATAAAAATTAGTTTAAGTGAATATACTGTGTATATAATTAGTGAATAGTGTAGTGAATAAATAAATTAAGTAAGTGAACCTACCGAGTGTTTAAAATTTATCCCACCCGTAATAAAACGTTTTAATAAATAAGAAAAACATTACATTGGTGTCAGGTGTGGGGTAATATAAATAAATTGCTACGTAAAATGGCCAAGAGACTATGTGATCTGAAAGAAACGGAATTAAGAGCAGAATTGGAAGACCGTGAGTTGGAAACGTCCGGTAAGAAAAGTGAATTAGTAGAAAGACTTAAAGTGGCACTGGAAAATGACGGCTTTGATCCAGAATTATTTTTATTCAATGACGAGGCTTCCACCTTAATCTCGTCAATTTCTGCCATGGGTGAGAAGATTTCTGCTATCAAGAACGACATCTCTGATAATATGGACGAGAAGATTTCTACTATGAAGAATGATATTTCTGCTAACATGGACAAGGTTTCTACTAATATGGACAAGAAGATTTCTGCTATGAAGAATGATATATCTGCAGATATCTTATCATTGAAAAATGACATTGCTGCTGAAGTCGAGAATAAAATTTCGCCTCTAAAATCAGACATGAAGAATAAGATAACAGCGATGAAAAATTAGATGGAAGAGAAAAGCAAGGAGTTAGAGACGAAGATTACCGATTTAAAAACACAAGACACTTCAGCAGAAGAAAAGAAGATCGAGATCTGCAAGTCAGAAACACAACACAAGACAGATGATATTGGCAGACAAGAAGCCGAAGAAGATCAAATGCCGGAAGTGGGGCGAGCTACAGCACGTACGTAGTCCGTATTAGCGCCCCAAGACTCCTGTAACCCAAAAACTCCAGTCACAGGGGAAATCAGACAGGGGTGAACATCCAGCTGATGTGAATCACCGAAAAGCCAACTCTTTGCCTAGACGGCCGTGCCCAACAGACTGCTTCCACTGCAACAAGGTGTAATCTAGGAAAGCTGCAGTTTCAAGAACTACTGTAGTCATCGAGGAATGGTCACCCACCAGGATCAGAGAAGATCAGGAGAATGATCCTTGCCTAAAGAAGATTCGGCAGGGGAAGGAAGAAAATCGGCGACCTACCGGGTAAGAAGTGTCAATATTTCCACCGAAACTCAAGGCGTATTGGGCTCAGTGGGACTCCCTTGTCCTGGAAGAAGGGCTGTTGAAAAGAATCCTTGAAAACGATGATGGTTCCGAGATGAGGAGACAGCTAGTTATCCCGAGAACAAGAGTAGCTGAAGCACTGCAGAAGTTACACGACAGTCCATCGGAATGTCATCTGGGAGTGAAGAAAACCCTTTAGCGAGTCCGTGAAAAGTTTTATTGGATGAACAGCTCCGACGATGTGAAGGACTGGTGTAAGAAATGTACGACTTGTGCTACGAGTAATGGACCACATCGCAAAAGAAAGGCACCTATGAAACAATACAATGTTGGAAGTCCTTTCGAAAGGATTGCTTTAGACATCGCTGGACCATTTCCGACGACAGAAAATGGTGGTAAATACATCCTGGTTGTAATGGATTATTTCACAAAGTTGGTGGAAATTTACGCGATCCCGAATCAAGAGGCGGATGTATTAGTGAAAGAATTTATCAGCCGATATGGAGTGCCCTTGGAAGTCCCCAGTGACCACGGAAGAAATTTTGAAAGCCATATCTATTCCAGGAGATTTGCGACAAGCTGGGATTGAAGAAGACCAGGACAACAGCATTACATCCACAGTCAGATGGAATGGTCGAGAGAATTAACAGGACTATTGGAAAATACCTGTCCAAAGTGGTTTCCAGCTATCAGAGATATTGGGACCAGTATCTTTCCCTATTCGCATTGGTTTATCGATCTGCCGTCAATGAGTCCACGGGTGAAACACCTGCGAAAATCCTGTTTGGACGTGAAATGGCTTCCTTGTGACCTGGAATTTGGCTGTCGGCCTGGAGAAGACCTAGCAGGAGAAGACTACGTGATCCAATTGAGAAGAAGGCTGGACGATATTCATGAATTAATTCGAACAAATCTTCAAGTTGCCAGCCACAGAATGAAAAGTCGGTACGACACGCAGGCCACAGTAGGCGGTTTTGAAGAAGGGGACAAAGTATGGTTACACAACCCGACGAGGAGAAAAGGATTTTCTCCAAAATTACAAAAATCCTGGGAAGGTCCATACTTAATAAAGAAAAGGATCAATGATGTTATATATCGCATAAGCAAGATCGCCAACGGAAAACCAAAAGTAGTTCACCAAAACCGACTAGTGCCATTCGAAGGAGACCATGCCCCAGAGAAAGGAGTAAACTATATTCGAGATGTGTATGACCCTACCTTCGATGAATTTATGGGCGCGTATGGAGGTACGGGGAAAGCTAGATGTGGAGTTGCTCACGTCAGTATCAAAAAGACAGTCTCCCTTTGGTAATGGGTATCCAAATATAGGCGCCGTGGTTAAATGCCTCTTCAAGGTCTCAAAAGCCATTTGACAGTCTTCGTTCCATTGGAAAGCTCTTGTTTCTTTTGTAAGTCGAGTTAGAGTGTTGGCAATATCTCCAAACTTCCTGATAAATCTTCTATAATACGTGCAAAGCTCCTAATTTGATGTTTATCGGTTGGTTGCGGTCATTGCTGAATGGAAGCAATTTTCTCTGGATCCACCGCCACTCCTTCATTGTTCACTATATGACCTAGATAGTTGACTTGGTTTTGAAATAGCTGACATGTCTTCGGGTTTAACATGAGTTGGGCAGCTTGGAGTCGTTTGAATACGTCTTCCAAATTCTTCTGGTGTTCGTCAAATGTCTTCCCCAGCACTACGATGTCGTCCAAATAGACTAGGCATGTCTTTAAAGACAACCTTCCCAAGACATTCTTCATGAGTCTTTCAAATGTCGCGGGCGAATTACAGAGCCCGAATGACATGACGTTGAATTGTCATAATCGAGATCCGGTGGTAAAAGCAGTATTCTCTTAGTATTTTTGGTCCATTTCCACTTGCCAATAACCAGACATCAGGTCCAAGATGGAAAACAGTTTCCTGCTGGCCAAAGTATCTGCGTATCGTCAATTCGAGAAACAGGATAGCTGTCTTTCTTCGTCACGTTGTTTAGTTGACAATAGTCCACGCAGAATTTCGTAGTTACATCCTTTTTCTTGACGACCACTACTTGAGACACCCATGGACTAGTAGATGGTTCAATTACTTTTTCTTCTGCCATCTTTCGAATTACTCTTTCAGCTTCCTCTCTTTTCGCTCGTGGAAGTCTTCGAGCTGATTGCCTAATTGGCTTAGCAGTACCGGTATCAATTTTGTGTTTGACGGCTGATGTTCAACCAGTCTTTCCTCCTCTTGGTACGAATAGGTCTCGATACTGCAAGATAAAAATTCTTTCACTCTATTTTTTTCAGCTCCATTCAAGAATTGACCAGCTACTGATAACATCTGTTCGAATCTGGCATTAGAATTGTCAGTGGTCGTTGTTTGACGAACTATAGACGTCACTGGTACGCAGGATTCAAACCTGGTTTCCTTCTTGATGGTAATTGGCTAATCGTTCACGTTTATCACCCATACTGGGATCTCTTTCGTCAACGTAACCAATCCTTTTCCAATTAGTATTCCTTTGGCAACCACTCCGTCGTGGCTCCTTGGCTTCATCATAACCGGTGTATCTGCTTCCTCCATGATTCCCTGTAGCCGTACTACTCTCATGGTTTCGCTTCGTGTAGGTAGAAGGTTATCTTTCTGTATAGCTGCCAACACCGTGCTGCATTCATGTGGATGAAGGAATACCTCCTCGAAACCCACTTTGATGGTTCTGTTTCAAAAGTCCAACTGGAAAACATGTAGATTCATCACGTCCATTTCCAGAATCACGTCTTCTTCGATGTCAGCTACGATTACCGTATGCGTGAACTTTTCTGCGCCAATTCCCAATTGGATTTGTATCTCCCCGTGAACGTGGGCAGTCTCACCTGTGGCGGTCCGCAGTTGCAGTCTCGTTGGAAGAAGCTTCTTCTTGGGGTTTATTAACTCTGATCGTATAATGGTTCTAGTTGCTCCAGTGTCTACCAACAGAGTATATTTCTTGCCATTTACTTCGCCATCTACATATACACTGTCGATGCGACATCTGAGAGAAGCTATAAGTATGAGAGGCTCTTTGGAACGATTATGGGTCCGTGCTGCCCCCTCGTAGTCGACCCGCTCTAGCTTTCCTGTTACTGGGGTTCTTCGTTTGCAGGAGTCCTGGGGTGCTTACACGAACTGTGTCTGTCATACTTTTTATCAAGGTGACGATCTGGTCAAATCTGTCCTCGTCACCTTCTTCTCGCACGGTCCTCACTTTGTTATAACCGGAAGCCTTCGTTGCTGCTTGAAAATGAAATTCGCAAAGAAGCATCATTTTGGAAAATGGTTCTTCGAAGGTTATTCGATATCATACTCACCCTAGCAAATACGCTGTATGTTTACTATCTTATCTTATCATTGTTTTTGTGACCAGCCTTATCTAGAAAATGCCAGAAAGTCAATTGTTTTTGAGTAAGCCGCAATCTAGAATTATCTAGTGAAAATGGAATTCATATATAAGGGACCGACCAGGAAGGGTTAGGAGTTGGTAATTTGACATCGTGAGATAAGTGAATATAAATTAGTGAACTGTTTATAAAAATTAGTTTAAGTGAATATACTGTGTATATAATTAGTGAATAGTGTAGTGAATAAATAAATTAAGTAAGTGAACCTACCGAGTGTTTAAAATTTATCCCACCCGTAATAAAACGTTTTAATAAATAAGAAAAACATTACATTGGTGTCAGGTGTGGGGTAATATAAATAAATTGCTACGTAAAATGGCCAAGAGACTATGTGATCTGAAAGAAACGGAATTAAGAGCAGAATTGGAAGACCGTGAGTTGGAAACGTCCGGTAAGAAAAGTGAATTAGTAGAAAGACTTAAAGTGGCACTGGAAAATGACGGCTTTGATCCAGAATTATTTTTATTCAATGACGAGGCTTCCACCTTAATCTCGTCAATTTCTGCCATGGGTGAGAAGATTTCTGCTATCAAGAACGACATCTCTGATAATATGGACGAGAAGATTTCTACTATGAAGAATGATATTTCTGCTAACATGGACAAGGTTTCTACTAATATGGACAAGAAGATTTCTGCTATGAAGAATGATATATCTGCAGATATCTTATCATTGAAAAATGACATTGCTGCTGAAGTCGAGAATAAAATTTCGCCTCTAAAATCAGACATGAAGAATAAGATAACAGCGATGAAAAATTAGATGGAAGAGAAAAGCAAGGAGTTAGAGACGAAGATTACCGATTTAAAAACACAAGACACTTCAGCAGAAGAAAAGAAGATCGAGATCTGCAAGTCAGAAACACAACACAAGACAGATGATATTGGCAGACAAGAAGCCGAAGAAGATCAAATGCCGGAAGTGGGGCGAGCTACAGCACGTACGTAGTCCGTATTAGCGCCCCAAGACTCCTGTAACCCAAAAACTCCAGTCACAGGGGAAATCAGACAGGGGTGAACATCCAGCTGATGTGAATCACCGAAAAGCCAACTCTTTGCCTAGACGGCCGTGCCCAACAGACTGCTTCCACTGCAACAAGGTGTAATCTAGGAAAGCTGCAGTTTCAAGAACTACTGTAGTCATCGAGGAATGGTCACCCACCAGGATCAGAGAAGATCAGGAGAATGATCCTTGCCTAAAGAAGATTCGGCAGGGGAAGGAAGAAAATCGGCGACCTACCGGGTAAGAAGTGTCAATATTTCCACCGAAACTCAAGGCGTATTGGGCTCAGTGGGACTCCCTTGTCCTGGAAGAAGGGCTGTTGAAAAGAATCCTTGAAAACGATGATGGTTCCGAGATGAGGAGACAGCTAGTTATCCCGAGAACAAGAGTAGCTGAAGCACTGCAGAAGTTACACGACAGTCCATCGGAATGTCATCTGGGAGTGAAGAAAACCCTTTAGCGAGTCCGTGAAAAGTTTTATTGGATGAACAGCTCCGACGATGTGAAGGACTGGTGTAAGAAATGTACGACTTGTGCTACGAGTAATGGACCACATCGCAAAAGAAAGGCACCTATGAAACAATACAATGTTGGAAGTCCTTTCGAAAGGATTGCTTTAGACATCGCTGGACCATTTCCGACGACAGAAAATGGTGGTAAATACATCCTGGTTGTAATGGATTATTTCACAAAGTTGGTGGAAATTTACGCGATCCCGAATCAAGAGGCGGATGTATTAGTGAAAGAATTTATCAGCCGATATGGAGTGCCCTTGGAAGTCCCCAGTGACCACGGAAGAAATTTTGAAAGCCATATCTATTCCAGGAGATTTGCGACAAGCTGGGATTGAAGAAGACCAGGACAACAGCATTACATCCACAGTCAGATGGAATGGTCGAGAGAATTAACAGGACTATTGGAAAATACCTGTCCAAAGTGGTTTCCAGCTATCAGAGATATTGGGACCAGTATCTTTCCCTATTCGCATTGGTTTATCGATCTGCCGTCAATGAGTCCACGGGTGAAACACCTGCGAAAATCCTGTTTGGACGTGAAATGGCTTCCTTGTGACCTGGAATTTGGCTGTCGGCCTGGAGAAGACCTAGCAGGAGAAGACTACGTGATCCAATTGAGAAGAAGGCTGGACGATATTCATGAATTAATTCGAACAAATCTTCAAGTTGCCAGCCACAGAATGAAAAGTCGGTACGACACGCAGGCCACAGTAGGCGGTTTTGAAGAAGGGGACAAAGTATGGTTACACAACCCGACGAGGAGAAAAGGATTTTCTCCAAAATTACAAAAATCCTGGGAAGGTCCATACTTAATAAAGAAAAGGATCAATGATGTTATATATCGCATAAGCAAGATCGCCAACGGAAAACCAAAAGTAGTTCACCAAAACCGACTAGTGCCATTCGAAGGAGACCATGCCCCAGAGAAAGGAGTAAACTATATTCGAGATGTGTATGACCCTACCTTCGATGAATTTATGGGCGCGTATGGAGGTACGGGGAAAGCTAGATGTGGAGTTGCTCACGTCAGTATCAAAAAGACAGTCTCCCTTTGGTAATGGGTATCCAAATATAGGCGCCGTGGTTAAATGCCTCTTCAAGGTCTCAAAAGCCATTTGACAGTCTTCGTTCCATTGGAAAGCTCTTGTTTCTTTTGTAAGTCGAGTTAGAGTGTTGGCAATATCTCCAAACTTCCTGATAAATCTTCTATAATACGTGCAAAGCTCCTAATTTGATGTTTATCGGTTGGTTGCGGTCATTGCTGAATGGAAGCAATTTTCTCTGGATCCACCGCCACTCCTTCATTGTTCACTATATGACCTAGATAGTTGACTTGGTTTTGAAATAGCTGACATGTCTTCGGGTTTAACATGAGTTGGGCAGCTTGGAGTCGTTTGAATACGTCTTCCAAATTCTTCTGGTGTTCGTCAAATGTCTTCCCCAGCACTACGATGTCGTCCAAATAGACTAGGCATGTCTTTAAAGACAACCTTCCCAAGACATTCTTCATGAGTCTTTCAAATGTCGCGGGCGAATTACAGAGCCCGAATGACATGACGTTGAATTGTCATAATCGAGATCCGGTGGTAAAAGCAGTATTCTCTTAGTATTTTTGGTCCATTTCCACTTGCCAATAACCAGACATCAGGTCCAAGATGGAAAACAGTTTCCTGCTGGCCAAAGTATCTGCGTATCGTCAATTCGAGAAACAGGATAGCT
The DNA here is from genome assembly GCA_963921935.1 of Galeruca laticollis. Taxonomy (NCBI): domain Eukaryota; kingdom Metazoa; phylum Arthropoda; class Insecta; order Coleoptera; family Chrysomelidae; genus Galeruca; species Galeruca laticollis. Next base: position 2,269,372 of record OY998185.1, read on the forward strand.
GTCTTTCTTCGTCACGTTGTTTAGTTGACAATAGTCCACGCAGAATTTCGTAGTTACATCCTTTTTCTTGACGACCACTACTTGAGACACCCATGGACTAGTAGATGGTTCAATTACTTTTTCTTCTGCCATCTTTCGAATTACTCTTTCAGCTTCCTCTCTTTTCGCTCGTGGAAGTCTTCGAGCTGATTGCCTAATTGGCTTAGCAGTACCGGTATCAATTTTGTGTTTGACGGCTGATGTTCAACCAGTCTTTCCTCCTCTTGGTACGAATAGGTCTCGATACTGCAAGATAAAAATTCTTTCACTCTATTTTTTTCAGCTCCATTCAAGAATTGACCAGCTACTGATAACATCTGTTCGAATCTGGCATTAGAATTGTCAGTGGTCGTTGTTTGACGAACTATAGACGTCACTGGTACGCAGGATTCAAACCTGGTTTCCTTCTTGATGGTAATTGGCTAATCGTTCACGTTTATCACCCATACTGGGATCTCTTTCGTCAACGTAACCAATCCTTTTCCAATTAGTATTCCTTTGGCAACCACTCCGTCGTGGCTCCTTGGCTTCATCATAACCGGTGTATCTGCTTCCTCCATGATTCCCTGTAGCCGTACTACTCTCATGGTTTCGCTTCGTGTAGGTAGAAGGTTATCTTTCTGTATAGCTGCCAACACCGTGCTGCATTCATGTGGATGAAGGAATACCTCCTCGAAACCCACTTTGATGGTTCTGTTTCAAAAGTCCAACTGGAAAACATGTAGATTCATCACGTCCATTTCCAGAATCACGTCTTCTTCGATGTCAGCTACGATTACCGTATGCGTGAACTTTTCTGCGCCAATTCCCAATTGGATTTGTATCTCCCCGTGAACGTGGGCAGTCTCACCTGTGGCGGTCCGCAGTTGCAGTCTCGTTGGAAGAAGCTTCTTCTTGGGGTTTATTAACTCTGATCGTATAATGGTTCTAGTTGCTCCAGTGTCTACCAACAGAGTATATTTCTTGCCATTTACTTCGCCATCTACATATACACTGTCGATGCGACATCTGAGAGAAGCTATAAGTATGAGAGGCTCTTTGGAACGATTATGGGTCCGTGCTGCCCCCTCGTAGTCGACCCGCTCTAGCTTTCCTGTTACTGGGGTTCTTCGTTTGCAGGAGTCCTGGGGTGCTTACACGAACTGTGTCTGTCATACTTTTTATCAAGGTGACGATCTGGTCAAATCTGTCCTCGTCACCTTCTTCTCGCACGGTCCTCACTTTGTTATAACCGGAAGCCTTCGTTGCTGCTTCATATTCAAGAGCAGCTGTCAATGCGTCGACTAATGTTTTGGTATGGGATAAACGAAGCGTCCTCTACATATCGGGGTTACATAAGCCATCAATAAAGGCGTGGATGCCCAGACATTCCATCATGTTCTTTGGTGCTTATTGATAAGCCAATCGAACTAGTCTGGCAATATCCACTTCGTGTTCTTGAAGTGTTTCATCACGTTTCTGCCTTCCGTTTTTCAGCTGGGATCGGTACAAATGTTCTAAATGTTCGTGACCGTATCTCATGTCCAACCTCTTCTTCAGCTGATCGAAGTCATTCGTTTCTTCCAGAGGAATCGTCTGAAGTACCTCTAACACATCTCACCGAAGCGCGATAGTTAAGTTTACTGCTTTCTCTTTATCGGACCAATTATTCACCCTAGCGGCTGCTTCAAACTGTTTCACATAATTGGCCCACGATGTCTTTCCGTCGAACGTTGGAGCCTTGACTCTTGCAAAACTGCCAATGTCTTCTAACTTAGGGAGTGTTTCTGGCTTGCAAGGTTTTGTTTGCCCGGTCTTCTTTTCTTCTGCTGGCGTGTCTTGTGTTCTTAAATCTGCAAAATTTCTCTCTAATTTGATTTTCTCGTCAATCGTTGTTATCTTATCCTCAATTTTATTTTCGACGTCAGCAGATATGACATTTTCCAATGATAAGATATCGGCAGAAATATCATTCTTCATAGCTGAAATCTTCTCGTCCATATTAATAGAAACCTGGTCCATGTTAGCAGAAATATCATTCTTCATGGTTAAAATCTTCTCGTCCATATTAGCAGAAATATCGTTTTTCATAGCAGAAAAATCGTCCTTCATGGTTGAAATCTTTTCGTCCATTTTAGCAGAAATTGACGAGATTAAGCTGAAAGCCTCGTCTTTGAATAAAAATATTTCTGGATCAAAGCCATCACTTTCCAGTGCTAATTTGACTCTATCTACTAATTCACTTTTCTTACCGGACGCTTCCAACTCGCGATTTTCCAATTCTGCTTTCAGATCCGTGACTTTCAGGTCATTTAGTCTCTTGGCCATTATTGCGTAGCTATTTATTTATATTACCCCACACCTGACACCAATGTAATGTTTTTCTTATTTATTTAAAGTTTTTATTTCGTCGGGTGGAATAAATTTATACACACGGTATGTCTACTCACTTAATTTATTTATTCACTACACTATTCACCCATTTATACCAGATACACAGTATATTCACTTACAATAATTCATATAAACACTTCACTACTTTATTTATATTTACTTGTATACTGTTTATTTAATAGGATCAATTTCATCAACTGACTCTTCCCGCTCGTCGTCATTCTTTAGATATAGGTGCCCTTTTTTCTAGATAATTCTAGATTACGGCTTACACAAAAACAATCGCCTTCTCTGGAATTATGTAGATAAGACTGGAATGGTCTAGATGAGAATACTCACAAAAATTATGGTAAACAGCTCAAAGAACTCCCGGCGCATTCGCCAAAATATTAACTTTCATACATGGCTTAGAAAGAGTCGGATTCAGGGACTACACCGCTATTTCGTAAAAAAACGTTCATAAATGAAATGGGTCCAAGTAAGTGGTACTCTTTCCTAGTCTAAGCTCTGCAGTATATTACAGAGCAATATATTTGGCCCAAACTAGCTATAAAGTGTACAGAAAAATAATAGAAAAAAGATTGAGAGAATATGTAGAACCAAAATTAGGAGAACGGGAAGCTTTTAGACCTGAAAGACAATCAAATGATAATATCTATATACTAAGGAATATAATCGAAAGAAAAATAGAAGAGAGAGAAGAAATGTACCTTACATTTATAGATCTAAAAGCGGCCTTTGATACCGTAGATAGAAGAGAAGTATGGAGAGACAGTTTAAGCCCATTACTGTTTATAATAATCATGGATAAGATTGTGAAACGAATAAAAGAAAAATATGAGCAGCTGAATACTATAATTGGACACAGAAATTTAAAACCAATCAAAATGAGTAGTCGACTATATGCAGATGATGTGGTTTTAGTGGCGAATACAAAGAACAAAATGCAAAAACTAGTGAGTATTTGAACTAAAGAAGTAGAGAACATGAATATGGAGGTGAACATAAATAAAACCAAATGATGATAATAAATGAAAAACAACCAGGCAATCAAAATATTAAAGAGATTAAATGCAAACACCAGACGCTAGAAAGAGTAACAACATTTGAATATTTAGGAAGTATAGTAACAGAAGATGGAAAAGTAGATGCAGAAATAACAAACAGAGCAAATAAATCAACAAAAATATACTACTCTCTAAATAAAACAATTCTTGGACATAAAGATATAGACTTAGAAGTAAAAATTAAAATTCATAATAGGATAACAGTTCCTACAATAATATATGCAAGTGAAAATTGGACTGTGCGAGAAAATGACTAAACTAAAATAAATGCCATAGAAATGAAGCATCTAAGAAGAATTGCAGGGAAAACTAAATGGGATAGGATTAGAAACGACGTCATTAGAGAGAGAACTAAACTAAACAGTAACCAATAACTGGTAAAATAAAAAAGAGACAACTTAGCTGGTATGGTCATATGGTAAGAATGGAACCAAATAGATTACCTAGGAAAATAATGGAGATTGAAAAACCGATTAAAAAACAAAGGGGTAGGCCTAGAAGAAAACGGTTAGACCAAATACAAGAGATAGGTTTAGAAAGAGGAAAGACCATAGCAGAAATGAAAAATCTAGCAAGAGACAGAAAGACATGGAAGAAATGGGTACAGGTCACGGAATCCACATCCTACGCCTGAAAGGGCAAAAGGATTTAGAAAAGAAGAAGAAGAAATCTCAGATTCATATCACATCTCATCGAATATTACTCAAAGTAATACATCTAATAAATCTATCATGGCTGAACCTAGAAAAGTAGATTTAGATCAAAAATGGTCTAGTCTTTATCATATCACTCACAAGCAGATGAATCTAGTAATATTTTTTTTTCTCGAGGAGAGGAAATCTTACATTAGACCCCGGTCTTTCCGGATTCCTACCGACTAAAACCTGTCCTCTCTCGTATCTCCCACTGGAACTGCTCACGCATTACTTAGGTGGGAGTGCATCTGCCTGCTCTTTGTCTCTCTCTATCATCCTTTTCTTTATTCTCTATAATGAGCTTTATTATTTTGTATGCACTCCTCCACCCTTCCTGCCCTGATGTCAGGGATACCATCATACTATCCACTCCAAATGGTACACCCGTGTCATTTTGGTAACTTTGACGTGTTACTTCCCATCGTACACATGCAAACAGGGTGTGTTGCACGTCATCTTGTTCTTCACAGGCAATCTTCAGATTCCGCAATCATGCGGCCAAATAGGTATTTTCTGAAGCTGCTATGTCCACTCAGCGCCTGTGTTGTGAAGTAATCGACCTCTCCATATGGCCTGTTAATCCAATCTTGTATATTTGGTATCAACCGGTGAGTCCATCTACCATATTTCCCATTTAATCATTTCCTTTGCCAACGTGCCATGAGATTCGATCTGGCGATAGATCCATCTACTCCTCTGTATTTTTCATTATTTTCTTGTATAAGAGGTTCAATAGGAGGATCCTCAGCTATTGCTCCAACTGCCTCTGTTAATATAGTACGATACGCTGGGCATATCCTAATGCACATTTTGCGTTGGATACTAGTGAGTTTGTATATAACTTTCTGGTTGCTTGTAACTGTATGCCAGGCAAGAGCAGCATAAAGCATTTGGGATTGGGCCACACTCAAGAGTAACCTTTTTTGGATGCATTTGGTCCTTTTAAGTTAGGCATAAGTCCAGATAGAGCCGCCACTGTTTTTTCCACTTTATGGGCAACTTTGTGTACATGTTCGACGAATCTTAGCTTTGTATCCAACCAAACTCCCAGGTACTTGATTGCTCTCTTGGGTTTTACAGTAACACCCTGCAGATCAAATTCAATCGTGCCAATTTTCCTTTTGGTCGTATGCAGAGCAGCTTCTGTTTTTTCGGGTGCCAGTTGAAGACCATTATCCTCCAGCCAGTTGAATATGCGATGGTCTCAATCAAGACAATCTATCTCAATTGGGTGAATCAAACGAAAAAGATTCACACCAAATCTTATCAAATATAAATCATGTATCTCAAACGTAGAAGAATTTAACTCTCATCAATTTCTATCATTGTGCTCAACAACATCTCTAGATAATCTATTCTACTCAGGAAGAGCTCCAGACATCATATCGTATCTGAAGATGAAATTCTAGCCGAAGAAACGATTGTTTGAACCACAAAAATGCTACCGTCGGGTAGATATCAAGTAGATCTTTCCTTCGAACCTCAAACCTATAAAAAGTTAGGTGACTCATGTTTGAAAGAAAAACATAGATTTTTCTCTGTAGAAAAGAAACTTCAACGAGATCCAGCATTATTTGAAAATTATAAAAAATTCGTAGATGAATATTTGTCTCTTAACCATTGGCGTATCATACCCTTGTCTCTTACCAATGAAAATAATCAAAATATATATTTTGTACCTCATCTAGCTGTTATTCGTGAAATCAGCATATCTACCAAATTAAGAGTTGTTTCTCAACCAATTATTTGCAGAACAATCAGCCTTCCGGTCGAATAGATCTACATTAGATAACATTATAGATTTAGAAAGTCAAATAAATGAAGCTTTTGTTAATAAACAGAAATGTGTGGCATTGTCTGTTGACCTCAGTAAGGCTTTTGATACTGCATGGCATCATCAAATTTTATTAAAACTGCAAAACTGGAACTATCAAGGCAATATTTTAGCTTTTCTCCAAAACTTTCTGAGAAATCGACTTTTGCAAGTAAGAAGCAATGGTACATTATCCAGCATCAAACAACAACTCAATGGAACCCCACAAGGGTCAATATTGAGTCCCACACTATTTCTAATTGCGATTAACGACATACTCAAAATAATTCACAAACCGGTCCAAGCTAGGCTATTTGCCGACGACTTAATTATATTTATGAAAGGAAAAAATTTAGACAGCGTAACCACCATACTACAAAATCAAATAAAGGAGTTAGAGAAATGAACTAAAGCCAATGGCTTCAAATTTTCATCTGAAAAAACAGAATGCATAGTATTCTCCAAAAAAATATACACAATTACAACCAAAACTCACTATACATGACGGAACTATTCAATGTAAAGAACAAATAAATTTCTTGGGATTAATTTTCGATCAAAAATTAAATTGGAAAGCTCACATTGAACAACTTCTATCATGTCAGTCAGGTTTAAATCTCCTAAAGTGTCTAGCCAACAAACACTAGGGAACGGATGGAAAAACACTGATGATTGTATATCGAGCATTAGTTAGGACAAAAATAGACTATGGTTGCATATACGCTTCAGCAAAACAGTCAATCTTTTGGCCTCTTGATGTTATCCATAATCAGGCACTCAGAATAATACTAGGAGCATTTCGCAGCACTCCCGTAAATAGTTTAAATTGCGAAGCAGGAGAAGCAAGTCTAAGTGATAGAAGGCAGATTCGGAGCCTATCATACGCAGCAAAAATATCCAGCAACACCCAACACCCAACGTATAAGAATACCATATCAGACAAATATCCTTCCTGCTTCCAAAGTAAATACTGGAACCCTCCTTTCTATGGAAGAATTCGCAGATATTTAAAAACCCACAACTATGTTTCGTTCCCATTAACCTTTCCAAATAGAGTCTCTCAAACCGACATTCACCCTTGGGCACGTGTCCCTCCTAAAATCAATACTAACTTAACCGATCTCAATAAACATGACTATAATATTCATACTATACATCAAAAATTTAAAGAAATCACAAGCAAATATCATGGGTACACAGAGATATATACAGATGCATCTAAAAAAGGGGAAAATGTTGGAGCAGCCATTGTAACAAATACTAACTCTGAAACATTCAAACTACCAGGCACATACACAATCCTTTCTGGAAAACTATATGCGATATACAAAGCAGTAGAACATGCCAAACATCAGCAAGATAAAAACTTAATCATTTTGACAGTCTCATTGAAAATTATTAGGAAGACTTTACGAAAGACATCCAATAGTTAATTTAATAAGAAAAGAGTTAGAACAATTGTACAACCATAACCAAGACATCAGATTCATTTGGATTCCATCGCATGTGGGAATCAAAGGAAATGAGGAAGCAGACGAGAAAGCACAAGTGGCAACTTATCAAAACTGTCTTGCTTGTAACCTATCGACATCAACTGATTTGAAATCACACTTCAAGGACAAAATCATAAAACGCTGGAACACTTTTTGGCAAGAATCCGAATCTAAATTAAAACACTTAAAACCTAACTTCGGACCTTGGCATATATACTTAATAACAAGGGAGGATCCTCCGTTTTGCAATTTCTGTGATGAAGATATCAGTGTACATCACCTACTAATCGATTGGCCTATGTATGATCTACTACGAAAGACCTTCAAGATCTCACGAAATATTAAGGAAATCTTAGGAAATGCCTCAGATCCATCCAGTGTTATAGCTTTTCTGAAAAGTGCAAATATGTTTCATAAGATATAACCATTCTACCGTCACACAGTATACCTCAACTAAACGTTAATACCGCACTGAGACACCTGTTTTCTGTTGTTTATTCTATTAATTATGAATTATGTACCATATACCGCTAATGTATTTTTATATGTTTCAATATCTACCATGTAACTGTTAATTTATTTTGTATTAAGAAATGTGTGTACTATGTAAACCGCTAATGATCTTGTAGGTCGATGCGGATAAATAAAAAAAAAAAGTTGTTTTTGATTTTTCATGTAAAACTACTTCATCTGTGTCATTAAATGTGCATCCAGAAGTATTTGACATTATGGGTTGTTTCGGATCTTTTAAATATGTTCTCACAGCTGATATTGAAAAAATGTATCGCAAATTCAAATCAACCCAACTCACAATTTCTTACAAAATCTCTTGTGAAGAAATTCTTCTTCTGAATCTTTATCATGCATCGAATTAACTTGTGTTTCTTTTGGATTGAAAAATGCTACCTTCCTAGCTTTTGTGTCTTGAAGGACATAGCACGGAGTAACAGTAATTAAACCTTGGCCTCAGATTGATTACTCTATCAAACATATGTGGATGATGTGTTATCAGGTGTAAATTCTATTTCGGATCTAGAACTCCTCTACTCACAGCTCACTTCAATATTAAAATCTTCAGGGTTCAATTTGCATAAATTTTGTTCAAATACTCCTCATTTAAATCTTCCATCTAAATCTCAAATCAAAGATATGAATTTCGATGATATTCCTTACAAACGTTTATAACTCAATTGGACTCCTATTTCAAATCACAGCTCCACCAGATTTAAATTTGCCAACAATTAAAAAAAGAAATATCTTATCTACAATATATTCATGTTATGATCGTTTAGGATTAGTCAATCCAATAAAAGAACTGTCTGAGTTCATCCAATAATCCAATCCAATTCTGTCACAATATCCAACAAAAAAAATCTAAAAATTCCCTGATATCAACTTTTAAACAAAGAAATAAAAATATATAGAGAGCTTCATGCCTTTGCTGATTCAAGTTCAGTAGCGTATGGTGCAAATGTCTATTTCAGATCGATCTATACAGACAATTCTGTACATTGTTCTTTAGTAGCTGCAAAATCTCGAGTAGCTCCCATCCGTCGAATTCTAACAGTCCCAAAATTGGAATAATGTGTCATGGTGTTATTATCAAATTTAGTTATCCGAATTCTTCAAATATTTAAAAACAAAATCCAATTTTCATCTATTAATCTTTGGTTCATTCACAAATCGCTTTATCATGGATTAAATGCAATCTTTCCAAGTATCTTTTTCTCAAATCGAGTATCTCAAATCCATGCAAAAACTAAAAATTTCCAGTGGCGTCACATTAGATCTGTACATAACCACGCAGATATCTTATCTCGAGGAAATTTAAATGAAAAAAACCAGGTTTTTTGTTTTAATGGTGCAAAAATATTTTTTAATTCTACTATAAATTTGGATCAACTTGACACCTTTTCGTTTGTTAATTCGTTACCAGATACTAAGAAAACATCTTTGTCGTTCTTCAAGAAGAATATTTTTGGTCAATTATATTTAATTTCCATCTTTTCTGAAGCTACAAAGAGTAGTAGCTTACATTCTAAGATTCATGAAAAATGTCAAATTTATAGAAAGTTACAAAAACAACCTACCGTCAGAAAAATGTTAGTACGTTAGTAAATTCGCAGAAAATCAATCTCCTCGAGAATTGAGCAAAGCTCATAATTTAATTCATAAAAATATACAATCGCAATACTTTTCAAATTAAATTCAACTTATGAAAAATCAAAAAACTTTAGAACACAAACAGTTACTGTCGTTAAAGCCATTCTTAGATCAAGATGGACTTTTAAGGGTGGGTGGTGGGTTGTTTCATGCACCCATACCTTATTCTCAAAAACATCCACTACTTCTACCTAAATGTCATAGCATCAAATTTTAGGCTACGTTATTGGCCATTGAATGGTTTGCGTGAAGTAAAACGCATTCTTTCTAAATGCATCACTTGTCATCGGTTCAATGCTCAATCAGCTGAGCAAATTATGGCATATTTACCTTCGAATCTAACTTCCATTGCCAGGCCTTTCCAAAAAGTCGGAATTGATTTCACATTAAGTCTTCACCTATCACAAAATGTTATCTATCTTTGTTTGTATGCATGGTAACTAAAGCAGTCCATCTCGAATTAGTGTCAGATCTATCCAACAAACCAGTTTAGCAACCCTAAAACGTTTTATAGCTCGTCGAGGATGTCCCTCAGTTATATACAGTGATAAAGCAACCAATTTCCTAGGAGCCAAAAATGAGCTAAAAGAAGTTCATGATTTCCAGTCTATCCAAGCAAATCTCAACTCCATCAAAGATTATCTTTCAGCTACCAAATATCAGAGGAAAAATATCCCACCTCGTGCTCCTCACTGGATATCCCACCTCGTGCTCCTCACTGGGGTGGGTGCCAAGTACCATTTAGTCCGCCTTGTAGGCCATTCAACTTTAACGTTCAAGCAATTGTCAACTATCTGCGCTCAAATCGAAGCAATATTGAATTCACGTCCCAGGCAACACAAAGAGGTCCTAAAGATATCCCCGCAATTTCTTTTTAAGAAATTGTGACAACTTTTGTTATCTCTCTGAAAGGTTGTTGAGAGCTCTATATCTCCTCCAAATGTCCGCTGCCGGGATATTCTCAGCGATACCTCAGAGATACCTCACGTGGAAATTCCCGAACAATACACCCTGGCGTGTTCTCTGTGACATCTTGTTACTATTACTTTGGGAAATTCTCATTTATTGCTCATATCGACGTCTCTGTGAGCTCGTTGCGTGATCATCGCAGGCAGTGCCTCCGGCGAGTTCTGTAGGAAATTCGCATATATAGCCTTTTGTGAGATCCATGAGAGGTCACTTTGCGACATTCTCATGCAATGCTTTTGGCGTGGTCTTCAAGAGTTCGCATTGAGAGTAATGCATGATATTCTATATTGAAAAAGGAAACTTTTAAGTTGGAAAAAATAATTTCAGAATTAGAAAAAAAGCTACTATTTGTAATATCTTATGGAAAACAACTACTTCCCCGTTACTATGGCATATGCTGGACAGCGACATTTGATATTGTGAATCTCTAATTTTGCACCTGAAAATCTGCATTTTACTTCAGATATTCGATTGAAAAACTTTTTCAATGAAGACAACAAAAAGTTGAATGTGAATGCAAATGAACACCATCAGATTTGTTCAGGTTAAAAGCGAGATTTCACAATATCCTCAATGCACAGTGTGTGCCGGTGTGGCAAGGAATTAGTTATTTTCTATAAGATATTATAAAAACTAACTTTAATGTTTCGCTGCAGATTGTTTTCTAATCGTCAAAAAAATATTTTTCCATTTTATTGAGAATGCTTTCTTTTTCAACATGTAAAACTTACCAGGAGGTACGATAGTAACTAAAGTTTACCTTTTAATTACAGCGATGATTCATATCTGCTCTTATAATTCAAACTTTGAAAAAGTGAAAAAATTATCATATACATCCCGCAGATTTGAGAGCTCATGGGAGAAACTGAATATCAAGATCAGAATACTATATTATTATGACCACAAGAGAGGATGAATATTGAAACAACCAATGAACTAATTTAAGTTTATTTTATCACCTTCGGTGTAGACCTGAAAGCAAATGGTAAAGCATAATATTCGTTATATTAATACAAAAATTTATATTTCATTGCTCTTTGGATATCCCACAAAGTGTTTGTTGAAAATAAGAAGTGTTTTTCCTCACTTATATTCACTTTAATATTACTATTTTCTCTGTTCCAATAAAACACTTTACACACCAACGCATACTTATAATAACAAAAATCACAACAACTTTGTATAGCTATGCTTTTTATATAAAGAAACATTTTGATTTGGCGTACTGGATATCCCGGATACCATAATTCAATCATGACTTCTGGAACCTTTGACACGATAATCATTGTAAGCACAGTTTTAACAAGCACCAAAACAAATTTTCCATTACCGTGACACGAGTTTTGTTAACTATGTCATTATCTTTAGAAGAAGACCAATACTTAATTGTCCTATGTATAATCCTACTTGTGTAGCCATGCTTAATCAAAAAGTTTTGAATATAAGGATATAGATTCAAAGGTAGCTTTTGTTTGACAAACTGAGCACTAACAGACGGTTGGTTCTAGTAAGTAATCCTAACGCAACTAGTATTCAGGTAGGTTAATGCCATAAAACAACATAGTTTTAATCTTTCCCAGAAACATTGCTAGTAAAATACGGTGGCAAGGTATTAAAACATCGGTTTGTGTGTGGTAAAACTGTGCTCATATCAGGTATAACTGTGGAATCTATTGAATATGTGCTTTAGTAATTGTAGAAATTCACAAAATTCCTAGAATAGTTCGAATATCAACCCTGCCCAATCGTCGATCTTCGTTAATTCTCGTAAGCCTGCTATGCCTTATTTACGGGCAGTTCGCGCTCATCTCATTCTCATTCTTCAACAATCAGCGACCTTAACAGACGAAAAAGGTTTAGTGTACAGTTCTTCCAAATTTACACCCGATAAAATGGGTATTTGGCAAACTAAAAATTTAGTGAAAAGTAACCATCCTAAATTCAGTGCTATTTGAACTGTGAGTACATTATTTATTGAAGTGAAACTTTTTATGGGACACTAGCGTTTTGTCATGAGAGTTAACTCGTCGAGCTAACAAAACTGTTAAACTCCTTGTGAGAGAGGCGGAAAAAATTAACGAAGATCCGCACAAAGAGGAGACGCCGAGAATAGTCGCAGGGCATTGTTTATTGATGGCCATCACGTTATTCCGTTTATCAATCCCCACTTCGCTGCGCGAACGATAAAGTGAGAACGCATTCGGGGGGAAAAGGATACCAAAAGCGCTTAATAATTTCTGCCGATATTGGTATAATCCAGTGCGAAATTAATATAGAAATTGTTTACCTTTAAAATTAAGGCGATAAAAACTAGGAAATTTCTTTGCATTGTGTATTTATTTGTATTATTTTGAAAAAAATATGTAATAAAACGTAACAAGAGTATTGAAATATATTGAAAAAGGAAATAAACAGGTATACTTGTCCGTACAGATAAGTTCTGTACTCATTAAAGTTTAAGCATAAACTGTGTTATCTCCTACTTTCCGCATTGAGACCAACGCGCATCGTGGGCGTGTCCACTTTCAAACTTTCAGCTATATTTGCTAACCTGTACGTAGAAGAGCAAGTAAGTCTCAGTTCATCAGAGAAAGTCGTTGTAACTAGTGTTACTTTATTTATGGAAATATTTTTTTTGAAGTGAAAGTTTTGGTTAGGAGGTAATCTCGTAAAGGCTAACAAGTTTTGTGAAGCTCTAATTATCATTTACATTTAAACTAAGTGAGAGAAACGTAACGCTGTTCTCCCCTTCTGTCATCACTCGACTCGATTTAAAATCAAACGAAATAGCTCAGTTGGTTAGCGCGTCGTGCTAATAACGCGAAAAACGCGGGTTCGATACCCCCATGGGCGGCCAGAACTTTTCTTAGGTATTAAAAAGGAAGAATACGTAATATGCATTCAAATTTCTTAAAAAAGAATATTTACTTTTGTTTGTCTTTTATTGTAAATAGTTTTTTATAGTCTATCCGAAAAATTATTGTTTTTATTTTGGGAATAATTTTTGTTTTAATTTTATTAAATTATAGTTTTTTATGTTGTTGATATTTATGAATTCTCTTTGTACACTCATTGGTGGTTTTTGCGTCATAAAACATAAAAAGTTTCACTTCTGACGCTGTTAGTTTTCGACTGACGCATAAATCTTGTTGTATAAAAATTCAAACATCTTCGAAGTTAGAATAACTGGGGAGATATTTCTACATCCACGTGCTGAATCAACTTTAATATCACCATCAGCCCCATTAATTGAAGGGTTGCCAGTTTTATTTGTTCTACCATAAGTTTGAATTTAATTTACCTATTTGTAATTATTTAGCTGAATGTATATTGTGTATATATATTTACATTGTTGTCCAAGAACCACTGTATGTGAACGTTCCAGATTACATGTGTTTGTAACGGTAGTTTATAGTTGCAATTCCCGCCTGCTCGACGTGTTCAATTAAATTAAAGTATTTCTAAAGGAAAGGTTCTTTCATTATTTGTATCTTACTCCACAGTTTCGTGACATGAGTCACTGGTTCTTCGATGCTTTCATTACACATTTAATGACTTATTTTAAGAGTTCTCACTAGATAATTCTAGTCGCTACCAAATGTAGAGAGGTGATAATATGACAACACACTACTTTCATAAAACCAGCAATCCTACACTACACCTTCTCACCTTCTCCTACATTTGTTTTTGTCCTTCGAGCCGGATATCCCGTCAAATTGACATTCTTATTATTTTTCAGCTACAATTTCACCATTTCAAATTACTGCTCTGTGATTAATATACAATGTGTTAACCTTGTAAAAAATAAAAAATACAGTGATAGTGTCTTTACTACGAACATTCGCATATATTATCGGCGTTATGCGTCCAGAAATTCTGCGTGAGCCGGCAACCCTGTCTAAATCTTCTGACTGACGGCTAGTTACCTGCCGCCCCAAAACTGAGACGAACAAAACGAAGTAATTGTCTTCGTTTTCCTATTTCGCCCTTCAAGACTACCTGCAGTGCATATTTTCGATCCCGTTATTAGTGCATTGTGTATTTTATGAACTTTTTGAATGGCAATAATATTTGTTACTAGAATACATTGTTAGTTTCTGTAACTGTATCTATATTTTCTCAGCGTTTTTAGGTAAAACCTATAGTGTTATTTCTGTATACTGTGTGATATTTATAGTTTGGTTTATAAGTATTGAATATTTTTATTACAATCTGTTTATGCTTACTTATCTAGATGCATAAATAGGACCTATTTTAATAGTTATAACTTTAGTAGGTATTATTGATTTTCTATAAACGGTTTAAGATTTCAAGGATCACTAATTGATCTGCGGTTTCTAACGTTCTTCAATATTTTTTGTATATATTTGCTTACTTACTATTTATATGATCTTTTGCATAATTACAAGAAACATAAGTATTGCTCAACATTTATAATATAACCTTATTTCCTGATTAGTGGTGCTATAATAGTCTCAATTCTCTAAAATGGATTTAACTACTTTGAAAAATAAACGCAAAGGTTGCAAAAACCAACTGTCTAGAATTGAAACCTTTCTCAGGGGCCTTGAGGGATCTGAGGAAATTCATCTCTTAAATGTAAAACTTGGTAATATTTCGGGTAATTATGAATGTTATCAAAAAATTCAACTTGATATAGCTTCTCTTGCTTCCGAAGATCTCACTGACTCCTTTCGGAAAATATAGTAGCGGATAGGTTCGAAAATGCTATCGCTAAACTTGAATCTATTATTGAAAGCCGCATGAAAAAAATTGTTATCAATTCTGACATTCAATCTTCCAATGTGGTTCTGCCTAAAATAAATATTAAACCATTTTCAGGGTCAGCTCAAGAATGGACCTCATTTTTTGATCTTTTTTCTGCAGTTGTACTCAATAACTCAAAATTGAAATCTGATGGGGAAAAATTTTACTATTTGAAAAGCTTATTACGTGGCTCTCCTTTATATTTAATTTCTAGTCTAAGCCTAACTAATCAGAATTTAAGCGTAGCATTAGATAGTTTAAAAAAGAACTATGATGACAATTTTAAAATCTTAAATTCTTTGTACCAAACATTGGTAGAACAAAAAAGCTTATCAAAATGCACCGCTAGCGATTTAAAGGATTTTTATATAACCTCTTGAAAAACAAAAGACAATCCGTTTTAGAAAATTTCAATCTTTTTGATCCCAATACTCCTAAGTCTAATTCTAGACAAATAGACAGCCGAAAAAATAAGGTGTCGTTAGTCGCTAGTGTGAATCACCCTCCACAACAATCGTTTAGCGCTCGTTCAAATTGTTCCTATTGCAAAGCCTCGCGCCATTCCATTTATGGATGTTCCAAATTTATATCTTTAAATCCCAACGACCGGTATCAGTTTATCAAATCTAGAAAATCATGCATAAATTGTCTGAGTTTCACACACACTCTACCGGAATGCAAATCTTTGAAAAGATGCTCTACTTGTGGGAAATCACATCACTCTTATCTTCATTTTGATTATTAATTGAGGTCAGCAAACATGCCTCAAAATCATAATCCATCAGTTAATGTTCAAGGTCGAAACGTGACCTCTCAATTCAGGACAAATAATACTGAATATCAACAATCAAATGTACATGTTGTAAATGGCCCTTTATCATCAAATAGGAATCCTGTAGTTAATGAATTTCTTGAATGTTCTAACTCCTCAGCTCCGCAAACCTCGCTTCATACTGTGTCGATATCTATAAAAATAGTTCTGCTACCCACCGGTACCCAAATGAGCTTGATTGAAAGTTCTTTTGCAAAAAATTTACATTTACCTTCTCGAACACAAGTTGTAAGTATTTCTGAATTAGGTAGTACTACTTGTACTAAAAGTGGAGAAATACTAGATATCCAAATCAGTTCTCTTATCAGCCCATCTGCTAGTTTTAATGTTTCTTGTTCTATTATAAATTAAATTACTAACAATCTTCCGCAATTCTCTATATCTCCAGAAGCTCTAAAATTACCAGAGCATATGAAACTTGAGCTCGCGGACCCGTCTTTCTTTAAAACCGGTCCTGTAAATTTGCTGCTTGGTGCAGATATTTATTTTAATTTACTTAAATCGAACGTTATTAATATGGGACCTAATTCCCCCTCTCTCGTTGAAACCTATCTAGGCTACGTAATTGCTGGTCCTATACCTAGGAACCCAGTTAATTTTGTTCCAAACCAAAATATTTCTCATTCTTTCCTAACCATTCATGATGGTCAATCGAATTTAGAAGATAATTTGAGCCGCCTAATGGAAACTACTATCATTTAACCTTCATGCCGTTATCAGGTCGATATGCCTTTTCTTCAAAATAAGCCTACAAAATTGGGTCAGCCATTTTGTATGGCACGTCAACGATTTTCTACACTAGAGAAAAATTTTTATTCTAACTCTACTTTCTTTCAGGACTATAGAAATGTTATAGTTGAATACCTTACTTTAAATTACGCGCAAGTGATTCCTTTAAGTTTCTATAATCATCCTACTAATGAATTTAAATATTTTATTCCTTATAGAGCTGTGATACGCGAACACAGTTCAACCCCTGTTCGAGTAGTCTTCGATTTTAGTGCCCGTACTGATACCGGGGTGTCATTGAATGATCTAATCTCAAAAGGCTATCAAGTACAGGATATGTATTATGCAGGTTTCGTTGTTTTAAATTTGTTCTTTGTGCAGATATTCAAATGATGTACAGATTCATTGATATAAATCCATCACACCGCCATTTTCAAAATTTTCAGTGGAGAGATAAACCTTCTGATCCCTTCACTTGTATTCAACTGTAAAGTCTAAGGTTTGAGCAAAACTGTGCCCCATATTTGGCCACCTGTGTCCTCAAAGACATAGCGAAGAAAAATCCTGAGTTTCCGAAAGCTCAGTTCGCGCTTCTCAAGCAAACCTATATGGACGATAATTTATCCGGTACTAATACTTTCTCAGATTTGAAAGCAATCTATACTGAACTTAACACTGTTTTAAATAAACATGGATTCAAGCTACATAAATGGCAATCCAACTCCGCCGAATTTTTATCTTCTATTTATCAACCTGCTTCCATTGAAATAGACCTCAATATAGACGACTCTCCAAGTAAAATACTGGGGTTAAAATGGAATCCTATTTTTGATCTTTTGCTTATTCGTACTTCGGATGTACAAGAACCTACTGTTCTAACTAAACGTAGTATATTAGCTTTTATTTCTTCTGTTTTTTACTCTCTGGGTGTAGTCACTCCCTTAATAGTTCAAGGAAAAATATTGATGCAAGCCCTAGGGAAATCCCAAATACCTTGGGATACGTCTATTTCGGATATCACCATTTTGCAAAGTTGGAAAAAATTTATCACTTTGGTTGCTGATATTTCAAATCTCTCCATTCCTAGGTATTTTATCAATAACAAAACATTATCTTCTCTTTCTTTACACGGCTTCTGCGATGCCAGCCAATTGGCATACGGCGCTTGTGTCTATCTTGCTGCTCGGTACTGCGACAATACTTTCTCATCGCGGCTAGTTGCTGCCAAATCCCGAGTTGATATTTTAAAAAGTAAACTTACCATCCCTAAATTAGAGCTATGCTCTATGGAATTACTTTTTATTTTATCTTCTCGTATTTTACAAATTCTGCACAATATTGTTGCAATTGAATCTATACATTTATGGTTAGGTTAGGTTAGGTTAGGTTAGGTTAGGTTCCGACTCTTTAGTGGCTTTAACATGGGTTAAAAAGTCAGAGTCGCAAATCTCCCCCTTCGTTAAAAAACGAGTCCTTTCTATCCGAAATAATAGTAAAAATACTATATGGCGGCATATCAGATCTTCGTTAAATCCCGCCGATCTTTTATCACGTGGAAAATTTTCTCCCGATGTATATTTTTTCTGGTTTCACGGTCCTCCTTTTTTTACTCAAACCGATGATTTCAACTCTATTGATTCTTCCGAACTTCTAGACGAGGTACCCGAATGTCTCACAGTATCTCTCCCAATTACTAACTTGTCAGAGGAATTCTGGGAAACCGTATTCTCGAAAATTTCGAAATTTCGTAACCTACAAGGTGCAATCGCTTTTATGTTTAAATGGATCCGCAAATTTCAAAGGAAAATCTCTACTATAGAAGGTTTTTCGTCTATAGAGGAGCTTCGTAATGCCCATGCCTTTATTATAAGACAAGTCCAGTCTTATTCTTTTTCTAGATAAATCAATCTGCTACAAAACAAAAAGTCAATTTCCAATCCTAAATTGCTTCTACTTAACATTTTTCTTGATAATGATGGTATAATCCGAGTAGGAGGCCGTCTTGAATTCTCCAATTTGAATTTCGACCAGAAATTCCCCATTTTACTCCCAGAGAACGATCACGTCGTTGACCTACTAATTGATCAAGAACATAGACGTTTGGGTCATAGCGGAGCTCAAAATGTTCTTGGAAACCTGCGTCTTCGATATTGGCCTTTAAATAGTACTCGAAGAGTTAAAACTATTATCAAAAAATATATTATTTGCTATAGATTTAACGCTCAATTTGCATCTCAGATTATGGCTCCGCTTCCAGTTGATAGAGTTAAAGTAGCTCGTCCGTTTTCTAAAATCGGTATAGATTTCGCCGGGCCAATCCTGATTCGCTCCTCCAGGCTAAGGAAAGCCCCCACTACTAAGGCATATATTGCTATATTCATATGTATGGTGACAAAGGCCATTCACATCGAACTCGTTTCAAATTTGTCTACCGAAGCATTTACTGCATCCCTTAGAAGGTTCATTGGGCATCGAGGAAATCCTCAATTGATTTATTCGGATAACGGCACTAACTTTATTGGATCTCGTAACCAATTACGTGACCTGTCTAAATTCTTAAAATCTGAAAATAATTCGTCATGATATTCAGGCTTTTCTTCATCTATTGAAATTGTTTGGAAATGTATTCCTCCTAGATCTCCACATTGGGGTGGTCTATGGGAGGCGGCCGTGAAGAGTGCCAAGTCCCATTTAAACAAACTGCTAGGCAATACTTTTCTGCTGTCCACTTTGCTAATTCAAATAGAAGCTATATTAAATAGCCGCCCTTTGTACCCCCTTTCTGACGACCCTAATGATCTGTTGCCGCTTACGCCAGGACACTTTCTGATCGGTGCTCCCCTCACTTCTTATCTTGAAAATGATCTTTCTAATACAGCCTTAAATAGACTTCCACATTGGATTGTATGTTGCAAACTTCAACAGGAATTTTGGAGAAAATGGTCTGTAGACTATCTGTACCGGCTGCAGCATAGACCCAAATGGCACCAACCGAAAAAAACTTAGCTGTAAATCAGTTAGTCATTATCCAATCCGAGGATCGCCCTCCTTTAAATTGGCCACTTGCCAGGATAATATAATTGTTAACTGGTAAGGATGGTAAAGTCCGCGCTGCGCGTGTAAAAACGGCAGATGGTGAATATGTTCGTCCTATAATAAAATTAGCTCCTCTACCTACCCCGGAGTAAGCTCTTGGATGGTTGTTAGTGTATATTTCTCAACTTTTCCTCGCCCCCCAGTATGTAGAAATTTACAAAATTCCTACAATAGTTCGAATATCAACCCTGCCCAATCATCGATATTCGTTCATTCTCGTAAACCTACTATGCCTTATTTAAGGGCAGTTTGCGCTCATCTCATTCTCATTCCTCAACAATCACCGACCTGAACAGACGAAAAAGGTTAAGTGTACAGTTCTTTCAAATGTACACCCGATAAAATGGGTATTTTGCAAAGTAACAATTTAGTGAAAAGTAACCATCCTAAATTCAGTGCTATTTAAACTGTGAGTACATTATTTATTGTATAAAAATTCAACCATCTCCTAAGTTAGAATAACTGGGGAGATATTTCTACATCCACGTGCTGAATCAACTTTAATATCACCATCAGCCCCATTAATTGAAGGGTTGCCGGTTTTATTTGTTCTACCATAAGTTTGAATTTAATTTACCTATTTGTAATTATTTAGCTGAATGTATATTGTGTATATATATTTACATTGTTGTCCAAGAACCACTGTATGTGAACGTTTCAGATTACATGTGTTTGTAACGGTAGTTTATAGTTGCAATTCCCGCCTGCTCGACGTGTTCAATTAAATTAAAGTATTTCTAAAGGAAAGGTTCTTTCATTATTTGTATCTTACTCCACAGTTTCGTGTCATGAGTCACTGGTCCTTCGATGCTTTCATTACACATTTTATAACTTATTTTAAGAGTTCTCACTAGATACTTCTAGTCGCTACCAAATGTAGAGAGGTGATAATTTGACAACACATAACTTTCATTAAACCAGCGATACTACCCTACACCTTCTCCTACAGTAATACCTTTACAAATGAGACATTAACCCATTCACCATTTAATTATTATATACTTCAATTATTTTTTAATTCCTCCCTTTTTCTTTGCGAACAAGTGTCTCAACCAATCTTGGGAAAATATCTCAAATTCTTTGTCAGTGGTTTTCCATGTCTGTTTCAGTAGGTACATCTAGAAAAATACAAATAACTAGCGATTAGTAAGCAAATACTTTACTGCATACACCAAAACAACACAACCGTGCTATTTTCTGTCTAAATTCTGTCCCAGAATATTTAAAATGAATTGAAATGAGATATTTTGAGAAAAATAATGTGTTCAATTTCGAAACCGCTACAATTCTTATGGATATATTCTATAATCAGTACCGAAAAAATATTCATTTACAGTATGCCAATCTATCTCCAACATTGAATAATTAACTTTCCTCTGTGAGCATCATACTTTGTAAATAAACAAATCAACACAAATGGGATAAGAATATTACAAATTATACTGTACCAATAGGGAAATAAACCAGTCTGAAACATTACTTACACATACAGGTCCCAATGAAGTTTATATCTCTTTGTCTCTATAAAATGAAACGAAACAGTAATCGCCAGACGCCACTACAACTTAAGATTAATCTATAATCTTTGATTAAGAGGGGCCTCGCGTTTTAGGAACCTGAATACAGTTGGCACCCGTGACTTGCAACAATATTTAGGTCATTTTGCGAATAACAAATCTAAAGAACGCAGTGAAATTAAGTGTTGAACTTTTAACACAATATAACTTGGACCTTTGTCTTGGGGATCAGGTATTTTGGTTAAGTTTTATATTGTTATAAAAAAGATATAAGCCATTAAGTGATGGTGTGATTTTGGCAGTTTTATTAATTTGTGGTCACCAATTTGGACGCTAAAACCTGATCCCCAAAAGGAAGCCTAGAGAATTCGATGCTGAGAATATGAAATCTCAAATCATTGTATTTTTTGAGATTTGTTGCACGCAAATTTTTGTAAACGAACAACTTTTTACTTTAGTTCAACCGTTCCACCGTCTTGATGGATGGCGCTGTATAGAACTTCATTGACAGATGACGGTCAAATCATAGACAAATGATATTATTACTTTCTCTATGGGTCAAATGTTGTTGTCATAGTCATATGTTTTGTGTCCATAAAAATATTCCAAATTTATAGTTTAGTGTGTATTGTATTTGTAAGTGATTATAATTAAACAATTTTCGTGCTGAATAAACAAATTTGTGCTTCGTAAATGCTGTTTATATTTACTCCATAGGTTGTGTTTAGTGTAGCCTAGACATAAAACAAACCGCAAATATTTTTAGCTGTTGCTAGTGATTCCACAAGTGCATTATATTTATTGATCCCCATATAAGGGCCTTTTGGTGTTTTCTTTTATTGAAAAGAAAATCAAATCATTTATGCAATCTGTTTGTTTAATAGCAGTATTATAAATTTGAATTACAAAATAAGTAAGTTGGTAGTTTTTATATTTATTATAATACAGAATATCTGCTTTTCCACTGACACCTCTTAATCATTCAAATGAATAGTAGCAAATAAATGCCAGTTAATTAGGTTACTATAAAAATGTTTATTATAGCAATAAACAAACATGTCCGCTTTTTCATTGACCCTTATTAATTATGGAACTAAATTAAAGGAAAAATTGGTGTATGTTTTTATTGAAAAGAAGCAAATGAAAAATATTTTTAAACGGTTTTATTTAGCTCACCCCGTTTGTTTTATTTATTATTTATTCTTGGGTCAAATTTAGTAATTCAAATTTCACCCTCTTCCTGTCAACCGATTAATCTGAAATTTTGTATACACTTTGGATTTTGGTGACAATACAATTATGTTTATTCATTATCATTATAAATTCAAGATGGCCGCCGCTACAAAATGGCGGATAATTTATGTTTTATTAATCCCATCAATATGGGTATCAAATGAAAGGGCTCAACAAGCAGAATACAATATACTATAAAAAATTGAAATCCAAGATGGCGGCCGCTACAAAATGGCGGATAACGTAGGTTTTATCAATCCCATCAACATGGGTATCAAATGAAAGGGCTCAACAAGCAGAATACAATATACTATAAAAAATTTAAATCCAAGATGGCGGCCGCTACAATTAGGCGGATAACGTAGGTTTTATCAAACCCATCAATATGGGTATCAAATGAAAGTGCTCAACCAGTAGAATACAATATACTATATAAAATTAAAATCCAAGATAACGGCCTCTACAAAATGGCGGAATGTGCGAAACTGTTTGAAGAAGGTCAAGCCTACGTGGCTCTTAGTAGAGTAAGATCTTTGCAGGGACTACGTATAGAGGAGTTGGACTGCAATAAACTAACGGGCAAGAAACCTTGCAATAATGAAGCACTAAATGAATTAAACAGAATGCGAAATAAAAACTAAAAGCCAAAAAATAAAAATAGGTAAAAAAACTTTTTAAGTTAAACGGTTTTATGTTAAACATACATTGCAATGTTTAAGATAAATGTACTAAAAACCAAAAAATAATAAAATAAATACAGTCGTGGGAATTATAAACATATGCATAGACTAGACTAAAATAAAACCGTGGGGCACGTCAATTGTCTACAAATTATCGACTTAATGTGCGATAGAAGAATCGTTTAACCCGTCGTTAGGCAGTTGGCCCGCAGACGGTGAGGAAATTACTTACTATTTTCTTGCTCATGGAAATTCCAATAGTTATACACTCCATGTAAATAAAAGAGATGTTTCAACTAGTTTATCGTTGGACATTCACACTGCTGGCTGGCGACGAATCGTTTCACTGCTCGTAGTTTGTCTTTAATCGACAAAACATATGATAAAAGTACTACTCGCTCACCACTATGAAACCCTAAAACTCGCTTATAATCGAGCTTGCAGGCTTGTTTCCACATTCTAGCCCTACCTATCACACGTCCATCGTTGTCGGTTGAACAACTGCCTAATTATAGTGTAACATTACAAAACAAAAATTTTAATCGACGATTGTAGACATTTGACGTGCCCCACGGTTTTATTTTAGTCTAGTCTATGCATATGTTTATAATTCCCACGACTGTATCTATTTTATTATTTTTTGGTTTTTAGTACATTTATCTTAAACATTGCAATGTATGTTTAACATAAAACCGTTTAAGTTTTTTTACCTATTTTTATATAAAAATATCAATAAAATTATTATTAGAAATTTAATGTATTTGTCTTCATATTTATTAATAAATGGCAACTGAAGTTCATCTTCCATTTTTCTCTACCATTTCTCCTCATAACAAAAAGAAAATAAAAAGTTTATAAAAATATCCATTTTTCACTATTCTATACTCACAAAGGGGTGATGACCCCCATCCACATATTGAATTCTGGATCCATGTAGTTATAAAGACTGAAAAAATATTATGTAAATACTTTCTTTAACTAAGTCATGTTTTCACTTACAAAATTATTTTTCTAACTCCCAATTCAGCAAAAGTATACATTTTATCTTGGAATCCATATTACAAATTTGATATACATAAGTACTGAATACATTTTCTTTATTTTTATGCATACATGGCAACTGAACTGCATCTTCTATTTTCTTAATCCTCAGACAACACGAAACAAAAAGTTTATAAACTATCCCTTACAGTTACATCAGGCTTCGTTTCAGTTTTTACTTACTGGATAGTTATAGTGAACACTGCTATATGGAAAGTATTTGGACCTGTGCGGGCAGTTACATCAGGTTCCATTTTAGTGAAATTATCCGTTCTGAAAATGATGAGAAATTTGATTTTTGTAAACAAGTCTTGTTAGTGTTTTTACTTACGGAATGGTATCAGGAAACTATTTTATGAAATAATAATGGACCTGCGGGGTAGTTACATCAGGCTTAATTTTAGTTAAATAATCAGAACTGTAAATGAAATAAGAAAATTATATGCTTCTTATGAGTAGGTTTTGCCATTTTTTTACTTACAGTATAGTTGTAGCGAAAACTGCTATATGAAAATTATTTGGACCTGTGCGAGCAGTTACATCAGGTTCCGTTTTAGTCAAATTGTCAGTTCTGAAAATGAATAGAAATTTGCTTTTTCTAAATAAGTCTTGTTAGTGTTTTTACTTACGGAATAGTATCAGGAAACTCTGTTTTATTACAGATTAATGGACCGGCGGGGCAGTTGCAACAGGCTTAGTTTTAGTTATATAATCAGAACTCCCCAATAGTCGCAATTACCTTGCAAATTATTTGATTATTTAAGCATTTAAAAAAATTAAAGAAAATAAGAACCCAAATTATTATTAAGGGATGACTTAGTAATAGTGTTGGTAGTTGATATTAAAAAAAATTGTGAAACAAAGGACGACTAAAAAATTAATTTTGTCTACCTACTCTAGAAATGGCAATAGCGCTTGTAAATATAATAGGACTCGTAATACTCTAGTGAGGTGAAAATCAATAGGGTTCAACTGTGAGGCATTCTGAAAAATATCCAATTATAAAATTGGTCACTTGTGTACACTCTGGAAGCTATATTGTGCTAACAACCCGGAATTTCTCCAAAAAATGTTGCACTTCAGATACAATAGCACCCGTTGTACTAGCTATATTGAGCTAAAAATCAATAAGGTTCATCTATAACATGCTCTGAATAATATCCAATCATAAAATTGGTCATTTGCATACACTCCGGTGGCAGTATCGTGCTAACTACCCGAAATTTCTCCAAAATCGTGGCACTTCAGGAACCATGGTACCCATTGTACTAGCTCTAGTCAGCTTAAAATCAATAAGGTTCATCTATAAAAAGCTCTGAATAATATCCAATCATGAAATTGGTCATTTGTATACACTCCAGAGACTGTATCGTGCTGAAATTTCTCCAAAAATGTCATACTTCAAGTACCATAGCACCCGTTCTACTGGCTCCGGTGAACTGAAAATCAAAAGGGATCATCTGTGAGATGTCCTGAACAATATTCAATCATAAAATTGGTGACTTGTTGCAGTTCGGGGGCTGTATCAAGTTATACAGACAGGATTTTTTTTCTAAAAACCATTTCTCTCATTCCTCACTGTACCTTACTTTCCTCTTTCTATTGAATGTGAAGCATTGTATTACAAGTGAATATTTCTTTGTATATTAAATTTGGAAACTTTTTGTTTATATTATTTGTTTCTAGATAAAATTGAATATATTTACACATGTAGTTGAAAAAAGAGCCTACATGTCAAATAAAATTTGAAAGTAACCAACAGAAACTCTGAAACTGATACAAATACCTATGGTTAGATTGAGGCAAAGTTGTGACACAACGTTCTGTGTTTTCAGACTAAATGGCCTATTTTCAATGATGTAAAATTGCAACTTTTACGCAATTCAATTTTCTTAGCATGAAACAAAGAAAAATTTATAATTATGAAAACAGTCTATTATGTTAATATAAATGGTACAAATTTTGAAAGGTAGAATGTTTTTAATGTATGTATATTTTTTTCCATTCTTGATTTCTAGCAATTCCCACAATGCTATCACTTGGTATCCATATTACTAAATAGCACATGTCCTTTCATGCAATATGTGATGCACCTTGTATCAGGTGATAATAGTTGTATTTTTCAATTATCACTATTATAGTTTCATCAGAATGAATTATGTAATTCTTGTCTTTTAAGAGCAGTTTTAATTTTTCTTCATTCAGATACTTAAAAGGTCACTTCATTTCAATTAATCATTTTTCGCTAACAAACCCATATTATCATTAAAACAAGGTTTCAAGAAAATCTTGAAAGATGTTTTGATGATACTAGAACAAACAATCAGTATTATTTATCTCATATTTTCACATTAATCAAATAATCCTGTAAACATAACCTCAAACATAGCTTTTAAATTGAAAAATACGAATTGCAAGATAATTTAGATTATCATAACTATAATTTTTGATATCGGATAGATACGATTACTTACTTTTTAACAATTTATTCCTTTCAAAAACACTTATGAAACGCTTAAATATTCAAAAATCTACACTCAAATGGAAATACTTATTATGTCAGCAAGTTTTGTTTCAATACAACCATAGATAAGTGATCACAGGTGATTTGTGAATACAACCAGTGTGGGTGATTTGTGGATACAACCTAAAAAACAGAGATAAGGATTCTGTGTTCACAAAAAGTTGAAATATTTGAAAGCAAAACATTCGAACATCTGGTCCAGAGATGCGTTTCTTTGAACCGTCAAGAGTGGAAAGACAGAGAGAGAAAATATGTTAAAATAAGTAAAAGCCGATCAGTACTACTGTCGACATCTATCGTAAATATTCAGAACCAAATAATTACTGGAAAAGTAACTAGTATTGTGTAGGTCCCACTTAATCCCGAAATGAGCACAGCACCCAAACCACCTATAACTAAACTAAATGGCAGGTGAAAACATAACTGTCAAGTCAACGGATGGACAGTGTTGCCTCATCTCTAACACCATAAAAGTACTCACAACAAAAATGAGATATATATAAACGGATTTTTTTGTAAAAAAAAACTGAAAAGTAAAAAATATTTTAAATTTATTTACATTTGAAATATTGCCTATTTACTATTTTCTCTGACCAAAATGATGGAATTATTCGAAATCTCATAATAATAATTAATAGTTCACGATGAAAATCGATGTAAAAGGAACGGTTTTTTAATGAAATATATATAATTGATATCATAAATAGTCAAACTCACTGTCCTTCAACTAGAAAATTGCCTTAATCTAGCTTAGAGCTGTGTTTTACACATACCAGAATTCATTCGAAATTTTTTCTGATGGCATATTCAACAGAAAAATGCTGCGTATTCTGTGATGAATTTGTTGTTTGTCCAAACGCACCATGAGCCCTTACAATTGTTATGTCAAAAACTAGTGAAATATAGCTTATTCATATTATTAATCTGTCATTGCATAGAAACTCCTGGATTATAGTCCAAGCGGCAACGGCGTAAAATAACTTATGCCAAAGCCATTAAGCTTCGTTCTTTGTTCTCACATGTAATTCGAATATGGCATCATTAATACTGAACACTCATATTATAATAATATCATCAATAGATGAGAACTGATATGAAAGATAAGATGTTTTTTTTACAATAAGGTTCAAAGAAAAAATTTGTGATGTTTTCATATGTACTCTTTGCGAAATAACTCCATCAAACTTTTTTTTTCCTTGAGGAATGGGGAAGCTCTACGAGCCTTCCTGGTAGCTGGGATGTGCAACGCTACCAGACTTGTGTGAGGCTCTCACTCACTAAACCCCCCCCCCTCTTTCTAGTGCTCCAGCTCGCAGCCGGAAAAAAGGCATTGCCCATAACATCAGGTGTTTGCTGTTGGCTATGCATCTATTATGTCACGAACATACCTGGAGACTATGTTCCGCTTCCTCCATCAACTAGCATTAAAATAATATAAGTATAAACATGTAGAAAAATACAATAGTATAGCTATGTACAGATAAAATGAAGATATGTATGAATAAAACAGTATGTATAAATAACTATACGCAATACTTTACGTACGTGCTGGTTGTGTACTCTTCCTTCCACACCTTTACGCTTCTCGTTCCCTATATTTCCTCTCCTTTCTCTCCATTATGTCACAGACATATTCGAACATTATGTTCCATTTCACCCTATCGCTTAGCATTATCTGTATTAATTCATCGATACCTGGTACTGCTCCCATGCGTTCAATCAATTCCTCCCTCTCCTGCGTCCACTTACTGCATTCCCCGTACGCATGCTCCGGGCTGTCCTTCACTCTGCATATATGACAGAGATCTGTTCTAGATTTTCCGATCCTATGTGTAAATGTACCGAAGGACCCATGTCCAGTTAGAAACTGGGTAAAATAGTAGTTAGTACGCTTGTGTTGGCATTCTATCCACTCCGGAATGCTCTTTATTATTCTGCGTGTCCATTTCGCAGTTTCGCTGCTTTCCATCCAGCGCCGTTGCCATTTCTCTAGTGTCCTTTTCCGCGCCATCCTCCTGTTTCCGGGCAATCTTGTGCCTATCTTGTATAAAAAACAATTTTCCGCTGCCATTAGGTCTATGGGCGGAAAACCAGAAATTACTTGTGCCGCGTCCGCAGACACAGTCCTATAAGCTGCAATCACCCTAAGCAGTCCCTTTCGTTGGGTACTTATAAGTTTTTCTCGATATTTCCTAACCTTGAATACTGCTCTTCTAACTGGAACCGCATATAGTATCACGCTGTGCAGGATTGTACACAGTACCTGCCTTCTCGTATAACTCGGTCCTCCTATATTCGGAAGGAGTCTTCTCATCACTTCGGTTTTTTTGTTCGCTTTTCCTATACAGTGCTCCACCTGTTTAGCGAAAGACAGTTTCGAGTC
Organism: Galeruca laticollis; assembly: GCA_963921935.1. Classification (NCBI taxonomy): domain Eukaryota; kingdom Metazoa; phylum Arthropoda; class Insecta; order Coleoptera; family Chrysomelidae; genus Galeruca; species Galeruca laticollis. The sequence continues at coordinate 2,298,786 of OY998185.1, forward strand.
GAACACTACACCTAGGTATTTAATAGTGCTTGACGGCTTGACAACGTTCCCGTCTACTGTTATCTGCACATTTTCCCTGTTCCTTGGGCCTCTAAGCACCAACATCTCCGTCTTTTGGACAGCAACTTTCAATCCAACTTTTCCCATCCATTCCATCACCTGTTTGACCGCGCGCTCAGCCCTTTTTATGATTGATGCTTTATCGTCGCCTTCCACCATAACAAGAAGGTCGTCCGCATAAGCGATCATCCCCACTTTATCTTCTAAAGGAGGTCTTAACACACCCTCGTATAACACATCCCACAGTTTTGGACCTTTGATCGATCCTTGTGGAACACCCATTGTCTGTTCCATTTTACTGATCCAGCTGTTACCACTCTATCCCTGAAATAATCTTCCACCATCTCAACCAGATATTCCGAGCATTGAAACTCCCTCTGCTGGTTTATTATACAGTCCCATCGTGCCGTGTTGAATGCATTTTTAACGTCGATGGCTATTATTGCCATCCACCTACTTTGGACTTTATTAACCTTATCCTTTGTTTTCGCAGGTAATTCGAATATGGCATCATTAATACTGAACATTCGATCATTCACACACTCATATTATAATAATATCATCAATAGATGAGAACTGATATGAAAGATAAGATGTTATTTACAATAAGATTTAAAGAAAAAGTTTGTGATGTTTTCATATGTACTCTTTGCGAAATAACTCCATCAAACTAACGCACGGTATTGTTCAATTTGTAACGATCGTTGAATAATAACACCGAGGATATATTTGAAAATTGAAACTTGGCCTAACTAATTTCTGGTCGAACTGAAACTAAGTAGTGAAGGAAGATTAATATAAGATGATAGTTCAGTTTATTCGTATATATCCTGTGTGATGACTTATGAAAGCGATATAATACATATGTGATCGATTAATGAACTAATTAAAAGAATTATGTAAGAAATATAGTATAAATTTATATTATTGTGGGGTTACTTAAGTTCTCTATGTGTTTTATGGTTTAAGTTTTACGTTCGGGTCGTTCGATATAACTCGCAATAACAATATCTTGTTCAGGTTACGTTTGAGATAACTTTAGGAACTCGCTGTGAGAATTTCTTGTTCTGGTTACATTAGGAATAACTTTAGAAGCTCACAATAAGAATTTCTTATTAAAGTTACGTTCGAGATAACTTTAGGAACTCGCAATAAGATGAAACCTGGAAAATGGAACGTGAGCTCTCCGAGATTTCTCTTGGAGACACAAGTGAGAATTTCGCTTAGCTACAGCACATAGCGGTCACCGGGACCTCGCAATAGGAGTTCGCATAAGATCCTAATGATAACCTCTCAGAGATCTCGCGGAGAGTTCTGTGTTACCTGGGGTCCATTATATCCCTTGTCTAATGACCCAACTAATCTAAATCCTCCCGCACCTGGTCATTTTCTAATCGGGTCTACATTGCCCGCTGATTCGGAGCCAGATTTATCAAAATTTTCCACAAATATATTATCATTTTGGCAACAATGTACTAAGGTCCAGCAAAGTTTCTGGAAGCAATGTAAAACAGCTTATCTACATCGTCTTCAGAATCATCCTAAATGGTTGAAAACAAAGTATAATATCAGGGAGGGTGATCTTGCTCTAGTTCTTGAAGGATGGGGTGATATTTCTGCTAGGTTATCTTTAATCTTGGTTTTTGTAAAGTCAAGCAATTTACAATCATTTTAGAGATCATTAGCGTATTGGATGTTTTGATCAGCAAAGACCGTAATTTTTGCGGCTTCAATTTGTAATTTATTTATTTCTAAAATAATTGGGCTCAAATCATAATAGTGTAATAAGTACGACTATGAAGAAAAGAAAATATCTTCCATATTAATAAATTCGCCCTATGAATACATATTTAGAAATCTACACAAAATTATGCGATAGTTTGACTCACATTTCTTATTTACAGGAGCACGGAGCATAATAACTTTACTAACATAATTTGAATATAAAACACAGTTATTTTAAATAGATTACATAATGTTCAAACGAATCGAAAGAATATTAAACACCGTTGTTGAAAATATACATCAAAAGTGCAAGTCGGTAAAAAGATTAAAATATATGTAGTTGCTAACACAGCAACAGTAACTCAAAAAAACGTAATAGAAAATTTATAGAAAAAGAGGAACGTGTTCGTCCGAGAGACAGGCGTGGTTCGTTCGCGAAAGGTGTCGGGTAGTTTTTACCCCAACCGTAGGGGCAAGATAGGGTCTCCTATCACCCTACACGGGTACGTTTGTCAGTCCGGGTAACGTATTTAATTAATCTAATTTTTTGTGTGTATTGTTCTGGAATTTACTTTCATTGCTTCGTGATCTGAGTGGTCAAGGTGATATTTAGCTGTCATCGGCGGCAAAGGCTGCTACAGATAAGACTCCGAGAAAGGTTCCAGATAGTGTTTCATCGTAAACTTTTGGCAGCGAGGGCCAGAAGATTCCGATTCGTCGTTACGTGATATCCATCGGGCTCTCACACACCGAGATCTAGGAAAACGGACATTCTGTAAGTTTTTGAAATCCATTCATATATTAACGGAATAACATTTTTTTGCTGTCTTGACTTGAGAATTCATCTAGGCATATTCGTACTATACACACTGAACCCTGACCTCCAAAAGGCAAGAAAGCGACATAAGAAATTTGGTTAGTGTCGATCAATTTGTCAAGATAGAATACAGGGAGAGCCAATCCCTGGGAATAGAAAAACCTTTTAACCTCGATCATTTGGTTCATTTGTGCCTAGTAAGAGTAAGAATTTCAGATAGAAGTAATTAAGAATTTTTTTTACGACAAGGAAATATATTTCACCATTCCTATGTTTAATTTCACGTAGAATAAGAAAGATTATATTTTGAGAATCTTGGGTACCTTATGTAGACTATATAACTATATTGAGTGTTCTGTCATATTTCGCAAGTGTTGTGATCAATTTTGAACCCCCAGGTAACTAACGGGTTACGTACGGGATATACATATTCAGCCGAAAGGTCACCAGTCAGCGAATTCATATTTCTCGAGTATTTTAAAGTTTTTTTTTGATGACGCCAGCGTCATCGCAGACTTATTTTCAAATAACTTTCACGTAGGCCTAGGCTAACACAATGAATATTGTTCAAGGTTTGAATAAATAGATAAGTACAGGGTTCCTTGAATATTTATTCTACAGAGTTTACAATTGCATTTAAGCAGCTTTATCAAATACGGTTCATTCAAATAGTTATTCATTTAAAATTAGATTGTGCATTTGAACCTCGATGATCACGTTTATATACAATTTTATAATCAAATTAATCTAATTTAATTCGGCATCTAATGAGTTTAGAATTTGGGTATTTTAGAGAAAAACGCCATTGAAGTGGATTTTGGTCACAAACAATGGTACATTTTTTGCTATATAAATGAGGTCGGAATGTTTTCAAAAAAAAAACAAGTGGCATCAGAATCCACTTCTAATGCACTCATTTGTACCGCCAAGAAAAAGAAAATCCCCTTCTTCCCTTACTTAGTTAAACCTCAATATACAGAGTGAAGTTGGCCGTCCCCAATGATAATTTTCAAAAAAACAAGTGGCATCGGAATCTACTTCTAATGCACTCAAATGCACCACCAAGAAAATCTCCCCTCCCCTTACTTAGTTAAACCTCAATATATAGAGTGAAGTTGCTCCCCCCCATAATAATTTTCAAAAGAAGCAAGTGGCATCGGAATCTACTTCTAATGCACTCATATGCACCACTCACAAAAACAAAATCCCCCCTACCCCTAGTTAGTTGAACTTCATTATTTAAGATGAAGTTGCCCCTCCTCAAAGATAAATTTCGAAAAAAAATTAGGGTACTGGAGTCCACTCCTAACGCACGCTTATGCACCACCAACAAAAACAAAATCTTTACACTGCCTTGATGAAGTACTATAAAATGACAGAAGTCACAATGACTAACAACGCCTACAATGCAAACAATACTGGTGCTTAGGGTTTATTCAATTGAGCTCTCTACAACATATCCATTTTAAATCGTTTGATGGGCAGGATCTCATGTTGTATGTTCGTGTATATTGTTCTGGCAGTTTTCAATGACGCCGTACCTGAAGTTGCCAATGGGAGGAATAAGCAAACTACTAGCTATATAAAAGTAGTTATAGCCTTTTTATTAAAATACATTCACCAAAAATAAGTAACATTTTGAAACAATATGTAATTACACTTAAAGTACTTACTACAGGTTATATATATATATATATATATATATATATATATATATATATATATAGAGAGAGAGAGAGAGAGAGAGACAAGTAATCACGGCTGAACTATTAACAAACAAAATTGAAAATATCACGGGGATTACAGCCTAAATAATATTTATATTCTTGTTATACAAAACCGAGCGCTTTCGAAAGACTATTTCTTTCTTTTTCAAGGTTGCATGTTAGAATTATAAGAAATCAAAGAAAACAGGATACATAGTAATCACATCCGACTTAAGTTAGAGCTAAAATCAATGCCTCAACATTGAATTAAAATGCAATAGGAAACCAAAAAATTGAAAAAGTGAACAAGTAAAAAATTGAAAAAATTGAAACATTGAAAAATTGCAAAATTGAGTTTAAATTAACAACATAAAATTAATACTTAGCTAAAATCCCCCCTGAAGGAAACACATTTTGGTTTTTTTAACTTCACCACTACTACATTTTGACAGAGAATATTTAAAACTGATTCGGTTGTTTCAAGTGTATCTAGTTTTTGGATAGACAGTAATGTTTTTTACTTTACCATACCTGCTTTCAGTCGTATTCTCTTTAAACGAGTTTGTTTTATTATATGTCAAACATACCAGGGTAGTTAGAAAATTGCAAAGTGGGATACCAAATGTTGCACCAAAACTAGCAATGAGATTAATATTTAAAATTTTGGATCTTGATGTCCAATTACTGTTAAAAATTTTTTCTTCTTGCAAAAAAATTCTTTTTCTTTCATATAACAGTTGCCTGCTGTTATCATTTGGTAGGTTATTTATAACAAGGAGTTGAATATGCTCAGAGCCACCAAACAGCATGAACTCTCACTTCATCCGTCCCGCGGCTGTGAACACATCCAGGCAGTTATCGCGTGTAAAAAAGCACAGGCTAAAAGAGGACAACACCAATAGGTGGTAAGTTTTATTATCACAAGAGGTTTCCTTACAGAAAAGAAAAAAATAATCAAAGTCCAGTCTCTCACCCTGGAATTTAAGATTCTGAAATTGCCAACTTCAGAGGCTGTCACCCTCTGAGTAGCAAGAGTTTTTTTATATTTTAAATTTTTTGATTTAATTATACAACAAACTTCAAAGATATATAAATATATATATATATAAATATATATATATATATATATATATATATATATATATATATATATATATGTATATATATATGAGTATATGAAGGCAGGTGTAGTAGAAAATCGAAATTTATGTTTCATATAGACACCTAGTATTTTATGAAATTATATTCATTTTATATATATCATCATCATCATATGCAGCTTATTCAACCATTTTGTTATGGTGTAGCCTCCCTTTACATATTTATATATTCCACTTCCATGTGGGCCCATTGTTGTCTATTGCTAGCTATGCGGCCCCAAGTTGATCCTGCGAGTTTCTTTATGTCGTAGTCCCATCTTAAGTTGGGGCGTCTTCTTGGTCTTTTCACGCCTCGGGGATACCATTGCGTTATCTTTGTGGTCCATCTATCATCTGTCCTTCTGGCGAGATGCCCCGCCCATTGCCACTTTAGGGATCTGATTCTATTTATGACATCTATCACTTGGGTCTTTTGTCTGATCCAATCAAGCCTTTTTCTATCTCTCCTTGTTATTCCAAGCATGCATCGTTCCATAGACCTCTGCGTTACCTGGAGTTTTCTAATGATATCAGTTTTCAGGGTCCAGGTTTCACAGCCGTATGTTAATACTGGTAGTACGTACTGATCAAACGCTTTCTTTTTCAAACGGAGTGACATTCTAGACTTGAAGATGATAGAGTTCTGTCCAAATGTTCTCCATGCTAATTTGATTCTTCTGTTTATTTCTGGAAGTAGAGAGCCTGATATGTGTATTAGTTGACCCAGGTATATGTATTCCTCTACTATTTCCAGGGCAGTGTCATTAATTGTTATTTCTTGTGCGTTTATCAGTTCGTTATACATTATCTTGGTCTTACTCAGATTTATTTGAGGGCCTACTTCGTTGCTTGCTGCATTCAATTCATTTATTTGTTGTTGCATTTCGCCAGGGTTACTCGCTATCAGGATGATGTCATCAGCGAATCTTAGATGGTTCAAGTATTCTCCATCTATATTCAGACCCCAGTTTTCTGAAGATGCTTTCTAGTGTTGCTGTAAATAACTTTGGTGATATTGCGTCTCCTTGTCTAACTCCTCTGCTGGTGGGGAATTCTGGTGTGCCCTCATATATCCTAACTCTCGCTTTGGCTTCCCTATATATATTTGCTAGGGTCTCAATATATGGCTTGTCGACCCCTTGTTCTGTTAGGGCATTTATTACTGCTCTGGGATATATAGAGTCGAATGCTTTCTCAAAGTCGATGAAGGCTAGTGCTAGTGGTTGGTTGTATTCTTTGGTTCGACTGATAACCTCTTCGAGGGTATGGATGTGATCTATTGTACTGAAGCCTTTGCGGAATCCAGCCTGTTCTCGTGGTTGGGCCGAGTCTAGTGTATTTTGTATTCTGTTGTGAATGATATTTGTGAATACCTTGTACGTCACTGGTAGTAGACTTATTGGTCTGTAGTTCTTAATGTCTTCTTTGCTGCCTTTCTTGTGGATCAACACTATAAGGGCGCTGTTCCACTCTTTAGGTATGCTCCTGGAGATCAGACAGTTCGTGTATAGTTTGGCAAGGTACTTCCATGTTTTAGCTCCTGCATATTTGAGTATTTCGGTCGTGATGCCGTCATTTCCCGCTGCTTTGCCATTTTTCATGCTTTTCAGTGCCATTTCTACTTCCTCCACCAAAACTTCTGGTATGGCATCTTCTGAGTGTTCTATTATTTCTTCCAAATTTTCAGGGGCCTTGTATAGGTCTCCATAGAATTCGGCTACTAGGTCTATTATTTCATTCCTGTCTGTGGTTCTTGTGTTTCCATCAGTTAATGCAACTATCTGTCTTTTCCCTATTATTAGTGCCCTTTTTGCATTTTTGTAGCTTTTACGGTTTTCTATTGTTGTTTGTACCAGTTTCTCGTTGTAATTCCTGATATCTTCTGCGATTTTCTTTCGTATCGTCTTGCACAGTTCGGTGTATTCAATTCTTTGAATGTTTGTTGTCTTTTTCATTCCATATTTCCCCATTCCTTTTTCTTGGTCTTTCCTATGTCCTACTTTGGCATTAAAGTCTCCCATTATGTATTTGAAGTGACTATTGTCGTTACTGAGCGCTTGGGTTATTTCATTATAGAATTCTTCTATTTCGTCGTCACTATGGCTGATTGTTGGGGCGTATACCTGAATAATCTGGATAGTATATCTTTTGGAGAGTCTTAGCGTTATGCTGGCTACTCTGTCTGAGGTGCTTGTTATCCTTATGATTCTATTTTTCCAGGTTTTCTTAATTAGGAATCCTACTCCGCTTGTTCTTCCTGTTGGTGTTCCTTGGTGGTATAGAAGATTCCCTGATTCAAGTTCTATGAGTTCTTCATTTTTTCGTCTTACTTCGCTAATGCCCATGATATCCCACTTTATTTTTGCTGCCTCTGTTTCCAGTTCCATAATCCTAGCTTGATTAGAGAGTGTACGGCAGTTATAAGTTGCTAGGTGTAATGTAGTCGATGGGTAGTGGTTTAGACTCCGCAGATTCTTAGCACCCTCTGCCCTCGTGGCTGGTTCCCAGGATCTACCCCTCCTAGGGCCCTTCGAGCTTACGGAGAATGAGGGCCGTAACTTGTCCTTGTCTGTCATGCTGGGGTTGTGAGGCGTACCTTACCACGCTGCCTCAATGCGGGTTGGCAAGGGGCGAGGGATGTCGTCCGCCAGTTTTCGCCATTTACTGACGGACCCTGTACCCCCAGATTTTTAGTGGAACTTTTTATTTATGAAAAAGCCCTTACTAGAGTGAGATTCGAACCCCCGTCCTTCAGGTCAAGAAAACCCAATTTCCGGCGCTCTAACGCACTCCGCCATCTGGGGGTATCTTTTTTATATTTATATTTATATATATATATATATATATATATATATATATAATAAGCAACGAATAGATTAGTGGGTATTGCACGCAAATAGAAGAAGGGGCTACTATTCGTTGCTTATTGTTCATATGTCACGCACTATTCGTACATCTTGTTATTATATATATATATATATATATATATATATATATATATATATATATATATATATATATATATATATATATATATTGAACTCATCACAACATCTTAAGGGTTTGAAGGTGTTGGAGTGTGAGGTTTTCAAGCGTGAATTTGGTTGTAAGTTGCCAAAACATAGGGAATTATTTGTTTTTCATGATATGAATGAAATTAAAATGAGTTATATATTGAATATGTACCTATGATATCGTTTGTTTAATGTAAATATAGAGATGCTAAAATAATATTCAAAACATCTACCATTGTCAGTGCTTCCTAAAATAATTCACTCATAACTTGTATATCAGACCATAAAAATCATCTTTAAACAATATAATAATTTGTAAATTTGGCATATACGTCATTAAAAGTATCTAAACCCCTAAAAGAATGAATAAATGTATTTATATTATTATAATACATCATGTTTAATAAGAATTAGTAGCAAAATCATTATTTTTGATGTTTACTATTATAATGACACTGAGAACTGTCAACAAGATTGGAATGTCAAAATAATTTCAAAACATGAAACATTAGCGACAGATTTCGTTGTGCGCGACAGGATTCATTGTCATAGAACTATAGAATTCTGACAAGCGTATAAAGCGAGGATGTAAAATAACATATAAAGAAATTTTGTAAATAGAAATTTCAGTCCGCGTTTATAATGAACACTAATTGTGGAAGAATTCTAATATAATTGGAAAAGGATTGCATATGTATTTCAGAGTAATCAGACTGTAGATTTGTTTCATTCAGAATGGAATAGTTTTATACAATCAGAGGTTTTTTTTATAAATAGGGATATTTTTGGGAAAGTAGAGTTTTAAATAGATAAATTAAATTATTTTGGAAATAAGCAAAGCATTAAATATCATCAAATAGTTAAGAAAAATATGAAATTAAATGAAAACCTCTGATTTCTAAATTATTGTTAAAAAAATCTAGTGAGATGATGAGTTTTGTCCATAGCAACGGACAGGAGAAATGAGGGTTGTTTATTTTGGAAAATGAAGAGGTATGATATATGATATTTTGGAGAGAGGACGTAGTAAAATAAAATTTTAAAATTTTAATAAAATAGAAGTAAAGTTCTCATAAAACTCAAGAAAAGTAACAGAAAAAAGTTGAATAAAGTTGAAGAAGTATGTTGAGAAGATTTAGAAGCTAATTGAAACGTTAAACGGGACACGGTGAAGAATTTCAAGACTTACCTGGAGAAGTTTTGTCAAGCTGGAGTTCAGGTTGAGTGAATGCAGTTGACATATTAATATGAGAGTTGGTGGTATTGGATATTGGTGATCGTCGGTGCCAGAAGACATCATTGTTAGTGAAAGGTTAGTGTTAACCAATTTGAAATTTCAAATTTTGGCCATTTCAAACAATATAAATTTGCGCAAAGATACCTATTTGTTGAATTATTAGATTTTAGTTGTTTGTTCCACTATTTTGATTTTAAATTTGTTTATATTAATACATGTATTTCTTTTCCAATTTCCAACGTAGTTTTGACAATATATAATTATAGTGTTCATTATTGTTTCTATACCTTCTATTAAAAACAGGAATATAATCAATAACATAGGCGTCTCAACATAAATTTATACAAGGTATAATTTTATTTTAAATAATAGACAAAAACAAATAATTCTTCATTAAAATGTATAAAACAAAATAATAAATCACACGAAAAAAACTTTAGACCTGAACTCAAAGAGATTAAGGAGTACTCATGCCCAACTATGATACATTCACCCTGAGCTAGCCGAACAACATTCTTTATTAATCTACATAAAACAACAATAAAAATAAATATATAAATATAAAATATAATAACTTGGCGCCCAACGTGGGGCTCTTGTCGAAATAAAACGAGTTATATTATAACTTGACACCGCAACGTGGGGTGTCGTATTAAAAATTTTTTTTGCATCTAATTATAAATAATATTGAAATATTTTTTTTTGATTATATTAAATAAAAATAAGTAGATACGATGGAGAGAAAAATGACATTAAGAGACGGAAAACAGCTAGGTACAGAAGGAAGTTCAGATGAAGAAAGAGGACATGGTATGTGTGATTTTCAAGTGCAGTACTTGGAACAAGGAATGGAACAATCAGAAGGAGATATGACAGTAGGAGATGAGGAAGAACAAGAGAATAGGAGACAACCTAGTGTGAGTCATAATGACCAATTTATGCAATTTTTGATTAATATGGAAACGAATTTGAATGAGAAGATGGACATGATGAGGGGAGACTTGTATAACAAATTTGAAGAAAATAGGGCAGATATGAATAGTATGAGTGGGAAGATGGACATGATGAGGGGAGATATGAATGATATAAGGGGGAACATGAATAACTTAGAAAAAAAAATTGATGAGGTGAAAATGGAAAGTTTGAATGAGATTAAGAAAGTTAGGGAGGAGAACGAGCAATGTAAAAAGCAGATTGAAACGGTAAAAGAAGATATGAAGGGCCAGAATGAAAATTTGCGGATGGAAATTGAAGAAAATGGCATTAAAATCAGAGAAGGTATAGACAAGCATGTGGTAGAAGAAGTTCAAGAATTGGGAAAACGTCTTGAGGAAAATATATCAAATGTGATTCATATAGAAGTCACAAAATAAGATGAAAAATTAACCAAAGAAGTGGGTTCTATTAAATTACAGGGACAAGTAAGTGAGGAAGTGATGCAGAATTTTAAAGAAAATGTTGGCAGGGAAATTAAGGACTTAAAAGTTAGAGTAAAAAACAAACAGGGGTGTGTTCTAGAAAGAATGAGTTATGGGACTACAATTTTAAAAAGGAGATGGACCAAATAAATAGGAAGCTGAGAGATACAAATGAAGAAATGAGGAGAATAGGAGGAAGTTTAGAACAGAATTCGAGGGCAGTTGTAGTACCTTCAGCAAATTTTGTGGATGGAGCAATTAGGTATGATGGAAATATTAATCATATTCATCCCAAAGTATTTATTACAATTGTGAGAAGTAGGGTTAAAAATATTAGGGATCTGGCGGAAATGAAATTAGTAATCAGGGGTATGTTAAGTGGGATGCCATTACTATGGTTCTGTAACGAGGAAAATAAAATAGAAAATTTGAGAGATTTTGAAAACAGATTTTTAAATTACTTTTGGGGAGAAATTCAACAGGCAAGTTTCCGGGAAAGATTATATTTCGGAAAGTTTGACTATGGTCGTAAGAGAAACATTAATATGTACGCTATGACATTGTACAACACAGCACAATATTTAGAACCGGAAATGAGATACATATCTAGGCATTTCAATCAAGAGATGGCAGAGACCATAGCTCTGCATAACATCAAAAGGATGGAACATTTGTCAAGTTATCTACAAAGATTAGAGAGGAGTGTAGCAAATCAGAGTGGATACAATCGGACAAATTAATATCAAGGAAATCATTATAATGATAATGATAGACAGGGTAATAGAAATTTTAGGGAGAACAATGGAGATGCTAGGAACTTTAGTAGGTATAGTGGTAATCGGGGAAATTACTATGGAAATGGAGGTAGAAATAATGGATATAGACAGTATGAAGATCGAGGAAACCAAGGAGGATACGAACGAAGAAACTATAATGGTAACAGGAATGGAAGTTGGCAACAGAATAGAGGGGAAGGAAGAAACAATTATAATGAAAGAAGAAATGATTATGAAAGAAGGAATAATAATCAACAAAATCAAGAGAGAAATTATAATAGACAAAATACAGATTGTAGCCAGAATGAAAGAAATAGTAGGGATAATCAAAATAGGGAAGATGATAGACCTGGGGAAACTGTCACAGGACAGGACCATAGGGATTTTGCCTAAATCGCTTCCATGTCCATGATATCATTTATTCTTCTAAATATGAGCATCCAAGGGAATTTATTGATGAAAATGGGGATAGTATTGACAATGAAAATCTAAATCTAATCTTTGTTAAAGGAAAAATACAAAATATTTCATGAAATATTCTTCTGGATACAGGTTCTGAGGTTACATTGATAAATAAAAATATTATTGAAAATTTAGAAGGAAACGATATTATGATGATAAAAACGAATAAAATATCATTAGTAGGAGCGAACAATAAAAAGCTGTATGAGACAAGGAGTACTTTTATTGCTGAACTACAAATTGGAATTAACAAATATAAACCACAAATGTTAGTTGTAGAAAATCTTAATTTTGACATAGTATTGGGGACTGACGAAATGAATAATCATGAAATGATTATTAAATATAAAAATCAATGTCTAGAATGTAAAGAGGACAGGGTTCCGTTTATTAATAACAATAAGAAAAATATAAAAACACAAAAAATTCGTTGGTTAAATCAAATTAAAGGTTTACAATGGGAAGAATATAAGCATTTGGGGACAACAGAACAAGAACAACAAATTATAACTACACTAGGAAAGCAAGAAAATATAATATTAGACCATGCAACTTACTTTGAAAGCCAAAGATTTACCAGAATGTGTAAAAACAGTGGTATTAATCTAAACTTCATTAGTATTAGGAAGCCTTCCTCTAATCCAGCAGAAAGATATGTTAAAGAAGTGATAAAATATTTAAGAATATTATGTACTAGACATCAGGAACAATGGGAGAATTATTTACCACAAGCTGAGAAATATTTAAATCAAATACCTCAGGGAGTAACAGAAGAATGTCCAGAGTATATCATGACAGGAATAGCACCAGAACGAAATTGGGAAGTAGATAGACACATGGAAATGAATGAAGTACTAAAAAAGATAAATAGGAATTTGAAGAAAAATGCAGGAAGATACATTAAGAGAACAAATAAAAATAAAAAGGATAGGGTGACTTTTAAGAAAAAAGAGATGGTGATAGTTAAAGCGTTAAGAGTACCAAACAGAAAAGAGAATGTATGTGCCAAGTTACTCCCATATTTTGAAGGTCCATATGTAGTGGATAATGAAAATGCCCAGAACAGCTATAGATTAGTAGATCCACATACAGGAAAATTAAGAGGAGTATTTAATATTGAAAATGTTTTCAAGTACTATGAATAATATGAATTAGAAGGGGAAATAAGTGTGTAAATAATATAGGATAATTTTATTTTGTTTAATATTTGTTTTTAATATTTATAAGAAAATGAAACTGGAAAAATAAATTTTCACGTCCTTCAATTATACAAAGAATGAGCTAATGAATAGAAAGAATTGTAAGAAGTGAAACGTTTGATAAAATAGATAGAAATTAGGATGTGTAAATATATAATTAGAATAGATAGGTATTCGGCTAATAACTACAACAATTTAAATGATAATAATGATTAACAAATTTGAAAAATGAATTACAATTTAGTAAATGATAAAAAAGGCAATATTTTAAATAATACAATTAGATGCAGAAATAATAGAAAAATAAAGAGGTGAATGAAAAATATATGGCAATTATAGATATCTTACTAATGGTAATTATGAACATAGATAGAATGTAATTATTGGAACAGATGTACTGGAAAGATATAAAGATAATCAATAATAAATATGAAGAGAAATTGAGATTTAATGGATGATAAATAGACTTTCAAAATCAAGATATGGTTGAATAAGATTGAAAATAAATAAAATAATGATTATTATAAAGAAGAGGAATTGAGTGGAATTTTAGATTGTGAGGATAAATAGTATATAATTATAAATAATTTAATGAATAGGAATGAGAAAATAGTGTCGATGGAATTGATAGTGGCTAAATGATTTGCATGGACTGAAATGTTAGAAGTATGAAAATGATAAGAAGGAATTATAAAAATACCATAGTTTTAAAAAAGATATAGATATTAGATAATAAGTATGCCAGAATAATAAACTATACTATACCTCTATATAAAGCACCCATATGACAAGCTAAAATAATAGATACGACTATTAATTCAAAATCATTTATTAAAAAGAAAAAAAAATAACATTTAAAGGATGGTATTCATAAATAATAATATCTGATTATAAATAAAACATTAAAGTTAGATCTGGAATAGAAAATAAATAATAATTTTATAAGCAATTCTAGAGATAAATAAATTAATTGTGAAATGTAGAATGTTGTATATAGGATAATAATTACTACTCTCAAATGAATAATAAATAATCTTGCAAGTACTTAAATTAATGCATAATAGTTATTTGTAAATAGTAGGTTAAGTAGATTCATAAAATAGACAGGTCAAATCAAGATTAATACATTACAAGGAATGAACAGACACAGTTTATTATAAAAGAAATCAATGAATAAAAAGATTTAATGTGAAATTGAAATTTAAGCAGCTATTAACATGGCTAATATCTGTTAAATTTGAATTTGAGGGGATTTGAACTCATCACAACATCTATAAGGGTTTGAAGGTGTTGGAGTGTGAGGTTTTCAAGCGTGAATTTGGTTGTAAGTTGCCAAAACATAGGGAATTATTTGTTTTTCATGATATGAATGAAATTAAAATGAGTTTAATATTGAATATGTACCTATGATATCGTTTGTTTAATGTAAATATAGAGATGCTAAAATAATATTCAAAACATTTACCATTGTCAGTGCTTCCTAAAATAATTCACTCATAACTTGTATATCAGACCATAAAAATCATCTTTAAACAATATAATAATTTGTAAATTTGGCATATACACCATTAAAAGTATCTAAACCCCTAAAAGAATAAATAAATGTATTTATATTATTATAATACATCATGTTTAATAAGAATTAGTAGTAAAATCATTATTTTTTATGTTTACTATTATAATCACACTGAGAACTGTCAACAAGATTGGAATGTCAAAATAATTTCAAAACATGAAACATCAGCGACAGATTTCGTTGTGCGCGACAGGATTCATTGTCATAGAACTATATAATTCTGACAAGCGTATAAAGCGAGGATGTAAAGTAACATATAAAGAAATTTTGTAAATAGAAATTTCAGTCCGCGTTTATAATGAACACTAATTGTTTTTTTTATAAATAAGGATATTTTTGGAAAAGTAGAGTTTTAAATAGATAAATTAAATTATTTTGGAAATAAACAAAGCATTAAATATCATCAAATAGTTAAGAAAAATATAAAATTTAATAAAAACCTCTGATTTCTAAATTATTGTTAAAAAAATCTAGTGAGATGATGAGTTTTGTCCATAGCAACGGACAGGAGAAATGAGGGTTGTTTATTTTGGAAAATGAAGAGGTATGATATATGATATTTTGGAGAGAGGACGTAGTAAAATAAAATTTTAAAATTATAATAAAATAGAAGTAAAGTTCTCATAAAACTCAAGAAAAGTAACAGAAAAAAGTTAAATAAAGTTGAAGAAGTATGTTGAGAAGATTTAGAAGCTAACTGAAACGTTAAACGGGACACGGTGAAGAATTTCAAGACCCTCCTGGAGAAGTTTTGTCAAGCAGGAGTTCAGGTTGAGTGAATGCAGTTGACATATTAATATGAGAGTTGGTAGTATCGGATATTGGTGATCGTCGGTGCCAGAAGACATCATTGTTAGTGAAAGGTTAGTGTTAACCAATTTGAAATTTCAAATTTTGGCCATTTCAAACAATATAAAGTTGCGCAAAGGTACCTATTTGTTGAATTATTAGATTTTAGTTGTTTGTTCCACTATTTTGATTTTAAATTTGTTTATATTGATACATGTATTTCTTTTCCAATTTCCAACGTAGTTTTGACAATATATAATTATAGTGTTCATTTTTGTTCCTATACCCTCTATTAAAAACAGGAATATAATCAATAACATAGGCGTCTCAACATAAATTTATACAAGGTATAATTTTATTCTAAATAATAGACAAAAACAAATAATTCTTTATTAAAATATATAAAACAAAATAGTAAATCACATAAAAAAAACTTTAGACCTGAACTCAAAGAGATTAAGGAGTACTCATGCCCAACTATGATACATTTACCCTGAGCTAGCAGAACAACATTCTTTATTAATCTACATAAAACAACAATAAAAATAAATATATAAATATAAAATATAATAATATATTATTAACATACACTGTATTATTTACTTACTTTTATTATGAAATTTAAATGTAGATGTTTATTATTTAGAATTTTTGTTTATTTTGGCTAGCTCAGTTATTGTTTTTTTATATAGTTGTTATATTTATTATATATTTATTAATTCGGGAGCATGAAACCCTTTTTACTCTTTGAGTACTGGCTTTTTATAATGTTGTATTTGTTTAAATAAAAAGAAAACACTTTATCTTTAAATAGATTTAATTTTAAATTCAATATTTTATATTTGATAATAATAATTTGAGACGCCTATGGATATATTATACCTACTTATTTATTTTGATAATTTCTTCAGTGCGCGTGCGTGAAAAAAATAGTCATGCGCTTTAGCATAAAACGATTAATTCTTACATGTAAGAAGCATCTACAAATATTATACAAACATAGTTTGTTGACGATGCAGACAAGTGAATGGTTCAAACACATAAAAGAATTTATATAGAAATCATAGATATATATGATACAAATTGCTGTGGAAAGAAAATAGTTATATACATATATAGAAATATAGGAATTATTTACAGATGGACATAGTTATTACATTAATAAAATTTCGAGCACCATATTTATGCGATTACAACATGGTGTAAATACATATTTTAATTTGTTTAAATTCGGCCTTTTTATTAATATTAACGATTTATGCAATTAATTAACTATATAAAGTCTGTTCTCTTTCTTTTTCAGATCGATCATATTCGCAAATGTTTATCAATTTATGAAATCAATTACTTATTTGAGTATTTTGAGTTTTTACTCTGATTATTGGCCAATAATATTTTAAACACACTGACCTGTTGTTCTTGAATTGGGATGAATGTCTCTGGACCCCAGGAATACTCCTCTGAAGCTCCAAAAACCAAAAATGATGAGAAATTTCGAAGATTCTTGCCGAAAAACTTGATATAATTAACTGTGAGTATTAATAAGATTGTTTTTTATAGTACTTTATAGTTTTAATTGTGTTAAACTGGGAATTTCTTGAAATTTCTGGAACATTATCACACACACTCCTCGCTTCTTGACACCAGCTTCCCCATTTTTTTAAGCGTCCCCTCGATTCTCCACTTTTTTCAACAAAACAGTCTTTTGTTTTCCTTTAGGTCACTATTTCAAAGTTTATTTGTTGATTCACAATTTGTTCTGTCATATTTTATAACCAATAAAATATTGTCCTTTGCAATCAAATTAATTGAAACTTCTTTCACTTATTAGAAAAGTTTCATACATACACTCTTTTACATTATTAGTTCATTTATAGAGTTCCTATGAGTTTTTTTTCTCATACATATAAATTAAAGTTGGTTATACATAGATACATTTAAATGGTACAACATCCAATATTGTTATTGACAGTCTATCACTGTTACACTCATATTATTTATAAATATAAATTCTTTCATGTTATTTGTCTGTACTCTTTGCATTATATTATTTATAATAAACTTTAACAAATTATTATTTATTGATTCAACGTTTATTTTATTTACCATATATCATTTGTATATATGTCATTATTTGTTTATCTATGAAAATCTATTGAATTATATTCTATTCAATATTTGTATTTGTTTTTATTCTTAAATTAATGATTATAATGAATTAACTATAATAATATTTGTTTCCATTTCAGATGAACAGCTGATTAGGTTATGTAAAATAATTTTCGTCTCAGGCAACTTTATTTACATCATTACATTGGTTAGGCAATCTCTATATTTTATGTTATTATTGAGGTAATTTCATTATTTATTATATTGTTATAGGCAATTATTTAATATATCTTTACTTGATATGTTGTTTGAATTAAGAAAAGTGTTTCCTTTTCACTTGTTTTCTTGAATTATATTATTTTCATATATTTTTATACTAGCAACATATTTTTATAGAACTAATTCTCTTACTATCTATGATATCTGGTTCAATTCCCCTCAAATTTAAATTTAAATGATATCCATACCCTGGATATTTATTTAAATTTCAATTTTCTTATTATAAATGATTGATTTTATTTTATTCAAAAAAAATTTAACAATTTTATGGCATAATCTTAATTTCTTTAACTTTGTTTCTCAAATATTTGTTCAAATATTTCCTACTACAAAACCTATTTCTTTCAATAACTGTCTCCTAATTCTTTCCTTAAAATACACTTGATTAAGATCAATGTCAATTTATATTTTTAATATTACTTCATATAATACTTCTCTATTATCATTTCTTACTAACATCCACTTATATATCAACTTATTTCTTTGTAATTACATTATACTTCTATATACTCCTCATATCATATTTCTTTTCAATATTCATAATTCAATATAATTAATTATTTCTTAAATTCATATATATCAATATCAATTTCCTTATTCCTTCCTGTATTTTTAAGTAATCTATAAGATTCTAATTGACATTAAACATTACCTCCTATATTTTTAATCCATATCATTCATTATTATCCTTTCCTATACTTTATTACTTGCATCTTATTTCCTGATTTAAAAAATGTGAACTTCTATTTGATACTTGAGTTATTCTTATTTTATCCCCTCTATCCTATATTTCATATTTTCCTTCTATTTAAAGCCAGTATTTCTTATAAATTGTTTTCTTTATTTGTTATATATATATTGATTTGCCATATTCAAATTTTTTAAAACGGTTTTCATTATAAGTTTTACCTAATAAATTTTTCTTTATATTATATTATATTTATTTTTTAGGTTCTGAAGAAACAAACATGATGAATTTAATTGGATCACCAGCTGCCAAATGGAAAACAAAACTCTGTCTAATATCTACTTTATCTTTGTACACTACTTAATATTAAATTCTAAATCTATCCTTATGACTATTATTTCCTTTTTCCAAGTATTTTTCGTAACATAACATCATCTATTCATAATATATATATACATGTTCTACATTGAACACTCCCCTTTCTAATTGTGTACCTGGATAGAATAAACGATAACTATTTTGAGCATCACTATTGTCGACTACATATGGCCCTTCAAATGGTGATAATAACTTTTTACATTGATTTTCACCTTTCTTTGGTGTTCTCAAAGATCTTACTAGGACTAAATCTCCTTTTTCAAATCTAATTTTCTTATTATTTTTGTTTCCTTTTCTTTTAATAAATCTTATAGCACTTCTCTCCAAATTCTTGCTTACTTTATTCAAAACTTGAGACATATCCCATTCGCTCTGTATTATCCATTCACGTTCTGGGGGTATTCCTTTCAAAATAAATTGTGGACATTCTTCAGTAACTCCATTAGGTAATTGATTTAAAAATTTCTCGACTTGATTTAGATTTTCTTCCCATAAATTGTGTCTATTATTACATAAAATCCTTAAATACAACTTCTTTGATATACCTCTCAGCTGGATTAGATGAAGGTCTTCTTATACTTATGAAATTCATTTTAATATTATAATTTCTACACAAGCGTTTGACTTTTTCACTCACAAAGTAAGTAGCATGATCCAATATTAAGTTTTCCGGAGTTCCTATTTCTTCTATAAAATTTTTCAGACAAGATATTACTGTGTTTGCATTGGTACGTTGACAAGGAAAAGTTCTTACAAATTTTGAAAATATATCTACCATAACTAAAATATGTTTATTGCCTTGATTGCTAGGTATTAATTGTGATATGAAATCAATAGCTACTATATGTAAAGGCTTGAGTGCTATTATAGGTTTTGGTCCACTAATATGATGATAGTTCCTTTCCTTCGCCAACTGACAAATTTTACAGATTTCTTTAACCAATGATATGTCCTTCTTTGCAGTGTAGTTTTCTCTAAACAACATCCATAGTTTTCGAGATCCTATATGTCCATACTCCTCATGTAGTTGTTTGAGAATTTCCTTAGCATATTCAGGTGTTATTAAATAAATTTCCCTATCTTCCATCTTCTTATACCAAATTCCCTCGTTTTGAAATGCTCCTCTTTTACAAGATTCTTGTAAATTCCTCTGATCCTCCATTATTTTTTCCAAAGTAAACAAACCTTCAGTTTTTTGCAACCTATTTATGCCAATTTGGAATTGTTGATCCTTCTTCTTCATTTCTGTTTCACGGCTAAGAGCATCCGCTACTATATTAGTTTTCCCTGGTATAAATTTTATTTCAAATTCATATTCTTGTAATAGAAGTATCCATCGATGTATCCTATTGTTTGCATAACGATTTTTAAACATTGCTGTTAAAGCTGAATGGTCTGTTTCCAAGTAAAATTTTGCTCCTAATAGATAAAAACGTAATTTAGTTATGCAAAATACTATGCTTGCCATCTCCAATTCAGTAACTGAGTATTTTCTTTCATAGTTTTTCGTTACTCGGGAAATAAAACTGATTGGTACTTCTCCTTCCTCTTGTTCTTGCAATAAAACTCCTGCTAATCTATCTATGGATGCATCTGTTCTTAAAATAAATGGCTTGTCATATTGAGGATGATAAACCTGCAAATTTTGTAAAAATATTTCCTTGAGTTCTTGGAAAGCTTGTTCTGTTCTAGCATCCCATTTCCATTTTGTTTCCTTCTTGAGTAATTCAATTAATGAAATTTCCTTATTACTGAGGTCTGGTATTAGTCGTTTGAAGTAATTGAGAATTCTCAAAAATCCTCGAAGAGTTTTCAGATTAGTCGGTGTTTCATATTCCCTTATGGTTCTAATTCGTTCAGGGTTCATTCTCACTCCAGTAGATTTTAAAATATATCCCAAATACTGCACTTCTTTTTGTTAAAATTGACATTTTTCCATGTTCAATTTTAGTCCTGCTCTTCCCAATTCTGCCAATATAGTCTTCAAATGTTCGTGATGTTGTTCTTCATTTTCTGAATATATTAATATATCATCGATATAGTGCAATGTATAATGTTCATATTGGTTAAGAACAGTGTGAAGTGTTCTTACCAATGCTGCACACGAACTCTGTAAACCAAATGAAACAACACAAAATTGGTATACTACACCATCAATCATAAATGCTGTATATGGACGACTTCTTTTATCTAATGGAATCAACCAGAAACTATGCTTCAAATCCAGTTTCGTGAATATGTTAGCTCTTGTAATCCTACCAAATATCCCCTCTACATTTAAAGGACTCTCATATTGTTTTTTAGTATATGAGTTGATATTTCTGGCATCCAGACATAATCTAATCTCTCCTGACTTTTTTCGGACACATGTTATCGCACTTATATATGGAGAGTTGGATCTTTCTATAATACCATCTTGTATCATCTTTTCTAACTCCTGGTATACTTCATTTTTTAGCTTATAAGGAATGGGATAGGTTTTTATTTTGAAATTACTAATATCCTTGTTCATTTCCAACTTATGTATATACTTTGCTGCTATGCATACTTCTTTGTTGAATAGTCTTCCATATTTTGTTAATAACTCATCAATCTCCTTTCTATATTGTATGGGACAAAATTGTTCTTGTAGATCTCCCACAATTTCTATTTCATTTATTTGACATTGTCTTTCCTCTACCTCTTGTTCTTCCTTTTTGTCAAAAGTTATTATATTACCTTCACATACCATGTACCCCTGTTTATAATCAATAATCATCTTGTGATTGCTCAATTCATCATTTCCCAAAATTACATCATATTTTAAATTCTTAACTACTAATAATTGCATTTTATAAGCTATATTTCCCAAATAAAAATCTGTGATTATGGTACTATTTGTATAATATAAATTTTTATCATTCGCCCCTACTAATGATAGTTTCTTTGTATTTATCATCATAATATCATCCTTATTTAAATTGTCTACTATATCCTGTTTAATTAATGTTACCTCTGAACCCGTATCTATTAAAATTCTACAAATAATATTTTGTAATCTACCCTGGATAAATATTAAATTAGGTTTTTCTACTTTTTTTACTAATATTTTCATAATCTATAATAAATTCTCGAGGATGTTCATATCGCGATGAATAGATGATATTATGCACGTAAGGACGATTTAAGCAAAATTCGCTATGTTATCCTGTCCAGGAATACACTCTTCTACCTGTATCTCCTGTCTAACCATGTTTACCTGTCTCCTATTATCATCCTCCCTATTTCTGTTTTGTTCTGGATTGTTTTGGTTTTCTCTGCCATTTTGCCAATTTCTTCCTCTATTGTTATTATTATTACTATATTGATTTCTTCTCTCGAAATTGTTATGGTTCCTATAGTTCTCCGGATATCTGTTTCCATTATTCTTCTCTCGATTTCTATTTTGTTCCCCATTTCCTTGGTATCGTCTATCATCAAAGTTCCTGTTTCCATAACTTCTATTTCCATTATTTTCATTATAATCTCTTCTTATATTTCCATTATCCCTTCGGGTATCATTTCTGATATTTCCATTTTGATATCTAAGAAAACCATTTCCATTTTGGACACTTCTTTCAACTCTCTGCAAATACCTAGATAAATTGTCCATTGTTTTTATGTTATGTAAGGCTATCGTTTCTGAGACTTCGGAATTGAAATGTCTCCCGACATATAAAACTAATTCCTCCTCCTTCATAACAGGTTCCAAATATTGTGCCATGTTATAGAGTTGCATAGCATATGCATTTAAATTTTTATTCCGATTGTAATCGAATTTCCCAAAATACAATCTTTCCCTAAAATTAGCTTGATGAATTTCACCCCAAAAATAATTCATGAATTGGTTCTCAAATTCTTCCTGATTATTTATACTTTCTTCCTTATTACAGAACCATAATAGGACATGTCCAGATAACATCCCTCTAATACAAATCTTCTTCTCCATCATATCTCTCATTCCTTTGAGTTTGCTTTTAATTATTTTAATAAACACCTTCGGATGAATGGTATTTATATTCCCATCAAACTTTACTCCGATATCCATGTTTCCCGTATAGATTACTCCACCTCCATTTCTCCTAACGTTAAATTCAATTTCTTCCATGCTTTCCTGTAATTTTCTGTTCATTTCTTCCAGTTCTTTATGAAATATTTGTCCAATGTGCTCGTTCCTCTCCTCACATGTTCCTGTTTGTTTTTGAAACTTTACATCTAATTCCTTAAATTTATGTTCCGCGTTTTGCTGATAATTTTGCATAATTTCTTCGATTGTTTGTTCCCTGAATTTAATATACTCCATTTCTTTCGTTATATCTTCTGTTTGCTTTATAACTTCCGCTTGGATAGTTCCCGGTAATTTTTCTTCTATACCTCTCTCTATTTCTTGAATTTGTTCTACTACTTGATTTTCTATCTGCTCTCTAATTTTCATACCGTTTTCTTGAATTTCAATCCGTATATGTTTGTTTTGCTCCACCATATCTTCTTTCACCTTATTTATCTGCTGCCTACATTCTTCATTTTCTTCCCTAAGTTTTCTGAATTCTTGGATACTTTCGGTTTTCACCTCTTCTATCTTCTTTTCCAATTTATTCATATTTCCATTAATTTTATCCATCTTCCCGTTTAAGCTCCCCTCTATTCTATTTATATTCCCATTCAAATTGTCCTCCATTTTGTTCATATCTCCCCTCATTGTGTCCATGTTTCCATTCACGGTGTCTATTTTTCCATTTAAATTTTGCTCCATTTTGTTCATATCTCCTCTTAATTCATCCTTCATTCTGATCAAAAATTGCATCATGTCCATCTGATCATCTCTACTTCTTCTATTTTGCATCTCCTGTGTCCTATCTTCTTGTCCTACAGCTTCCCCATCTCCTGTCATACTTTCTTCCTGTACATCTCCTTCTAATTGTTGTCCTTGTTCCAAATATACCGGTTGGTAATCTCCCATACCATGACTTCGTTCTTCCCTTTCCTCTTCTGATCCACTGTCTGCTCCTACCTGCCTTCCATCTCTCAACGTCATTCGTTTTGCCATTTTTAATTGAGTTTAAAATTTACAAATGTTTCCTATATTTTTAATAAACCGCCCCACGTTTTGGGTGACAATTATTAACATACACTGTATTATTTACTTACTTTTATTATGAAATTTAAATGTAGCTGTTTATTATTTAGAATTTTTGTTTATTTTGGCTAGCTCAGTTATTGTTTTTTTTTATATAGTTGTTATATTTATTATATATTTATTAATTCGGGAGCATGAAACCCTTTTTACTCTTTGAGTCCTGGCTTTTTATAATGTTGTATTTGTTTCAATAAAAAGGAAACACTTTATCTTTAAATAGATTTAATTTTAAATTCAATATTTTATATTTGATAATAATAATTTGAGACGCCTATGGATATATTATACCTACTTATTTATTTTGATAATTTCTTCAGTGCGCGTGCGTGAAAAAACTAGTCATGCGCTTTAGCATAAAACGAACAATTCTTACATGTAAGAAGCATCTACACATATTATGCAAACATAGTTTGTTGACGATGCAGACAAGTGAATGGTTCAAACACATAAAAGAATTTATATAGAAATCATAGATATATATGATACAAATTGCTGTGGAAAGAAAATAGTTATATACATATATAGAAATATAGGAACTATTTACAGTTGGACATAGTTATTACATTAATAAAATTTCGAGCACCATATTTATGCGATTACAACATGGCGTAAGTACATATTTTAATTTATTTAAATTCGGCCTTTTTATTAATATTAACGATTTATGCAATTAATTAACTATATAAAGTCTGTTCTCTTTCTTTTTCAGATCGATCATATTCGCAAATGTTTATCAGTTTATGAAATCAAGTACTTATTTGAATATTTTGAGTTTTTACTCTGATTATTGGCCAATAATATTTTAAACACACTGACCTGTTGTTCTTGAATTGGGATGAATGTGACCCCAGGAATACTCCTCTGAAGCTCCAAAAACCAAAAATGATGAGAAATTTCGAAGATTCTTGCCGAAAAACTTGATATAATTAACTGTGAGTATTAATAAGATTGTTTTTTATAGTACTTTATAGTTTTAATTGTGTTAAACTGGGAATTTCTTGAAATTTCTGGAACATTATCACACACACTCCTCGCTTCTTGACACCAGCTTCCCCATTTTTTTTAAGCGTCCCCTCGATTCTCCACTTTTTTCAACAAAACAGTCTTTTGTTTTTCTTTAGGTCACTATTTCAAAGTTTATTTGTTGATTCACAATTTGTTCTGTCATATTTTATAACCAATAAAATATTGTCCTTTGCAATCAAATTAATTGAAACTTCTTTCACTTATTAGAAAAGTTTCATACATACACTCTTTTACATTATTAGTTCATTTATAGAGTTCCTATGAGTTTTTTCATCATACATATAAATTAAAGTTGGTTATACATAGATACATTTAAATGGTACAACATCCAATATTGTTATTGACAGTCTATCACTGTTACACTCATATTATTTATAAATATAAATTCTTTTATGTTATTTGTCTATACTCTTTGCATTATATTATTTATAATAAACTTTAACAAATTATTATTTATTGATTCAACGTTTATTTTATTTACCATATATCATTTGTATATATGTCATTATTTGTTTATCTATGAAAATCTATTGAATTGTATTCTATTCAATATTTGTATTTGTTTTTATTCTTAAATTAATGATTATAATGAATTAACTATAATAATATTTGTTTTCATTTCAGATGAACAGCTGATTAGGTTATGGAAAATAATCTTCGTCTTAGGCAACTTTATTTACATCATTACATTGGTTAGGCAATCTCTATATTTTATGTTATTATTGAGGTAATTTCATTATTTATTATATTGTTATAGGCAATTATTTAATATATCTTTACTTGATATGTTGTTTAAATTAAGAAAAATGTTTCCTTTTTGCTTGTTTTCTTGAATTATATTATTTTCATATATTTTCATACTAGCAACATATTTTTATAGAACTAATTCTCTTACTATCTATGATATCTGGTTCAATATATATATATATATATATATATATATATATATATATATATATATATATATATATATATATATAAAGTAGGATAGTCTTTGCTGACTGTCAGGAATAAAACTGGTGAAAATTGGGGAATTGCAGCAAGAAAAAGTGTACTTTTAACGGAAAATTTCCAAACTTTCGAGGATGATTGTCCTCATCATCAGGGATACTAAAATAAAAAAAACAACAGTTAAATACTGTGGTCAAAGGAAGAATAATATTGTAACGAATTTCACAACCACGTGTGTACTTACCTCCGAAATGAGGTTAGACTACATTATGTTGTAATAAATTGAACTACGGATTCTGAAATGTGTAATAGTTAAGTAAGAAGGAAATTCACATTGAACAACCACTTCATCATGACTATAAAAAGTCAAAGTATAACACCATTTTGTAACTTGAAAAATTAAATAATCCTGAAGCGTTGTTGTGCTGAACGACGGTAAGGAAATGATATACTTTTCTTTCTATATCGGATGGAACAATAGACGGACAATGTTACCAACTGTCAAAAATTAGCCCATTGTGGGACAATGTACCCGCTTTGATAATGGCCTATGTTGTAGTACCAACAAAAATGAATTAGTATGAAGTTGTAGAGAGGGGGAACCTTTCTATTATAGGTTAGAAGAAAGGATGACAGGGGAATTGCAGCAAGAAAAAGGAAGAAGAAATGATGACAGGGGAATTGCAGCAAGAAAAAGGAAAAGAATATTCACCCCAATATTCACCAGTTTCATTCCTAACAGTCAGCAAAGACTATCCTCCTTTTACTTACAGACATGGGGTTTTATCGTGACATAATATATATATATATATATATATATATATATATATATATATATTATAACACAATAACACATAGTGTATAACATGTAACACAGAAGAAATATCAAAGTAAGTTTCATAGCAAACTGATCTGTTAAGGGTCATTAAAAGTGGCACGATAAGACATGCTCCCTGAGTGTAGGCAAACATAAATGAAAAGACCAATTGTCACAATAAAAGAAAAAACTGTACATGATACTATTTAATAATAATTCAATAGATTATGTTATATGTAATTTCAAAACAATTCGTAGAAATTAAAATGAAATTTGAAAGAAACGCGTTAAATTTTCATATAGTTAGTAATTAGGTTATTTTATGCAAGGGATTTCAGGAATTTTAATAAATAGTAAATAAGTTATGTTAATATTTATATGTATAAAAATATTTATCTCTATATGCTAATTTCTAATACAAAAATGTCATTTTCATGTTTCATATACGGCTTAAAAATTCATGATAATATAAACAGTGAATCGTCGTTAATGACACTATATCTATACATTTAATACGATATAGGGAAGTTTCGATAGCAACCCGCAACGAGATGGATTGAGAAAAATAAATAGAAAAACGTCAGTGAATTTTGGGACGTCAAAGTGGGAAATGATATAATAATTGATCTCGATATTGAGGTAGAACAGAAAGTTATTTGAATTAAATATATAATCATAATCAGAAGGAAGAAGAATATTTATATATACGGTTAAAGGAGTGATTTTTGAAACGTGAGTGAATTTTTGAATGTCAAAGAAAGGAAGGATAAATTATCTCCAGAAGAAAAACGATTCAAACGACTATATTTGATAAAAAAGGAAAGTTAACCCAATTTTAAAGTGATGAAATGGAGACAGAATATTATTTAAATAATAATGGATTTAAACTAATACAATGGAATTTGATACATACTGAAATTTGTTCATAATTTGAATCGAGTTGAGTGATCAATGAATGGATAGTTGATAGATTTCCGAGTTCTTATAGAGGTTTTTTGGCTGATATTGTTGAAGGTGATTAGAAGTTTTGGACCACACAACCTCAAATCCAGTGTGATATAAGGTACGCAAAATTTATTGATTTTATGAGCTTGTAAAACGGATTTGTGCGTAATTAGTGTCATTTCGGATTACTTTTAACATTTGCGGAGAATTAAATACACACTTTTCTAAAATTTGACAATCATTTACGGTTTATATATTTTTTATTATTTAGAATTAGATAGTTATAATTATATGTTATTATGGTAATAATTTTGGATTGTTACCTATGATATGTGTACATAGAAACAGTAAAATATTTCATAATTAAAATTTCCTGAAGTCATAAGCTTGTACATTTTAATTTCACAAACCAATAATTAGAGTTAATTTGAATGGCGCACTTGAACACTATCCTTTGATAGAGTTGATATACATGTTTAATGATTTTTCAGTGTCAAATAATAAATAATAAATAATTATTATAACCGTTACATATATATATATATATATATATATATATATATATATATATATATATATATATATATATATATATATATATATATATCCTACAGAGAAGCAACGGTTAAGAAATACAAGTCATGGTCTAGAACCAAAATGAAACTTGCCCGGGAATATAACAGAAAATGTTTTTTATTGAAATGTAGTAGGAAATCAGGGATTTTACCTAATCACATAACTGCGGCTATCAATCCGATTGACGACCTCCTGATGCGACAGGATATGCATAGGAAAACAGTGGTTGATTACAGGGTAGGGATAAAACTTCTTAATATTGAAATTGTTAATAACTATTCTTTAATTAGTGAATTATAATCAAATTTGTCGACTTTGAGAAGGACAATAATCTCTGAATCAAGTGAGTTTCATTTTCAGACTTTTTCAAGTAAACAACAATTTACTTCCAATAAACTGTTCCACAAAATAAAAATAAAAAATATAGAAATAGTCAATCAATTACAGGACAATCAGTTTAAATTATTATTAAAATCTATGTCTAGTTGGTTGAGAAATATTTCTAATACCACTATACCTAAAGATATATCACAGTTTTTAGCTTTGAGCCTTAAGTTCAGTGTGGAACCAGTCATTTTAAAAGACATTTCAATTAAATCTATTTTATCATACGTTGACTACCTCACCTCCATGATCACAGACTCTAAAGTGAGAAACATCACGGTAGCTGGAGCCACTAATATAATCACTAATTATGCTCATAAACCTCATAATAATTATTTATTTCATAATATTTTAGTTAAATCTAAAGCCTCTTTGAAAACGAACCCTCATCTGATTTTAACACAATCTCATAAGGGTAATATCGCAGTTATTATGGATAAGCAACAATATATTGAATTGTCTAATGATATACTTTAAGCAACAGTTCATATGTTACAGTTTGTTAGGGTTTGACCCCTACATACACCAATACTGTCATCCTTTCTTCTAACCTATAATAGAAAGGTTCCCCCCCTCTACATCTTCATACTAATTCATTTGTATTGCACTACAACATAGGCCATTATCAAAGTGGGCACATTGTCCCACATTGGGCTGATTTTTGACAGTTGGTAACATTGTCTGTCTATTATTCCATCCGATTTAGAGGGAAAAGTATATCATTTCCTTACCGGCGTTCAGCACAACAACGCTTCAGGATTGATTAATTTTTCAAGTTACAAAATGGTGTTATACTTTGACTTATTATACTCATTATGAAGTGGTTGTTTAATGTAAATTTCCTTCTTTCTTAACTATTACACATTTCATAATCCATCTGGATGGAGCAATGGACACTAATACGATCCCAACTCTTATCGATTGCTCTTAAACAAGCATCTTGATAAACATTACTAAACAACGAGACCACACCCAACCTGGTCAGAACATAATTTTCTGGAATTACAAAATTATTGAACTTTTCAGAAACTTCAAATGAATCTTTGAAAAAACACAAATTGTCGTAATCATACGCGTTGATTAGGATTCCTGTACAGAACAGCGCAATGTTTTCCGTAGGGGCTTCTACCGAAGCCACTATCGGACTTACAGAGAAAACTGGTTTATGAACTTTCGGAAGTGAGTAAAATTTTGGAGGGACACCATGGTAACACTTGAGTTTCTTCTTTAACGACAAATCTATTTGGTGTTTATTAAATAAGGATTTAACTCAGTTATTGCCCTTTCTCTGTATAGAGGAAGTGGGATCACAAGATAATTCTACATATGAACTGTTGCTTAAAGTATATCATTTGACAATTCAATATATTGTTGCTGGTCCATAATAACTGTGACATTACCCTTATCAGATTGTGTTAAAATCAGATGAGGGTTCGTTTTCAAAAAGGCTTTAGATTCAGGATTAATTAATTTTTCCCAGTTTCAAAATGGTATTATACTTTGACTTTTTATAGTCAGGATGAAGTGGTTGTTCAATGTGAATTTCCCTCTTACTTATAACGAGAAAACGCTAACCTTCAGTGCCCATTATAGATGCGCGGGTTGTATCCCGTAGTACAACCCGTGCTCGCCAGTCGACTAGCTTCGAGTCGAAGAAGGGGGGGATTCTTCAAAATTTAACAGTTTATTAAAAAAGGCACCAGTTAAGTTTTGGCAAGCACCCAAGACTTCTTAAGTTAGCCCACAACTCCTCAGTGGGTTAACAGCACTAATTACCCACTCCGAAAAGTTAAACTCATAGGAAAGTTATCATTAAAAATGAAAGTCAGCAAATATACCCCGATTGAAGTTTGATAATCTTTTTGGACCATATTTCTCTGTTCAAAATGTGATTATTACAAAGTTTACAACAAAAAAAGAATGATACTAATAATATCTGAACTCAGCTGAAGGCTGTAGATTCAGTAAGCAGTTAGGCTGAATGCCGAAATCTGCATAAAAACTTAAATCGCAAACTAATTTACCAGTTACAAGCGAAACTCTAAGTTACTATTTGAATAATTGACAAGCAGGTCCTATAATACCTGAGTAGAGCTGAAGGCTACTAACTCAGGGCGCAGAAGAGCTGAGGGCCATCTACACAGATGTCTCAAATTACAAACCAATTACAGGAAACAAACAAAAGGTTCATGTACAATGTTTCAAATACAGTGAAACTCTTACACCAAAACTACAATTGCATTAGTCACATGGGTTCACACTTCCGCAATCTATATGAGTATAAATATATATATAAATGCATAAGCCTAAAATTAAATAAGCAGGCAAGTTTAACAATGTTCAGAAAAAATTGAAATTATGTACAGTGCGAAATTACTTACATAAAAAAAATCGTCAAAGTCAGATAAATATCTAAATAGCGCAGCGCCCAGGTACGTACCGTGGTATACCCAGCATTAAGAGCCAAGAATTCAATATTTAAAAAGAATGTTTCAAAATTTTATAAACGAAAAGTAAGAAGAAATAATTAATCACCGCAAAGAAATATAAAAAAACCATACATAAAAAATTTCGTGAAATTTTGACTGCTAATTGTGAATGGAAAATGTATAAGTAAATGTATAAAATTAATAAGGAAAATGACTGTTACGAGTGATTCTCCTTCCTCAGAACAGCAATCGAAGTCGACGCTTCAAAATGTTCCAGTCCTCCTGGTTACTGGTTCAGGTGAATGGTCTGGCTGATTTCGCACTCTTTAACCAGCGGATAAAATCCATAAAACCAAAATTAAAACCCCCCCTAGAATAAAGAAACGAATTAGCCTACACGCAGGGTTTTTATTTTACCACAATCAAATTTACGACGTCCCCCCGTACCATTCCATTATATCGATTACATTGTATTCATCCAAAACCCGCAACTAATCATACAACCCTACAAGAGTATAAAAGCCATCTCCACTAATAACAAAAAAAACTGCATGACTGTTTTTTTATTAGCAAAAAACTATAATATCTAAAAAACTAAAAGAAACCACGTTACTCTACACATCCCTGACAATTATTCAGCCACGTGATATATTCTAATTTCAAAAATGTACGAAACAATAACGGAAATGACTTGATAAAATTTATGAACTGTATCAGAACTATTTCATACAATAGGTTACATACTTCAATAAACTATGAAAATTACTTCAAAACGTTAAATTACTACTTTAACTGCCTACAAAATTGTTAACATCAAGAAACTGTTCAGGTATTTACCAAGATAACTAGTTCTTCTTGCATGGCCGTCAATCGAAATACCCACGTTGTTGGTGAAATTTTAAATATCTTGACGAGGTCGTACGTAATGGCTACCAACGCACACAAAAATTTCAAATGTCACTAGCCAGCGTTCGCTTCGACGACCCATGGAAATGGTCCTCATCCAAATGGTCTGTCATAAATCCCCGTCGGCAGGCATGCCAAAATTATATTATCGACGGGCGGGCGATTTTTCGCGTTAGATTCCCCCCCCCCCTTTCGTCAAAAAAAAATTAACCCGGAGGGGTTAATCTCATCTTCAGAAGGTTTCGCAGAATATGGCTTC
This sequence comes from Galeruca laticollis, assembly GCA_963921935.1. NCBI lineage: Eukaryota > Metazoa > Arthropoda > Insecta > Coleoptera > Chrysomelidae > Galeruca > Galeruca laticollis. The sequence continues at coordinate 2,331,606 of OY998185.1, forward strand.
AAGTCCTTGCAGTACCAAACCCCTGCCGAAGCTCCGTCCTTATCATGCAACTCATAAGTCCACGGAGATAACCTCTTAACTATCGAGAAAGGCTCTATGTACCTAGGTGTTAGCTTACGAGTGTAATACCTTGCAGCATCCGAAAGGACAAAATTCCTATTCCATACCAAATCGTGCGGGAGATACTCTACCTGTCTGCGTCGCAGATTATGGCTATCACAGGCCATCTGATTAGCAACCTCTAACCGTTTCTTAATATCAGCGAATATTTTCCTAAAAATCTCATTACGACAACATAATCGGCACCACACAATAGCGTAGACCTACCAAAATTAGCAAAATACGGTGTCAATTTCGTAACTTCATGAGCAGACGTTCTAATCGCACATCCTATCTGAGCGAGATGTTCGTCCCAACAACGATGATTATCCAAAACGTAGGAAGCCATCATAGTCTTAATTACACGGTTAACTCTTTCACACGGGTTAGCCCTTGGATGATAATTGGCATTCAGCTTAATACGACAATTATATCGGGAAGCTAAGCTTCGGAAAAGATTACTACGGTATTGGGGACCATTATCACATATACAAGAAATACTTCCTCCTCAATCTTAATCTTAATATTTGGTCCAATAATCCGTAAGAACAAGAATAAAAGAATTACCCTGTTTCGACCTGTGCAAATCATTTCCCACGGCCTGCTAGGCTTTAGATGAGACACCATCTTATCAACAGGTTCCCCTTGTGACACCTTATACGCAGCACATACCTCACACCCATTAACATACCTTGCAACATCTGCTCTCATTTTCGGCCAATAAAAACGTTCAGCTACCCTGTGGAAGGTTTTTAAAATACCAGTATATCCAGATGTGGGAGAGACATGGGCTTCCGAGATAATACGCGGCCTACTAGATTTGGGAACTACTAGTTTCCAAGATTCACCAGGCGACAGTGGTTGTAAGTACCTATTTACAATATTTTTGTAGAAAAGAAATTTAAGGGGATTACTATTGACATTATTGACCATCTTACAATACCACTTTTCATTAGCAGTATCAAACATAGGAGGCGGTACCTCTTCAGAACTATTGACATTATTGACCATCTTACAATACCACTTTTCATTAGCAGTATCAAACATAGGAGGCGGTACCTCTTCAGACGAAACCTCCACAGACACCTCATCGACAACAGGGCGGACCGAGAAAGAGCATCAGGTACTACGTGTTCACGACCTTTACTATGTATAATTTGGAAGTTATACTGTTGCATTTTGACTGCCCATCGCCCTTCGGACTCTGCAACTTATGTAGCCACAGAAGACTATAATGATCCGTAATGACCGTAAAATGAACGCCCTCTAAATAAGGCCGAAGTTGTTCAAGTGCCCAAATCACAGCGAGACATTCGCGTTCTGTGCTTGAAAAATTTCTTTACTGACGTGTAAGAGATCTACTCAGATAGCAAATAACCTTGTCACCATCCTCGCGAGGCTGACTCAACACAGCTCCTAAACCATAACCACAACTATCGGTCTGTTCAACAAAAAGTTTATATTAAAATCGGGACTAGTAAGAATCGGGGCCGACGCCAAACATTCCTTGACACGACAGAACGAAGAATCACGCTCAGAAGACCAAACAAAAGGACGATTCTTTCTCAAAAGATTAGTTATGGGGACCATAATGGTCGAAAATTTAGGAATGAACCTCCGGTACCAGGAGAAGGTCCCGACTACACGACGAACTTCCGTAACACTACGAGGGGTCGGTAACTACAACATTGCCTTCACCTTATCCGGATCCACATGTAACCCAAAACGATCCACTACATACCCGAGATACTTCATTTTAGGACGACAGAACTGACATTTATCCATGCTCACAGTAATTTTAGCATCCACTAATCTCTTAAAAACCTCTTTGAGTACCCGTACATGTTACTTCGAAAGTTTGAGTACAAAAAACAACGTCATCGAGATAGACAAAAACATGAGGTTCAAGATCATGGCCCAAAACATTGTGTATAAGTCTCTGCCAGGTGGCTGGGGCGTTATGTAAACCAAACGGTAGATGTTTTAATTGAAACAAACCCTCATTAGGTACCGTGAAAGCAGTATATTGCCTTGAATATTCGGCTACAGGAACTTTACAATGAGCGGAATTGACATCTAAACTAGACAGATATTTGGCCTCACGCAACTTCTCTAAAGTATCAGTTACCAGGGGAAGAGGGTAACTATCTCGAACGGTGACAGCATTCAACTTCCTATAGTCCACGCAAATTCGTAGAAATTATACTTTTTCCTGACCAGAAAAATTGGAGAAGGCCACGGACTATTGCTGTACAATGGGATTGACCCCATAATATCGCTGCTCGATGGGGGGACTAGAAGCTACTATTACGTGTTCTACTCTATCGGTACACCCTAGACCTTTTCTCATAATTTCCATGTTCCTATCGATCACAGCCTGTAGTCTCTGCTGTTCCAAAGGAGTGAGTACCGTTGTAGACAACACATGTTTCACACTATTTAACAACACGGGTTCGGCCGAAAAGTGCCATCGCCATGACGAAGATTTGGGACAACACCCATTACATTCCAAAAATCTACACCAAGAATTAAAATGTGAGTTAATTCAGGGACAACCAGAGCCTCAATCCACCGCATTCGACCCCTCAAAACCACGGATAACACTACGGTTCCAATACTCTGTAACACATCACCATTTGCCACTGTACAATTAGTCGACCTACTTTTATCCAAAGTCAAACCTAAACAAGAAATCAACTTATAACCTTTACCTCCCAAAATTTTTCTTGAAGCACCCGAATCTAACAGACCTAATAAAATTTTACCTAAAATATCCACCTTAAGATAAGGACGTTCATCATTAACGGCATGATCCAACACATAATCTATGACGGCACGAAAATTACTGACAGGGGGTTTTCACTGAGGCACTCTATCCGATCATTCAAGCACATCTCGGTTCGTTTACACTGGCTAATTCTGGAAGAGCAATCAGGACAAGTCCTAACCGTGAATCCTTCTTTCTTACATCTATAGCAAAATTTCCTATTACTACGACACGCTACAATGGCCTGGCTGCTTACAATGGAAACAAACGATCTCTTGAACTTTAGGAATAGATGACGAAGTAGGGAGGGGTAGAGCTCCAGACACAGGTTCCACATGCAATGACACATAAGCTAGGTCTGGCTCCATACAACATAGGTCCATCGATAGTACACTGTAATTCTCGATAGCCGATTTCCTAGCCTCCAATTAACGACCCAAAGTCAATAACTAATGCACGCTATCAATTTCCACAAGTCCGAGATGATGTTGGTAGTAAGGCGTGATATTCATTAACAATATTTTAAGTTTAGTTTCCTCCGAATGGGTCGTAATGGGACAAGTCAACCTTTTGAAATAACCAGACATCACAGCCAAGTAGATTTCCTAGCTTTCATCAGAGCCCTGAGTCCTCCTCTTAATTTCCTCAAACAATTTCTCATTATAATCCACGGACAAATACTCCTCCCACAAAAGGCCCACGAATTGGGGGGGGGGGGCAACTTCACTCTATATATTGAGGTTTAACTAAGTAAGGGGTGGGAGAATTTTCTTTTTCTTGGTGGTCCAAATGAGTGCATTAGAAGTGGATTCCGATGCCACTTGTTTTTTTTTAATGATCATGGGGGGCATCTTCACTCTATATATTGAGGTTTAACTAAGTAAGGGGAGGGGGATTTTCTTTTTCTTGGTGGTGCACTTGAGTGTATTAGAGGTAGATTCCGATGGCACTTGTTTTTTTTTGAAAATTATCATTGGGAGGCAACTTCACTCTGTATATTGAGGTTTAATTAAGTAAGGGGAGGGGATTTTCTTTTTCTTGGTGGTGCATTTGAATGCATTAGTAGTAGATTCCGATGCCACTTGTTTTTTTTTGAATATTATCATGGGGGGGCATCATCCTCACCTAGGACAAAGTGTCAACTACAAGATAGTTAAAAAAGAGTTGTATGTACGATCAATTCATTATCAAAGGAAGTGAATTAGTCAACGGAAGTCTTCTACAAGGTATCTGAGAGTGTAGGAGGGAAATCAACAAATCACAGTCCACTCAAAATAAAATAATTCCTTCCCAAGCCCTCAAATCCTTGCCTATCAGGTATATTCGAGATATTTTGTACTTGTAAATAATTGTAGGTTTGACGTTATATTTTTGAGAAAAGGCGTAAATTTGCTTCGTGGTCCCACTTGAGTTTATTTGAAAGTATTATTCGTAATAATATGAAAAACTTAGTATACAACTGGAATTGAATTATGTGTGAATAAGTCAGCGTTGTGCTTTTCCGTCAAACTATTTGAACAATTTGTTGGTTAAAATTCTTACAGCGTAGTTTACTAACAATTGTTTTCAACTGTGGGTTTTAAATTGTTGGTTAAATAACATTTCAATGGATTCTCATTAATTGTGAGGCAACTGGAACAATTCATTTAATTAATTCCGATTTGGTTGAGCTTATCAACTTTTTATTAGGTTAATAGGTTTTTCTTCGGTTGTATACAGCGGATTACCTATAATTAACAAGTTTGTAGCTTGATTAGTTTCTTTATACCTCACTGTTAAAAATTGATTTGTTTACTGTTTCATCTATTACTTCATCCACATTCTATTTACCAATTCAAATGCATATAATTTTATTTGAATTTGACTGAAAAGAATAAGAAAAATGTATCAATACTTCGAACAGTTCACTACATGCAATATCCAATTATTGCAAAAATCGCTTCAATTGATATTAGCATTGTTGCCGACGAAAGAAGATGTAGTCGAAACTGTATAATTATAAAAAACAAATAACAACTCATCCGTTTATTGAAACATATGCAACCGAATTTCTAGTAATTCACTTCACTGCATATTCTCTTTGTACGATGAAATAAAACAATATAGTTTGTTTAAATCTTCATTTATTTGAACTAATGTTCAATTTAAACTTGTTGACGCGTTTCACTAACACAGTAGCTTTGTCAAAACGAATGAAGGTGAAATATAAAAATGTCTCAATATATACAGTGCTAAATCTATTTAATAAGGTTAACAAAAAGGTATTGAAAGAAATTACCTGGAAATTCATTCACTACAAACATTCCTAAGCTATCTTCTAGGTAAAGAGGTTCAATAAAGGAGACTGATTGATATCTATTTGGTCGTTGTATATTTATTTTTGTTAATCTCTAGGGCCTCTAATAAATTTAAACTAAAGGATTTACCGACTACATGGAGAATTTCGAAATTTGGGTCGAAAATGTGTTGGTTTTCTTATAAATGATTTGAATAGTTAGAATCTAATTTTTTGTTGTCATAGCACGTTTGTGTCCCGAAATTCTAGTTTTAAAATTTCTAAAAGTTCTACCGATATAAATTTTATCACAATTGTCATTACCACATTTTAATTTATGAACTCCTGATTTGTTTAATTTTGAAGATTTAGATTTATTATTTTTAATGAATTTGGGTAAATTGTGATCAGTTTTAAAGGAAATATTCATGTCTAAAGTTTCTAAAAATGATTTAATTTTTAAGGATGGTGTTCCAAAGTATGTTAAGCTTTTAAAGGTATAGAAACAGAAATTAATTTGTATAATTTTCCAAATAATTCTAATATAAAACATAAAGCTTCAGAAATTATTAAAAAAGAATTCGTCGAGTTTAACAAACCCAATTGTGAATTATCAGTCGCCAAATCAATTCAACAAAAATCAAAGTCAAATAGTCTTATTTTCACAAAAGCAGATAAAGGAAATACGGTAATAGCATTACCTGAAGAAGATTATATATTTAAAACCAACAATTTTATTCAGGCAAGCAATTTTGAGACCCTTAAAAAAGACTCAACTAATAAATTTCAGAGAGAAATAAAATTAGCAGTAGATAACGTTAAATCAATAATTAACGATAAAGAAAAATATAAATTATTTTTACCCTGAACTATTATTAAACTATTAATTTTTATTGTAACAGGTAAAGCTGTCGACCGTGGCCAAGCATTCGGGCGAATAGCATTTTCCATTCCATATGCAGAACAAGAACCTCTTGCAAAGAAAATTGATGAAAAAAAAATGTACTGTTTTAACTCCCCTTACAGTACTTCCAACACCAGGCAAATCTGATGTCCGGGTTTTAATTTTGGCTGATCCAGATGGTCACGAAATATGCTTTGTAGATGATGAGGGTTACAGACAACTGTCACAACCAGACTATGAAAGTGAAAGAGTACTTAACGTTCAAATGAAAAAGGACCAATCTGATACATCCAATTAACTATAATTAAATTGCAATAATTTTAAAATAATATATACAAACACTCATGTTAATGGTTTTGGAGGTATAATAAATATTTGTTCAATCTTTTGTTTTTATTTTACCCAAGTTATTTGTTATATGAAGTTGTAAGTTTGTAAGAACTTGTAGCAGCTTTCGAAATTTGTTATTAATAAATTTCATAGCACAATATTTTCTAGGAAATGAGAACTAATTCTTTTTGTAGGTGTAAAGGTAAAATATGCAAATTAATCCTAATCGAATAGATGAGGCTTTTACTTGATGGAGATCCATACTGAACGATGAAATAAAACAATATAGTTTGTTTAAATCTTCATATATTTGAACTAATGTTCAATTTAAACTTGTTGACGCGTTTCACTAACACAGTAGCTTTGTCAAAACGAATGAAGGTAAAATATAAATATGTCTTAATATATACAGTGCTAAATCTATTTACTAAGGTTAACAATGGTATTGAAAGAAATTACCTGGAAATTAATTCACTACAAACATTCCTAAGCTATCTTCTAGGTAAAGAGGTTCAATAAAGGAGACTGATTGATATCTATTTGGTCGTTGTATATTTATTTTTGTTAATCTCTAGGGCCTCTAATAAATTTAAACTAAAGGATTTACCGACTACATGGAGAATTTCGAAATTTGGGTCGAAAATGTGTTGGTTTTCTAATAAATGATTTGAATAGTTAGAATCTAATTTTTTGTTGTCATAGCTACGTTTGTGTTCCGAAATTCTAGTTTTAAAATTTCTAAAAGTTCTACCGATATAAATTTTATCACAATGGTCATTACCACATTTTAATTTATAAACTCCAGATTTGTTTAATTTTGAAGATTTAGATTTATTATTTTTAATGAATTTGGATAAATTGGGATCAGTTTTAAAGGAAATATTCATGTCTAAAGTTTCTAAAAATGATTTAATTTTTAAGGATGGTGTTCCAAAGTATGTTAAGCTTTTAAAGGTATAGAAACAGAAATTAATTTGTATAATTTTCCAAATAGTCTTATTTTCACAAAAGCAGATAAAGGAAATACGGTAATAGCATTACCTAAAGATTATATATTAAAAACCAACAATTTTATTCAGGCAAGCAATTTTGAGACCCTTAAAAAAGACCCAACTAATAAATTTCAGAGAGAAATAAAATTAGCAGTAGATAACGTTAAATCAATAATTAACGATAAACAAAAATATAAATTATTTTTACCCTGAACTTTATTCATTAATTAAACTCCATAAAGAGGGGTACCCAATCAGGCCAGTTGTTTCTTATTTCACAGCACCTTCATTCAAAATTTCAAAGATTCTCATAGATGTCATTTCTAAATATGGTTGATTAATACCTCGATTTTCAGTTAAAAACTCAACGGAATTAATTAATAATATTCAAGATATAATACTACCCCATAATTCTAAATTCATATCGTTCGATGTAACAAATCTATTCCCTAGTATACCTCCTAAAGAAACTATAACTCTTGTTGATAAGTTGCTCACATACAATAATGTTAATCCTATAATTTACTCTGATATCATTACTTTATTAAAAGTGTGTTTGAATCAAAACTATTTTCATTTCAATGGAGAGGTTTATAGCAGTAAAGATGGTTTGATTATGGGCTACCCTCTCAGCCCCCTACTAGCAGAAATTTTCATGGATAATATAGAAAAAATAATTCATAAACACCCTTTTAGTAAAAACATTATGTACTGGCACCGATATGTGGACGACAATTTAGCTAGCTTCATCGGTACAAATAGACAATTAGAGAGCTTCATTACTTACATAAACTCGATTCACCCTAGAACCTGAACAAAATAAGTCTATAAACTTTCTAGACCTTACAATTCCAAATAAAAATAATAAACATGATTTTTCTATATTTCATAAACCATCACTTACAGATATTAAAATTCATAATAGTTCGGTCCACACATTTAGTCATAAACTAGCAGCTTTCAATAGTATGCTACACAGACTCATAACAGTCCCATTAAATATTAATAATTATACCAAAGAATTAAATATCATAAAACAAATAGCAGTTAATAATGATTACGATCCAAATTTAATTGACAATATCATAAATAAAAAGATAAAAAAACAGACTTTAGAACAAGTATTCCCTTCAGATAAAAATAATAAACAATTTAAAAGCTTAACATACTTTGGAACACCTACTTAAAAATTAAATCATTTTTAGAAACTTTAGACATGAATATTTCCTTTAAAACTGATCACAATTTATCCAAATTCATTAAAAATAATAAATCTAAATCTTCAAAATTAAACAAATCAGGAGTTTATAAATTAAAATGTGGTAATGACAATTGTGATAAAATTTATATCGGTAGAACTTTTAGAAATTTTAAAACTAGAATTTCGGAACACAAACGTAGCTATGACAACAAAAAATTAGATTCTAACTATTCAAATCATTTATTAGAAAACCAACACATTTTCGACCCAAATTTTGAAATTCTCCATGTAGTCAGTGAATCCTTTAGTTTAAATTTATTAGAGGCCCTAGAGATTAACAGAAATAAATATTCAGGTAATCTCCTTAACGACCAAATAGATATCAATCAGTCTCCTTTATTGAACCTCTTTACCTAAAAGATAGCTTAGGAATGTTTGAAGTGAATGAATTTCCAGGTAATTTCTTTCAATACCATTTTGTTAACCTTAGTAAATAGATTTAGCACTGTATATATTAAGACATTTTTATATTTTACCTTCATTCGTTTTGACAAAGCTACTGTGTTAGTGAAACGCGTCAACAAGTTTAAATTGAACATTAGTTCAAATAAATGAAGATTTAAACAAACTATATTGTTTCATTTCATCGTTCAGTATGGATCTTAATCAAGTAAAAGCCTCATCTATTCAATTATTCTCTTTGTATTCTATCAATTGAAAATGTATAATTTGAGCTTAAGAAGGAGGAAAAAATCGCATCCCCTGGCAGCACTTTGTTAATCGATATGGTTTGCTAAGTTTTTGGTTAGAAATTTACTAAAAATGATAGTAAGATTAGTTTTTTCACAAAAATCTGGGCTTTTCGTAATCATTATAACGTAAGTACAGTTGAGCAAATTCAACGACCAAATGAAGACATAATTGCAGAGACTGGAAATATATTTGCAAATTCTGTCAAAGAAGAAATGGTAATACTCATCTAACAAATTGACAAGAGCAGTATCTATGTGTCATGAGTTTGTAATTGTGTTTTTAGAAGAGGTTCTTGTTGTTCTCCCAATTGGATTTTACTGACAATCAGATATATTTTATCTTATTATTTCATATATAGCGACTTTTAATTTCAATTTTGAAATATTTCATCCACTTTATCAAATTTCTCAGTTCCTTCTTTTCGTGCGGGTGTATTTTTTTATAGAGGTAGGAAAGTACCTTTATGTATCGTCAGGACTAGTAGTTCGGCCTGGTATGTCAGACTCGAGGTATTCAATACCAACTTCAGGACTGAACGAACATACTGGAGAATTATATTGCCTAAATCGGTGCAATTATGCTATAGAGCATTCATGTCCCGAGATAACTTGTGTCGGGGAGTAGTTGACCTCGCCATGATAACGGTTTAACCAAATATCCACTTGTAGTATAAGGCGGTATATCTACCTACCTTTTTTGAAGAGTCTGTCACGGTCGTTCCATTATTCTTAGTTCATCCGCGCTCAACGTAGTTAATCATTTTTGCCGGTAAAGAACACTTCTTTCTTCTGCGAAAACTTCGATTGGCAGAATCCGAGCAATAACGTACCCTGTATCCTCAGACAATGTGCGGAATATGGTGACTGTTCTCAATACTAAGTGTGTCCGCCCAAATAGTAATTCCATACGTAAGCACAGATATAACTACTGACAACAGTAACGTTCTCCAATACTTAGGTTTCCACCTGTTTTCTACTAGTAATGAGCACTACCTCGGTTTTGTGTTCTGCCAACTTTAATACAACTGTCTCCATCCAGTGTCTGATCTCAAACATTGTGTCAAAGACAAAATTTATCCAGATGCTTTGCGACTATCGCTATAGCCACATCATTCGCATACGCCACGAGTTTAGCTTCTCTTGGCAATGTACATAATATTCCACAACATAGGGCCTAATACTGGACCTTGCAGTACTCCTCCAGTGACTCTGTGTTCCTTCGGACCGGTCTTTGTATCTCCTATTCCTATGAATAAAATATCTTGCTCCCATCCCTCGTACATATCGTTGTACGTTCATTTCAATAAGAGTTTTTATGATAAAATCCCACTTAGCAGAACTAAAAGCATTCTGGATGTCTGGTGTTGCTGGTAGGCAGTATTTCTTTGTACATCTATATTATCTGGTGCCTACGATCGCGTTTCTGGCTGTGTTGAAGACGAGGTCAATCGCATCGAGAGTGTAGCGACATTTTTGGAAGCCAAATTGGTTGCTGGCAAGTTCGATTGCTGCTTCGATTCTCCTGTTAACTATTCGTTCTCGTATATTACCTTCTGTATCCAGCATGCAGAGTGGACGGTATTATGCTCGTTCATTCGGTGGCTTCTTCCCTTTTACTATTTTCTGCTGCTTCCATTTTTGTGGAAAAATACCTTCCCCAAGACATGTGTTATAGACTTCTAGAAGTAACGAAGGGGCCGTTTTGATAACCAATTTCAATGCGATGTTTGGCATTCCATATATGCCAAGAGCTTTCGTATTCCCGACTCTGTTACACGCTTCCATTAGCTGTTCCTCTGTGATGGGTGATGTGTAGGATCTCTTATCTCTCTTCTCTTCTATGTTGTGTTGTTTTGTCAAGTGGTGCAGCTTCTTTTGATGGGAAAAGAGCGTAGTCACAATCGTCTCCAGGAGTTTCGGGCGTGTGAACGATTGTATTGGTAACCTTTTAAGGTGAGTCATGACTACCTTATCAGGTTTACCCACGGGTTGTTTTCTACATCCTCGATCAGTTCAGGCCAGAATTGTCGTTTACTATCTCCGATGGCCATATTTTTAATTTTTTCTTTGAAATCCCATGTATTTTTCATATTGTATTACTTTTTGTATAGCATATTTTTCAAATATTGGATTGTGGGGTAAAATGAGATTAAATAATTGAAACAATTGGTCGAACGAGTATGTTAGGTTTATTTAGTTTTGGTAGCCCATATATTTTAGGGGACATTATGAATTTTCAATTGTTTTCATCGAATTACATAAAATTTTTGTTTTTGATACTAATTCATAGGATCGTGTTTAAATTTTTGGTAAGTTGTTTCATCATTCAAAAACTTCATCAGTATAATCTTTTGACGTTATGATAACAGTTTTATTAGATTTGGCTGCTGTGAAGATTTTTAATCTTTGTTTTGCTCTATGAATTTTTTGGTTTTAGTTTTATTTTGATATTTAATATTTCTTCGTTGTTTTTTAATTTGTTTTATTTGTATTATTGTGTTTTATGTGTATAGATATGTAATAGATTTTTGTTTCATTAGGTTATTAATTTTCTCACACTTTTTTATTTGCATTTTTAAACGCTTTTGGGTTCCTTCTCACCATTTCTCATTGAATTTTTGTAAAATATTATTTGGAATTAACTTACCTACTTTATATGTTATGTCTCTCAATTCACTTCCTAATTTTCTACCAGAGTAGTGGATTCAGTGATTGAAAGTTGAATGATTAGAAAAATAAACCTGGATAATACGTGATTTTGATATTTATATCATCTAAAGATATTTATATATATATATATATATATATATATATATATAGACATATCAACAAGCATTACTAAGCCCGAAGTGGTATACATCACAGATATTACGAAGCCCGCGAAGTTTTTACGAAGCCCGAAACGGGCTTCCAAAAATTTTAGGGTGTATATAAGCTTATTATGATCATATGATGGCATCTATTGAAATTTTTAAAAAATTACAAAGGCTTCGTATAGATGGTACTCTTAATTCATACAGCTTTAGTTCAGTACTATTACCACCAGAGGCACCACGCTATGTGTATATATATTTGGTAAAGATCACGTACGATAGGAAGCCACTAGATTTTACAGCTGGGTTTGCAAATTCATTGAGGTATTCGGTAAATGGAGAATACTTTCTTAGAAAACCATTAGGAGATTAATTTTGAAATTTTTACTATAGACGTAAGAAGATGTGAATTATCACATTTAGTAATAGTGAAAGCTTCTACATTAAGGATCCAAATTTTTTTTCCAAATTATACCAAGTTTTCAAATGGTCTTTGTTGAAAATTATCGTATCGAATTCGTGAAATAAGCAATCTACAGTGTAAAGTCTCTAGTTTTCAGATAATAAGACGGAAAAATTTCAAAGTTATGTGCATCGTGCAATCCTGACAAATACCGGAGAAAAAATGTTAGAAGTTTTTCTTGTTTTTTATGGTCTACCACTTGTGGTAGAAAGTTATAATTTTAATAAATTTAATGTTTTTAATGTAACTGAAATGTATCAAAATTATCATGTGAACAAATAAAACCCAGACTGTCAAAAATAGTAATTTTTGTATCTAGTGCGCGAAAAGCTACTTTAGTAATCGAGAATTGAATTTTTTAAATATATCTATCTCTTGAAAATATTATAAATAAGTAAAAAGCCCAGTTTATTATAAAAAATAGTGTTGAGCTGGCTTAAAATGTCTTTAAAAGTATTTAATTGTTATTCATTTAAAAATAAATAATATTTTGTAGTTTTGCTTCATTTTTTAAAGATTAAAATAAAAAAGTCTTATTCATTAACATGCAGTGTGTGAAATACTTCGCACCCTAGTGCGCAAAGTATTTCGCGCATGGTGTCATGGTAACGTAAGAATCCGAAAAAAGTGTCACTTCGGATATTGTTTTCAATGCGCAAACCTTGTCATTTTTTGACATTTGTAGGAAAAATATTTTCTCATTATAAACGTCAAAAAATTTCCAGTACAATTCAGTGTTGGGAATCCACAGGGAATAAATTTCCACTAAAATTTATCCGTTGCTATGGTGATCTGTCAAAAAGCACGTTTTGATTGGTTTAAAATTACAGGTGTGGAATTTTCCGAATTATTGTTTTAAAATATGTTTAATGCTACATCCATCGTGAAAAAACATTATTTAGTTTCTGTTTTTAAATATATTTCAAACAAAATGAAATACAAGTTTTATGAAAACGTTTTATTTGAAAAATAAACTTGCTGTTGTTACAAACTTACAAAAAGTCAAATCTATTTGAAACAATTGTAAACGAACGTTTTTATTTTCACCCAATCTTTGTTTACTACTATTTCTCCATATTTTTTCAAAAAATCTTCGTTCTCATATTTCCTAGGCGTTATCTTATTTTTTATATGTGCGGCAAAATATTTACGAACAAGTTCTTTCTCTTTCGCACTCCACCTAACACGTCCCTTATAACTTTGTTTTGTGCAAGTTTTTTTTTATCTTTTTTTTGATGTTGTGTTTGCCCTGCCAACTCAGACTGTAATACAGCTTTTCCGGCGGCTAGGATCGTGGGTAATAGAAGGCGCCAGATCCCAAAATTGGAACCAAGAAAACTAGATAATCGAAATATACAGATATACATATATTAATAATTCGAATTAACAATACGAGTCTATATAAAAATATATACAATTTTCATAAATGACCGAATCTATATAAAACTACTTTATCCTCAAACAAGATTAATTACTTATTAAAGATAATAAGGCGATACAAGCAAAACCTGATAGTAAAATAAACCTGACCCCAAAGTGATATTAACTGAAATACAATACTTATTTCCTGTAAGGAAGTGATCTAAGCAAAAAAAATGGACGCTACCCAACCAAGATTATTCCAAGTAAATAATCAATAAAGCTGCTCTAAACCAATAACAATAGTTATCACTAAGTAATGAGCCAATCACCTATTTGTGCAAATATTGAATAATATTAATTATTTAAGTATTAATGATCAAAACCAGAGAGGACTGATAAAAAAATCTTCAATTATACATTTAATGATCGTACGTTCATTAAAAGGTAGTTGAAGTAACAAGTACAAAGTTTTGATTTACTTTTAAGTAACTAGGTTGGAGTATTTATAATTAATCAGAAATAATCAACAAATGAAATCAGACACAAGATGATCTGATTCTTAAGCGTATATCACTAGTTGGGTGAAGATAACTTTTATGGCTCGGTGAAACCTATTGAGTAAGTAACATTACTTAAGGTCAAGAATAATTGCATACTTAATGAAACTGAAATTAATTTTGATGGTCTTACATCAGGTTATGCTCAATGATTTCAATTAACGAACTATCAATTTTCATTTTATTCCGAAATAAAAAAATAAAACCGATAATTTCAACAAATCAAACGAAAAAATTTTCACGTCAATGATACTTGGGTGAAATAAGTGGTATCTGAATGAAGAAAATTTTAAAATAAAAAATATTTCATTCTGGGAATACGAATACTGATTTACCACTGCTCCAACAATTGGTACTTAGAATTTCAAACAAGAAATAAGTAGACAATCTTACCATATGATGCTGAAATTAAGGTAAAAGTATAGAATTAAATAAACAACTGTCCCCTATAAAAACAAGTGCTCATAATACTTAAAGTCTAAAGTGATCAGTACTTCGAATTAAACAAATCAGCAAGCAAGAAACCTCACTTAATTTCAGTATTTACAAATTTAGGCATCTACAAAATAATTTCTACTTATTAAGTCCTACCAAACAATTTGAGACTATTTTCAATAAAAGTAGTTACGAAGATTATACTATATTACAAAAACCGGCATTACGCCGAAATTACTTAAAATTACTGGTTATAGTCAGAAAAGACCCTTTATACATCAAATATGAAAATATTATTTACATCTATGAAGATTCTAGAAGGTTGGTTTGACAACAAAATTTATAATTAAGTTGATCTTCCTATATAAAAGTTCACTGTAAACCATATACTAGCGTGAAGATAAAAAATTGAATGGACTCTGCTAATGCTGATAAGGCATTTAATGAAAAAGTGAAGAGAATTACTTAACTTTGTATTACAGTACTCCTAGCAAGAACAGCATTACATCATAGGATAATTAAATATCCCAAATCCCGGTAGATACGGCTCCAACGCTAAATCCAAGTTGTACTGTAAGGTGGAAAATAGGACTTACTGGAACATCCAAACGATTCCCGATTCCGCAGAAGGATAGATTGACTTCCTTACCATATTAGTATATTTACAATTTGTTTGGAAAATCAATATCTGCGGCTTAAGAACTCGTAGCATTCCATTTTTTAACCATAAAAGTAAGACTCAAAAGAAACTCACAAAAACTCTCAGCCCAGAACCAAAAAACTTGTCTTCGACTTCTTCATGTGAATTCTATCCGGAGACCCGTTACTATATCAAAGATATATTCACATTCACGGTCGAAAAGCAACTCCTCCGGCGAACACCAGTTATAACAATCCTAATCGAATTTATGTATATTGTAAATACGAGGGGCGGTAGACAACTATGTAAACCGAAATATCAAAAAATTTATAATTAAGTTTTATCTTGGAGTTGATTTGAGAATAAATTTACCTCAGCTATATTAAACATAATAATATGAACTACCATTATTAACAAAAAAAATGTAACAATCGTGAAAATGATTGTTACAATATCTTCCCACTTGGGATTTTCTTATGTTTACTTCACAAAGATAAAAGTCAACCAACATTCGGAAAAATCTTCATCTAGTACAATATTACCATAATAAACTGCTACAAAAAAATTCGCAATAAAATAATAAGGTAACAATATATGTTTATTATTGCTTACCTAACAACAAAACTTAAGACTAGCGAGATTAACTGGTATCTTACTCATCATTAGAATCTGCATGTAGACTAGCTTTTAAATCTTTAATGTGAAAGCGACCAAGAGGTTTTCCTTCGTCGTCCAGAAGTTCATATATAATAGGTGAAATCTTTTTAGATATTTTGCATTTAATATACTTCTTGGCCAATTTACTCGAAAAATAATTTGCAGCATCTGACAAAACAAAGTTTCTTTTATAAACCACGTCACCCTCATTGAATTCAACAGCACGTTTCCTTAAATCATAATATTTTTTATTACGATCATATGAAGCTTTCATATTTTTATGAACATCTCTATATATATCAGGTAATTTTGAAAGTTCACCAACCAACTCATTCCTGTCAGCAAACTTATAAGGTGATAATTGTTTACTAGAAAGTAAGCCATAATATTCTCCCGATAGGGGTAAAATTCTACCGAATACTAGAAATGCTGGTGAAAAGTTAGTTACCTCGTGAGTGGCACTGTTTATTGCATTGCAAATCTGGTGAACATTCTCATCCCAGTTACGTTGATTTTTATTGTCCTTAATGTATGATCTTATTGCAGTCGAAATTACCCGATTACTTCGTTCAACGTTATTGCACTGCGGATGATACCTTGCATTAAACCAAATATTTGAGATTTTATATTTATTTATAAGTGCTTTAAATTCCTTTGATTTAAACTGAGAACCGTTATCAGCTATAATAATACTTGGTGTGCCAAAATAGGTTATTACAATTTGCTCTAGAAATTTACAGATTTCAGAAGCTAAAGCTCTTTTCATTTTATGAATAAAAGTGAATTTGGTAAACCAGTCTACCACTACCAATAAATAACAAAAACCTGATTTTGAACGCGGAAATGGACCTTGTATATCCATAGATATTAGTTGGAATGGTAGTGAAATATTCTTAGGGGCACCCATTAACCCTGCTCTACCTAACTGAGATGCCTTTTGTTCGTGACAAATTTGACAGTTAGCTATATACTTCTTAATATCATGGCGCATGCCCGGCCACCAATATTGCTCTAGTATTTTATTGTACGTTTTTTTAAACCCAAAATGTGCCGCCAATGGAATATCATGACATTCATTTAATATGCTATTTCGATTAGATTTAGGTATGACAATTTTCCAAGGTTTCTGATTTATTAATATATTGTGTTTCGGCTCTACATGTTTTAAAATTAAATCATTCTCAATACAAAAAGTGGGATAATTACCAGGGGAGCTGTTGATATTATTATACAATTTTGTATACCATCTATCTGTTCTATCAATGTTCTCAATGGATATTTCATTAACTAAGGGGTCTGGCGGTGATCTACTAAGAAAATCCGCCACTATATTACATTTACCGGGTCGGAAAATCAAGTCATAATCGAATTGTGATAAAAATATTGACCATCTACAAAGTTTTCCAGTAGGATTTTCTAAACGTTTCAGCCAAAGTAAACTATGATGGTCAGTTATTATTTTAAATTTTGTACCTTCAACGTAACAACGAAACTTCTGGACTGCATGTACAATTGCTAAACATTCCTTAGTAGTCACATCATAATTTCTCTCAGCTTTATTTAAAACCCTAGAAGCATAGGCTACAACATACTCATCTTCTCCTTCACCTTGCGTAATCACTGCACCAAGAGCGTATTGGCTTGCATCAGTTTGGATGGTGAATGTCTTTGAAAAATCCGGGCTTCTTAACACAGGCGTGCTTACAAGACATTTTTTAATATTCTCAAACGCTTCATTGGCCTCTGCATTCCACGTGATGTTTTGGTATTTTTGTCGGCCTTTCATGATTGAATTAAGGGGTATTATCAAATCTGAATATGATTTAATAAAACGTGAATACCATCCTGCCATTCCTAAAAAACTTTTTAATTGACGAACCGTTTTCGGTTTCTTGTAATTACAGATGGCCTCTACCTTTTCAGGATTGGTGTGTAACCCATTTTTATCTACAATAAACCCAAGAAAAGCCAGACTTGGTTTACAAAACACAGACTTTTTAGCGTTTATGGTTAAACCTGCAAACTTTAATGTTTCATATACTTTAGTCAAGGTTTCGATATGACTTTCAAAAGAATTATTACATACAACCAGGTCATCTAAATATACAAAAATGTTATTTTCTATTGAAGGGGGGAAGAGTCTGTCCATCAGTTTCTGCATAGTTTGACTAGCATTCATTAAACCAAATGGCATGCGTACAAATTCAAAATGACCTAGTCCTACTACCGAGAATGCGGTATATTTGCAACTATTTTCAGAAAGTTTAATCTGCCAATAAGCATGTTTAAGATCAATGGATGTTAAGAATTTTGCATCTTTAACTTTATCAAGTATTCGTCTCAAATAAGGTAATGGATAAGGCTGTGGAACAGATATACTATTAAGAGGTCTACCATCATAACAGGCACGATATTCTCCTGAATCTTTTTTTACAAGTAAAACATTAGCAGAATAAGGAGAGGTAGAAGGCCTAATCACACCTAGCTTTAACATACGATCGATTTCTTTAGTTAAGTGCTCTTGCATATAAGGTGATAATAAAAATGGTCTCTTTCTAAAAGGTTCATTCGAAGTGACTTCAATTTTATGTTCTAATAGCTCAGTACAACCTAGAGTATCAGAGACTAATTCATTAAAATGTTCAACTACTCGATTTAATTGTATCTTCTGTTTACTTGTCAAATCCAGTTCGGTTTGAATCTTAACTTTTTTGAAGTGTTCTTTAACTATAATTTCATTTAAGTCGAGAGATGCAACATTATAAGTTCCCAATGAAAAATCTAGACTAACATTGAATAACTGACAAAAGTCTGCTCCCAGAATTAAGTTCTGTCTGATGCTGGGCACAATCAACACATTTAACTGTTCGGTTTTATTTTCTACTGTTATTGGCAGAACCACGCTTCCATGAACTGTTTGAGACTTTCCATCTGCCGTGGAAACGTTCATAATATCTGGACAATGAATTATTTTAAAATTCATTTTCAAAATTAACTCAAAACCTCCCTTCCCTAAAATTGTTTTCATAGCTCCAGTATCAAGCAAACTAGTTATTCGTTTATCATTAATGTATACATCTAAATAAGGTCTAGAATCTGAATTATTTTTACTTAGGTATAAAGGTGATATTTCATTATGCTTATAAAAATGTGAAACTGCATTTAACCAACCAGACCAGTTATCCTGCAAATAAAATTTATCGGTTTTTAATGTTGATTTTCGCCGACTTCGACCGATTGAAAAGCGGCGTTCTCTACGTTTTTTGATTTACAAATATCACACTGGGGTTTTCTGACATTTTTAAGACCACAGCCAAAACAGAATACTCTCCTTCTTTGCTTACAATTGTAATAGTTGTGACCAACTTGTTCGCAATTCCAACATTTCAGGGATTGACTACGAACCGCCTCAATTTGGGTTCCTATTTCTGAATCTAACTTATTTACATTTTGAGAATATTGAGGTGAAGCAATCGGAATTGAAGAGATGGCATTATCAGGCAAGAAATTATTTGGCGCACAGTAACTATTTTTTGACAAAAAGGGACCCTGACTATTATCGTCAGCATTTACTATAAGGAGATCATTCTGAGCCGTCACTTCACTTACATGTGTGTTTTATTCTGATAATGAGATCTCACAAATGGCTTTCTATAAGCTAACTCAGGCTCTAAGGTTGTAGAACTACGGGATGGAGGAGGTTGAAATTTTTCTGACATTATCTTAGAATTTTCTAAAACACGACAAATATTTTTCAATTCATTTAAACTATTTGGTTGGCTTAAAGCAAGATGTTGTTGATAATAAGGCAAAAGGTTATGAATAATTAATTTCAACTGAACTGATTCTTGTACTGGATTTGTAAAACGTTTAAAGAGGTTTTTCATGACAGCAATGTATATTAGAGGTCTTTCATGTATACCCTGAGTACGGGCACGTACTTCATCCCATAATACAATTTCAAAATCAAACGGCAAAAAGTCCAAACATAACAGACGTACTAATTCATCCCAAGATGATATTTGATGGCGATTGGCACGATACCAAATCAAGGCATCACCATCGAAAAATTCATGAGCAAAATTAAGTGCAGTATTTTTAGTAATCTTATGTGTAAGACAGAATTCATTTACTTTTTCTAAGAAACTATGCAAGCTTTGACCTGTACCATTAAATTTTAAATTAATTCTAGGTGGAGATCGATAACTATTTTCCTGAAAACTTGGTACAACAGTATTTGAAGAGGTATTTGGACCATTCAATGTTGGTACTGATTGAAGGAAATTAAAATTCTGCAAGTTACCCGGTAAACCAAAATTATTACTTGAGTTATTGGGAACAGCCTGTTGTCCATTCATACTACCCGAATCTACATTAGGTATATTTTGATTTGCATTTAAGTAACTAGGCGAATTTCTAATTTGAGTTCGTTGATGATTAGGATTCTGACTCAACATATTACTAGTACTTAGATGGTTCACAAATGAGGCAGTTAGTTCTAGAGGATATCTTATTTGATTAGGAGAATGCTGAAAGGTCTGAATTGGTTGTAATAATTGGTTCAAATTCTGTGGCTGAGCATTTAGTGATCCATGAGATGGTATCGGCGGAACTGCTGAATTTATTTGTGAATTTTGTGATTCGATGCCATCTATTTGACCAGGCTGGCTAGTATGCTCCATTATTGAATTCATGTTTTGATTCAACCTATGTGCAAGTGGGTTCAAAATTGGTGAATGTAAAGGTAAGTTTCCAGCAGAGTTACGATTAATGTTTGATGTTGTTTGTACAATGCTAGACGGAGATGTACTTACTGAAACAGGACTATTTTCAAACCTAACACTTCTATTGATATGATTATTGTGTGGTAACTCATTCCTACTTTGACCTGTTAATTCTACTCTTGAGCTTTCTGTACCGTTTCTATCAGGGGATATATATGACTGATTATCCAGTTTCAAAATACTACTACTCACATTTAAAATTTCGTCAAAACCTTGCAGAATTTCAGACTGTGCAGTCGGATTAGGAGAGCTAACACGATTTAATTCATGATTTTCATCTTCAAGTTCTATAAAATTTACCTGATTTTCAGATTTTTTCTCTAACTTATCTATTAACAATAATGTCTGAGCTAATAATTGAGCTTTAGAATCTGCTAACGCAACCTCATGAGTTTTAATATAACTTATTCTATTAGTTAAGTGCAATAATCGAGCTTTCAACTTTTTATATTCGGGGTGACGTTTATCAGAAAAGAAATTTGATACTAAACCAGTAAGTAAAGTTATCTTACTCCGACATTTTTGCAACTCCGCTTCAAAGTCCATATGAACATCTGGATATGAAAAGCCTTTGGTTTCTTGTTCTACTGTTATATGTCCACGTAAGATACTTCGTTTCAAGTCCACATTAGCTATTTCCTTACTACAGATTCCACGAATTCTGAGCTCGAAATCAATCTCATCAGCCAACAAATATTTAAGGTTTAATCCCATTATTACCTAATGAAATTTCAACAATATTAGACAATAATATAAGCAAAATGTAAGAAATACCAGAAAAAAATCAGAAAAATATAAGAAATACCAATAAAAATTCAATTGATAAGACTGCCTATATCTAGTTTTCTCTTTATTTATATTTTCTTTACCGAGGATCCAAACCACTTGCACTAAAATTCTGAATTTATTTTAATGTTCAATTTTTTAAATTTAATGGCCCCACGTTGGGCGCCATTTATTATTTATAACTTTGTTTTGTGCAAGTTTTTTTTTATCTTTTTTTTGATGTTGTGTTTGCCCTGCCAACTCAGACTGTAATACAGCTTTTCCGGCGGCTAGGATCGTGGGTAATAGAAGGCGCCAGATCCCAAAATTGGAACCAAGAAAACTAGATAATCGAAATATACAGATATACATATATTAATAATTCGAATTAACAATACGAGTCTATATAAAAATATATACAATTTTCATAAATGACCGAATCTATATAAAACTACTTTATCCTCAAACAAGATTAATTACTTATTAAAGATAATAAGGCGATACAAGCAAAACCTGATAGTAAAATAAACCTGACCCCAAAGTGATATTAACTAAAATACAATACTTATTTCCTGTAAGGAAGTGATCTAAGCAAAAAAAATGGACGCTACCCAACCAAGATTATTCCAAGTAAATAATCAATAAAGCTGCTCTAAACCAATAACAATAGTTATCACTAAGTAATGAGCCAATCACCTATTTGTGCAAATATTGAATAATATTAATTATTTAAGTATTAATGATCAAAACCAGAGAGGACTGATAAAAAAATCTTCAATTATACATTTAATGATCGTACGTTCATTAAAAGGTAGTTGAAGTAACAAGTACAAAGTTTTGATTTACTTTTAAGTAACTAGGTTGGAGTATTTATAATTAATCAGAAATAATCAACAAATGAAATCAGACACAAGATGATCTGATTCTTAAGCGTATATCACTAGTTGGGTGAAGATAACTTTTATGGCTCGGTGAAACCTATTGAGTAAGTAACATTACTTAAGGTCAAGAATAATTGCATACTTAATGAAACTGAAATTAATTTTGATGGTCTTACATCAGGTTATGCTCAATGATTTCAATTAACGAACTATCAATTTTCATTTTATTCCGAAATAAAAAAATAAAACCGATAATTTCAACAAATCAAACGAAAAAATTTTCACGTCAATGATACTTGGGTGAAATAAGTGGTATCTGAATGAAGAAAATTTTAAAATAAAAAATATTTCATTCTGGGAATACGAATACTGATTTACCACTGCTCCAACAATTGGTACTTAGAATTTCAAACAAGAAATAAGTAGACAATCTTACCATATGATGCTGAAATTAAGGTAAAAGTATAGAATTAAATAAACAACTGTCCCCTATAAAAACAAGTGGTCATAATACTTAAAGTCTAAAGTGATCAGTACTTCGAATTAAACAAATCAGCAAGCAAGAAACCTCACTTAATTTCAGTATTTACAAATTTAGGCATCTACAAAATAATTTCTACTTATTAAGTCCTACCAAACAATTTGAGACTATTTTCAATAAAAGTAGTTACGAAGATTATACTATATTACAAAAACCGGCATTACGCCGAAATTACTTAAAATTACTGGTTATAGTCAGAAAAGACCCTTTATACATCAAATATGAAAATATTATTTACATCTATGAAGATTCTAGAAGGTTGGTTTGACAACAAAATTTATAATTAAGTTGATCTTCCTATATAAAAGTTCACTGTAAAGGGTTAACTTTGAAAGACACTTAAAACCATTTACTAGCGTGAAGATAAAAAATTGAATGGACTCTGCTAATGCTGATAAGGCATTTAATGAAAAAGTGAAGAGAATTACTTAACTTTGTATTACAGTACTCCTAGCAAGAACAGCATTACATCATAGGATAATTAAATATCCCAAATCCCGGTAGATACGGCTCCAACGCTAAATCCAAGTTGTACTGTAAGGTGGAAAATAGGACTTACTGGAACATCCAAACGATTCCCGATTCCGTAGGAGGATAGATTGACTTCCTTACCATATTAGTATATTTACAATTTGTTTGGAAAATCAATATCTGCGGCTTAAGAACTCGTAGCATTCCATTTTTTAACCATAAAAGTAAGACTCAAAAGAAACTCACAAAAACTCTCAGCCCAGAACCAAAAAACTTGTCTTCGACTTCTTCATGTGAATTCTATCCGGAGACCCGTTACTATATCAAAGATATATTCACATTCACGGTCGAAAAGCAACTCCTCCGGCGAACACCAGTTATAACAATCCTAATCGAATTTATGTATATTGTAAATACGAGGGGCGGTAGACAACTATGTAAACCGAAATATCAAAAAATTTATAATTAAGTTTTATCTTGGAGTTGATTTGAGAATAAATTTACCTCAGCTATATTAAACATAATAATATGAACTACCATTATTAACAAAAAAAATGTAACAATCGTGAAAATGATTGTTACACCCTTTGTTTTTTTATATGTTTTCGTGGATAACCTTATTTTTTTATTCCTTTTATCTTCATCAGCTTTAACATTCATTTTATATTTTTTTGGTTTATTTTCTTGCTCTTGATCTTCTTCTGAGCTTCTTAGCAATTTTGTTCTGTTCGACCCTTTTGCAGCTAATTTTATCTCTGTCTCCAAGTCCTCGCTACTGGTTTCATTGTCCGATGCTTGTTTTTTTCCTTTTTTTGCTTTTATCACAATTTCCTTCCCAATATTTTCGAGTAATTCTCCTTCTGATTCAGAACTATAATAAACCTCTTTGTCAAGTTCAATTTCACTTAAACTCTTGCCTCGAAATTCCTTTCCCTTGCCTTTTTCTAATAAAAGAAGCACTTTTGCTACCTTCGCCGTCTGGTAAATATCCTGAGGTAATCTAAATTAAAAAAAAGTTCTATTTAATTAACTCAAATAACTAATGAGTTATTTAATGAAAAGCAAAAAAGTTATATAAAAACTGACCTGTAAAATTCAGAGTGCGTCTTTTTTGTATGGCCCATGAACTTCGCTATTTGTTCCATCTCGTCTGATTCCACTGTCATCAATTGCAGAGTTGTAGCTATGTGCTTTCTGAATTTAGTCGATGTCAATAATTTCGGTTCTTTGGCACCACAATTTTCAGCCAGACATCTAATAACTTTCGTTCCCGTCATCCATTTATTTTCAGAATTCAGATTAGCGAATAAGTATGGGTTCGACATCGGCACCACACCAGAAGCTAACCTGATATTTAGTAAACAGGTAATATATTTTTGAATTCTAGGAGAAAATAGTATTGGCACTGGTTTTGACCCTTTTCCGCCTGTTATGACTCTTTTAAATTTATTGCTCAATATCTTTTCAGTTGTAGTAAGTGACTCTGTGAAAGCTTCTTGTTCACTCCGTTGGTTTTCGATTTTATAAGTTTGTATCTTCAAATATTGTACATCACCCACCCGTTTTCTATTGAACATAACGGTGTGAGCAAGTACACATTCAGTTAAAATTTTATAGTTCTTTTTCACTTCTATATGATTCTTAAGTTCTTCGTAAGCTTTGCTGGCAAGTTCATTGATGTATGTTTGGAATAAAAGTATATCACTCGCTAATGGTAATCTAACTGGTTCCTCCCATTGTCTTTCTGTCAAGGTTTTCAAAGCAAGACTTGATATTTCGTTGCACCAATGCCCTTCTATTAACTGTCTTAAATCTTTAATTTCCCTCTTCTTTTCATCTCTATTAGCCCATTTTATATTAGGAAGATTTTTTTTCTCTAATACAATTTTAAACGCAACATTGCAAATTAATTTTAAATTTGTTCCCATGTGTAATGCTAAGGATGGTGCCTTAAAGCTCTTATTTATATCATCATAGCCACTTATGATTTTGGCAGCCGATAGAAGTATTCCAAAGAACTCAGGTCTAAGCAAGTCAAAGAAGGTAATTATCGTATCATCCATCGATTTGATTGCTATCAGCATTCTTGCCATTTCCCTTACTTTATTAGATACAACATTGGCGATCTGTTGTCTTTTGTGTTTTGCCAAAAGACTTTCACCATACAAACAAATTAACGGGTCATTTTTTGCTACCTCACTAATATTATCCGCTCTCATTATATCAAAAACCTCTTTTTTTATTCGAGAATTTTTTAGATATTCTTGATTTTTTGACATAACTGATGCCATAAACGTTTGAGACTTAGATAAACAGCTTTTACCAGCGTTTTTTATATCAGCGGGCTTACTTTTACAGATCTTCACATGCTTGTACAGAAGTTTTTTACTATAATGACCAAGACAGAAAGTGCAAACAAAATATTCAGTATTTGGATCCTTGGAAGATCGAACTGGATTAAGGACATCTTTTTCGGTAGTTAAATGAAAATACCCTTGTTTTCGAAGAGCAGAAATTAAAGCCAGGCGTTCTGAACTTCCAGCTTTTAGACTAAGTATTAACTTGACATCTTCATTATCCTTGTGGTGCCTGAAGAGATGCCTGGGGAAATGAGTAATCACATCTTGGTAACAAATTGGGCATAACGTTGGCCTTTCCCTAGCCGCGGATTTTTTTCGATATATGTTGTTAATATCCTAAAACAGATAAAACAATATAATAACAAACATAAAATATGAATTTTAATGCGATAAAGGCAAAATATTACACCAAAATTAATATTAAAAAGCTTGTAAATATATTTCAACGTACCGGAGTTTTCCGAGGGTTTGAGCTGACATATTCAAGATTTTGATTGCCACTTCCATTCAATATTCTAGATACGCCTTCCTGAAATCGAAATTTTCTAAATAGCATTAACAGAATATCCCGAAATCAATTAGTAGACTTTACCTTTATTTCCGATAGTTTTTTGTCACTGACTTTGACTGGGTGCTCAACTGGATTATTTCTTAATTGAGTTTTTTCAAATTCCCATAACATATCTTTTTCATCCATATTCGAAGACGAACTTGAAGAGTAATCTGAAGGAATATGAATAGACTCAAAGCTTGAGTCTTTAAAATCATCAGAATATGTTTCACTTTCTTGTAAGTCCATTTCATTAAATTCAGAAAGTAAATATTTTGAACCATTATCAATATCTGGTTTTAAAAGCGTGTCAGATCTTGTAGTAGAAGTCTCAAAAATACTCATATTTTTGAGATTACTGTATTCAAGTTTCTCGGTTTTATCCTTTTGATACTTTGTTGGTATAGGTAAGATGAGGTTGTTCTCAGGCATAGTTTCAAGAACGAGTTCAGGTATATTTGAATTCTGCTCACCAGAATATTCTTGCAATTGCTTTTGAAAAGTGACTTCGTTATAAACGTTTTCTTGGATCCAACAACATTCCCCAGTAACTTCATTACTATTGCAAAGCTCTGAAGTTTTGTAATTTGTTAAATACTCTTCAGTATTTTCTGATTCACTGGGGATATTAGACATTATTGTTGAGAACTTAGGAAGTTTTACTTTTTCTTTTAAATCAGTTCTATCACTTGTCACGGCTAATTCGCTTCCAGTTGGTAAGGTTGGACTAGAGTTAGTAGGTATTGGAATATTTGACAGAATGCCAATTATTTTCTGCGATGGTGATTTACTGAATTCTCTGTTACAAGTATTGTTTTCATCCACAGAATGAGACAGAGATTTTTCAGATTCCGAAGATGTAGAGCTACTGAGAATACTGGTAACACTAACATTTTCCGATACATATGCAACCTTCTTCTGAACTGCTAATTGTAACAAATATTTTTTACGGTCCATCTCGGTTCCTGTTGGAAAAGAAAAGAAATTTTTGATTTTGGGACAATTCTTATTCCATTTATATTTAGAACCCCCTATTTTACCTTAGACTTGAAATGTAATATCTTTTACCTACTTCCGGGACATTCCTGATTTTATATCGAACATATGATTTTATATATTTTAATAGATTTTGACATATTTTCCCAGAAAAACTGTCTCAAATTAATCACGATATTCTTGTAAACAAAAACGTTACCGAATAAATTTGGCACAATAAACTATAAGCCTACAATAAAGTGTCTGTGATCTTGTAATATTTAAAAATTTTATGTTTTAGACATTCTCCATGCCATCAATTTAAAATAATTTTTACTCGATTACTTCAAATTCAACACCCTGTATCAGTTTTTCATTTTTATTTGATTGTTACCTACTAGCACTCCCTACACCTTTTGCACATTACACGATTTTGCTCGTACGGGAAAACATCGGACCGGCAGTTTTTCTTAGTCGACTGAAGAACAGTATACTAGCTTTCACATGGTACGATTACAACACGGTCACGATTTTTAACCATTTTGCAATCGTCCATTGCCACTGGAGCCACACTGGAACCCTATCATCTCTCAAGTTCAGTGGCTTACGTGACCAAACGCACGCTTTCACATTACACGATGTTTAATCGTTTGTGTTTAATTTCAGAGTATGTACCTATTCCATGGAAATACCAAATTCAAACACCTACCTAAAATAGTATCTCTACACCCTCCAGAGGGTAGAAAGACTGAGAAGAAGGAGAACCTATTCCATTTGCATGGAACAATGGGATTAATAGACGGTCATCACTTTTCAGGTCTTCAAATAAATTGTAGAACGTCCCAACTTCTTCACGTCTTAATTAGTTGAACCCAATTAAGATGATTGCGTCTTTTTTTTTCAATGACGATAAATTACCCATAATGCAATAATTTGTTCGCGATCCATAATAACATTGATTGAAGTTAGTTGCACTTTCAACTGAACAGATGAAAATGTTGCTTTTAAACGTCCAATGTGAAAACCAATAGACTACGATAAAAACTCTTCCGATTCTTTCCCGTACGAGCGAAATCGTGTAATGTGCTTATATCTCTAGAAAGCAAGCAATAGTTTGAAAAAATTATCCATTTTAGATATCTAAAACTTTGACTAAATATTAAGAACATCATTTAATTACATAGTTTACAGAAATTATAAATAACTGAACATATTGAACAAATATATGAAAAATAGAATATTGTAAGTGCATACAGTTCTTACTGTAAGCTTATATATACTCCGTTGTACCAAATTTAATATTCGAAGCCTTTCGTTTGCAATAATATTGTAATTTATTTGAGAGTCGGAAATTTTACGAAAATTGCAACTATTAATTGTTGATATAATACATCGTCCACGTAACTAACTCAAAATTTGAAGAATAAATTGGAACGGAAAGAAAAATGCGCTTCATTATTTGTCGATATATTGTGTTTAAAAAATCATGTCTCATTAAAAAGGAACATTTGCTTATATTCAATTGGTGATTTCTGGAAAAAATTTGATTTACTTAAAAAAATATTTGATCACTGTTTGTTAACATCAGTTTGACAAGCTTTTCAATACTCTTACTATGAAATAAATTACAGCCTACTACCTAACGAGATTAGCTTTCAGCTGAAAAATTTGATTCGATTTAAGCAATTTTGATCTAAAAAACAACAATGGATGAGAATATATCGAAAAGAAATTGTTTTTACACCTATTAGAATAACAGAGATACAATTACATTTCCATTTAAATTCGTAAAGGGTTTGTTTTAATTGAAGAAATAGTCTTAGTATACTTACCACTTGTTATGAGACAACGGGGCTCCTTAACAGTTATGAGCTCTACACAAATTCATACACTGAATTATGAATAATAATTTCCAAACATTACATTTCCACTCGGGCTTCGTACCATACGTAGGAACTACAGCTATTTGTCCTCTAGCAAATAGTTAAGAAATATCCAAATATTCAAAAGAAATAGTGACATCCCTTGCCCTTCAACCCGGGCTTCTACTAGCCTGTGGTATGTGTTGGGCTTCGCATCATACGTGAGACGTGTATATATATATATATATATATATATATATATATATATATATATATATATATAACTCAGAAATATTGGGGGATGCAGCAACAGGGAATTCTTTATTGGTTTTTATTCAAGCTTTCGAAAACGTTCGTTTTCATCATCAGGGACGCTACAAATAGAGGAAAAAATGGGATTATTCTCAACTCCATCAATAAAGACACAAAAGTGTATTTACATCCAATGTGAAATTTTCCCATTTTTTCCTCTATTTGTAGCGTCCCTGATGATGAAAACGAATGTTTTCGAAAGCTTGGATAAAAACCAATAAAGAATTCTCTTTTCCCTGTTGCTGCATCCCACAATATTTCTGAGTTTTATTCCTAACTGGTCAGCAAAGACTAGCGTTTATATATATATATATATATATATATATATATATATATATATATATATATATATATATATATATTATATATTATATATATATATATATATATATATATATATATATATATATATAGACGAAAGTAGTTCGTTGCCGAAACTAGTTAGGTTAAACTCTGTTTAGATAATTCTAAGCTTTCGATAATTTATTATTACCATTTTCAAAGAATTCTAATTGAGGATGTTCACAAAAGTATTATATTTATTTATATGAAGAAACATTATTGTTTTACTTTAAAATTATTGAATATATACGTAAAAATATTTAAATTGGCATATTTTCAATTGAAAATATGGGATCCAACTCCCAAAGTCAAAAAAGAAAAGATAATTATATATATATATATATATATATATATATATATATATATATATTACAATATTTTGTTGATTTTCGGGTTATTGCGGTCACTAGACTAATAAAACTCTTTTTATCTATTTATTCAATATTTCGCTATATTTCATAGCTTCATCAGGAATGAACTAAAATAACATAACAAATTTAAAATTACTTCACAAAACAACACAATCAAATAAAAATAACTTACAGATATTAGAGTACGTCCTCAAGTGATACAAACATTTAAATGGTTAAAACAGTACTGATTAAAAACGTTATTGTATAAAATAATTATTGCTAATTGATGCTAATTTTTTGCTGAAAAGGATATAATATCGTAAATAGAGTGCTTGAAAGAATATATGTCTGCAAAACATTTCATTTAAAATGTACTCAATGGAAGATACACAGGTTTATAACAGATTTAAAATGTTACAGTATATGTTACTTAATTGATTAGTGTTTGTTTTGTAATTAATGTTGTTTTTTTGTTGTCTTTTTATGTGATACATTTCCAGAAAAAAACTGCTCTTGTAGTTATTTGAGTGACCAAGAATTTTTACCCCAGGAAAGTCGAAAATATGTCCGGTTTTTTTATGGTGTAAAGTTATACGCTGCTTGAGCCATTGTGATGTTTGACCAATATATGTGCATTGACATTGACCACATGGTATCTCGTAAATAACGTTAGTGTTGTACAGAATAGGTGTTTCATCCTTAAGTTTCGTAAATATATTAGAAATCTTTAATGGGGTATATTTTGCAATCCTGATATTTGGAATTTCTTTGAAAACGGACACAATTCTGTTTGTTAAAGAATTTACATATGGAATCCTTCTATATATAGTGTCTTGTTTTTCATTCAAGTCCCTTGGTCCGTCATAATAGTCTGAGTTAAATATAAGCTTTTTCAACATATGTTTTGGATTCCTATTATTTACAAATACGGAATACAATGGTTTTAAGTTTTTCTGTAGAAACTGGTCATCAGAAATATGCAATATTCTGTTTTTCAAAGCCATTACAGTATTATACTTCTGATTTTTTGGGTGATCCGAAAAATAATTAAGGTATCTACCCGATGCCGTGAATTTTTGATACCTGTTTAGTCAACCCCATCTTATGTCATCACTTGTCACGTCATGTTATGTCATTACTTTAAAATGTTCATTATAATATGCTTTTCTGTTACTTTGTGTTATTAATAAATATAGTAAAAGGTATCCAGTGCATAGTTACAGTCCATCTACACGAAAACATGGTTCTTTTCGCCGAATACATAAACAATTAAAGTTATAGTTTCATTCGGTGTTGAACCTTTGTACAGTACAGTTGTGCGCTCCGAAACGATTAAGTAGTTAAAAAGTAATTAGTGAATATTTTCAAAGTGAACCAAAACAAGCAAGTAAGAATATCAGGTTAACTTTTTATTAAAACATTAGTAAAACAACACATTAACTAGAAGTGAATCTGAATTTAATATCAGATATAAATAACAGAAAATACTTCGCCAGATCCGTATTAAGGAAAACCTAAATGATGCTTAAAAATGGATGACAACATATCTCAAATAGGGTGTACACCCACTAATAACACAACCCAACAACCCAAAACATATTCCTCAGTAGGAAACCAACAAACCAGAACAAACAATTTCCCATCCAGAAATCAAGCTATACTATTCGACGCAATCGAAAACACTAGGCTAGAAGACTACCTAAAGGCACTATGCCAAACAATCCAACCAAATAACACAATTTTTTGCTCAAAGCTATCAAACAACAGAATATGTATTTATTTGGCAAATGAAAATTTAGTGACACATTCATCAACAATCACGGTAAAATCCAAATAAACCAACAAATACTACAGTCACGTCGACTAGTCACTCCTAGTCAAAGATTAATATTATCCAATGTTTGTCCCTCTATCCCCCACTCAGTCCTTGAATATGAACTTAAAAATCTAGGGATTAATCCTCTTTCACCCTTATCTTTCTTGCGAATAGGAATCTCAGATCCCACATTTCAACATATCCTAAGTTTTAGAAGACAAATATTTATATCTCCTTTCAATAACCAGTCCCTTCCCGATTCATTTTTAATCACATATGAACCAACCTCATATAGGATATTTTTGTCCCTTGATAATCAAGAATGCGTACAATGTAAACAAACTACTCATACAACAAAAAACTGCCCAAATAGAGCAATCACTTCAACTAATCAACAGAATCATCACCAGAAAATCCAGCCGACAATCAAACTGAAGAAGAAACAAACAATATTTCACAATATCAACAGGATCAATCAAATAACCAAAACTCAGAACAAATTTCCGAACCTCAAACAATGAATATCCAAGTAGTTAAACACACCGAAAATAGTAAAGACAGCACACCGACTATCAACAGAAACGAAATCGAAACAACCAAACCACAAAATAAAAGAACATCAACAGAACGTTCCCCATCACCAACAACAACTGAACACCTACCTACATATGTAAAACCAACAAATGGTGAAAAGAAAATAAAACAAACCGAAAACAAAAAACCAAAAAAATTAATAGGAGAAATGTTAAGTCACACTAAAGCGCTTTTCAAGAATACAGATATCAATTATCCTCTAACCTATGAAGAACTTATAGATTTTTTTGAAAATTGTGAAGGGTGTACAGATCCTCTCAGTATCGTGAAAATGTACACCGAAGAAATAACGGAAGTCACAGACCTACTTACCAGAATATACCCCTATTTAAAGGATAAAAAAATGAAGATGAGATGCACTCGAATTAAAAATAAAATTCTCAAACAGATAAACCCTGAATACCAAACAGAACTGGACACAGATACCTCTATTGAAACCTATTAATCTTGTTTACCTTCACTTCCTTAATTCAGTGGAATATAAATGGGTACTATACCCACCTAGAAAACTTGCAATTAATCATTTCAAAATACAAGCCCATGCTAATATGCCTACAAGAAACCAATTTCAAAAACAATAGAATCCATAATCTAAAAAATTATAATTGTTTCTCTAAAAATCGAGAAAATGCAAGAATAGCCAGTGGAGGTGTAGCAACATATATTAGAAATACAATAGATGCAACATCAATTCATCTAAAAACTACTATTGAAGCAGTCGCCGTTAGAGTGAAAGATACAATGACCTTTTCATTGTGCAACATATACATTCCCCCAAATCAGGAACCTACTACAGAAGAACTCACTGAGCTGCTGAGCCAAATTCCAGCTCCTCAGATAATAGTGGGAGACTTTAATGCCCACAACTATATCTGGGGCTCTACTAAGCAGACACCTTTTGGAAAAAAAATTGAAAATCTATTAGAAAAGTACAATCTTAACCTCCTAAATGACGGCCAAAAAACCAGACATGACATAAGAACTGGTGAAGATTCAGCAATCGACCTAACAATATGTCACCCATCTCTCTCACAAATACTTAATTGGGATGTATCAACGTATTTATATGATAGTGACCACTATCCCATAATAATTAGCAGCGAACCGGAAAATACACCGGACCCAATAACAAAATGGAAAATAAAATCAGCAAATTGGAACGAATTCCAAGAATTTATACAAGAAAATCTCCTCGAGTTAAAGGAAGATGCGGATATTGATCAAGAAGTACACTTTATCACAGAATTAATAACGCAATCAGCAGATAATCATATTGGACGGTACGAACACAACAACAAACACCAAACGGTTCCCTGGTGGAACTTGGACTGCAAAGAGGCTGTGAAGAAATCGAAAGAAGCTTTTAACAGATTCAAAAGAAGCAAGACGGAACAAAATTCAATTGAATTCAAACGATTGAGAGCCAAAGCCAGATACACAATAAAAAAAGCGAAACGGGAATCATGGAAAGAGTATGTTTCAACAATAAACAGCTCAACTCCAATGTCCACTATATAGGAAAAAGTCAAAAGGATATCCAAACCAAAACAATCCAATACAATAAACTTTCTTATCGATCTAGAATCTGAGATCCACGAGGCCTTTGCAATAAAGCAGAACTGCATCGGAGTATTTTTTGATATTCGTAAAGCCTACGATACAGTCTGGAAATACTCAATAATCAAAACTATTTACGACTGGTCAATACGGGGTAACATATTGAAATATATATCGAACTTTCTTGATCAACGACAGTACCAAGTACGAGTAGATGGCGTATACTCACAGCTGAACACCCAAGAAAACGGCATTCCACAAGGGTCAAATCTCAGCACGACATTATTTCTCATAGCAATAAATTCAATTATAGCAAACTGTAAATCACCCGTGAAATGCAGACTATATGCAGATGACCTGGTTATCTATTGCAGAGGGAAAAATATGACTACAATACATAAAACCATCGAACAAACAATAGCTACAATAGAGGATTGGTCAAAAACAAGTGGACTGCGTTTCAACACGACAAAAACCAAAGCTTTATGTTTCTCGAAAAGGACTCAACCACAACTTGAAAACTTGTACCTTTATGGACAGAAAATAGAATATGTGAGAGAAATAAGTTTTCTAGGAATGATACTCGACCAAAAGCTGACATGGAAATCACACATTCTGACATTGAAGAAAAAATGCCAACCTGGAATTAATTTACTCAGATCACTAGCATTCAAAAACTGGGGCGCAGACTACTCAAGTTTACTGCACATCTATAAATCATTGATCATATCAAAACTTGACTACGGAGCGATTGCCTATAAGTCTGCCAACAAAAGCCTTCTTCAGTCAGTGGAAGTTATACAAAACACAGCTCTTCGCATCTGTTTGGGTGCCCATCGTACAAGTCCTATCCAAAGCTTACACTGGGAGACTGGAGAGTTACCGCTTTCTTACAGAAGAGAATATCTAAGCATCTCTTATGCTGTCTCTGTAATATCAAACAAAAGAAATCCAGTAGCCCACAACGTCTTATCTGATCGTTTTAAAGCCAAATTTTCATCCAGCTCAACTACTCCTCCTTTCTATCACAGAGTCAAAACATATTTAAACAAAATAAATTCGCATTTCCCAAATATTTATGACGTCCCATCAATAAAATATCCTCCTCCATGGACAATAACACTCCCTATCCTAGACCTAAGCCTCGCATACCTTAATAAATCAGAGACTCCAACAGCCAGAATAAAACAAGAATTCCTAAGAGCCTTAAATAAATACGGTAGCATTTATAAGGTATACACAGATGCTTCGAAAAACCAAGATGAAATTGGGGCTGCCTTCTACTCCGAGGACTTTTCGAAATCCTACATACTCCCACCCTTCACATCTATTTATTCAGCTGAATTATTCGCCATCTTAGAAGCACTCAAGAAAATCCAGAAAATCAAGCATAAAAATGTCCTTTTAATATCTGACTCTCAAAGTTCACTAACAGCACTTCGTCAACTGTACTCTAATCACCCTATAGCCATACTGATTAAGAAAGAGCTACAGAATTGCAGAAACAGCAGCATACATAATAAATTCATGTGGGTCCCATCCCATACTGGAATAGAAGGGTATGAGAGAGTAGATCAAATAGCAAAAAATGCATTCACCAATCAACAATCAGAAAGGAACGATTTTACCGTACATACTGATTTGAAAGCGTTCTACAAGAGCAAAATCTACGATAAATGGCAGGAAGAAGCAAGACATAACCAACACAAATCATATGAAGTCACTACAAATACTCACGGTTGGAACTGTAAAAACATAAATAGAAGAGAACAAGTGATCCTTTCTCGTATTCGAATCGGTCATACGCGCATCACACACGACTACTTACTAGCAGGAAAAAATAAACCAATGTGCGAAATGTGTAACAGTGAGTTAACCGTGAAACACCTGGTAATCGATTGTGCGAAATACGACAAGGAACGGAAAAAGAATCAACTACCACTATCACTAAAAAAACTATTACAAGAAAAGCAAGAAACTAAAAAACTTTTAAACTACCTAAAAGACTGCAAATTAAGTAGCAAAATATAGAGACTATAACCAAGCTACAATAAGTGAACTTCCATAATTTTAACTCGCTAATAACCCTACGTGGTTGATGCGATTGATATATATATATATATAAAAAAAAAGTTATAGTTTCTAAAAGCAATGCTAATTTGCGAAGGAAATTTGGTAGACACTGGAAGTGAATCCGTAGTCCAGTCAATTATTGCCGTTGTGAATCGACATTTTTTGCGGCAACTCAAGTAGGATAGTTGTACCGTCGAGTGATGCACCTGATAGAAAACAACACAACTGGTCGGTGAAGTATTATTATGCATAGTTTTTAATACATTGAAACATAAATTAGTCCTATGATCCAATGCTCATTGATTTTTATACATATTATGATAATTGCACACTGTCCGGTTCGGCGTATTGCTGGCGTTTGTAATTCATAAAAGCACAACAGATATATTATTTATTTGTTTATTGATTCGATCGATATTTAAATCGATAAGAAACGCAAGTATCCATTCAGCTATATTTGGCCTAGTCCACATTCAAATTATTAAAGCGAATACACAGGTAACAATTCAGTTATTTTTGGCCTAGTCCACACACAGGAAAATATAAAGTACATTGATTATTCACATGGTGTCATTATTTTGTTTGAAATAATTACTTATAGCTATTCAGATACGTATTTCGTAAAATCACGAATAAAACTCATTGTAAAAAATGCCTTAAATGGAGGATAATACTGAGGTAAAAGTTCTCATTAAAAAGCGAGAATTTGCATTCAAATAGAGCGGCCAAGCCGTTGGAGCGTTACAAAATTTTAGAGCTTGATAATCGAATTAATGACATTGAACGGTTAATTATTTGTTTTGAGGACCTCCAAAATGAGATTGATTGTCTTGTCGATGAACCGGAAGCCCAGTTGATAGAGAGGGAAGATTTCACGAATAGGTATTTTACAGTTTTTTCACAAGCAAAAGCGTTTCAAGCAGAATACGATTCAGACAATGTAATTGGCAGCGAGCATGGTTCTGTCAAAACGGGTTCCGTTGTTGGTTGTAGTTCAGGGGATTCAGTAGGGGTCAAGTTACCTGAGATTAAATTGCCAAAGTTTGACGGAACTTATGAGACGTGGATGGAGTTCAGAGACATGTTCGAATCATTAATTCATTCCAACGTTAATATTAATAAAATTCAGAAATTACATTATCTCCGAGCGTCATTAATCGGATCTGCGCCTCTCGTTATCCAAGCATTGGACTTTACTGCCGATAGCTACGACATAGCTTGGAATACATTATGTGAAAGATACAATAATACAAATCTATTAATACAGAATCACTTAAAGACGATATTTAATATGGAAAGCATTATAGCGGCTACCGCGACTAAAATGCGACACATTTATGAAAACTTGTATATACATTTAAATAGTCTTAAGCAACCAGGTGAGCCAATTGAACATTGGGACACGTTACTCATTTATATTGTTTCGAGCAAACTAGATAAAAATACGGCCCAAGAGTGGGAAAAATACAAATCAAATCATGTCGCGATCAATTTAAATTACTTTAAAGAGTTTCTAAAAAAAGCGAGCCAATCTATTAGAAACAATTGAGATTAATTCAGAGCAAAGCAAGCGAGTCAACGAAAGGTTCAATAATATTCGAGAAAATTCTATTAGTTCAGGTAATAGTTCAAGAAACAAAGCTCACAATTCTTCCCGCGGCTTATCCAGCGCGAACAAACAATATGATTCAAACAAAGTAATAGTTGTGTGTTTCAATTGCAAAAGAGATCACAGTCTCTTTTATTGTTCAGACTTATTAAAATTAGGAACAAAGGATCGTGTCAATAAAGTTAGGGAATTAAACCTTTGTCTGAACTGCCTGAAGCGAAGCCACCTTGCCAAGGACTGCAATTGGTCCGGGTGTAAGATTTGCGGATCAAAACATTATACAATCCTACATGACCATGGTAGAGAACAGGCGGGAACGGCATCGCATGTGTGTCAAGAAAACGATATAAGCAAAAATGCACAATTAGAAACTAATATTGCAAGCGTTACTAATTGTGGCATAGCAACCACTCAGCTGACGATATTATCCACAGCTAAGGTAAAGGAATTTGGCAAAAACCCCAAGTAACAATTTATGCTGATTATTGATTGAAAAAGCGCTTAATCGGTTTATTGTTCAGTCTATAGCTGAATATGGGTATCAAACTTGTGCTGAATAAACCCTTGTTAAGCTCTTATTCACCCAAAAGTGGAGAATTTATACAGCTATTGCTGGACATATGGCTGCCAGACATGACTGAAGAATAGCTTTTTCAGCTCTTATTCAGTCTTTGTAGTTCAGCCTTTATGCAGACATGGTTTGTAATTATTCATGTTCAGTCTTTTTTCAGCCTCAGCCGCAGTTGTGTAGCTGATTTAAAGTGCTGAAGAAGCTACTACGCAGCTCAATTTTTTAGCTCTTGTTCAGTCTACTTTCAAAGCAAAAAACAATTTGACATGAATTAGACATTTTTTCAATTGTTGAATTATATATTATTTATTTATATCAATTAACACAGATTACTATATGCTTATTATAATCCGATTTACAAATATTTTTACTCACCTGTTTTTCTTCCTTTCCTCGGTGCACCGAGGGGGATTTGAACCTGGGACCCATAGATCTAGCATTTGTCAATCGATTGTTCTCTAACCTCTGCACCAATCCAACACATGTGAAGTGTTTGCGAATAATGGTATAATAATGGTATTTTTGTAAATCTATATGATTCAATAGTGGCTGAACAGATATAATTACCTATCGATTTGTGCCACAAAACATGATATGTATGTATGTTTTGTGATTTGTGCGCGGGCTACGCACAGATGAAGAGAAACGGTAATAAAAGTTTAACCTCTAAAATTTTTCAGTTTGGGTTTGTTTGGTTTGTTTATAGTGGGAGTACAAAAATGCAAGCAAACAATCTGGGTAAGAAAGTATATTATTTAGTTTTTTTATTAATAAAACCTATTTATTCAATTGCATTTCTCTAGTTTTAACTCTTATATGATTTCAGGATTCTGCTTAGTAGAAACAATAGAGGTAGGTCGGAAATTGATAACGACTGTGGGTTAATAATGGAATTTTGAGGTGGCCGAACAGTATTAATGCCAGTGCGCTTGTAAGGGATGAAACATACAAGCCACAAAATTCGTGGACCAAATTACCCTGTAAGATTAAACACATGAATTTCAAAACTTACGAGGAGGGTGAGATTGAAGCAGAAAATCTATCAGGGCATGATACAGACACGTCCGCAGTTGTACATTTATTAAAAAAGTTAAAGTTATGCCAAGTTCCACCGGTACAGAAACAGATTTATATCAAGTATTCGAAGTACCGAATGTTCAATTAAACTTGATTGAGCCTGATTATGAACGGCCACAAGCAGGACCAAGTAACGTTATTACAGCAACTGCAGATATGTTCATAAATTCACCAGAACCTGATGAACTGCCACAAGTAGCACCAAGCAACATTATTGATGCAAATGATATATTGAATGCAAGCTTTATAAATGTGATAGATCCTGATGTGCCTGTGAGTATAGCATGTTGTACATTTTTTACCTAAGTATTTTATCACAATCAATTCTTTATAATTTTAATATTACAGGGTGCTAATATGGAGAAATTGAAACAAGAAATAATTGAAAACATTGACTCTGCCACAAGTCAAATTCTCAACTCGGTGGGAGAACTAATGGCTAAAACCATAGCAGCTATAAAAACTAACTTTGATATGAAACTTGCTGCTATAACTGAAAACATAGCAGCAGTACAGAGTGCAGCGGATCTGTTTCAATTAGAGCCTGTCTCTTCAAAAGCAGAATTAGAAAACTTAGGAGAAGATCTCCGAACTCCGGAATTTGAAGAACAGGTGGTAAGTTTTTCATGCAGCCAAAAATATGGACAGATTTTTCTAAAACATTTAATCAGGTATTGTAACAGCATGAGCAAATCGTTAACATTTTCTGATATGCAGAGTGTGTCATTATACCTGCATAAAAAAATACCCAATATGTAAGTTAAAATCAGATATATTTACATTTTACAGGTCACTAGATTTTAATAGCTTTATTTGTTTGTCAATAGATTCAATATATGAATAAAATTATTGGAAACTCTGTGGATACCCGTGGTATGAACACATGTTAAGGTAAAAGACTCAATTATCGTCAGTGTCCTAGCTATCGACACATTTTCAGTCATTATCAATAAAATAAAGGCATACGTATTAAAAATGAAAATTTTGAAGTGTTATACTCCTTGTCAGTGTGTTCGCTTGCAATCGGAACAGCGTGGGGTTGATCCAGTCAGTGAATGTGCTAATAAATACAAGGAACTAGTCGAGTGTCATCCGCCGAACCGCAAGCAGCGTAATTCTTACTAGGTAAGCTAAGCATCCGGCTATATTATGTATTCTTGTTAGTGATAGCTTACGCTACTTAGTGAAACTCAGCAACATTCATAACTTTATTAAATAGTTTTAGAATGATAATTACTGATTAAATAATCAAAATTTATACATACACTTCATAAAACCTTAATGTCGATAAATGGTACACGCAAAATTGCACCTGCACTAAACATCGACACTTGTGTCGATAATTGGGTATCAGCTGAAATTTATCTTTTTGTAAATATTTTTTTTAAATATATTATTATTGGACTTATTAAAGCTTTTTTTTATAAAATACATATTCCTCGTACTGTGTACTAATTATCGACATAGAAATTTCTGCCTAAAATTTAAGCAAAAAAAATAAAATATCTAAGTGTCGATAACTGACACAACTTTGTGTCGACATATGATTCCTATATTATCGATATGAGGAACAACTGTAGTTTAAAAAAAAACATATTTTTAGCTTCATTTTACCGAATGCTGTTATACTTAAGATGCTTTCTTACCTCTAAAGCCCAAAAATTACAAATAAAGCACATCGACATGTTATATTACTATCATAGGTCATCGAAAAACATGCCTGTCAATAATTAACGATAATTGCAACCTGAATATGTCGATACATGAAACCCGTTTTTATTTCAGATATTAATACTAAAATACATATGAAAAAATGGCGCAAAGACTGCAGTACTCCGAAACAGACATGGAAAATGCTGTGGCCGCTGTAAGAGGAGGCATGCCTGCACTACAGGCGGCCAAAAACTTCAAAGTTCCTAGGACTACAATTTTAGATAAGGTTAATGGAAGAGTACCTCTTAAGCGAAAAATTGGTCCCGACACCGTATTGACAACAGTAGAAGAACATCATCTTGTAAATTGGATGATCCAGAGTTCCAAGTGTGGTTTTCCGGTAACCAAAAATCAATTATTGGAAAGTGTCCAAATGCTTATCAAGGAACTTGGTAGAGAGACACCATTCACTAATGGCAAACCTGGCAGACGTTGGTTCGAGTCTTTCATGCGGAGGCACCCAGAATTATCTCAACGGATTTCTCAAAATTTAACGAAAGCCAGGGCAAATGTAACAGAGGACAAATTAAGAGCTTGGTTTGCGGAAATTGAAGAGTATATTCAGACCAATGACCTCAAGGAAATATGGAGTGATCCAAAAAGAGTTTACAACTGCGACGAGACTGCATTCTTTTTAAGTCCCAAGGGGGAAAAAGTTATCGTGCGAAAAGGTGAAAAAGCAATTTATTCAGTCATAAATAATTATGAAAAGGAATGCGTGACAACTCTTTTGATGTGCAATGCTGCCGGTGATATTCCACCGCCTCTAGTAATGTTTGCGTACAAAAGACTTCCCAATTATATAGCTACAAAAGTACCCCCTGATTGGGCACTAGGTCGATCAGACAACAGTTGGATGACTGGCGAATCATTTTTTGAGTATATTTCGAACATTTTTTTCGAATGGTTAAAAAACAACAACGTCACTTTTCCAGTTGTACTATTTGTAGATGGCCATTCGTCGCATCTGACCATGCAACTAAGTGAGTTCTGCTCTAAAAATCAAATTATTCTGATTAGCCTTTTTCCGAACTCAACTCACATTCTTCAACCGCTTGATGTGGCGGTATTTAGGCCACTAAAACTAGAATGGAAGAAGGCTGTAACTAATTGGAGAATTGAAAACAATGGACTCAAGTTTAAAAAAGAAGACTTCGCTCCGTTACTTAAGAAAGTTATTGATGGTTTTCGAAGCCAAATGCCAAGTATTTTAGCCAATGGATTTAGAGCTTGTGGTCTTTTCCGACTCCAACCTAATAGTATCAAGTTTGAGAAATTTTTCAATACTAGAAACAAACCCAATGAAAATGCGACAAATAATGCTGATAAAACACTCGAATTTAACGTCTCTGATACGAGAAAATTCCTTAAATTTTTCGAAAGCAGAATTCAAGACAAAATTGAATTATTTCAGCTAAGTGCACAGGAATGGGAAGGGCCTTCAGAAGATAAGAGCCTGTTTTTGTTTTGGAAAAGCCTCAAGGAAGATTGTTGTCATGTAGATACACAAACAGTAAACAACCCCATTGTGATTACAGTACTTCCTGATGAAGAATATACCAAAATTAATGGGGACCTGGCAAATACTTCGGATGCTTGTTCCCTGGGAAGCATAGATATTCTCAATATTACTTCAGACGATGTTGATGTAGATTTGTTGTATAATATTCAAGACAATACTGATGACTTTAACTATACACATAACGGAAAACTGGCAGATAGATTAAAACCGATACATGATATAGCAGAGTATAATGATGATACTCACTGGAAAAATAATGAGGAATACTACAAAACCCCGGAGAAACAAAATACATTAAGAGATGATAGAACACCAACTAAAGATACGACACCAGAAGAAGGGACCATACAAGAAGAAGGGACCAAAAAAGAGGGGGCCATACCAAAAGAAAGGACCATACCAGAAGAAGTGACAATTCCAGAAGAAGAGAAAACATCAGGAAAACCTCAAACTTCAGGAAAAAAGATGACCCAAGTCGAAGAGAAGACTTCGGTAAAAGTTAATAAAACATCAAAAAAAGAAACGACTTCAGAAGAAAATAAGGTGATAGCTCGGGTGACAGATAGAGATCATACAAGAGGTAGGCAGACACTGTCAGTAATGCAGATCCTGACAGATAGAGAAAAAGCCCCAGAAAGACAGAACACGTTAGAAAAAGAGAATACGCCAGACAAACAGAAAACGTCAGAGAGGCCAAAATCGACAGAAAGTGAGAAAACTCAAGATAAAGAAAATATTCCTACGCCCTTCAAAAAAGCTTTATTCTGGGCCCCCAAAGATAATAAAAAATTAGAAGTTAAACGGAAACTGAAGGAAAAGTTACCAGCGGTAGCATCATCACAAAAATGGCAAGAATACCAGCGAAAAAAAGAACAAAAAAAGCAAATTGAAATTGACGAAAAAGAAAAGAGAAAAATAGCAAGGCAAACGAAACAAAAAAGGAAAACAGAAGTGACTAAAGAAATCAAATATAGCATTGGGGATTATGTCATAGTGAAATATTATGACATGTTTTTCCCAGGCTTAATAATAAGTAATTCTGCTGAAAATGAATATAGTGTTCGAGCAATGGAAAAAAGTGGCCAGAACTGGAAATGGCCAAAAGTGGAAGATAAATTAGATTATAATGTCAACGACTGTGATTACAAAACCTAAACTTATAAATAAACGTGGTATATACGAGGTTCCTGAAATAAGTGGGATGCAATAACACTCTTCAGTGTGATTTTTTTTTATACATACTTAGGTATATTTAAGTATTTTGTTTTTCTTTAAGTATAGTAAAAAATTGCTAATGTACTTAGTATTCTAATGGTTGCAATATAATTTTTTATTTTTGTTTTGAACATATCTATAATAATACAGAATTTATTTTATTGAATTTGAAATGAATTTTTATTTTGTTAATAAACAATTTTTCAATGAAGTTTTTGAAATTAATTTCTTAATTTCTTGATTACTATCGCACAAAACTTCAAATTCAGAAATAGGTACATTCCTACAAAAGTCTTCAATTCTTGAATTTGACATTCAGCAACCATCTCTTCTCTGCTGAAGAGTGGCTTATTTTAATGTTTAGTGTCAATCGACATATGTCGATAACTAGAACTTTGGGTGTCGATAATTG
The DNA here is from genome assembly GCA_963921935.1 of Galeruca laticollis. Taxonomy (NCBI): domain Eukaryota; kingdom Metazoa; phylum Arthropoda; class Insecta; order Coleoptera; family Chrysomelidae; genus Galeruca; species Galeruca laticollis. The sequence continues at coordinate 2,376,208 of OY998185.1, forward strand.
ATACACTCAATATTTTCCTGTGTCGATAATAGAGACATTATATTTTAACAATACTTTTCCACCCATTTATTTTTCAGGTCAAATAAAATGTTTGAAATGTTATGAACATTGTTCACAGATCAATAATGAACCTATGTTTATGCCTATTGTATAAATATAAATGTAAGGCTTTTTATAATGACTATGCAAACCACAAAGGCATCATAACTGTGTCGATAACTGGGGCGTTTACCTTATGTGTTATTGGACCATTTCTTCCCCAGGAAATTTATGGTCGAGTGCAGTTGGAGGGGTATGAGTAGACGTGATGAGCAAAAAAGTGCAAGTGCAAAAATATTTTGAGAGTATTTTTAAGAATAGTTAGACAGAAATATGAAAATTTTTAGGAGGTAGAACTGCAAAATTTCTTTAAAACAATCACTAAAAATTCAAAAAACGTGCCCAAATATCCGGTTTACGACAATCATCAACCCATATCAGACATGTTAAAAAACAAAAAGGAGAAGCAAAAGCCATGACTGAGAAGGAGACACAAAAAGAGCCAATAAATTATTCGGATCATGATACTAGTAATGATGACGAGGATGATGATTCCTGTACATTTTATGAATTTATTTAACCAGTTATTGGCAGGATTTATACAGAGTGTTTATTTTTTTATTTAGGGTATTTTGGTATATATAAAATAGAAATTATACTCAATGCTTTTTTAAAATGTTTATTCGTTTTTGCTTTGATTACTTTTATGTTGTGTTATCCTAAACTATATTATAATAAATATATTTGTTTTTTTTCACATACCCGAATTTGGGTGGTTGTCAGAAGTTGGCTATTGTATGATGTAAACGTATAAAAACAAAAATATTATCTTTATAATAGATGGTTACTAGTTTACAAAATATATCATCTGGATTGTGAAATGTTAACATTTCTAAGTTAAATGCGTCTGCACAATATATGTGTGAATAAGATGAGCAAATGGGTGTTTTGAAGAATTTTTTTTTTAATACCCAGACAACATTAGATATTCTATAAATATCCGTGGAATATTCATTTTGGCATATTGGAATATTCTCTAAAAATGCCAAGAATATCTTTATGCTTTTTGGAATATTCCTAGAAAGTGAAAATGGGAATATCCTAAATATTCAGAGAATATTCCCAAATGAATATTCTTTTTCGTTTTATATATAAGCTAGGATTATTCCGAGAATATTCAGAAAAGCATTATCTAAGAATGTTCTTCAATGAATGTTTCCAGAATATTCAATATATACTATGAATATTCATGGTAGATTCATTTGGAATTTTGTAGAATTATTTCAAATTGTATATTCAGGGCATATTCTTTGTATATTCAGAATATTGCAGAAATATCCTCAGAATGTTCAGAACCATACATTTAATGGGGGGAGAGGGGAGGGTTAGTATATAGGATTCATGTAAATGCACTTTTTTCAAATTTCTGTAAATCAATAAATTTTCATAACTGATGGAATTCTCCACCCGACCATTCACTGGATGGTGGCTTCTAAAGTGAATAAAGTGGCACAGGTACAAATTGGATTCAGAACATGAGTCCAATAACATTAGTGCTTAATTCTGGTTACACCTAAGAAAAAAATATATTTTAACTACCTAAGCATAATAAAATAAAATTCAATATCAAATTGTCCAAATTTTTATTAGACAAACATAAACTTTATATTTCTCTATAAACTTTTAAAATTTATAAATATTCAACTATAACTTTCATTTTATCGTTTTTAAACCAAAACGACAGAGCTTCACAAAATATATAAAGCATTAATATACTTGTTGAACATCAGTTTCGTAAAATTAAATATTTATAGATACTTACATTCTGTTGTGAGAAATGAAAAATAAAGAAAAAACAAAATTGACCAAATACTTGTTTCTATCAATATATTTATAGGGCCCAACACTGCGAGTTTTTAGCTATACCCAAATGGATGAAACTGTCCGGTTAAGGCTACATAACTGAGGTATAACTGAAAAACATCCTTATTGTTGACGTTTTGCAATCAGATATATCAATTTACCCGTTCGGGCAAGGCGGTGTTAAAACCTGGCAGCATATGGATTCATAAACTTGCGTTATATCATCACAGTCGCTAGAATGTATTGCGACGGCCCGAAATGAATGTGCCGGTTGCTGTAATGGTGTGGTATCTGCAATTATAGAAATAATTGTAGTAATCATTTGTAGAACTTTTACAAATATGAGTATAAAAAATATCGATATTTTCTTAAATTTGTCACTATGCAGAATACATTACATTGACACTGGTATTCTGTACTGTCGCTTAAATACCAAAGCATATGGTGATTAATTATTGTATGCTCTTCTCATGTAAGTTTTTACCAACCTCAAGTTCTTAAGATAATTTACTTGTTTAAATGAATGTTTAATTAGTTTTATAAACCGATATAAATGTTTTAATTTTTTTGTTTTCATTATCTTAACACCACAATATTCCCTTATACAAATTTCATGAAGGTATTAATCCCGTCAAAAAGTATTAATTAATTATGCGGCCAGATGACAAAAAATAAATATCAAAAACAGCTGATTATAATGTCTACTTAAATTTAATATTTACCAGACTGAGTAACTATTTTTGTTGGTGGATCATTCAAGAAAATGTGACCTTTGCATTTTAACCATGGAAATAGGGTAGGCCCAGCTAGCTGAAACAAATGCTTAGGATATCCTCCTTTGGAAATAAATTTTTCCTGACAGTGAAGTTCACACAACCTATAATTATATTGTAAAGCATCTGTCGTTTTTCCAAACAAATCTGCACAGTTACAATCTTCCAACCATAAGTGTGCCCTAAAAAGTAAACAAATGTAGTTATTCACATGTCTATATTAACTACTAATTTATTATTCAACATATTTTTAGCTGAACAGGGCTCGTCAGCAGAAAGCTTATTGTAGTACATATTATTATTTCATGTTATTAAAGTCAGAGGGACAGATCAATGTTAAAAAAGTAATATACCTATAATATATTGCATATAGAAACAATTACTCTTACCTCACAGGGTCTTTGGGAAATCCAAATATAATTATTCCTTCTCCTGTTCTTGAGTGACATCCACGAACTTCACAAGTTATTTATCAAATAACAAATACAATAATTTCTCACTAAGAGTTCCACTAGTCACGATAATGTTGAAAACAAAATCAAAATAAACTTTAACTAAAGCACAATCCAGTTCATAGGTGGATATTAGATAAAACGGAAGAGAAACGAACCTATTGACACTTGACTTTGAGCATGCCAGACTTAAGCCCATCACACATGATATTAGAAATTAACCAATAAACGTGTGTACAGAGAACGCCAGTTGCATTTTAATTGGTTGGCAGCTTTTTGTTGACGCGATTGGGTACCTGCCGTGATTTGGCTTTACGCTGAATATTATAATTATCATTTATATCTTTGTTCTCTTTTTATCACACGACCATATGACGAATAACATTATATCCACACCGTATCAACCATTTATGTAGTGTTCATATCGAGGATATTTTTATATCTTTTTCTTATCTTATTATCTCTATCTGAACTTCAATGAGTTTAATAGATGGTTTAATTAGATATATTATATTTATTATTTGTATGAAGGTGATTTTAACTATTTACACCTATGCGTAGGGTTGAATATCCGGATAAATGTTTGAACTATAACTTTCGTCCCATGTGAAAAATAATATTAATTTTATTTAATCATAAGTAAATATGCTTAAATGAATATGCTAGGAATATTCAGTTTGGTAATATTCTTAAATGAATATTTTAAGAATATTCAATTTGATAATATTCTAAAATGAATATTTTAAGAATATTCATCAGGCTTGTTCTGTGAATATTCACTAAGGAATATTAATAGAATATTCAAAAATAATAATAATATTATAAGAATATTCTTAGTTGATTCGGAATATTCTTATACTTTTTGGTGTATTTAAAGAATATTCTATGAATATCCCATGTTGTCTGGGTACAGTGGCCTTGGATTTTTATTTTACCATTTCCAGTTAAAGTTGTAACCATTTTCACAATATCATTTTTTTTTTGTTAAAAACCTTGCATCTTTCATATTATTACTTAAATACCAACCATCCTTGCTTAGAAAATAAACTACATTTCCTCTTTTATGAACATTTGATGCCAGTAGTTGCTGAGAATGTCGATATTGTGTTTATTGTACTGGAATATAGTTGTCTCAGAACTCTTTCGCAATGCTCTTCTTTAATCTTCTATGGTAGGTTCCACTTTTTTATATTTTTGTATTGACCAATTCATTTCTCTGTATATAATGTATTAAGTTAACAGTCAGGTGATGTAATAAAAAATATAACCTATAAAATTACATACACTTCTGCATGCATAAACACACAATTCATCGAATATATCAAATGGCTGAAGAGAAGTATTTTCAAATATCTATTTTTTGTTCACACAGATACGTATATCTGAACAATATCATCAAAATGGGCTGAACAAGTACTTCTTCAGTCTCTGTTGATAAGAGCTGAATAATGGCTTTTAACTTTACTGAAGAAGGGCTTATTCAGTGCATACTGGGCTGATTATGAATAGCTGAACTACAGCTGTTCAGATTTCTGCAAAAGCGCTTCACCAGCCATTTTTAAATAGCTGAACAATGGAATATTTCATGAGCAGTGAAAACGCTTCTTCAGCCTGTATTCAGCTAGTAATAAATAGCTGAGCAGCACTGGATTAAGTGAGCTGAAGAAATGTTTATTCAACCCATGTTCAGCTGCATAAGCATATTGCTGAACAATATCTACTAAGTTGGCTGAGGAAGCACTTATTCAGTATGTAGTTCAGATCTATCGATGTTGCTGTATAATGGCATCTATATTGACTGATTTGACGCTTGTTCAGCTCATTATTATTCAAGTCGGTAGCTTAATCAGAGTTTAACACCCTTAATCAACTACTGCTCAGCTTATGTCTGAATAGGCTCAATAAATCAGCGTTCATTGTTACTTGGGACAATAGATTTTTGGTAGTCCGAGCACCGTTAGATTGCTAGTTTTATTACTGCAAATTTATGCGAAAGACAAAGACGAATTTAGCTGTCTCCGGTATAAGCGAAAAAATTTCATACGTTAAACATAAATGCGATTTGAAAATGCAGTCAGTGAATAATGATCTTGCATTTAATATATATTGTTTTGTCCTAGATAAAATAACTTCCGACTTACCCGAAACATCCATTGATATGGAAAAATTACAGATTCCTGTAAACATTGAGCTAGCCGACTCAGATTTCTATTCTCCGTTACCTATCGATATATAACTAGGGGCAGACATTTTTTGGCTACTTTTAAGCGTGGGTCAAATTAATATAGGGTTTCATAGCCCTGTCTTACACAACACATATCTTGGCTGGGTAGTTGCGGGCGGGCTGCAGTTATCAAACAGTAAGAAATCTCGTTGTAACTTTTCCAGAAACGTCGACATCCAGGAACAGCTTTCCACGTTTTGGGAAGTTGAGGAGATTGAAGTAAAGAAATTACTCTCGATTGAAGAGCAAGCATGTGAGGACAGTTTCGTAAGGGACGTATATATAAATGAAGAGGGTAGATACGTGGTATCATTGCCTTTTAAAAAACCACCAAAGTTGCTAGGTAATTCGCGTGACTCAGCGTTTAAACGTTTTTTGTCATTAGAACGCAAGCTCGTGGCTAATGATAAGTTAAGAAAGTTATACACAGATTTTCTGTAAGTTTATGAGCAGCTAGGACATATGTCTCAAGTAAAATCCGAAGATGACAGCAACAGCGGCTATTTCATGCCTCATCACGGTGTATTAAAGGAGTCAAGCAATACTACTAAGTTGCGTGTTGTCTTTAACGCGTCTAGTCCAAGTACTACAGGACTATCGTTAAACGACATTCAAATGTCTGGTCCAACAATCCAACAGGACTTGTTATCCATTATATTACGTTTTCGCACACGAAACATTGTCTTGTCGAGTGACATTAAAATGATGTACCGACAGGTATTTATTAATCCTGAACAGCGTCATTTACAAAAAAATTTTTGGCGTTCCAATCCTGATGATGAAGTTAAAACGTTTCAGTTGAATATGGTTACTTACGGAACCACCGCCGCTAGTTTTTTAGCTATACGTTGTCTTTTCGAGGTTGCAAAAGAATGCGAGCGCGATTTTCCATTAATTGCGAACATAATTCGAAACGATATGTACGTAGATGATCTATTAACATGCGTAGATACTCGACAAGAAGCCGAATACATATGTAGTAACATTAATAAAATTTTATTTAAACGTGGGTTTGAATTAAGAAAATGGAATTCAAATGATCAGTACGTTATCCGCAATTTAGAATCCCAAAAAATACGCTAATAGAGTTTTACTCTAATAAAGATCTAGAAAACTCAATTTTGGGATTGTCATGGAACAGCTCGCTTGATATTTTAAAGTATAAAATAAATCAACCCAATATTACTCAAAAGGTGATAACCAAACGTGTCATTCTTTCCAGTATTGCTACTATCTTTGACCCGCTAGGTTTAGTCAGCCCTTGCATTATCCTGGCAAAGGTGCTATTACAAAAATTATGGTGCGAAAAATTAAGCTGGGATCATCCTATTCCTGATCAGATACGGATTTCTTGGTTAGAATGGTACTCGAATTTGGAAATCCTAAATAATGTAAATATAACGCGAAAGGTTGTTTGTGAAAATCCGATTAGAATCACATTACACGGTTTGGCCGATGCTTGTCAGAATAGCTACGACGCGTGCGTGTATGTCGTGTCAGAAGACAATTTAGGAGTGCGATTGGCTAATTTGCTGTGCGCCAAATCGAAAGTAGCTCCTGTTAAGCATCTAACAATGCCACGATTAGAACTATGCGCGGCATTAATATTGGCTCAGTTATTAGAAAAGGTGTCAAAATCAATCAACATTACAGTTGATCAAATCTTTTGCTGGTCCGATTCCACGATAGTATTGGGATGGTTACGAGCATCCTCACATTTGTTAAAACCATTTGTAGCCAGTCGAATAGTAGAAATCCAGAAATTAACGGTCAACATTGAATGGAGGCATGTACCATCTTTGGAGAATGCAGCAGACATAGTATCAAGAGGGTTAACCCCTCAACAGTTATGCTCTTCTCGCATGTGGTTCTACGGTCCAGAGTGTCTGGTAAGAGATACTTCGCATTGGCCAAACACACATGCACCGGTCATCGATTTGCCAGAAATTCGTACCACATTCATGTCTTCAACCTCCAAAGGAGATTCTTATCCCTTTGAACGTTTCTCCATTTTTTTAAAATTAAAAAGAACCTTTGCATGGACCTTGAGATTCCTAAAAAACTGTAAGAACAATCCCGATATTCGAATATTACTTCCTTATCTGACGGTAGATGAGGTTAAAGAAAGTCTTAACTTTATCATTAAAATAGTTCAAAAGGATTCCTTTCCGGAGGAATATCTCATTCTTACCAAAGGCAACGAGCTGCCTTCTAATAGTCACATTTTAAGTTTACATCCATTCATGGATCAAAATGGTTTGATTAGAGTTGGAGGTAGATTGTCAAATTCGGACTTTCCGTATTCAAAAAAACACCCCTTACTACTTTGCACTAAGCATCACGTCACTAAATTAATATTTGAACATACACATAAACAGTTGTATCATGCTGGACCTCAGCTTCTATTATCCATGATTAGAAACACCTTTTGGCCTGTGTCAGGACGCGGCTTCGCTCGAAAAATTGTGAAGCAATGTGTAACGTGTGCCAGATTTAGTGGCTAAAAAATCCAACCTATTATGGGTGATCTACCGACAGCAAGAGTTCAACCAACAGCTCCATTTAGTGTTGTGGGAGTTGATTACGCGGGGCCGTTCTGGTTGAAAGATAGACGGGGTCGCGGATGCAAGGCTATCAAATGTTGGATAGCGTTGTTCGTCTGCTTCAGTACTCGGGCCATACATTTGGAACTTGTCCTATCTCTTAGCACTGAAGACTTCATGCAATCATTTTATCGTTTTGTTAGCCGTCGCGGAAAACCAGCTCAGATATTCTCCGATAACGGAACCAATTATGTCAGAGCTAACCGCGAAATGTTAGAAATGAGTTCTTTTTTAAAAAATCACAGCCAGAAGATCATCGACGAGGCCTCTCGTTCAGACATTGAGTGGCATTTCATTCCGGCAAATTCGCCATATTTTGGGGGTATTTGGGAAGCCGGGGTGAGAAGTTTAAAATACCACCTAAAGCGTACAATAGGTGACCATAAGTTGTTTTTTTTATGATTTTCAAGCGTTACTCGTTCGTATCGAGGCGGTGCTCAATTCTCGTCCTCTTACTCTTTTAACCGCTGATCCTGACGATTTAACCTGTCTCTCTCCCTCCCACTTTTTAATTGGAAGACCAATGGAAGCAATTCCCGAATTGCCAATCAGCAATATCAAGGAAAACCGACTGAGTCAATATCAGTTTTTACAAAAAAATTTCGAGCATTTCTGGACTAGATGGAGCCGAGAATACATCAACGAACTACAACAGAGATGCAAATGGAAAAATTCTTCTTGAAGCCTAGATATTGGACAATAAGTCCTGATAAGAGATGATAACATGCCACCCACAAGATGGCGTTTGGGACGGATCGTTAAACTAATACCAGGCAAGGACGGTGTTAATCGCGTTGCCTCAGTGAAAACTGCGGATAGTGAAGTTACCCGTGCAGTGACCAGACTTTGTCCTCTTCCCATTGAAAGCTTGCCTAGGACTTTCAAGGCCGGGAGCATGTTTAGTCAACCCCATCTTATGTCATCACTTGTCATGTCATGTTATGTCATTACTTTAAAATGTTCATTATAATATGCTTTTCTGTTACTTTGTGTTATTAATAAATATAGTAAAAGGTATCCAGTGCATAGTTACAGTCCATCTACACGAAAACAATATCTATCCAGAGCAACACTGTTATCATCCAATCTAATCACACTCGTGTCCAAAAAAAGTATTCGTTGGTTCGTTTCAGTTTCAACAGTAAATCTAATGCTACTATTGAAAGCGTTAAAAGCATTTACACAGGTTTGGATGTGACTATTAGGTACAGCATAAATCAAATCATCGACGTATTTGTAAATAAAAGGAAGATCAAACGGTAAAGTCGGAATCACTTCATCCATCAAATAATCCAACACTATAGTAGCTAGAATGGGACTTAAAGGCGATCCCATAGGAGTTCCGGATATTTGAGAATAAAAATTACTGTTGAAACTGAAATAAGTATTATTAAACATAAAACGAATGAGAGTGAAAAAGTTGTCCTTAGATAAGGTGGTGCAGACCTTGTTCTATTATATATATATATATATATATATATATATATATATATATATATATATATATATATATTATAATATTTTTAATGTTCTACTGTTTTTATAATTATGTATTATATGATTTTATTTGAAATTTGATTATTAGATGCTGTTGTTACAATAGTGGTAGTAACTACACTAATGTGAAAACACCTTTATCACTGAATATAACCTATTTGAAATTTTGACAGGAATTGTCAAATTATTATGCCCGGCTCAGATGAATATGAAATTTTATATTCTGAAAGATAAATTACTACAAAATCGACTTACTCGCTCTTACCTCAGGGAGGGTTCAAAGATTAAAAAAAATTAATAATTTAAAATTTTAAATTTATAAATTTCCAAAGAATATTCCAAAATTGTCAATTATACTATTGCAAATCTATAGTGACTGCTTGTTCAATATATTCTAAGACCATTAAATTATCTAATGACATCTACAATTTTTCTGTCACTGAAAATTAACTAAATGTCACTGATTATATCAAAAGTTTTATAGGATCCAAAATTTTTCAAATTCAATGAAATAGGAGTTGAATTAATACCAAAGTGAGTTGGAATCAAAAATTATATATTATATACCATCAGATAACAAGTGAAAATGAATTATTATTCCCAAAATATAATAAAGAACAATAATCGTACTTTCTACGAACCTTAAAATAAAAAAAAAACAACCTATATACTAGAAGAACAACCTAATTAACTACTTATTCTAAACGTTCAAATCGTCGAAAATTACACTTGACGTGTATAAATGTCAAATAACTATATGCGATAAAATTGTCTATTCAAAAAATTTTCTCTTCTCTTCAGGTGAAATTTTATATATCTTTAACGTTAATTTTGTCAGTATTCAAAAATGTGATATAGATGCATCTATCTTAATTTTATTTAAAGGCCTGTTAATTCTTGAAAAATAATTTATAAAATCTGGACTGGACTCACCAACTAGATATCAGAATCACTCGTTCTGATTCTAAGCACGTCTTTTAGAATCGCCGGAACCACTTTTCTAAATTTATAATTTAGAACCCGGAAAAATCACTAACACTATTTCAATATAATTATTTAAGGAATTATTCACGCACTGATCTTATCATGCTAATTATTATAATCTGATGCTATTTTAATATATCAATTACTATTATATTATTCAGCAAATTTGAGAGAACTCATATTAGATGTTCTCTCGAGAGGGGTTCAAAATCAACTAACTAAACTTTTTCCATAAATAATTCTGTTCTCCTTTGGTTACCAAAAAAATTCCTTTTTTAAAAAAAATACAAATTTATGTTTTCATATAACAAAGAGAGATTTTCATTCTTTAATTCTAATTGTAATTTTGCTACCAGCGACATCTGTATTCTTTTTTTAAAATCTTTATAAAATCTATGTATCATTAAGTATCTTCTGCATTATTGTCATTCGAAATTGTAATGTCAAATTTTATTTGCATATTGAATCTTTTAAATTATTTATAATACATTGTATATCACTAGTATTACATCCAAATATGTACATTTTTCTTTATTTCAATGTTTTCTTTAGAATTTAGATAGAGTATATGTATTAAATCCCCCTAATAAAAGAATGATAAATCGATTCTTGCATATAATTATAATTTATCTTTCAAAATTGCCAAATATCATACTTATATCTTAGTAACATAGTTATATCTTTCAAATAATTATCTCTAAAATTTATCTTCAATCAAATTAAACTATTATTCCTAATTCCTATAAAACTTCTTAAATCTACTATATCTATTAAAATTTCACGTAACATAATATCATTTGTTCCAAGTTAAGTATAATATTTATATACCTGTTCTATGTTAAAAACTCCTCTTTCATTTCCCGTAATGGGGTCTAATAATTGGTAACTATTTTGTGCTCCTTCGTTACCTACTACATAAGGTCCCTCAAACGGTAGCAATAATTTTGCGCAACTATTCTCTGATCTTTTTGCAACTTGCAATGATCTTACAATCACCAATTCTCCTTTTTCAAAAACTGTCTTCTTTTTATTTTTTTGGTTCATCCTTTTAATATATTTTTTAGCTTGCTTCTGCAGTCTTTCATTCACCTTATTCAAAACATCTTCCATTTCCAATTTTCGATTCACTATCCAATTTCTTTGGGGTATTGTGCCAGTAAATAAATATTCTGGGCATTCATTTGTAACACCATGAGGTATTTGGTTAAGGAATCTTTCTACGTGATTTAAATTATTTTCCCATTGACAGTGATCCTGATTACATAAAATTCGTAAGTACTTGTTTATCTCTTTGATGTATCTCTCAGCTGGATTTGACGATGGTTTCCTAATGCTAATAAAGTTCAACTTAATTTCTTGATTTTGACTAAATTTAGCTAGTTTTTCACTTTCAAAATAAGTTGCATGATCTAATATTATTGTTTTTGGCGTTCCATATTTTTTATGTACATTTTTAAAATCTCTATCACAGTTTTTGCATTGGTTCTTTTGCATGGGTAAACTTTAACAAATTTCGTAAAAATATCAGTGATAACAAATATGTGTTTATTCTCTTGTATGCTCGGTATTAAATTGCTTATGAAATCTATAGCAACAATTTGTAATGGCTTCTGTGCAACTATTGATTTTGTCAAATTTTTATTGTGATAATTTTTTTCCTTTGCTAGTTGACATATGGCACACACTTTACAAATATTTTTGGCAATTGTTAAATCCTTTTTTGTTATATAGTTTTCTCTAAAAAGCATCCATAACTTCCTAGTCCCAACATGTCCATGTTCTTCATGTAAATTTTTCAAAATTTCCTTTGCATAATCTTGTGTAATTACAAATACTTCTCTATCTTCCAGACATTTATACCATATTTCCTCTATATTAATAGCATTATTTTTATAATTTGATTCCAAATTTTGTTGATCTTTCCTAATTCTATCCAATGAATATAATCCTTCCTCTTGTAGCATTCTATTTATACCAATTTTATACTTTCTCCGTTCAAATGTGGTTTATGTCTCTCTACTTAAAGCATCTGCAACAATATTCTGTTTTCCAGGAATGTATTTTATTTCGAAATCATATTCTTGTAATAATAAAATCCAGCGATGTATTCTATTATTCGCATATCTATTTTTAAGCATAGCTGTCAAAGCTGAATGATCAGTTTCTATAATGAATTTAGCTCCTAATAAAAAAAATCTCAATTTAGTGATACAAAATACCACGCTTGCCATTTCAAGTTCTGTTACTGAATATTTCCTTTCATGCATTTTAGTAACCCTAGATATGAAACTAATAGGTACTTCTCGTTTTTCCTGTTCTTGTATCAGTACTCCAGCAAAACGATCAGCTGATGCATCTGTTCTCAAAATAAATTGTTTATCATACTGTGGGTGATATACCTTGAGATTATTTGTAAAATATTCCTTCAGTTCTCTAAATGCTTTTTCCCGTTTGTCATTCCACTGCCATTTTACACCTTTTTTTAATAGTTCAATTAATGGTATTTCTTTTCTACTAAGATCCGGTATCAATCGTTTGAAATAGTTTAAAATTCCTAGAAACCCTCTCAAAGTTTTCAAATTTGTTGGTTGTTTATATTCTAAAATTGTCTTAATTCGATCAGGATCCATAGAAACTTCTTTAGTGTTCAAAACATATCCCAAATAATTTATCTCCTCTTGATAAAATTTACATTTTTCTATGTTTAATTTTAATCCAGCATTTTCTAGTTCTTCGAAAATAATGTTCAAATGCTCTTGATGTTTTTCTTCATTTTCCAAATATATAAGGATATCATCTACTCGTATATAATGAAGTATGAAATTTTCATATTCGTTTAAAATAGTGTGAAGTGTTCTTACTAAAGCTGCACATGAGCTCTGTAATCCGAAAGGTACCACACAGAATTGATATACCACTCCATCTATCATAAACGCAGTATATTTCCGACTTTCTTTTTCTAAAGGAATTAACCAAAAACTATGTTTCAGATCTAATTTTGAAAATATGTTTGCATTAGTAATTCTACCAAATATACTATCGATATTCATGGGACTTTCGTATTGTTTCTTTGTGTAGCTATTGATATTTCTTGCATCTAAACATATTCTTATTTCTCCAGATTTTTTTCGTACACACGTAACTGCATTAATATATGGTGAATTTGATCTTTCTATTATTCCATCTTCTAACATATTTTCTAATTCATGGTATACTTCATCCTTCAATTTATATGGAATTGGATATGTCCTTACTTTGAAATTCGATATATCTCTATTCATTTCCAGTTTATGTATATATTTCCTTGCTACTTGTACTTCTTCATTGAATAATCTGTTGTATTGTCTTATCAATTCCATTACAATTTTCACATATTTTTGTTTACACAAATTTAAATCTATTTTAGGTTCTTCATTGATTTGATTCATTACATAAAATGTATCTTCTTCTAATTTGTTTGTTTCTTGTTTGAGGAAATGAATATTTTCTCCTTTACAATTCATCAACTTTTCTTTATAATTGATAATCATTTTGTGATTGTCTAATTCATCGGAAACTAATACTATATCATAAATTAAATTCTTTACGACCAGCATTTGTACTTTAAACGAATTATTTCCTATTTGTAATTCCTCAATTATCATTTTACTTGTATCATATAGTTTTTTATTATTCGCTCCCACTAGTGATAATCTATTTGTATTTACCACCATAATATTATTTTTTTTGCACTTGTCTATAATCCTTTCACTTATCAACGTTACTTCTGATCCTGTATCTATCAGAATTTTACATCCTATATTTTGTATTTTCCCTTTAATGAATATTAAACCTAAATTGTCATGCATTTCCCCAATTTCCCCAATATCAACAAATTCTCTTGGATGTTCGTACTTAGAAAAAATAATATTATGCACGTGAAAGCGGTTTAAGTAAAATTTCTATCTACAGTTTGACTATGATCCTCATATCTTTCTTGTTCTTGTATTATGTTTACTTGTCTCCTGTCTCCCATTTCTTGATTTCTTCTATCATAGTTTCTGTCTTGGTTTTCCAACGTATCATTTCTTCTATCATCATTTCTTCTTTCAAAGTTTCTTCGATCATAATAATTATTTGTTCCTGTCCGTCTATCCTGTCGCCAATTTTCAATTCTGTCTTCATTATCATTTCTTCTGTCCGAATTTCTGGTATCTCTTCTATTTTCAAAGTACTTATTATCATTATTTTTATTTCCATTTCCATATCTTCGGTCTTCATTTCTATAATTTCTATTTTCAGTTCTATAATTCCTGTCTACATGTCTATCATTTCTTCGGTTATCAAAATCCCTGTTTCTATAGTTTCTATTTTCATATGTATTATTCATATCTCTTCTGTAATGTCCATCTCCATTTCCCCCTATTCCATTAAAATTTTCAATTTCATTTCTTTTTTCATTATTACTTCTTTCAAGTCTGAGTAAATAATTTGATAAACCTTCCATCGTCTTGATATTTTGTATCCCTATAGTTTCAGATACTTGTTGGTTGAAATGTCTGGAAATATATAACACCATTTCTTCTTCTCCCATGCTTGGCTCCAAATACTGTGCGTTGTTGTACATTTTCATTGCATATGCATTGAAATTTTTACTCTGGTTATAATCAAATTTCCCAAAGTATAGTTTCTCTCTGAAACTCGCCTGTTGTATCTCCCCCCAAAAATATTTTAAAAATTGTTTTTCAAATTCTTCGACATCGGGTATTTGTTCCTCTTTATTGCAAAACCACAATAAAGCATGTCCAGATAACATTCCTCTAATAATGATTTTTTTTTCTACAATGTCCCTTATTCCTCTCATCCTACTTTTGATTATTTTGATAAATACTTTTGGGTGAATTACATTTATATTACCATCAAATTTCACTCCAAAGTCGATATTTCCAGTATACATCGTTCCACCTTCATTCCGTTTTAGATTATCTTCTATTTCTTCTACAGTTTCATGTAATTTTCTATTCATTTTCTCCAATTCCTGGTTAAATAATTTGTCTATATTTTCACTCCTTTTAATACACGTTCCTGTTTGTTCCTCTATCCTTCCATTTAAATCATTGAATTTCTTATTCAAATTCTGTTCATATATTTGCATTACTTCTTCATTTGTTTGTCCTTGTACTTTAATGGACTGTATCTCTTCAATTAAATTCTCATTTTGTTTCTTCACTTCTACTTGAATTACTCCAGATAAATTTTCTTCTAGGCATCTTCCTAGTTCTTGAACTTCTTCTACCACCTGCTTGTTTGTATCTTCCCTGATTTTAATGCCAATTTCTTGAATTTCCATGCGCAAATTTTCCTTCTGGCCCTTCATATTCTCTTTCACCTTTTCAATTTTCTTTCTAAATTCATTATTTTCTTCCCTAATTTTCTTAATCTCCTTTAAATTTTCAATTTTTCCTTCTTCTATTTTCTTTTCCAGCCTGTCCATGTTTCCTGTGATATTGTTAATATCCCCCTTAATCTCCTCCCTCATTGTATACATATCTCCTCGCATATTCTTTTCCATACTATTCATATCTGCCTTATTTTCTTCAAATTTCCTATTCATATTCTCATTCATTTTCAATAGAAATTGTTGCATCCAATGATCATTGCTATTTGTTCCGCCTTGGGGTTCCCGTCTACTATCCTCCTGTTCTTCCCTTTCTTCATCGGATCCACTTTCAACTCCTACCTGTTTACCATCTCTTAACGTCATTCTTTGTTCCATCGTAAATATTTAAATTTTTTTTATAATAATGTCAATAAATTTTTAATATTTTTATAATTATATGCACAGTTTTAATCACCCCACGTTTTGGGTGACAATCATTATAATGTTAACGTCAACCTAATTATCAAAAAAAATTCTTAATTCGCCCCACGTTGGGCGCCAAATTATAATATTTTTAATGTTCTACTGTTTTTATAATTATGTATTATATGATTTTATTTGAAATTTGATTATTAGATGCTGTTGTTACAATAGTGGTAGTAACTACACTAATGTGAAAACACCTTTATCACTGAATATAACCTATTTGGAATTTTGACAGGAATTGTCAAATTATTATGCCCGGCTCAGATGAATATGAAATTTTATATTCTGAAAGATAAATTACTACAAAATCGACTTACTCGCTCTTACCTCAGGGAGGGTTCAAAGATTAAAAAAAATTAATAATTTAAAATTTTAAATTTATAAATTTCCAAAGAATATTCCAAAATTGTCAATTATACTATTGCAAATCTATAGTGACTGCTTGTTCAATATATTCTAAGACCATTAAATTATCTAATGACATCTACAATTTTTCTGTCACTGAAAATTAACTAAATGTCACTGATTATATCAAAAGTTTTATAGGATCCAAAATTTTTCAAATTCAATGAAATATGAGTTGAATTAATACCAAAGTGAGTTGGAATCAATAATTATATATTATATACCATCAGATAACAAGTGAAAATGAATTATTATTCCCAAAATATAATAAAGAACAATAATCGTACTTTCTACGAACCTTAAAATAAAAAAAACAACCTATATACTAGAAGAACAACCTAATTAACTACTTATTCTAAACGTTCAAATCGTCGAAAATTACACTTGAAGTGTATAAATGTCAAATAACTATATGCGATAAAATTGTCTATTCAAAAAATTTTCTCTTCTCTTCAGGTGAAATTTTATATATCTTTAACGTTAATTTTGTCAGTATTCAAAAATGTGATATAGATGCATCTATCTTAATTTTATTTAAAGGCCTGTTAATTCTTGAAAAATAATTTATAAAATCTGGACTGGACTCACCAACTAGATATCAGGATCACTCGTTCTGATTCTAAGCACGTCTTTTAGAATCGCCGGAACCACTTTTCTAAATTTATAATTTAGAACCCGGAAAAATCACTAACACTATTTCAATATAATTATTTAAGGAATTATTCACGCACTGATCTTATCATGCTAATTATTATAATCTGATGCTATTTTTATATATCAATTACTATTATATTATTCAGCAAATTTGAGAGAACTCATATTAGATGTTCTCTCGAGAGGGGTTCAAAATCAACTAACTAAACTTTTTCCATAAATAATTCTGTTCTCCTTCGGTTACCAAAAAAATTCCTTTTTTGAAAAAAAATACAAATTTATGTTTTCATATAACAAAGAGAGATTTTCATTCTTTAATTCTAATTGTAATTTTGCTACCAGCGACATCTGTATTCTTTTTTTAAAATCTTTATAAAATCTATGTATCATTAAGTATCTTCTGCATTATTGTCATTCGAAATTGTAATGTCAAATTTTATTTGCATATTGAATCTTTTAAATTATTTATAATACATCGTATATCACTAGTATTACATCCAAATATGTACATTTTTCTTTATTTCAATGTTTTCTTTAGAATTTAGATAGAGTATATGTATTAAAAAATATATATATATATATATATATATATATATATATATATATAATATATATATATATATATATATATATATATATATATATATATATATATATATATGGACTGGGACCTTATCAAGCCTCATACACTACATTTCACGAATTATGCGAAGCCCACATGGTGTTTGGGAAGCCCATGTTAATGTAAAAATAAACATATACAGCGATATCTTTTGAGGTGTTTCTTCTTTGCAGTGGGAGGATATGACTGTGGGCTACCTAATTCTGGCAATTGTTTGGTCTTGCATCCAATAGATGTCTCCAAAAACAATGATTTTGAAAATTGCTCGGGATTCTTAATGTTGTATTGTTTCTAAAGACATACACGTTTAGTTCACTACATCTGCCGCTAGTTGGGGCAGCACAAAAGTGTATATACACTTAAGATGTAACACGGAGGTTGTGAAGCCACCGAAAGAACACGGCTCAGTAGAAGCCCAGAAATAAGGCAACACTGTTTCGAACTTCCGTAATACTTTGAGTATTTATAATTTTACTGTTTTTCTTTCTCGTAAATAGATTAACAAATTTTATTCTGGGTCGCTTAAAATTATTCCGTAATTTAAGAAAAAATGTAAATACCATAATGTGCTATATGATAATGCATGTACACAAATTAGGTATTTTAACACACTGAAGAAGAAAATCCTAAGGTTTTTCCCCAGAGATGGGAACTCATAGCTAAAAAGGAGGACATTCTTTGTTGTTTAGTCGGAGCAATTCTGGCATGGAATTCACATAAGGCATATGAGAAAATGCATAGAAATTGTATGACCCAGTCCCTCAAGCATGCAATATTGTTTTCGTACTAGCTTGCGTAAAGTAGTATTCTACCCACTCTACGCATTACTTTTTTCACTAGAGGGTAAAGTAAACATTTGCGACTTACGTATTTTAAAAATAATCTGTTGGAATTTTGATTTTGTGACGGGAAAAATATTTGACAATTTCTGTTGACAGGTAAAAAATATCACTTTTTATGAAATTACTTTTTTCCAGGATAATATTTAAAATAACTACTAAACAATCATGTCGTTTAAATGATAAATACTTTGTTAATAAAAAAATAAGTTATTTTACAAAATAGTATAAAGTAAAAAACAAGACATTGTAAAAAATCATTGAATAAAACATAAAATAGATGTAAGTTTATAACAGTCTTATTTGTGTGGGAAATAATGCTATATGTCCCATGAACGTAAGGTATAATCACAGAAATGTGTGCCGTATTATTGCCTTATTATTTTTTGAAGTTGCGCAAGTCTCACTGTTAATATTTTATTGTAATCATCAAAATCACGTTTGACACTTCTGCAAATATTACCATTTACTGAATTCTGATTATCCTGTTTAACTTTCTCAGTATAAGAATCTTAACAGGTTAGTTTTCTAATATTAATTTCTTGAGAGTCATATTCATCGGAATGAAAGGAGCGACCCTGGAAAACCCTCAAATTGTTAAATGGATAGAGGACCCTATGTCGAAAAAAAGGTTTGGTCAAACGTAGCCTTCATTATTTGTTTCAATTTTTCAGAATGCTTCCTGATGGACGCAAAGTACTTGTCACATAATACACAAGATTTTGTTATAGAATAGAAATATAGCTGATGGAGCCCTAGATGTCCTAGAGAAGTGTTTTATGAAGAAAATTTTCAACGTCAATTAAGATGGTCTCTTTTTGTTTAATAAAAATACTTTTTTAAATTTTTTCAATTAATAAACTTCTAGGATATGTGAGAAGATAGGTTTATTAAGAGCTAAGCCATTTCATCAGAATTAACATGAAATTATGGTTTTGTTCTTTAGTATTAATTTCGCGATGGAGCTGTTCAATTTTGTTGGTACCAGGTCTGCATTATATGAAATCAGTATAGTTTCGGCTTTTATTATACCATATTCAGGAAAATTCATATCTGATTTCCTTCGCTCAAATTCCCAACGGTCATTCTGAACCAATTCTCTTGTTCATATATAGTTATTTTCTAATTTTTCTTTGTCCACTCTCACTGTGTCTTCAATATTTTTTGCTGTTTATGAGATATACTAAGATTCAGGCAAGCATGACCGGGTAACTTGTGATGCAATTGAGTTAGAGATCTGGTCAAACGCCATAACTGTTGCTCGATGAGGACACTCTAGAACAAAATCTCAAATTACTCATTTAGAACCTGAATATAACCTCAAAAATTACTAAAAACGTGAAATGATATAAATTGGGTGAACTATTCTCAAAAAGAATCTTATAATTTTTGCTCACTTCCGACTGCTCACAGGGATATCCAAACAAATCGATGAGAAGAGCCGAAAACTGAGACCTACCCTTTTTCTCGATTTAATTTTTTCAATTCATTTTTAGTAAGTTTCTTTTGAGGTGACGACGCTGTGAGCGGATTACGCGAGCAAAATAATCGGAGATTTTTTTTGTGAATAGTCAATTTGAATAATATGCGACTTGAACAGTGTCTTGCATCATTTCACGTGCTAGACTGTTTTAGGGTTACCTTCGGGCTCGAAATGAGTAATTTGAGATTTTGCAGAGCAAAAAATTCTGATATTGGCCTCAAATCTAAGACTCACTTGCATCAAAAGCTCTAGCTCACATGTTAACGTGGCTGACCATAGGATAACTCACGATCGACACTTTGATAAAACCTGAAAACATGAATTAAATGGCTCAGCTAGTTCAGTAGAACTAACTTGGTATCTTCGACGACCAAAACCTTGAAATATAAAGTTTAGGTACTATTTTTCATATTGCTATAGAAAAATAATTTTACTTCAGTCTCTTAAAAAGAAATTACCTTTTTTGGGCGATCAAACATTTTTTACGATTTTTAACAAAAAGCGAACTGATAATAATATTCCTCACAAGTACTGTAGCTACATATTTCGCTCAAATCACGATTCTGAGGATATTTAAAAGACTAAAAGAAAGCTTTTGTAGATTTGTATTAGATTGAATTGAGAACATGATTGACGTGAACCAATTTACAAAATGATTCAGAATAACAGGCAGTTCAAAGGAAGGAAAAAAGTTTACATAAACATATGGTTTGAATAGCTTCCTTTCTGAGACACGGTGACAGAGGAGAATATTTTGTTCTTTTATTTTCCAAAACGATTCAATGTAAAATCCTAAGAATTGGCACACCATTCTGGCTCAATAAATTGAATGTATGTCTTTCCTTTCTCTGATTTTTAAAGGGGTAGTTTCAGTAGTCCAAAGACGTGATTTTAATGAAAAATTTTCACTCCCATGTTGGACGAATAATTTTTCGTCCTATCACATTTTGAAAACGTTCTGATCAGAATCTTCAAGTCACTGGACTAGTGCAACGAGCCCTCCGTTACATGAAAATCAGAAAAAAGAATGGCCTAATTTGAAATTTATTGAGCAATTGTCAATTGCTAATTTTTGGGATTTTACCTTTAACGGTTTTCAAACAAATTGTGAAAAACTATCTTTTTCCAATCTTTCGTCACCTGTATTACAAAAAAAAGCCATTCTGACAATGTGTCCAATGAATTGAATTTTTCATTCATTTGCAGCTGAGGAACCTGCCTGTATAGTTTAACGGTGTTATAATTCAATTCTCCACCTAAATTAACATTGACTATCCTATCGCGCATTCTAATCCCCTTTTATGCAACTTTAATCTACTCAGAATATTTCAATTTCACCAAAAATTTGCAGTCACTGTTTGTAAGCAAGAATTTTTGAATTAAAAAAAAACCCTCAACACAAAAAAAGGTAAGTAATAAATATTCACTCTTTAGTAACTTGTACAAATTGTGAATCCATATGAATCTTTTTTTTGTAGTATACACTCGTAGACTTTCTAAACTAGAGAAGATCGATTAAACATTGCACAAAAAATGTCTTATGATGATGAAGATATCTTGATATCGATATATAGGTCTTTGAATGCCAATAAAAAATTAGCAAATAAAATCATCACGTCACTTCAAATCACTTCAAAGGCAGAAATCTTACGAAAAATGTTTCTCATTATTCGCAAAATAACTATTCACCATTATATCCCAATTTTTCATTCAATCATAGTACCAAAAAAAAATATCAATTATACGTACATGCTCAGAATCTAGTAATGAATTAATGTTATCTATAGAAATAACCGTTAGATCATCAGAAACAACCTCCAATTTATTTTCGATAGCTAAGCTCACTAAAAAACTAATACGATCTTTGGAATTCATTGTAGGTAAACAATTTGTAAAAATAGAAACTTAAACAAGGGCGCTTTAAAACATATTAAATAATATTTGGGAACAGACAGAATATAATTTGGAGTAGATCTGCAATAACACATGATATTTGTTTAAAAGCTTAAAGCCGCTTGAAACTTAAGTGGCAACACTGTTGGGCTTCCCTCAATGCGTCGATCACAGACACTTCTCCATTGCATCTACATCAGGGCTTCGTATAATCGTCTTTTTACAATAGTAAATAAATCCCTTCACCTCTCGAAAGCCCTTCATCAGTAGAATGTAGTAGGCTTGGTATAGTTTGTATATATATATATATATATATATATATATATATATATATATATATATATAAATATATATAAAAAAGAAGATGTAGGAATATCGCGTGATATGTTAACAACAACAACAAAGAGAATCATGGGTAATTCACGCAAAGTAAAGGGCTACTGAAATTGAAGACACAAATGAGCGTTTGGTTTCCCTGCTGAAATCCGTTATTTTGTGTTTTCCCATGTTTCGATTAACATCTTTGCTCCCAAATTTCACACCATTATTTGGTTATGCCGTGCTGATGAGGCAACATGAGCCAGAAACATGCATGTCCACGGTTACCACTCTATTTCAGTAGCCCTTTACTTTGCGTGAATTACCCATGATTCTCTTTGTTGTTATATATATATATATATATATATATATATATATATATATATATATATATATATATATATATAACCAAAAACCAAAAGTTGGCAGTTAGTCACGGCTGACTAGTTAAAAAATAAAACTTCAAAGAGTGGTCTTTTGGTCTTTGTTGAAAAACCATCCCAAAAAAACTCTACAGGTTAGAGATAAACTGAATCAATTAGTTCAAAGAGTGGTCTTTTGGTCTTTGTTGAAAAACCCTCCCAAAAAAACTCTACAGGTTAGAGATAAAGTGAATCAATTAGTACGTTAACTAAGCTTTCGAAGAGCATTGTCTCCATTTTCAAAGGTTGTAGTGTTGATTTAAAATTAAACTCACATTTTACAAATTGCAGGAAAACCTTTATCCACTAAAGACAAAAATTTCGACTTTAAATGAATAACGTGTTTTGCTTTTTTATAGAAATATACATAGAAACATCTTTTCGACGATTCGGCTCAAATTCGGCCTTTAGCAAAATCTCTCATAAAATTATTAAGATCTACATCAACTTTCAATTGAAATTCCATTAATAAAGTATTTCTTGTAATTTCTTCATGAATATTATATAAAATTCCAGATTATTTATTTTATGTCAACATAAAGAAGAAATAAAACATGAGTAATCAAGTATCTCATGATTACAAATTGACCCTGGCATGCTATTTAACAAAACATTATGTTAAAATCCGGTATATCGAAATACATATACTGATTCTGACAATATACTCTACTCTTCTTACTACCTCCCACCATATTATTTTAGAAAAAGAAGAAGATTCCCGGATACAATTCAAGCCACCTGGTTGTAAGTGTGATGAAGACTTCGTGACGTCACGGTCAATACTCTCACCAACGCGGGATTACCTCTTTCGAAAGTCGGTCACTATGCCCACAACAAATTCGATGTCGGAGATTATCAGTTGACTAGTAACTACCTAACAGTCGAAACTTGACGACCGCGCGCGCAACTTTTGCTGAAGATTTTATTTTATTTTTAACAAGTGTTGTAAGTGATAATTAGGATTTTTCTTTTGGACAATTTCGAAGGAATTTTGTAAGTTCTTTATTTTAGTTCAGTTTCCTATTCTTTTAATTGGAAATTTAGAAAGTCAAGATGCAATGGAAGGTATAATAAACCAAGAAAATGTTTTTCACTTAATATATGCTGCATTAGAAAAAAATCGTCTTACTTTATTTCGGCAAGATTAGTACTTGATACAACCAAAATCTATGCATTAAATAAAATAGAAAAAAAATTAACTAATTACAACCAATTTCACTGATCTTATTCAGAATTTGAAACATTTAGCAGTAATTTAGTCACAAAAGTTTCTAAAAGAATGAACCCAAAGGCTATTTATATTTATAGACTTACAAAAAGCTTTTGATATAGTAAATTACACTGATGTTATATTTGATACTCCAATGCAAAGCTATTACGAAAGAAATGTTATATGTGAAAATTGATATCAACTTTAGTACAATCTGCCGCAACGAACTGAAATATCTATCTATACTATTCAATGTTAACCTAAAATCTAAAAACTTTTAATAGTTGAAAAAATATCAATCTACAAACGATACTGTAGTGATATTCAATAATAATTCTAGGAAGTCGAAATTCGGAAGGTATGCAAATATACTTGAGAATTGTTCCGATTTCGATGTTTTTAATATCACGTAAAGAATGGATGATGATGGTACAATTTAAAAAGATCAGTTATTATGTAGATTGATTCTAAGCATATTGAATGTAAACTTCTAGACTAAAAATGCTTATTGATTTAGTCTCGTTCTGGCTTTACCCATAATGTGCTTTTTTTAAAAGAATACTTCTATTATACTTTGCGGTCTCTCACTTTCGTTTTTCGATGCTCTGAGATTCAGTCGCCTACGTTTTTAGCTTCATAGGTGTCAGTTATTTGTAAATTTTAATGACATATTCGTATAACGGTCATTTTTGTAATGATTTTAACAAGGTATAAGTGTCAAATTTATAACGTGTAGCTTAAGCGACGTATAAATGTTACACTACGGCGGAGTACCTATAACACTTATACGCCACTCAGGTTCAACCTACATCCGATTCCCTTTAAGAAGTTCTAACTACAAAATAAACTAATATAATATAAATAATTCTTTATTTATATTTACAAACAAAACAAACAGTAATAATTTCTTTAATTAACATTATTTCATTTGAAGTTAAAATTAAAAGTACAATTATGTAAAGTACCTAGCATTATGTAAAAATTTATATTAGATTCTGAACTTGTTTTAAAGTCTACGTTATACGATTGAATAATATTTTGTATCAAATCTTGCAGTTTACTGCAACATCTAGTATTGTTCAAGGTATTGTTTTTATGTGGTTTACCCTTACAGTTAATTGGTTCATTAATAATGGTTTCATCTGATGATATTCAATGAGTGGCAGTAGAAAGAGTCTTGCCTACAGTAGTGTTAAGAAGAATCTTAGTGGCAGTATATGTTTCATTTTTTAACGATTCTTCAATAGCAGCTATGTAGAATTTCCACCCCCATGCCATTTTAAACAGGTAATGTCTCCCCCGCACAATTACTGAGGTCCTCCACAAGCAATGACCGGTATATTCCTTCCAATTGGATAGTTCGAAGTATAACGCCACCACCTTTGCCACACTTCCAATCTTATGAATTCCCATAACGTTTCTGGTACACTACGTACCATTGACATATTTCGTGAAAAACCGATTTTCTTCAAACATGCCAGGACGCAATGTTATGTATTTTCAATATATATTTATTCAATCATCTCCTGCTACAGTAAATTATATTTTATTATTGGTTTTGCCATCCGGAATCTTGACATTCATTAATGAACCGTGATCACTAATATCCTCCAACCTTATGTTTACTAATTCGTCGCATCTGCTACACGAAATAACAAAACAAACTATAAATATATGGAAATTAATAAATTTTGTATCGCTAATAATCGAGTTTTCATTCCCAAATATTTTTCATACGGAGCTTCAATTAAAAATTAACAAATTGATCATTTGTTAAAAGTGCTGATTTTTTCACATGGTAGTCTTCCTTCAGATAGTTTTTCAAAAGCGAACGCAGGTCGAGGAATTTCGAAATATCAATTTTTTGCCTGATTTGCAACAATGATCTGATCATTGAGTAGTGGCTCCACAAGGAAGAGCTTTTCATTTTATGAACATGTTTTAACTCACTAAAATACCCCAGTAACACATTTTCTGAGTACTTTTTTATACCATCTCGTTCGCAGTAATTTAAATAAAAATCTCTGGTAAGACGCTTCGTACACGGCTGTGAATTTTGACGGTAATAATAGTTGTACTGTTGCTTTTGCTGCGGCTGCAACTCTTGGTGGTGTAGAGCAAATTCGGCTTTATCAGCCATACCCACTACCGTATACTCAAAGATTTAAACACACTTAGCAAAAAAAGGATTAATGTTATTTAAAATCAAATGACATTATTATATACTATCATCATAGATTCAGATCAAATTCTGCGTGTATTATCACTGATGCTGGCAGGTAAATTTATCATTATGATGAAACTGTGATACTCACAAATGTATGGAAATAGTTATAAGTCGCTTGAAAATTGAATATTGTACTTGTACTTCATTCGGAGTATAAGTTACTTTATGTGACTCGTATGGATTTAACTAACCTCGCTTCGCTCTATTTTTAAACTTCCATACTCAGTCACATAAAGTATAACTTATTCCTAGTAAAATAAATATCTATTTTGCAAATAATAGTATATTTTACACCAAGGTGGTGACCGAGCACCAAGATTATTTCGCGAGGGGCTTTGAACCGAGCGGTGCGAGACCAATAAACGTCTTCCCCACCATGCTGTATATACAATTTTTGCCACTACTAGCTAAGTTCAAGACAAAAATTAAAAATAAACATTTTTCTTGTAAAAATCGAGTAGCACTGCCTTTCCACTAATATAAAACCTAAATTAAGTAGTCTGATGCAGATTGACATTTCCACTAGTAAAACTTATTTTCAGACAACGGGTGCGTTCAGAAAACATAACTTATACCTCGACCGTTGAGTGAGCGCTCACTGAACAACGAATGGTTGACGTGTGTCTTCTGAACGATAATTTTTTGGAAAGTATAGATAGAAAAAAATTAAAATTACGGCTAGATACAATCTAATTCTTGCGTTATTAGATGATGATAATCTAATTGATATAAACAGAAATATTATAGCTCATGCAATAGAAGATTTGCCGGAACTATTACCACATGATTATAACGTGAGAAGACGTGGTATTCGTGAAAAAAAAAACAGGAATTATTATGAAGAAATAATTGATGTTATATTGTATTACTTATGTATTTACTGTACTAATATAAAAACATCACAATCTGCAACGTGTTGTATTGAGAGAGCACTTGAAAACCGCTCAGAAAAATGGCGTCCGCTCACCAAACTGTCACTGATGAAAGTGTGTTCACAGATCATTCACCAACGTGTAACAGTTGTGTTTTCTGAACGCAACCAAGGTTTATAATTATCGCCATGTAGTTACAGAATGTCATCAGTCATTATTGGCTGAGCGCGAATTTTAAACTAATCGTATTATTATTCAAATAATTTTATTGTGTAAGGTAATTTCAAGCAGCAAATACGTTAAAGACATCCTGAGTATACAAAATTATGTTGCACAAGTGTTTATTAAACTACTATCCCTGGATTCTCAAAATATTTGAATGTGTCCATTATTGCCTTATGTTAACAATCGAAAAAATATTGACCACTAATAGAGAAATCTCAGTTGGCTAAAAGACGCAATAATTGTTTAATTCATAGTCAGTAGTGGAAAAACATTATTATTATTATTTGTTTTCGTCGAAGTCATTTCATAAATTGACTAACAGATATTCGTGTGATATTTTTTATTTACTTACTTACGAATTCACCTAGTTAAATCGACTTGACAACCATAACAATTCGGACGCATTACTTTCTTTTAGAAAATATAATTGAAGAAATAATTCTCCTTTTTTATTATCTCATATCTTTATGAAGGTAGTTTTGGGATCTAGATTCATGTTTTTATATGTTGTCTGCTTTAATCTTCTTAATCCAGTTTTCTTACCAATTCCTCTTTCTTAATGATGTTCCTTCAATTTTATTCCTCATATTCTTGAAGATTTTCTAATTCTTCAATACCTCCTACGAAGTTGATAGAACATTGAAGCAACTTAACTTACATAAGCTGACAAACTCATTTTGTTCTCTGTAACGTGTGGTGAATCCAAAAGCACAGATATTATTTCCATTTTTTTTGTCTAATATTGATTAACATTTAATCGACGTTCAATGCGTGCAAACGATGTTGTAATAGCTCAGAATTTTACCTTGTCTGTAAAGTATCTATATTAATGACAATTATCTAAGTATTACGATTTCTTACTGTAAGGAAATGATATTTTTCTACAACTGCTATGAAAAGTAGCGTATTACTCATAGCGTACTTAATTTCAAAACCATATATTGTTCACGCTGTGAGAAATATTATTTCTCATGGCCCACACTACATACATTTATATATGGAGAATCCAGTAGGGGATACTCGATGCCAGCCGATTTCAGCAGGGTATACTCGATGCCCAGCCGTTTTCGGTGGGTGTTCCTCTATGCTTATATTTTTTCTACAAAACTATTCACTTGTATTCTTTAAATTTGTGCAGTTGTAGAAAAAGTATAGTCTGCAACATGTGGGAAAAGTACTTTTCTCATTCGTGTGTTTGCGGCACTCGTCCTTGGCTCTTGCCACAAACTTCCACACTCGTGAGAAAAGTTGAACTTTCCCCACTTGTTGCACAATATACTATTCCATACTGTGAGTAAATGATATGTCCTCACAGTTGTTAGTGTTTTACATAAATGGTGGAAAACACATTGTTTATAAGGAATTAATTTATATTTTGAAAACATCAATACATTGCTGAATACATTTTAAAATTAATTTGTTATATTTACAGTTATTTGACAGTTAGCACAATTATTGAACATTGGAGGAACATTTTGGACAACATGCGGGGTATTAGGGTTATTTTGTTGAATATTTTGTACTGTGAAAATTTTATTTGCCACCTCAACCTTATGTCGGCAACAGAGTCAACCAATATTGTTGCAAAAGACGGACGAAAGCAGTGACCAGTATATTTTGTCGGATTTACCAAGTTCGATCTTGTAGTTGACAAATCCAATTTTTTTAATTGCGTCTTATAACATTCTCCCCCATAATGTCACATTTCTGTAATTATACTCTATAACGTATCAATGCATTTCACACACATCAAATGTACTTTGGAATATGTAGCAAATAAAAACTCAATGAATCATGGGCAGAAATATTGTTTCACTATACAGTGCGCGCGTAAAATATGTAATTTTGGTTATATATTTAGATGAACAGCGATTTTAAATTTCATATTTTCGCTGTCGCCAAATGTACAGTTTTTGAGATATACAAATAATATGTTTATTTTTGAATGGGACAACCCGTATAGTTTACAATTTCTATTGCAGTTTTTTAATTGCCGATGTAGCATACAGACTGTTAATGGCCAACATGGACCATTAATGTGAAGAAATTAGGACAAACATTTTTATTGCAACCGTTGATATTAACAGAAAAATGGGCCAACTTGGTATTTGTTAAATTTTTAGAAAGTCATTGTTGTTTTTGTAATGATATACACGATATGAATATCGGTTTCATTTCTTTAAATCAAGTAGGTTTTATTGCGTGATCTTTGCCACTTTCCGCTGGCTCTCCTTTTCACAGTTATGAGTTGTCGAATATGCAGTGGGTTCTGATACATCTGGTGGATTGTATTTTATCCTCAGGGGTGACATGACATGCAGTTTGCTCTATTGTGTTAGTGAAGTATTGCGTGGCTTCGTCTATTTCTTTTGGTTTTTTATACTTATATATTCGGATTTATATAATCTGTGATGTGCGCTTCGAAAAGGTCCCACTTGCTCCCTGCTGAGGTCAGTTTGGGGTTAGCATTTTAATTTAGGATTGTAGAGCATACATTGCAATGACAGGTGTGTGGCCCGATGTTAGTTCATAGTGATATTCTATCGTACAGTTTGCGTGGTTATACCATTCACTATATAAAAGTTGAGGAGATCTGGTAGTTTCCTGAGGTCGGTTGGCCAATATGTGGGTTCTCTATTGGTGAGGTGGTTGTAGTTTCCATCAGTCATAGTTCGGAGGAGGTTACGGCTTTTAGTAATGATGAGTTTTGATTCCCAGTGTGTTTCGCATTTCAGTCACCTTCATCAATACATTTGTTTCCAAGGGCGTCAAAGAATTGTTTGTAGTAATAATGTGGCGTGTTGAAGAGTATACATATGCGAGATTACGTTAGTTGCTAATTATTTTGACGGTGATAGCTTGGATAGAGTTTGTTTTCTATTTATCTAGTTCATAATGGATAATTGAATTACTGACTGTCCCATCTGGATGGCTCCTCCGGTATGTTGAGTAATATGGAACTGAGAAGTTTGTTCACTCGGTAAAGTGAGTCTCTGAAATTAGTAGTATATGGATTTTAAAAATGTCTAACAAGATCGTTGGCGTTTCAGGTTGCAATTCTCATGATTCCAGTAGCCATTAATTTTTAAATTTGTTGATGACAGACGAAGGTAGGTTTAGAATTATGCTATTTTGGTTTATCAACAGAGAACATGTTTGTAAATCTTCTAGGAATTTTGACTGTTGTTCACACAGGTGTGCTGTTGTTTTGTAGGTAGCAGGTATAAAAACAGAGCACGTGGTACTGGACATTAAATTATTCATAAATTTGAGGAAAGTGGACAATAATAATAATAATAATCATAAAATGTATATTTCCGAAGAAATTGAAGCTGTTCATGGATATTCCATATAAACCGTAAAATGGTCAATAGTTGAATACCCTTACCAGGCTACTAGAGTTATTGCAATCGCAAATCCCATCAGTCAAAGTACTGTTCGTAAATATTTAGAAAAATAAAATTGCATCCTATAAAGTACAATTGGTATAGAAACTGAACGAAGTAACGATGACGATCTAGATCACAGAATGGAGCTCTGTGAAACAATAAGTAGATTTAACAGCTACCCTATTATTTAAATAAAATCCTTCTCTCTATCGATTAATATGACACGATCAATAAGCAACACTGGGTACTGGTCAGATAAAAATCCTCATTGGATGGTGAAGGCACACCGCAGTATCCACAAAAGATCAATGTATGGCTAGGAATTATTAATAATAACAGTATTATCCTTATCTCGTGGATAAGTTAATTTGTTTTTAGCATGATTGAGCGCTTCCTCATTATCTTCGAGGCGTTCGTGAGTTTCTCGACATTAAATGTCCAAATCGTATAGATTGGAAGAAGAGGAGCTATCGAATAGCCAGCAATATCTCCGGATTTGACACCTCGAGATTATCTTTATGGAGTTATTTAGAAAGTGTATGTGAATACGCTTCAGACTATCCAAGAACTGAAAAACAGAACTACAGAGGAGATCAAAAAAGTATTCGATGCATTTTCATTAAGAATGGATTTTTGTTTCCAAAGACAAGGGGATTTAATTTTTTTCCTTAGATATTACTTTCTGTTTGTACTGCAATATTAATGACAAAACAAAAATGTTTTTCCTATATATAAATTGAAATTTATTGCTGAAAAGTTAGCAATTATGGAACCATGTTCGGTGTTCGCTTAACCGTTATTTGTCACGGTCCAGGAAATCTCAATATCTACGAAATATGCGGATGTTATAGATCAGAGATTCCATTTCCTGAACCAATTACAATAACATAAGTTCCCTTGTATTACTTTTTTAAATGAAATGAAACTGTTTCTAATTAATTCCACAATATAATGAAAAAATGGTTAAAATTCTATGAAATTGATAATTGTTTCGACATTACTGTTATCGATAGCATGAGAGAAATTTCAGTTAAAAAAGTAATATGGGTAGATTCCACAGAGTAAGGGTTGAAACAGTAAATACGAGTACATCCCTTATATGACAATGCTCCAAAAAAATAGTTGTTTGAGAAAGTTAACTTGGTCTGTATACTTAGTTTCCAGATATGTTAAAATAGTTTTTGGTATGTGAAAGATCAGTAGCAATGGACATTGCCTATTATTCATTGATTGAGTGATTGAAATTATCATTATTCATGAAGTTGGTTTGAAAAAGTAGATTGCAGTGAAACGGTTCTATAAGGTACCAGTTGTTAATGCGTGTGTTATGTATAAATGATTGAATTATCAATACTGTACTATCTGCTAAACTGTAACCGAAAAGGCGAGGATGTAAAAAAAATGAAAAGAAAAAGTGACACAATAAATTAATTCAATATAAGGAACTAAGATCACTAGTTGTTAATTGCCAAATAAGATTTCCGATATGAGTGGACATATATGTACACTGTCAGAACAACTCAAAATTAGAAAACTAAGTATTTGCTTTAATAAGGGAGGAATCGGCTTCCAGAGATATTTCTCTTGAATGACAATATTAATTCAAATATCGGCATGGACGAACCCCTAATTAATTTACTGAAATGAAGAATTTATGCGTATCCCTAAACTTCGTAGCAAAAGGCTCATATAGATTGAACTATGTGATCGACGACTTCGATAACAGCCTTAGCCTTAATCCATGTTAGAAAAGTGCTTCGATTGCTATGGCATTTAAATGGCTACTGATGGTAGGAATTTTTTTTTGAAAAATAATAAAGCAATTGACATTATTAAGCTTTTGTTTCAATACACTATAAATAAATACACTTTAATAAAAATAAAAACTTATCCACGTAATGAACTGAGATCTGAGTCTAAAGTTTTTCCTAAATTGGTTCAGGAAATGGAATCTCTTATATATAGCATCCACATATTTCGTCGATAATAAGATTTCC
The DNA here is from genome assembly GCA_963921935.1 of Galeruca laticollis. Lineage (NCBI taxonomy): Eukaryota > Metazoa > Arthropoda > Insecta > Coleoptera > Chrysomelidae > Galeruca > Galeruca laticollis. The sequence continues at coordinate 2,409,044 of OY998185.1, forward strand.
TGGACCGTGACAAATAACGGCTAATTTCATTTCAATTAAAAAAGTAATACAAGGGATAACTTATGTATTTTTAATAGCAGCAGTTTCTGTGTTCAAAAAAGTGTTGGATGAATTTTGTTATTCGTAATACCCAAAAATTCTAAACAAACTCAAACAAAGGTTTCAACCGATCACGGGGTAGGAAACTGGTGAAGTTCTGACGGCTAGATATCCACCAAGTTATACGTTCTCTTAAATACGTAATAGTTTTATGAAAGATTACAATCCCCGCAATTTCGAATAAAACAGATAGAAGCCGATTATACAAAGCTGGATTAGACAGTAGAAGAGAGGCCAAAAGGCTCCAATTTACATTATTGTTATCGTTTTGATTCAAATTATAAGAATTGATCTATAGATGATCGTTCTTATTCAAGAGCAAACTAGTTTTGGCCCGAAGTTTATATAGTTGTTTTTAATACGAATGAGATCAATGGATGCTCATAGTTGACTGAATATTAAAGCAAACTTGACACATCTTCCAGTCATCTGCATGAACCAAAAACCTTTTCTATCTGGAAAAGTTCTTGATTATCATAAAGAAACTAACGGATGAGTATTGTGTGTTTTAAGAATTCATTCGAGTGATAGACAGATTTTGTTAATATAACCATATATCTCACAACATGTTAACATTTATGAAGGCGATGATATTCTGAGGAAAAACGATTATTCAATGTATTTTTATATTTCGTTATATTATTTCATCTATCTGTAATAGTGAGTAAACTTATGAGAATTAAAACGCATTGTTCCGGTAAGCGATTATGTATAAAAATGTGCGAACAATGCTGTATTTAACAAACAAAATTATTATCTCATATCATTGAAGGATGAGAAACACGTAATTTTATCTGGATGTTATTTTCATAATATTGTTAACCAATCAATTTCATGAAAATAACTTAAAAATATAGGATGCAATGTTTCATTAATAATTGGAAATATTTTAACTGTTGAATCATGGAATATTTTGAGTCAACCTAAATCACTTAGATAAAATGTAGCTCCTTACAGAGTTGTAGGGTGTTTTATTTAAGCATTTTAAAACGATTAGGGCCCTGAATTTTAAAACTATTTGGCCTATTATGTTAAATAAACGTATCTTGCTACAACCAGAGGTATACGGCAGGGACAAGTGACTGGTTGACCTTTCCCAAATTGTACGCCACTGGCGGAATTCCCATTTTAGAACAATTTTTCGGTAGTCTAACATTTTTTTATGTTAGTAATGTATTCTTCCTTCGTAATGATAAAATCATTGTTTTTCGAGATTTTAAAGTAAAACATGAAGCTGCACAATTATTTAGAATATCATTTGGTTTATAAATTGTGTCATACGATTGCACTTATAAAGGCAAATAGAATTTCAGTCAGCATTAACAAATAAACATATCTTTATTTATTAAAATTTCCTGAAAGGAATAGGATTAAAAACAAATTGTGGTTCTCAAAATAACAAATTGTATATAATCTATGTAAAAGAAATATTTTTAATAACACGAAAATATCGAAAAGCACATTTTATCTAAGTAATTTAGGTTAAATCTCAATTTTATGCTCAACATTCAAAAGTTATACAAATTTTTTACGATTATGTCGAAACTACATAATTAAATTTTGATCTGGACATATCTTAGCTAACCCATCTGTATTTTGACATCCAGAATAGTTAAAATTTTTGAAGTATGTTTTATTTGGTACCGTTTCCTTGTAGGGGTGTACTGTTAACGCATATTTGTATCTTATCACCGGATTCTGAGCTTTGATGAGTATATACCCTTACATGGTTCGAGTTCATTTGTGGTTCCATTGGTGTTTGGTTCGCATTGCGCTCTATTACATTATTTTTAGATTCTATGTTTACGCAAAATCCACCTCCCTATTGTCTTGATATCCTTTGTATTTCCTAAAATCGAATCTTTTATATGCGACACTTTTTGGCCAAGATGTAGGTTTCTATTTTTTTTCTTTGCTGTTCCAATCAAAACCAAACGTAAACATTTCGTTTGATTCTCCTAGGTTGGTAAATCTTTGATTACTAAGTTTGCGTTTTTGAAGGACTTCTGTTTTTGTATCAAGTGCTTTATGTCATTTTCAGTAATGTGTCTTCTTATTCGATATAGATAGGGGAAGTTTGGGGAATACCGCCCGCCTGAGAAGAAAAGGCCACAATTTGATTAATACCTAATAAATGTATTTAATTTTTCCCTCACGTAGACTGTTTTATGTTAGTAACTTAAGGAGTTACTCGAAACCTTCTTATTAATAATATTTTCCATTTGACAAATAAATTTATGAGATAGTAGTAAAGCGCGGTATTCTCCCGTATAAAGGGTAATGCCGCGCATGCTCTGGGTAATACCGCGCACGTGTGTCTAATATGCCTAACTAATAAAAATAACTATAGAAAGCCAAACTTATTGAATTTGTAAATGTTTTATTGTTCGATATACTACATAAACAAAAAATCAATATAAATTTCTTAACAAAAGTGAAAAATTAAAAAAGTTCTTTACAAATTTTCAAGGTACTAAAAAAGAGTAAAATATGGCTCGTTATATATTTAAATTCCTTTTTGTTGCTGCTGCAATACACATATCGCAAGCATCAGCTTTACTACATCCACTACACTCAGAATGTGACCAATCTGAACATAAAATACAACGGTACCATAATTCATTATTTTGTCCAAATTCTCCACAAATCAAGCAAACGTCATTATTTTGAGGGACCACATTGTCTAATTTATCATCATCGCAAAACTGGCTTTCGTCATAGCTTTCAGAATCATCAGAATCATCTACTATTTTTCTCACATAAGATATTTTTCGTGACAGTGTTTTTCATTTGCTTGCCTTGTTAACAATCTTTCTATTTTTTTTTGTCTTCTGTAAGTTTATTCTTATTCTCTTTTTCACTTTGGTCTTGCTTAGCTTCAAGTAATTTTTTCAATGAAGTGGAAGTAAAAATCTCTGAATGTTCTTTTTTGTGGGATTTGGTTGCAGTTTTTTCTCAGTCATTACTAACTGCGGCGCTATTTATTCTATAAGATTTAGTGTCATTGAGAGATGAGTTTTCTTTTAAGATCTGAGTAGGTTTTCTTTCGCTTTGGGGAGGAGTGAGTAATTGCTCAGAATAAACTCATAATAAATGCGCTGTTTTCCCCCAAAGCAAGCCTCCGAACAAAAACAGTTATTTTTGACAAAGGGTAAAATACTACTGAACTGTTTATAGTCAAGATGAAACAGTATATGTTTAGCTACAATTAAAAAAAAACGATACTGATAGCATATAATACAACAAACTTACCTCCACTTAAAGACACCAACAAAATTACATAAACCTAACCTAAAACATACAGATCTCACTTACTTTTTGCAATACACTGAAATCATAACGAAACTTTTGGCGGTTGTTTTTTTATAGCAGACGAGCAGATCCAGTGTTGCTAAGTCTTTCGTACGTCTAGAGATTCTGAATAACCTAGATGCGCGTTATTCCCCCTTGCGTGGTATTCCCCGAACTTCCCCTATAACCATGCTTTTCTTTAAACACCAAACTCTCTATCTTCTGTTGCTCCTTCTCGAAATAATGTCTTCCTTTCGGTGCCTTTGTTATACTTCTTGGTTGGAATCTTCTTATTATCTTCTTTATTTTTATCTTCATTTAAGTTTATAATATCATCCGCTATTTTTGTTTGTTCATCTTCTAAATTAGACAGTTTCTTATTACTGTTTTGAAAATTTGGAATTTTTGTATCACCCTGTATTATAGAAACCATTTGTCCTATGCTGTTCAATATTTATTTTCTTATTTTCCTTATCTCCAGAGTTTTTAGCCACTGTAGGTTTTTGTGGGGTCCCTGGATTTATTAATGTATACGTTTTTCTTGTAACATCTTTTATTTTCTTGGAGTAGACTGATATTATATAACAATATTTTATGTTTACTTTCTGCTTCATATAGCATTTTTCGCAGCAAATTGTTTTCAAATAATATTTTCTGTACATCTATATTCTCTTCATTTTGTATGAGTTGGCTTACTTGGTTTCCCTTATTTGGAGAATAGATATTAGCACTTTTCCTCTTCGTTGCAGTTTTTTCAATACACAAAGCATTTAAAATAACGTCTGGCTCGGCCATGATAACCATACTGTAGGTCAAAATGATGTTAGAAGTTCGAATAAATGTTTCATACGTTTCGGAGTTATAGGTCTTTAAAGTCTCGAAATAAAAACTTTAGACATTTCTAAACTGTACATTAGAACATTATGAAGTTTTAGTGATCGATTACGTACCTCAATATGCCGTGTTTGACGTTATAAATGAATCTACATCACACCCAGAAATCCAAAGGCGGCTTATGTCCAGTGGTTAACAATCTGTAATTTGAACTGGGACAACCTGTATAATATCTAAATTTCAAAAATAAAATTTACTAATAAAAACGTACCCTTGTGTAAAGTCGATAAAATGAATGGTTTATAAGAAATTTGAATTTTTAGATCGGAGTGTATGTATAGGAACGCCCTTGTCATGTTTTGTAAAAACATATGTTCTGAAGAAAACTGTTTTTAATTTCCACTACTCATTGAAAATGCTTAGAGATATTATTGAAACGCAATAAAACAATTACATTGCAATTTTTGCTTTAGTTCAAAGTCTGCGCCTTCGCCATATTCTATAAAAACAGAAATTCTGGAGAAAACTGGAGCGTAGTGAGATTTTGATCGCTTGAATTAAAACTATAATTGCAATGTAATTGTAGTAATGACAATTAATAACAATTTTCTTCAACATGTCTGTTTTTACAGAATATGACGAAGGAGCTCCTCTACACAAATTCCCGTTTAAAAATTCAAATGTCTCCTAAACCGCTCATTTTATCGACTTCAAACATAAGTATGTTTTTATTATACATAGATAGGGAAAGATTTGTAAAGAATTTTAACTTACATATTGGATGTACTAAATTTCTTTGAAATAAATCATAAACCATTTATCTATACTAATATTGCATCTTTGTAATTTGGCAGAAAGAAACAAATACTCTACTTAAATTGAATAGTACATAAGTATTAGTATATAATATGTGGTCTCTTCAGGGTTAGACTTTATAATATTTTCTGCAATAATTTTTTCGTACTTCCGGGCCTAAAGTGACAACTTCACTCCCTTGTGACAGGTACTAAAGTGTCACATTTAATCCCTCCGGGATTAAATATTGACGAAACTCCCGGAACGATTAAATCACAAACAAACGAATTTAAGGGATATTTTATTGAAAAATATAATTAATTAGAATGGTAATTAACGTTAATATTCAAATTAATATTGTGACAGTTCGTCATATTGACCAGTCTTTCCTGGGTTAATGCAGCAGGTAACTGACGAGTAACAGATAGGTCCTTTTCATATTGAACTGGTGTTTGTTTCGAAGATCCTGCGGAAACTGTCACAACGCAATGTTACTATGGTAACTTATTTTAAAGACAGTTTATTAAATGAGTTGAAGAGAGAAAAAACTGATTGAAATTATTGAAATAATTAATAAAATCATACCGGAAGTACGAAAAGTATCGTATATACCTTGCGACTGAAGTACATTTAATCCTTCAGGTAAATTATGGCCCTCCCTGCGGTCGGGCCATAAACTTTACCTTCAGGATTAAATGTACTACTTCAGTCCCGCGGTATATAATATACTATTTTGTTGTGATTATGGTGTCTTCTTATTATTGTACGAAGCAATGGTATGTTTGGGATATAGAATATGTCTCACATGGATCTAGGAATTTTCTTCGAAAGCAATTCTTCGAAAACAATTCTTCGAAAACAATTCTTCGAAAACAATTCTTCGAAAACAATTCTTCGAAAATCAATTCTTCGAAAATGCGATTCTTCGAATACCATATTCTTCGAATAAACAATTCTTCGACTAATAATTCTTCGACAGCTTTATTATTTGGATTTACTAAAATCTGGGATAAGTTTTCATTAGACAATAATCAATATTTCTCGCATGATATATAAACGTATGATGCGGAACATACTAATAATAAATGAGAATTATAAGGTCATTTTCTTTTTTGAGAATACCTAGGAACTGGAAATAAAACACTACTTTTTTTATTTGTTATAATTATGTCAACATTTTATTAATAAATTACAGTAAAAGTTTACAGTACAGTAAAAATTACAGATAAATACTATCAAATACCAAGGTAAGAAAAATATTATAGATTCATATGATATGTTGTGAGCTAAACCTCTAATGTATTCTATTATATTATTTTTATCATACTGATTTACAAGAGTTTTGATTCGTTGATTACAATCTTTGTACTTCTTTCTTGGTGTTTGTGGTTCAAATCCGCTTAAATATTGTTCTACACGAAGTTCATTTAGACTTTGCTCATTTTTTATACATTTTATAAATTTCCACAAGTTGGGGTGAACTGCTGATACTTGTGTTTCAAAACTTCGATGCCACCCTTCTACCGAATTATTTGTTCTCGGTAAATCATCCAAAACTGTTTGATATAGATTCCACAATTCGTATGGATATTGTGGTGGCTTTCGCTGTTTTCGATTTGGTCGCCCAATCCACGTATCTTCAAAATAATTAATAACACTTTCGGCTTTTGACGGAAATATTTCACTATCATATAATTGTTCAAAAGCCATAACTATATCATCCACTGGGACAAAAGCAATAGCACACAACATTTTTAGTTTGAAAGCAAATTCACTGTCAGTCTCATAGCGTTTTTTTAATCCATTCCTTTGAATCATTCGAAAAATGCATTGACTGAAGTGGGAAAAACAGCCTCTTTTTCTACAACTTGGAAAAGCACTATTGCAGGCATTAATCAATGCTTTTTCGAAGTCAGTGGTAATCGTTGCAGGCACTAAAGATGATTTCAAATTTTTAAGTTCTTGAAAAAATTGATCATAAATTCGTTCTGATTTTTTTGGTAAGAGTGCATAAACTAAAGGTACCGATAAATTGTGTTGCAGTCCGTGAACGGTTAGTAATTGTTGGAATAATAACAGCACGGTTTTAAATGTGCCATCAATATACCAATGCTTACTGTTAGACAATAATTGGAGATTTTGTTCTGTAGTAAAAATTAATATTCTCTCGTCCACTGGACCGGCATCATATAGCAAAAAAATTTCATTTTTTTAGGTTTTCGTATATTCCTCCAAAAATATTATTTCGCTTCTATTAGTAGGAAGAGCTGGTCCTTGTAGATTTTTTTGTCTGATATTGCGAATACTCCGTTTCATACTGCTAACACTTGGAAGCTTGGGAGCTGCCGTTATGGAACATGTAGTCGGAGCAATTGATATAATTCTGTGCGGAGGATCATTACTTATTTTCGAGTTGATTCGAATTTTTTCGTACACTTAGGTCGCTTCCACCTCTGAGGCGTCAGCAATATGATTATGTTCTTTTGTTATTTTACTGATTTTATCGTCCACAGTAATTATTCTCGCTGGACAGTTTGTTTTTCTTTTTTCAAAAAATGCGCACTTCCAATACACTTTTTCACCTTTTTCAACATCTTTAAAATAAAAATGTCCCTCGAACAACAATTTACGTTTTCCTTTTTCTGAACAAACAAATTCTGCATCCATATTTACTTGCACAGGGTTAAATTAAAACTAATTTTATTTTATGGAAAACAATCCCTTTTATACCCACTCAGGTCAGTTGCAAACTTGGGATTAGGTAAATTATACCTGATTTATATCACAAACAAATTCTGCATCCATATTTACTTGCACAGGGTTAAATTAAAACGAATTTCCAAGGGATTATCGTCAGTTGCAAGCTTGGGATTAGATAAATTATACCTGATTTATATCTCTGAACAAAGTCATTCCTTTTGGATACTTCGAAGAATTGTTATTCGAAGAATTATTAGTCGAAGAATTGCATTTTCGAAGAATTGATTTTCGAAGAATTGTTTTCGAAGAATTGTTTTCGAAGAATTGCTTTCGAAGAATTTTCCGGATACCGTCTCACATCGTAGAACTATTAGTTTCAATTGTATCTGTAGTCGAACCATAAATGTATGAGAGTTAACATGTGGAAATTCGAGGCATGCGTATTAATTTGTGAGAGGTTTAAAACTAACCAAAATAAATTGCTTATTATTTTTACAAAGTAATACACACGTCTCAAGTTTCCACGTTTTAACTGATATGAAGTGGTCGTTTACTCTCATATATTAATGGTTCAACTATACCTATGCATATTTGATAACGTCAATGGTTAGATTGAACCTTTGATGTGATGTGATGTACCTTTTGAAGGTATATCACGGTGTAGTCAATTCTATGTACATTTGTAAAATTGGAGTGATAGGTAGCTTGGTTACGTCGCTAAGGATATTGCTTTAACTCATTTATCACTTTAATATGTTAGAACTACGTTCTCCACTGCGTGGAAATATTTTGCTAGACTGCTTACGATCACCCACAAGACTTGCACAGAAGTTTCTTCTCTCTTCCACAGATTTTGGAGTAAATTCATAACCTTGCAAAAAATGCAATTACAGCTTGAGACAATTGTGGCACGATAGGCGTTGCTGTTTTTGGAAAGTATTTTTACTAGATACTGTATTTAATTTTTTGTTACGATGAAAAGACGGGTATTAACAATATCCTAAAATGTACCCTGGTACACAAAGATAAGCAGCCAGAGGATGTCAAAGAGAAGATCCCATCCACATCAGAGTAAAGAAGTGATATTTCAATTGTTAATGTTATATAATAGATAATTTCTTCATACTCTACCGAAAGTACCTACTTTCGGCTTCCAGGTATTAAGAAAAATGGTAAACACTACACGGGCAGAAAGTTTAAGAACCCTGTGAGCGAAGCCTTGGGCGTTATGCTTGGCCATTGTAGTCTAATATACCATATATTATATTTCTAATGAACGCATACATTTTTGATCGATGTGTAATATGTAAAACTGTTGTATTTTATAGTAGATGTTTTCAACACAACTCCTTACATTTTACTTATGATTAGAATCACGATACGAATGACCATAATTTATAAGTACGAAGTATGAGAGAAATAAATGATTTAAATATTCTATTAACTTTCTATTTAGCTACAAATTTTATTTGCGATTTCTAAATTAGATATAAATAATACGGTGCACTTCAATACATTGTTTGATTATTTTGCAATAATATGTGGATCAGTTTTGTAATAAGCAAAAATGTATATATTACGTAACTTGAAAATTTAAATCGCAAATGAAAATGTGTTATTTCACTAATACGTATATTAAATTATATATTCCATGCATAAATATTTTTAAAATCCATCTCAAACTTAAATCGTAAAAAATATGAAACTCGTTCTTCTCTTCCCTCTTCTTCACATTATTGTAGATATTTTCAATGATCGTTACGGTCTTTAGCATGGTAACTTATTGTTACTACTGCTTATTATTTCAATACAGAAGTCGAAGTATCATCACATCGGTGGTTGATTCGTACTATTAGAAACCTAGATAAATGGGAACTACTACATCTCACCAAAAGGAGGAGCAAATCTCAGCAGCCCATAAGCCACTAAATAATATGATCTGATGTTATACGCATACACCTCAAATTAAAACTAATATCAAAATTAAATACGAGTATCTAAACAAAAATTTCGAAAAACAATCAATGCCAGTAAATTTTCATAAAATTTGGAATAAACCTTATACAATAATATTTTAGTGGATCTTATTCGGATTGTGAAGATCATTATTTATTGCAAGGACGGATGCATAAAAAAATTCGACGTCTACTAGGTCCTGCTCGTCCAATTTATTCAATCAACAATTTTTAAGTATGTCGAGCCAATTCGTTCAGATATAATATTATATCTTAATTAAAAAACCCAAATTGAGAATTTGGGTTATTATAGTTACGAAATCAGTATTAATTAATATTATATCGATATAGGTAAACTATACCAATAAAGTAGGTTATTTGTATTAAATGAAATTAACTGTCTCCACCCTTACTTATTTGTATTAATCACTAATATGAATATTTCACTTTTTCAGAACAATCACCATTACCATTAGTAGATTGTTAAGATTTCTGATTCATGGTATAGTCATCAATACATATTTCAGTCTGTTTATAAAACTTGGAAATAAATATTATATTAATTGGCTACAAAATAATAAAATTGACTGTATCGACCCTTACTTCGTCGAATATGCTCATATTAGTGTTTTTAAATGAAACTCACGGTCTCTAGTTAATTCCACAATATAATACAAGTTATTGAAAATTCTAAAAAATCGACAATTGTTTCGATAAATCAATATCATCGTCAGAATGACAGAAGTTACATTTCATTTTATGCCTATCTGATGTTTGGTAGTTATTTTTGGCTAGACCAAGAAGTAACGTAACTTGTGATTGGCTTAATATATGTTTATAGAAAAAAGAAGAAGATGTGATATTACAAATCTTGAAGCTTAGATATTATTAGCCCTATAGTGATATCCTGGATATCATTTTTCCAATTAAGATCAGTATAACTGTGCAATGATATAGAAAACCAGGAAAACTATATCTGCTGATCTTTACAATTATCACTTAAGAAGACAGTTTATCAGTGGAGAATTCTCTAGATTTAACTGTTCATTGACAACTTCATATTGTGGGTTTCTTAAATGTCTTCTAATTTCCAGTTCTTCAAGGAAATCCAGTTCTTGTTTCTTTTCACAAATATGTAGCACTTCTAGTTCTGTGTTAGGTGTCAATGAATGACTGGTGTCAAGTAGATGTTTTGCGTAGTGGGATTTATCTGGTTGTTTTAATCTGTATGCTCGTAAGTGCTCACTGTATCGTATTTCAAAATTCCTAAGGGTCTGACCCAAATAGACAGCATTACATTCTGGACATTTGAGTTTATATATACCTGACTTCTTTAATAGTGGTATTTTTGTTTTTACATTTAACAATTTTGTACTAACGTTACTTTCTGTTTTAAAAGAAATTGTTGTATTCGTTGCTGAAGATATTATCTTTGAAATATTATTAGAAATATTTCCTGCATATGTGATGGTTTTATAAGTTTTAATTTCATCAGCTTGTTTAGGATATATTAGTTGCAATGCCACTTTTTTCTCTTTTTTACTAATTAGCTTATTTATCATATCTAATGGATAACCGTTAGATGTTGCTATTTGTCTAATTGTATTAATCTCTCTATCAAAATTACATTTGTTCATAGGAACTGAAAAAGCTCTATGTATCATTGAATTATATGCTGCTAGTCTGTGTGACACAGGGTGGTTAGAATTGACTGGAATTGTCATATCAGTCTGTGTTAGTTTTCAGTAAATTGAATAATCAAGTACATTATCAACTCTTTGAATTTTAAAATCAAGAAAATTGATTGAGCTATTTTCTTCAATTTCTAATGTAAATTTAATTTTCGGGTGTAAATTATTGATGTGGTTGAAAAATACATCTAATTGTCGTTCACTACCCATAAAACAAGTTAATATGTCATCTACATATCTATACCAAAATAAAATATTTTTCGAAATATTACTTTCAAAGATCTTTCTTTCTAAATTGTCCATAAAAATGTTTGCTAAAATAGGTGATATAGGGCTTCTCATTGGTAAACCTTCATTTTGAATATATATCTTATTGTCAAAAGTGAAATAATTCTGATTAATGCATACATCAAATAAATTGGCATATCTGATATTATTCCTGGATTAATATTTTTATCTTCTAGTGATTTTCTTACAAGTATTAGACATTCTTTAGAAGGAATTTTAGTAAACATATTAGTTACATCGAACGAAATGAGTTTATAGTTATCTTGCAAGTGGATTGCTTTCAACTTTTTGATTAGTTCTATTGAATTTCTAATTGAGTACTGAGATTCATATCCGTAAGTATTGAGTATATTGTTGAACTTCTTTGCCAATATATTATTAGCAGCATTAACATAAGAGACTACAGGTCTAATTGGTTTCGTTATTTTATGTAATTTAACTGTTCCATATAATTGTGGACAATGAGGATTCTTATGTATGATAGACCTCTTTTCGTAATCATTTAAAAGATAATTTAAATTATTAACAATATCCCTTACATTATTAGAAAACTTGTAAAAGTTCTTAAAGCAGACCCAACAAAGAAGTTTTCTAATAATGTAAGGGATATTGTTCATAATTCAAATTATCTTTTAAATGATTACGAAAAGACGTCTATCATACATAAGAATCCTCATTGTCCACAATTATATGGAACAGTTAAATTACATAAAATAACGAAACCAATTAGACCTGTAGTCTCTTATGTTAATGCTCCTAATAATATATTGGCAAAGAAGATCAACAATATACTCAATACTTACGGATATGGATCTCAGTACTCAATTAGAAATTCAATAGAACTAATCAAAAAGTTGAAAGCAATCCACTTGCAAGATAACTATAAACTCATTTCGTTCGATGTAACTAATATGTTTACTAAAATTCCTCCTAAAGAATGTCTAATACTTGTAAGAAAATTACTAGAAGATAAAAATATTAATCCAGGAATAATATCAGATATACTTAATTTATTTGATGTATGCATTAATCAGAATTATTTCACTTTTGACAATAAGATATATATTCAAAATGAAGGTTTACCAATGGTAAGCCCTATATCACCTATTTTAGCAAACATTTTTATGGACAATTTAGAAAGAAAGATCTTTGAAAGTAATATTTCGAAAAATATTTTATTTTGGTATATATATATATATATATATATATATATATATATATATATATATATATATGTAGATGACATATTAGCTTGTTTTATGGGTAGTGAACGACAATTAGATGTATGTACTTGATTATTCAACTTACCGAAAACCAACACAGACTGATGTGACAATTCCATTCAATTCTAACCACCCTGTGTCACACAGACTAGCAGCATATAATTCAATGATACATAGAGCTTTTTCAGTTCCTATGAACAAATGTAATTTTGATAGAGAGATTAATACAATTAGACAAATAGCAACATCTAACGGTTATCCATTAGATATGATAAATAAGCTAATTAGTAAAAAAGAGAAAAAAGTGGCATTACAACTAATATATCCTAAACAAGCTGATGAAATTAAAACTTATAAAACCATCACATATGCAGGAAATATTTCTAATAATATTTCAAAGATAATATCTTCAGCAACGAATACAACAATTTCTTTTAAAACAGAAAGTAACGTTAGTACAAAATTGTTAAATGTAAAAACAAAAATACCACTATTAAAGAAGTCAGGTATATATAAACTCAAATGTCCAGAATGTAATGCTGTCTATTTGGGTCAGACCCTTATGAATTTTGAAATACGATACAGTGAGCACTTACGAGCATACAGATTAAAACAACCAGATAAATACCACTACGCAAAACATCTACTTGACACCAGTCATTCATTGACACCTAACACAGAACTAGAAGTGCTACATATTTGTGAAAAGAAACAAGAACTGGATTTCCTTGAAGAACTGGAAATTAGAAGACATTTAAGAAACCCACAATATGAAGTTGTCAATGAACAGTTAAATCTGGAGAATTCTCCACTGATAAACTGTCTTCTTAAGTGATAATTGTAAAGATCAGCAGATATAGTTTTCCTGGTTTTCTATATCATTGCACAGTCTTCTTCTTACAGTGCCATATCCGTGATCGGACGTAGGCGACCTCTCTTTTCTACCTGTGTTGTGCTCTCCAGTTACCACAGATAGAAGGGACCTACAGTTTAACGACGGATCCGAACGTCTATGTTGAGAGGCTGTACTGGGCAGAATACTGTCGGTGGTTTGCCATTGCCTTCCGACAGGTGGCTCTCCGAATTTTTAATTATGCTCTTAACTAGGCCCGGGTTTGATCCCGGGGCCTCTCGGTTAGCAGGCAGAGCACCATTCCATTAGCCTACGGAGACCACAGTCATACTGATCTTAATTGGAAAAATGATATCCAGGATATCACCAAAGGGCTAATAATATATAAGCTTCAATATTTGTAATATCACATCTTCTTCTTTTTTCTATAAACATATATTAAGCCAATCACAAGTTAGGTTAGTTCTTGGTCTAGCCAAAAATAACCACTAAACATCAGGTAGGCATAAAATGAATTGTAACTTCTGTCATTCTGACGATGATATTGATTTATGGAAACAATTGTCAATTCTTTAGAATTTTCAATAACTTGTATTATATTGTGGAATTAACTAGAGACCGTGACTTTCATTTAAAAACACTAATACAAAATAGTAATTAAGAAAAATTATAATTTAGTTGTTTGCGAAAAATCTTAAGATAATCTTATATATTAAAAAAATTCATGAAAACTGAAGTCTGGCCGTTCTATCCGGCCGATTTCCTACATTTTTTTTAAATCAAAGGTATTTAGATGCAAATTTGTTATCAATCATTGAAATTTACTCAACTCTCACCTTACTCAAGTTATACTCAAACGCGATTGATTCTTCCAGGTACATTTCTTATGGAATACATTCACTCAAGCAATTCGAATTCTCATAGCTCCTGTTCTAATCAATGGATCTTGATCGTTTTACTCTCAGAACACTCAGTGGATCAAGCTCTTTCTTTTGAGCTATTAATTGTTTAATTTCGTTGAGTTTGAGGAAACTTATGTGTGCACAATCAACTTTACTTTCAATTTTTTCCAAATACTGTGGCCGACGCACTGCTAATATTCTCTGGAAGGAAGTACTCTGTACAATGATTTTATGTTATAATTACACCCTCTCATAGATAGTCTATCCTAATGCTGCGGAGCAGCACGGGTCCTCTAGTAAATATTAAGATGCACTGTTTCTAAACGAAGTCCATAAACTCACACACGAGTCGTTTACTAGATTACTAGATTTTTTTATTGGTAAATCTCATCGTGCTATGTGCTTTTCCAGTTTTATACAGGGTATTTAATCATTAGAATCTCAATAGAAATTTAACAGGATCACAATATCTTGAATGAGTTTACCTCAATTTGGCACACCGTTTACCTTGGTTTTTGAACTTTGTTTTATGGACTTCGTTGTTTATGATTGCTCAATTATAGATATATTTCTATTCATTTCCTGACAATGGATGCACAGCCTAGCTATTATTATGTATAATGTAACACTATATAGTTATTTTTCTACTTCCGTTACTAAACCCGCATTTGAAATACGGGCTTCACATGCGCTAAACGACTCTTTAAACACTAAAGTTTAAAACGCGAAAAGTCACATCTCATTCATCATTTGTTTTTTAAACGCCACATGGTCACATCAAGTGTATTTTTTGTATATTAAATTTCATGTTCCGTGATAATTTCGTTGTTCTGTTCTGTTCTGTTTTTTCCATTCCTGTGGGCGAAGAAAAGCACCTCGTGTTAAAAACGTCTTTAGTCACTCGTTTCACAGGGCACTCGCTCCGCTTCGGTACACGCTTCGGTACACTCATGCCTAATAAAACTCGTGGCTAAAGTAACCTTTTTGACACTTGGTACTTAATATACTATTTCCTAAGCACAAAGTGCTACTTTTTCGCACGGAAAAAGCACTTTGCGCTCGCGCTAGGAACCAATTTTTTTCTACGAGCTTCATATCAGATAACAACGAAAATAAAATAAAATTATAATTTTTTGAATAATTTTTAGTTAAACTTGATACAAAGAACTATACAACAAACAATTACAATAAAAAATAATAATAGAAAATTAAATTATTTGTTCGTAATATTTATAATAAAAGAACAATTACTGACATTTTGCAAATTGATAACAGATCCGGTCAGTTCATTTAATGGGTGGCTTATGGTACTGCTTTATGAACACTGAGGGCAGTTAATAATATGGCTTAATGAAGGTTGATTTACCTCAGGACAGTTGTTCAAATAGGTCGATGAAGGTTGACTTAACTTTGAAGGGCAGCTGTTCATGTGGCGTGATGAAGGTTGATTTACCTCAAGACAGTTGTACAATTGAGTTGATGACGGTTGACTTAATTTAGAAGGGCAGCTGTTCATGTGGCTTGATGAAGGGCTCAATTCAGAACGGCAGATGTTCGTGGCCAATATTTTGTTAGACAAATCCTTTTTTGATTTGTCGAATCATCAATGTAGTTCTCGGCTACAGTCGGAAACTATGTCCTGTTTTCTGTTCTGGATTTTTCAATTGTGGATATGTAGATATTTTACTAAATGAATTTACACACACATTGAGTACTTCATGCTCCTTCGCTATACTGTACAAAAAAATGCCTGTGCGAAGTGTACGGCTTTCGAAACTGAGCATATTTATCATACAGTTGTAAATAATGTGCCTTATTTGTTTCATTGGATACTACAAAGATTCTTGAAGTATTGTTTTCACTGTCAGGGATGCTCACGACAATTAAATTTCCTTTATTCTCTATGTGATCAACCATTATCTTGTAAAGCTCACGCGCCTGCAAGCACCGGCCAACCCGAAAATGGTGACGACTTTTATTATAAGCTGAATTTGATCAGATGCTTCTTCCATAAATCTGGAAACTTTACTTTTACTAAAGATTTTGGCCTTTTTCGGACGATATTCCACATTTTGCTTCTTTAAAAACGATGTTAGCTTGAAATATTGACTCAAACCCAAGTTTCTTTTGACTTTAAGGACACTTTTTAACATAAAGTACTTACTCCATAAAGTATTTGGCTGAAATGTTTTTCGTAAATCTGCAAAATAAGCTAGGAACACCTCCTTGATACTATTTGTCCCGTTATTGTGGCACCAGTATTCAAAAAGTTTATATTGTATCACATATTTTTCTTCCGATTTAGCGGGCAGTAAATTAAATCTTGCCAAGATTGCGGCCTCTACAATGGAATCTGGTAGGTCGTCGCCAGAACTGCTCATTTCAGCAGCTTTTAAACCTTTTAATGATTTGATGAATAGTAAAATGGTGTTGGAAGATTCCGCTGACAGAAAGAGTGTAGCATTGCTCCCAAAAATGCATGCGGGAAAGTACTTCTTTGCGCACGCTCGTAGGAAATAGAATATTGTATAGCAAGTGTTGAAAATGAAAGATTTCACACGAGTTTGCAGAATTGAGCTTAAGCAAACAAAAGAACGCAGAGTTAGTATTTATTTTTTTAATTAAAGTTTACGGTAAGGTAACTACAATTTTAAAAATAAACTGCTCCTTGAAGACGGTTGTTGACCATTTTATGTTCTTTAGTTGATGCGAAGTTTTGAATTTTATACGTATCAGACTCACAATTACAGAACATTTTATAATTATCTTACAGTTCAAAAGCGAAACTTAAAATGTCATTAGGCAAAGCACTCTAACTCCAGACAAAAGTTTTTCATTTCACAAGGATACGCCCTTCATTCGTCTTCGTGTTGACATTGTTTGCAATTTTAGATTTTCACTTAGGGAAAACTTGTATGAAATGTGACATATTTTATAGTGGTCGTCGGAAAAAAAGATGATACATCTTTTTTATGACATAACAACCTTAACTGCTAACATTCGATTCGAAAAGAGAACTAAATATTTCATATCCTTATCTGCCAAACATTTGATTTCTGAAAATTATCATTCATAACCCAGTAATAATTATGCCCGATAGCTATTGGTGATAGATGTAATCTCGTCAGTAAAAATAATCTTCATAATATTTCAGAACTTATATTGTGATTAATAACCGATTCTAGAGGATTGTAATTAAAGTTGACATTTTCATTTGAAGATTATTGACAACGAATTTTACTTGAAAAGGGGGAGCTCCTTGAGGGTGTGCTCTTCAGCAACTTCTCTGCTAAAGAACTGGATTTTTCAACTGACACTCAAGACTAACATTAAACTGTCCCCTTCCATGAGACAATTATTATCAAATTGAAAGTCAATCTTCAAATTAAATAATAGGTATGATGTTTTACTTACCAATCTGTAATTCTTTTTATTGAGAAAACATGGAGAAGATTGATTTCAAATGTGACGTACCCGTTACTTTTGTATTTTTAAATAGTTAAAATCATTCTACTTAACCATATTAATGAAAGATTTACAATGATTGACTACTAAATCAAATGAAATAATCATAAAATCGGCATTTTTCGTTCAAATACTCATGAAAGTTATTGACTGACGAGATAGTAGCTCTCACGAACCGTCAAAAAACCATTCGAATTCATAGAATGCATCTTAAACTTCCCAAAATTAATTATGTGGGAGTATTGAAAGAGCCTAAACCTTCAATGTAACGCGAATTGATATAAACTCCACACATAGACTTACTAGTCTCCGTTTCATGAGATAAGAAGCCACCTGAAGTTGGAACATTCACAATCGCAAAAACCAAATTCATTTTTGTTTATCTACGTCGCTTACTGACAACCAATGCCGTAGAACGAAGATTTATATTGATTGGTTTTGACAAGTTCGTGCATACGACTGCAATTTCAGGCGGCATCTTCTCTCGTGAAACGAAGTCTACTATAGCTAGAGGAGTGAAAGCGATGGCTAATCACTTCTTACATCTTCAGATGGATTGATTGCTATCCCAAGAGTTTTGTTTTTCTTTACGAAAAATGTCTTTTTAAAAAGAACTAAAATTAACTATACAAAAATATATTTTAACGAAGAGCAGAAATAATACAAAAAATGTATAAAGACTGTACTGAGAGTTATACAAAGAATGAATTAAAATGGTGTTCAAACAGAATATATAGTATCGTATAAAAGTGTCTATTATGCAGTTTCACAGGTGCCCACTTGATAACGCTGTAGACATAACTCCTCCCTCCTTAAGTTTCGAAAAACACGGAGTGGCTTTTCAAATTTTTCTTATCTTCTGTTGGGTTTTCCTTTGGTTTTTTCTTGAAAATCTTCAAAATTTGGGTTCTATATTTAATGAAAATGTAGACTAAGGCGCAGGCAATTGCAATTCCAATAACTGTTCCTAATATGCTTGTGTAATTATACGGATTGTCTTCCACTTCTGAAATTGGTGCTAATTGTTTCGAAATTCTGCTAATTTCTTTAAGTTCTTCAAAGTCTATTTTGGTTATGTTCGGAATTTGGTAATTTCTGGAACCACTTAACGTTTGCATTTCAATTTTTGGTAGTATAAACGGCTTGCCATTACTAATTGGAATTTTATTAATGTATTTCTGGTTATTAGTCCATACTTCACAGGAGTCTGGTATTTTGATTAAAATTGGAGACGTCACAAGAATATATCTGTTACTTCTACATTTTGAAAATATTTGTTGAGGTTTTTCGGGTATAATTAAGATTTCGTTTTCGGTGACTGGTTCGACGACTGTTTCTTGTAAATTTACTTCAATGATGTGGCAATGTGAGAGGTCTTCTCCTTGGAGTAGTTGCGTTGTACAATTATCTTGGGATACAGGATTCTGTCGGCAATAATATGTGTCTTCTAGAAGAGGGCATTCTTCCTTCTCGAATTGGTTATCTTCATTCTTGTGTGCCAAATAGGGAAATAGAGGGGTGAAAGTTTTATGATTTTGGATTACTGGGAAAATATGATAAAATACGTAGGTTTTTTCTTTAAGGATAGGTATATGGATAGCGAAAATTAATTTTGAATTTGATATAGACACTTGAGTGCCCAAAAATTGATAATAAGTTAATAAATTCTCAAATTTAGGAATTTGATTAGAGTTATATATTTTATGTAAATACTTAATCATTTCGAAAATATCAGTACTAGAAATTATTGAATTATGAAGAGAGTTTAATTTGGAGAATACTACTGCATTTTCTAAATTATCTAATAATGTAATCGTTGATTGGCAATCTAAATTAATTTGTGTTATAATTCCCTGAAAACTTAAATAACTTTCAAGAGTTTCTATTTTATGGTAAAATGAAGCTTCAATTTTCTCTAAATTATTTTTAAGTATCTCTTGATTATTGTTTAAAATATTTATAGATTTATTATAGTGTTCAATAAGTTTTTTGTATAAAGAGGTTTGTAAATTAACTTCTGTAATAATGTTTTTCTGGTTTTTCTGTAGTATATCAATTGCTTTGTTATATCTTTCTTCGTCATCTGCATCTAGTGTGCCAAAAAGCCATTTGTCAATTTTTCCTACGGCATTTACAAGTCCTCTCTTACTTCTGATATGGGGATATAGATTATTTTGTTTTAGTTCTAAAGAATTAATTAAAGATTCCGTCCTTGTCAAAATACTTTGTGCTAAATTATGATACGATATGGGGTTACTACTATTAACTATTTTAATACTATCTTTAATGATATAATAATGTTTTATTAGGTTATTTACTTGCTTAAAAATAATGTCTAAATCTACATACTGTATAAATGTACGTTTATTATATATAATACGAGAATTTCCTAATTGGATTGGAAGGATTAGGCTCTCGATTCTAGTGGTAGATACATCCTCTTCAATGCATTGTATCTGCAGAATCATGATGTATGTTCTCATCAATGTCAGGAGGTTCATCATCGTTAGATTCCTGTAACAATTTGTTTGTTACTAACCTCGGTTTTCTAGTCAAATTTTTATGGTATGTGCCTTTATTAGTTTTAATAAAGATACCTTTTTGGCTTAGTACTTTCGTCTTTTTAAATTTGGGTAGTTTTTTATTTCTCTGTTTAGTTTTTATGTAGCATGTTTCTTGATTTGCAAAATCTGGGGGATTTTCGCGTTTTTCATTTCGTTTTTGAATAATCGTTTCTTTGGTGGATTGGTTATTTTGCTTAATCTTTTCATACAATATTTTACTATTTTCTTTATGATCTTGTACGTAAGTTGATATAATTAAATGATCGTCTAAATCAAAAGGATCGGGATTGTTTATGTGACCTTTAATAATTTCGAAAGGTGTATATTTCGTAACTGAATGAATACTATTATTATAACAGAAAATTGAATTTTTTATTAGTTGATCAGGTTTCAAATTTTTATTTTCTTCTTGCAAGCATCGATAATGCTCGATTAGTGTTGAATGGAATCTCTCGACTGGAGAGTTAGAGTTACTATTTTTTGATGTTGTAAAATGTAGATGGATGTGGTGTAATTTGCAAAAATCTTGAAGATCGAAATTTTTAAATTCTGTACCTTGGTCAGATGTAATTTTGCTAGGTAAACCGTGATGGGAAATAAATTCAAGTAATTTCTCAACTACAGATACTCCTGTTATACTGTCTAATGGATAAGCTTGACCATATCTTGAAAATGAATCTATGATTGTTAAATACGATTTATTCGATATATAAAAAACGTCTAAATGGATATGTTCGAAAGGTCTCGAAGCTGTGGGTGTTAGATTGAATTTTATAACTGGGGGATTTCTGTCATACTTATTTTTCAGACAAGTTTCGCAATTATTTATGAAATGTTCTATTTCTTCTATCATTTTTGGCCAATAATATCTACGACTAAGGGATGCTTTTACTTCATTTATACCTCTGTGACCTGATTTACTTATATGGTAATATTCTACTTTCTCTCGTTGTTCGTCAACTGATTGAATATCAGTGAGAATTTTGGTACACATGATAAATTTAAAAGCTGAATTTTTAAATGTTTTTTGTGCAGTTACTATAAACATTCGTGATAAGGTTTCGTTTTGGAAATAAAGAGCATAATTTTGGTTAGGATTTATAAATTACTTAATGAATTTTATTACGTTTGATTCAGTGTCTACTACTGGTAATGTAACATATAAGCGAATATTTTCGAATATTTCTTCTCTTTTAACTTTGAAAGAGAGATTTTCATTGCTAGTAAAGTATAATTGATTTTTATACATATTTAGTGGTTTTTCAGATATTGGAATTGATAAAATGGGATTTTCCACAGAAGTGTGTACTGTTTCGATGTCATCATTATTGGGGTTCGCTTCTTCGTCCAATGGGGATGAATTAATCATGGTATCTGATACGTCTCTTTCGTTTTCGTCTAAAATAGTTGTAAGGTCAATATTGTCTAAATTAGGAAGTTGATTTGTAGATTCGTTATATGAACTAATTCTTTCGAGTTCTTGATTTACAATTTCTTCAATATCACCTAAATTAACGTCAAGTGATGCAGTTTCTAAAGCATTCATATTAGGGAAGCGAGACAGTGCATCGGCTGCCTTGTTACTTTTACCTTTTAAATATTTAATATCGTAATCGAATTCTTCTAATTTCAATCGCCAACGCACAAGTCGTGAGTTAGGTTCTTTCAAAGACATAAACCATTGTAAGGGTTTATGATCTGAAAATATTGTGAATTTTTGACCAAATAAGTATGGCCTGAAATATTTACATGACCATACGATTGCTAACAATTCTTTCTCTATAGTGGAATAATTGATTTCGGCTGAATTAAGAGTTCTACTAGCGTAGCAAATAGGATGATTATTTTGGGATAATATAGCGCCTATGGCAAATTTTGAAGCGTCAGTCGTTAATTCAAAGGGTTTATTAAAGTCAGGATAAGCAAGAACTGGTTCTGACGTTAGAACGTTTTTACAAGTATTGAAACAATTAATAAATTCAGGTGTATGTTCGACTGTATGATCTTTTTTTAAACATATTGTCATTGGTTTAGTTACTTTGGCGAATTTTTTTATAAATTTTCTATAATAACCTAAGAGTCCTAAAAACGATTTAATATCTTTAGGTGTTTTTGGAATAGGAAAGTTTTGAATCGCCCTGATTTTATTCTGATTGGGTTTTATTCCATTAGGGGTTACAATGTGGCCTAAATATTCGACTTCTTTACGTAGAAATTCACATTTGTCAAGTTGTACCTTTAGCTGTGCTTCGCGTAATTTTGAAAATACTAATTTTAAGTTTTGGATGTGTTCTTGAAGGCTCGTGCTAAATATGATGATGTCATCCATGTACACCATGCATATCTTATGTTGAAGGTCCTTTAAAACTTCATTTACGGCTCTTTGGAATGTGGATGGAGCATTTTTCAACCCGAAAGGCATTCGAAGATATTCGTAATGTCCTCCGTCTACGTTAAACCCTGTTTTCTCAATAGAGCATTCGCTCATCTGTATTTGGTGAAATCCGCTTGCTAAGTCAAGGGTGGTGAAATACTGAGCTCGACCTAGTTTGTCTAAAATATCGGATATATTTGGAATCGGATATCTGTCATCGATGGTTTTCTCATTTATCTTTCGGTAATCGACGACTAATCTCCATTTTTGAATGTTGGATGCGTCCATTTTCTTCTTAACAAGCCAAATTGGAGAACTCCACGGAGAACAAGATGGTCTGATTATATTTTTATCTAACATTTCTTGTATCTGCTTCCTGATTTCTTCTCTGTGTACGTACGGATATCTGTAAGATTTTGTATGGACGGGTATTTCATCTTTTGTCCTTATAACGTGTTTAACATTTGAAGTAAAAGTTAACTTATCACCTGGTTTAAGAAATAAATCGGAATATTCTTTACATAATTTAATAATGTGTTGTTTTTCTTCTTTATTCATGTGGTTTGTTCGAATAAGTTTAGTAATATCATTAGGATTAGCTAAATTATTCTCTTCAAAATCGTTAGCAAAAGTTTCAAATTTAAATAACTCATATTGAGAATGTTCAAATGGAGTTACTTGTATTGGTTCTTTTAATGTTATCGTTATTGCTTTATTTGTGTGATTTTGCATTTCAATAGGTGCAAATCCATTTTTGGCAGTACTTAGTAACTGTGGTATAAATATATTTTCAAAATTTTGCGATTCTACAATAATATCACCATTATATATGTTCACTGGGAGATTTTTTAAACATTTTTCTCCTGCGTCTATTGAAAAAGAAAATTCTATATCATCAGGTTGTCTAAATTTAAATGGTATTTTTATATTAGGTCCTACTAATTGTTGGTTCGCAAGGTCAATATTTAAATTCATATTAACAAGATCTTTAATACCTATGATTCCATCGAAGTAATCGTGGAAGTCATATAATACAAAATTAATATAATAATTTCTACATTTTAATTCTGCAAAAGCAGGCACAAGTGCTTGAAATCTAATATCTTTACTTCCAAGACTAGTAGATAATACAGTATTGGAATGGTAAATTGTATCTGGAAAATATTTTTCTACAATAGAAGGTTTTATTATTGATCTAGAACTACCGGTATCGATTAATAGTCTAGCTTTGGGATTCTTAATTTCTATGTACGGTAAAGGATTAGCAGAAATAACGTTTATTTCAACTACGTCTTTGTTTTGGAAGGCCCGGTTATCTGAAAATTTTCCTCAAATTGAACTTCGTCATTCACATCGGGTTGATCAAATTCTACTTCTTCATATTCATTAAATTGGTTAGGATCATATTCTAGATTATCGCATTGATTTAAATATAATTCTTCGGAAACAAAATTTGGTTTAGCACGTGGATTTGTTTGGAAGAATCTATTATTATTGTTATTATTATTAACAGGCATTCGACTTCTTTCTGTGAAATTTCGCGACGTTGTCGACATTGGTACAGGTTTGGGTAACTGATTTTGTGGTATTTGATTAGGTTTAAAAACATTTTTTTCTGGACCAAATACTTGTCGATTCGTGAAATATCTATTATTTTGTGGGATAGGTTGAACAGGTATCGGTTGGTTAGGCCAATATTCTCTGTTTTGTTCTACATTATTTGAGACATTGGGTTGATTATATCGACAATTATTATATGAAGGTTGATGATTATTAATTGGTCTGTTATTTGGTACGAAATTTCGATAATCGTTACGATTTTGATTTCGGTCTGAATTTGACCTTTGAACATTTCGGAATCGCGAATATTGCAAACCATTATTATTATAATTAGAATCATTTTGTCGAAAATTTTTATCATGTAATGATCCATAAAGTCTTTCGAAATTTTCAAATTCTGCGACATATGCCATCGCATCTTCTAAGCATGTGGGTTTTCTTAAATGCATATTATTTCTTAGCGTTCCATTACAGCCCGCTATGAAAGTATTTAGTGCAGTTTTATCGTATTGAATAATTTGACAATTTCGCTCAACAGCATTTATATTTGGGTCGTTACTTATTCTCTGAATTACACTACTACGAATTAGCTGAAGCCTGCTACCAAAATCGATAAGGTGCTCATTTTTAAAAGGTTTGGCTCTAATTAATTCTTGTACTAAGCAATCTATATCACGCCTATCAGCAAAACACTGTAATAAAGCAAGCAGTTTTCAATTTTTGCCAAGTATTTAACTCTACTCTACTACCTACCATGAAAGCTGCTCGGCCTTCTAACTTTTCTTGAATACATTCTATTAAGTGTGAATTTAATTCGGCATCATTTAAATTTCTATAGGATTCAATTAAACTCTCACATCTAGTGATAAATTCGTTTAAATATTCACTATCACCGTTAAATGGTTTGATATTTGCTAATTTAGATCTGAAAAGATCCCAATTAATTTTTGGTGTAGCCATTTCGTTACTGTTTATTTCGTTTAATGAAATATTATTAAAAGCGTCTACAATATTATCAACGTTTCTATTATTCAAATCGTTCATATATATTTAATGTATATAATAATAAAAATATCTTAATTTATATCTTCACTATTTCCAAAGAATGGTATAGGAAGGCGAGAAAAGGAGATTCGGCACTTACGTTTAGAAAATCTTCTTCCCCGACTCTTTGGTTCCTCTCACTACGTCCACAGGAAGGCTGCTCTCAGTTGTTGATCCCACAGAAAGGGTAGATAGAACTCGCGCTCCAAACGTTAAAACGTTAAAGTCATGAAAGTTTATACGAAAACCGTAGAAATCGGTACACTGTATAATTCACGTTTTCACAACTCGCGCGATCCTACTGACTGCGCCAGTTTTGTTTTTCTTTACGAAAAATGTCTTTTTAAAAAGAACTAAAATTAACTATACAAAAATATATTTTAACGAAGAGCAGAAATAATACAAAAAATGTATAAAGACTGTACTGAGAGTTATACAAAGAATGAATCAAAATGGTGTTCAAACAGAATATATAATATCGTATAAAAGTGTCTATTATGCAGTTTCACAGGTGCCCACTTGATAACGCTGTAGACATAACTCCCATCGTAAATGATCATTTGCTAATAGTTATGATGATAAATACAAGGCAAAAAAACAAGTATTGGTTATCACTCCTAAATATTATTTAGAAACTTCATACGTCGATGAAATATTTAGTTCGTCTAGTATTTTTAATCGTAGTAAGAAAGATTTCTACTACATAAAATAATATATCGGTTATAAAACGGAAATCAATTGTTATTGATGTATGAAAATGATTTAATTTATAGTTTATTGTGAGCCTGGCTACAGTGCTACAGAGGGGATAGGTACCACGAAGTAGCAGGATTAATAGGTTACGAAGTTGATATAATATAACAATGAAGCAATTAAAGGCTCGAAAACTCATTTTCGTTCTCTGTAACGTGTGATGAATCCATAAGCCAGTATAGCTGATAGAAAGTAATCCAATAATTAAGTACATAAAAGCTTTTAAATAGTAAAAATGCTTATTTCAAATATCCTCAAATTGGACATAAATGAAACAATAAACAATTTCAATGAAATATTGATAACAGCTGCAGACATAACAATAGGGCTAACTAAAAACGTAACACACCGTACGGCTGTACCATGGTGGAATAAAGAATGTGAAGAGGCACTTAAAGAAAGTAAACATGCATTTCATATCTATAAAAAGCATAACACGATTGATAATCAATTGCGATTCAAAGCACTAAGGGCCAAAACTAGGTATATTTTTAGAGAAAGTAAAAAAGATTCATGGATGAAATATGTGCAAAATATAAGCAGCTCTACTAGCTTAACATCTGTATGGAAAAAAGTGAATACCATATCCGGCAATAAATCATACAATAAAATCACTGGTATAAAACAAGACGAAATCTTAATAACAAAATCAAAAGATATAGCTGAAGCATTGGCGGAAGCATTTCAAGAGAACTCGAGCGATGCCAAATTAAAGGAAGATTTTCTAAAAAATAGAGTATCAATCGAAGAAATCCCAATCAATAATGAAAACAATACATCGCACCTCAACCAACCACTCACACTCTCTGAACTAGATGAAGCGATAAAAGACTTTAAAAACTCGAGTCCAGGTCCTGATAATATACCGATTTCATTCCTGCTATATCTATCGGAGAGCGGCAGAGAAGTACTCTTAAATATTTACAACACCATTTGGATACAACAAACTTTTCCAATTCAGTGGACTGAAGCAACAATCATACCAATTCTAAAAACTGCTAAGAAAGCAACAAGTATAGAATCATACAGACCTATTGCACTGACTAGCACGATGTGTAAGTTCTTAGAAAAAATTATTAATAATCGTCTTAGGTGGGAACTTGAAAGTCGCAAACTAATTAAACCAGAACAAAGAGGATTTAGGAAAAAGAGAAGTACTATTGACAATATTATTGATCTAGAGAGTGACATACACGAAGCCTTCGCAAATAAACAGAAATGCTTAGCCATATTTATTGATATCAACAAAGCATTCGATACTGCATGTAGAATAAATATACTGAAATTGTTAAAGCAATGGAATATAGATGGACATATGTTGGCATTCATTAAAAATTTTCTAAGCTATAGGACTTTTAGAGTAAGAGTAAATGGTAATCTATCGACCAAACAATGTCAAGAAAATGGTACTCCCCAAGGCTCTGTTATTAGTCCCACATTGTTTCTAATCGCTATTAATAACATTACTGAAAATGTACTTAAACCAATTAAAATAAGGCTATATGCCGATGACTTAGTGGTATACATGAAAAGTAAAAACATCGATACAATGCAACATATACTACAGAGACAACTTAATAAACTGCAGCAATGGTCAAAACAGTCGGGCTTCAACTTCTCTGCATGCAAAACCAAATGTTTATTATTTTCGAAAAAACATTGTGAAAAGACACCCCCGCTTACACTATATGAAGAAAAACTGCAATATGTAACTTCCACGACATTTTTAGGTATGATATTTGACCAGAAACTGAGTTGGAATGATCATATAAAAAAGTTGATATTTTCTTGTCAGAAAGGTATTAATCTTCTAAGAATACTTTCTAACCGTAACTGGGGATCAGATCAAAAAACACTACATATTATATATAAAAATCTTGTACGTTCCAAACTCGATTATGGATCTATTGTCTATGCATCCACCAAAAGCTATATTTTAAAGAAACTTGATACAGTTCACAATAATGCCTTACGAATAATATCTGGTGCATATCGTACATCACCGGTGGAAAGCCTTTATTCAGAATTAGGGGAACCATCTTTATCTACGAGAAGAAAAATATTAACATTGTCATATGCTACCTCTATATTAGATAACACTGAGCATCCAATGTACCCAAAAATTCATACAGATGAAATTGACAATTTCGCACAACAACAACCGAGTCCAACTTTCTGTAATCGCTTTAGACAATACAAAGCAGATCTTCAAATCAAACATGTTCCTATATTCAAGTTTGAAGAAACATATCCTCCTTGGCAAAATTCCAAACCAATAATTGACACCACTCTTACCTCTTTTAAAAAATATGAACTACCCAGTTTGCTGATAAAAAACATCTTCCAAACAAAACTCATTGAATATAATGACCATTTCAAAATATATACGGATGCCTCGAAAACTACAGTTGGCGTCGGAGTCGCGGTTGTTACGGCAAATCAGAACTTATCTTTTAAATTACCTACCTGCAGTACAGTCTTCACTGGAGAAATATATGCATTGCTACAAGCCCTTAAACTGTCCAGAAATGCGAATACTTCCAACATCCTCATAATCACAGATTCCCTCAGTTCATTAAAATCCATCCAGCAAGTTTATAGTAGTCATCCCATTGCTATGGAAATAAAGAAGGAACTCTTCCAACTACAAAAATCCCAAATAAATGTAAAATTTATGTGGATCCCCTCCCACATAGGAATCCAGGGTAATGAAGAAGCAGACCAACTGGCAAAACAAGCAGCAGAAAGTGATAGTGCGGTAGTTGTAAACGCGACGACCATCAGTGATTTGAAGCATACCGTGAAAGAAAAAGCGATAAGTGCGTGGCAAAATCAGTGGCTTGATTCGAAAGCAAAATTACGCGAGGTGAAACCCAGTGTGAAACCCTGGAATACAATACCAAACAGGCGGCCCAACCAAGTACTACTGACAAGACTAAGGATAGGGCACACTAAACTGACGCATCAACATTTACTTGCCAGGACAGAAATGCCTCAGTGTACTACATGTTCCAAGCAGATAACAGTAAAACATATTCTGGTTGAGTGTCCCTGATATGAGGACGCCCGAGTGAAAAACAATATACCAAACACGTTGAAATCGGTATTAGGACAAAACTGTGACATAAATGTATTAGTTCGATATCTTACTGAAATTAATGTAATCAAAACCTTGTAAAATAATCTTTGTCGCTAATAACCGACATGGTTGATGCGACAATAAAAATGGAATTAAAAAAATTAAAAAATATCCTCAAATTGTTATAATTTCAGTAGCAGTTATACGATGGTGTTATAGTTGACAAATAGAAATTTTTTACTGTGACTTAAAATATTCTAGTCCTTAGTTACATAAACACGTTCTTCTGGGCACGAATACCATCAGCAGAAAAAGTACCTATAACTTATAAAAAGAGCTTCAAAAATTCCAAATATTGTATTTATGACTAAACGATACTTTGACGGTCAAAACCACTTAAAACTTCATCCATAAACCTTTGAAAAGCTTGACCAGCAACTTGAGTGAAACAAGGCGATGGAATCGGTCAAGATATGAAGTTGATTGATAATAAGATGTCGAAACGGAGGCGTGGTAAAAGGCCGAGGATTTCCTGTTGATGTATCACGAAATATAGTAAGTGAGGACCCGAAAATCGGCACACGTTAGATGTGGAGAAGAGAATTTTCTTCAATTATCTTCTTGATATCCTCGTATTCTTCTTGAGATCTCATTAGCAGCTCGTAATCAAGTGGTGCATAAACAGAGTCAATCCGGGAAAGACTGTCAGCTATGCTATTATCAGCACCTTCAATGTGTTGAATGTCCGTTGAAAATGTAGTGAAAAGAAAGTTGGTTGATTTCAATTAATGGAAGTTTTTCACGTTTTTGTTGAAAAGCGTAAACCAATGGTTTGTGGTCAGTGTAGATCGTAAATAGATTTCCTTCCTACGTATGACGAAAATGCTGAATTGGAGCATATATAGTGTTACGAACTCTCACACCGAAGTAGATACTAAGTAAGGTCCTGTAACTGTGTTAAAAAAATGGTTAGCGCGTCGAATTCTGAGAAGGTCTATTGGGATTTTATGTGACCGTTTTTATAGACATGTTATCCGAAGATCTTTTAAGGATTCAGTCGGCATTTGAGAAATATCCCGAAAAGAAAAGAATATTCCAGGGAGCCAATTGTTTTTGTGTAAGCCGCAATCTAGAATTATCTAGTAAAAAAGGCACTAATATATAAAGGACCGACTAGCGGGAGGAGAAGTTTAGTTTTATAAGTGATCTCGTGATATAAACAGCGAACAATTAAATAGTCTAGTAGTGAAGTGTTTATATAAATTAAGGTAACTGAATATACTGTGTATATAATATAAATTAGTGAATAGTGTAGTGCATAAATAAATTAAGTTAGTAAACATAACGTGTTTATATAAATTTATCCCACCCGTAATACAAACGTTTAAATAAATAAGAAAAACATTACAATAGCAAGAAGTTCACGGTATGTAGCAGGTCAAGAACTTTCTTTCGAAGGCATCTTTAAAAATAATGCAAGCGGTTTACATCATCAACAATCTGATGCGAAGATGCTTCAACAGAATGATTTGAAGCATCTGTGAATCAACCAAGTTGTTCGCCGATACGAGGGTAGACAAGAATTGAATCAGAAGAAATACAGTTTTCACATTTTGAGAATGCTTCTTCTAGTTTAATCGGTTGAGAGCCTTTCTGCAAAGGATTGCTAATTGCTCCATGTAAAGTACTCAGAGGTACGAGGTATAATTTGCGGTAAAAATTAAGCATTGTCAGAAAACATCGTTAATGAAAATTCTAAGAAACCAAATGGTGTGATGATGGCAGTTTTCACAATATCTTCTTCGGCGAACTTTACTTGTAACCGGAGATCCAGGAGTCCTGCGAATGTGATGAACAGTTTCATGTTTAATACTGCGGGGAATGCCAGATGGACGCGTAATTTCACAAAACTTGGGTAATTTTAACTCTACTCTTCGAAAATGGTCAAGAAAAACCTTAAGCTTTAAAACCGGTGGAAACATCGATGATGTGCTTTGTGCGGCAATCAGGTAAAATATTATAGTGATCGAGAAAATATGGTCCAATAATCGGTAAATTGATATCAGCAGCGATGAATCTCCATATGAAATTACGTCGAAAGTCTAAGTGGAGATTTAGGTTTTTAAAACCATATATTTTGAATCCGTTTGCGGCGCATAAGTCAGTCATAGTTCGACGACCTCGAAGGAGACCAAGGGCAAAACAACATAGATAATTCAGTTCCAGTATCAACGAGAAATCTGTGTTCTGAAGTTGTATCAAGTACAAGATGCCGTGTTTACAGACTGCTTTGGGGTCATCAATCACCATTCGATTTATGAAACTAAATCGCCAGAATCCCAAGGCTCATACAATTGAAATGGACAATTTCCACATCTGCTAATGTTGAAGGTGTTGCTGATTTTAAGCGTAGGTATATTTCATGTTATCCATAAAAACTTTTGGTTTTGTTATCGAGTTCGGAACCGTATTCTGAGTCATTTTGGAATTTTGTATTCGATATCATATAAAGGCTGCTACATTTCTTTATCTAAGAATTTTTCAGTAAAAATATAGATTCCCTGAATCTTCCCTACAAACATGGATTAAGAAAAATGGATTCTAACTCATTATTAACATAATATCCCACGTTTACTATATTTATTATAGTAGTGTTGAAAAAGGAGCAATTGAATCTTGAAAATTTTTTAATACATATTAATGGTTAACAACAATTCTCATGATTTCATTCGATATTAATACAAAATGTATCCTAACGACATGATAACGGAACAGTTAATTCTAGGTATAACCTGAACTATTGTTAACTTCCAAGTACCAAATTCATAAGTCATTACATCATTTTACAGTTGCTTCCCATCAGAAAAGTATTTTGTTTCATCATTGAAGTAAAAAATTATCTCTTGCATGTAGTGAGTATTGTTTACGGTAAATTCTTGGTCAAAATTATTAGTCCGTTAGTTTTCGCATTAGGGACAAACCATATCGAGTTCACAAGTATCTTTCCAGAACAATATTATAACGATTCTATAACGTGTTAATAATGATATTTGAACCTACCACCACTTACGAAATGGGAATCCTTTTCACTCGGAACTAAAGGAACGTAGGTAGGTAGTTCGTGTGATAGTTGTTTCTGATTTGAAAAATATTTCACAGATACAAACATGTGTTTACATATTTTAAAGATGTATATCATATAACTTCATGGTTACTTAATATCTAAATATTCACATAATACATCTTAAAGTGAAGTTTTTTTCTTTATAATTCTATTTCTGTTGCTTTGTTATAATTCAATCAATCTTGACGTGTTTAATTTATTTTTACAGATGACTCTAGGATGATTATTCGGTGGAAGCTCATATTTGGTTTAATTTTGGTGTTAGAAGTAATACGGATTGCCGAAGCCAAAAAAGGTAATTATCTGTATTTTTGTTAACATTGATTATAATTAATTAATAACTACCTGGGTTACACTTGGTTGTTGTATGGGTTACACAGATTCCTCTTTGACAATCAACATTTTTCTAACAATATTAATAATTTCCTAATTTTTCGAGATAGCTTGTTTTTGTTTCTAAATCTCCATTTTTTGCCTTGGAGTCCGTCTGAATTTGGAGAATTTTTCAGAAACCGACCATTATTTGAAAATCGACGAATGTAAGGAATATGTTTTTTCCACTCCACTTCTTGCGTCTACTGCATAATACACATTAACTACTTAGTAGTTAAGTTCCGGGTATTCTATAGGTTTGTATAATTAGTTTTAAATATTAGTACAAATATAAAGATTAAACAACGAAAAAGTGTTTGAAATAGGATAGACAGTAGTACGTAGCTGTGCATTTTTATACAATCAATCATGACATGTGTCAATCGGCTTCTTAATTCGAGATTTCAAAGAATGTTTGGCAATTTGTTTCGAAGTGTTGAATATATTACAAATATATATGTGTTTTACAAGCATTCACATATTACGTTACTTAGAAGATTTCTCCGTATGTTGCTAAAAGCAATTTAATGTATGTGCATCTCCTTATACGCAAGACCTAATATCATCATCCATACATCTCGTCACACATTTATTTCACTTATTCATATGAAAAGTGCTCATTTCTATATTTTTTATACTTACATAATATACTCTTTATATCAAATTGATATGAAACTTAGAAAGCGTAACGGAGTGCAAGGAAACACGCTCATCAATTATTATTTAGTTGTTTAATGTTTAATTTCATAGTCTTTTAATTACAATTAAAGTCTGTAATTATTAATTATGATTTCGTATTGCTCTCCTGAAATCATAGCCAATACAAGTAATTTAGTAAGAGTATTTCACTTTATTATACTTTTTTCTATACGTACCAGTTGAAGTTACCAAATAAAATTTAACCTCTACTGTATGATATAAGATTCTGTGAAGGCACCAGTATTATCTCAGATTTCTAGTAGATACTGTACTCGTAAGTGCATCTCGAAGGTACGTCAGAATTACTACTGTTCCTTGATAGGAGGTGGGAAGTGGATGATATTAAGTTTGGGCCTACGTTACATTATTTTCAATTCATTTTTACATAAATCATTGAGACTTTTGAATTGAATATTGAGAATGAATAATAATTATCTCTCCCAGTTTATATTATGTCTTTGTATTCACTATCTGTCATTGAACTGAAGCGCAATTTTTATATGGTTTTATAATAACTATCTGCCATTGAACTGTGTCATATATTCTTGAGCCTAAATAATTTCACATTAATCATTTGACGGCTAATCACTGTTGTTGTTCGAATTGGGGATTACATGTAAATAATTTACATTCACTGGAAATATTTTTAACAAATTATTAATAAATGGATATATTAGTTAGGAGAGTTTGTGAAATGTTTATTTACGGAGAATGACATAGTAATTCAATATAATGTGGTATTCCATCCGAATGTATTGTTTTGAGCTGATTATGGTTCATTCATTGTATTCTGTTTTTTGTGGAGAACGGCCACACCTCACAATTTTTGGAGTAGAACTCATAAAAAAACAGTAAAATTTTGTAATAAACCAGCTGGGAAATATTTTAACACCCTGAACTCTCTATTCAGGGAATTAAACTCTTTGAATGAGGATACAAGGGCCATCATGAACCATGTGAAAAGTTCCAACCAAAATAGAAAAGATAATGGTATACAAATTATGCTCTTCAGCTGAGAATGTTTATGGAGAAACTCTTTGTTTGCCTGAAGAATGTCTCACTTAAAGTCTGGAGAACACAAGTCTTGACGATCAAAAAAGCGTCCTTATGTCGAGGAAGTTTCTGTTCCACCACTTGTTCATGTTACAGAATCTGCTTCCATGCCTATTGCTGATTCTGCGCCCGAAGAATCCACTCCTGCTCCCGAGTATATAACACGATCTGACAGAAGAGTTATTGATCCTACATAATTTTTGCTGTGGGCTACATCTTTGATTTCTTCAGTCCATTGAATGTCCGTTTCAATGAGTAGCGGAGATGAAGAATCACCTTTCACTTTTTCAAATGTGTTAGATAAAGCTAAAAGTGCAATAAAATTGTCTTGTCCGAAAATTTAGAAAATTTTAACATTGGCGTAGTATATTGTAAATTTTCCTTCAAATAAATATTAAAGCTCGGCGCTGAAAAAGAATCAACAAATACGGGATTATCGAAATTCTTTTTAATGCTAAATTAACACAACTTTCCTTATACTCCTGCGGAGTTTGAGCATCATCTGCCATTTAGTTTATTTACCATGCTCTATTTTTTCAACTCATATCTACTATGTTTTGTGATTTACACAATTAGATCGTGAAAATAAATATCTCATGGTTGATTGATATTATCAAATCAAATATACATGCTGAGTGGTAGAAAATAGGCTGACTGAAAATAGTTAAAATCTGAGAGAGTAAGTCGTTGAAATTTCTGCATATGGAATAGTAATAATACTGGTGAAATAACAAATCGCAAGATGAAAATATTTGTAAATTACTTAAAAATTTGGAAACAAAAAACAAATTCCCCTGTCTCTCAGTACGTTGAGCCAAGCTCACGCCTTTTATTACGTTCGATTTACTCATTTATAATGGAATTTCTCCAACAACTGATATTATCAAAATAAATGTGCACCTATACATCCTAAGAAGTTATTTCTTGTTTTGTTACTATTATTAAGTTCTTACCCTATGTTCTGGCTCTACAAGTCAGTTTCTTCCTTATTTCTATTTGTTTACTTTGCATCGCATGTTAATTTAGCTGCTTATTCAATCATATTTTTAGAATTGTCTATATTTGTTCGACATTCGTACTGCTAATCTGATTCTACAGTCTCCCTATAGTTGCTTGATTCATACGATTGGATTGTTTCTTTCATGTCTAGAGTGCCTTTTATTGTTTTTTTTATCCTCGATTCGTCCATACGTTGTTCTGAAGTAATTTTAATTTGTATCAAATGATGATTTCTGTTTATTTTTGGCATACTTTAGCATCCCTGATATCATCGGTCTATAACTATATTCATACAGACTTTTGACGAACTTCTTGACAACATTTTAATGGATATTTGCAATTATTCTACGTTTGGGATGTAAATATATTTTGAATAAGACTGGGGAAGCCGCAACGTCAATAGATGATGATAATCCCAACCCCAACCGTCTTTTGTGTTTATATTTTAAGCACGATAGAGGGCGCATTTTTTGACGGATCGCAACCAAACTCGCTACAGAGTTCAGTTCGGTCAAAATCTTGGACGAGTTCGTTAACGGGCCAAATCGGCATAGTAGAAAAAAAATGGCGGCCTGTCAAAATTTAAATAAAAAATCGTATTCCTTTAGTTTTTGATCTGACGCAAAAAAGTTACTGAGTTTTTTTTAGAAATTGAGGCCCAATTGCTGAAACATATGGAAGCGCAACAGGCCGGAGTATAAGGTTTAAATAATCAACTGCTCTTAGAGACCCTTGTAACGAAACGGTCTTCCACATGTGCTGATTCCCCCCCATACTATCAGTGTACCACTTCGATAACCTTGCACCTCCTGAGCTGTTTGCAGACGTGACACTAATCCCGGTTATCTCCCTACTCTTACTCGTCTACCATCTCCTCCTAACCTGGATTCGTCAGTAAACAATACCCTTGACCATTGATCAATAGTCCAGTTTTCGTGTTCTCGAGCCCAATCTAATCTTGCTGCGCGATTACCTCGTAATAAAGTTTGAGCTCTTAGAGGTCTTCTTGCATGTAAATTTGCTTCATGCAAACGTCTTCTTTCAGTTTGGGCACTTATTAAAATGTTACGAACACCGTGGAGATCAGAAACCAACGCAGAAGCTGTCACAGTTACATTTCTTTGCGCACGTATCGTTGATTTGGGGTTGATAATCGGTGTGGGCCAAAATGTCGTTCACGTACATTACCTGTGTCACGATATCTTTCCCAGAGTTGACTAATGTCACTTTGAGTCGTACCTATGCGCTCTGACTCAGCAGCTTGAACAGCACCACCTTGTAACAATCCAACAGCCCTTAACATTTGCTCTTCTGTTAAATGTCTTCTCTCCATGTTTAATTATTATTAACTATTTTCGCAAGCAATGAGTTTTTACTTTAAAGAAAAATTTACAAAACATTCGATATGAAAAACTTTACAAGGGCAGGTTTTTAATATTATTATTTTAGTTTTATGATAATCGCGTATATCGTGTGTATTTGGCCGTATTTTTGTTGAATCCTCAGTATAAGTGGATTCAGAAACTTTTATGCAG
This sequence comes from Galeruca laticollis, assembly GCA_963921935.1. Taxonomy (NCBI): domain Eukaryota; kingdom Metazoa; phylum Arthropoda; class Insecta; order Coleoptera; family Chrysomelidae; genus Galeruca; species Galeruca laticollis. The sequence goes on from OY998185.1 coordinate 2,446,296, forward strand.
AATAACTTTCTGTAAAAGAACTTTTCATATGGTGCGTTCTTTGGGAATGACTATATATATATATATATATATATATATATATATATATATATATATATACAGAATATGAATTTCAAATACCTCAGTCTATCAATTTATGGTGTTTATAAGTTTATAATAATTTCTGAAAAAATTATCAAGCTGTGCACCACTGATATTGCTGTTTACCGTTAATAGCGATTGTGTGTCAGAGCATACGAGAGGATACTCGCAAAGCGAACTGTTTCCAGCTCTCACTGGGTCACTGAGTCATCAAACACATTACAGCGGTCTACAGGAAGATGTTGCCGTCTACTTTGATTCTTATTTCAATTGAATCAAATATATTGTCTCTCAAACCAACCAAATGTAGCCAAATGATTCCACCAGAAACCTATATGAGATTTATTGTGTAGACATGAAAGCTTGAAATAATTACTGTTTCAAGGGTCTTGTACTTTTCAGCCAAGAATAGCGAATAATGGCTGCGGAATTCTATGTTAACTTGACAAAACCTATGAAAGAGATGATTTAGGATTGCAAGGAGAGAAAACCGCATATTATCTAAAATCAAATAGTTCCCGCATAAAATAATTTTGTTTCAATTATAATTACGTGGAAAATGCTTCATAAATTTTAAAACATGTGAAATATTCACGAATAGACTTTTCCGACGAGTTTGTAATCAAAGCTTTGAGTTCTTTTAAATCAAATTTAAAAACTAGTTTATCATACGTTGATATTGCGAATAAAGTTCTAAATTCTCTTGATATTGGCTTGCAAACTCCAGATGCTGGCCTGATAGCATTGATTCTATGTGCAGTGATATAATTGATAAAAAATATCAAAATTCATCCTCTTCGAAATCTCTCCCACTGGTACAGTTTGATAGATAGATACATTTCGCAGAGGTGGCTTATGGCCTATTCCACTGCGCCCTTTTCAGATCTAGCGTGGTCCTCTAAATCCAGATTACATTCTTCAGCCTTATTCTTCTTATGAAGTCTGTCATCTTAAAGACTGAATATTTCAAATAGTTCCCTGTGAGTGACTTTCCCGTACCTAGTACCGAGAACCGCACATTTGTTAAACTGTAGCAGTAACATAGAATGTGCTACTCTACCAACCCCATCAATGTTAGATCTCTATTGAGCTTACAATGTCCTGGTAACAGACCCACAACAGTTTGTAGCATTTTCCTGTCTTTACTTATCAGGTCTGCCGTGAATTTTGGCGATTTTTTTAATATAAACTGTTTGGATGGTCGTTGATCTGGTGAATTCCTCCAGCATTACCGAGAGTTATACTCCACCCATTTTTTGTGGCCGCTTTTGTTACTGATTTTGCAAAGTTGCAGAAGGACTCCGGTCCAACGAATGGCATTGACGCAGCTTTCTTAGCCAATTCGTCTGCCCTTTCATTGCCCTTATGACCCCCGTGCCCAGGTACTTACGCCATCATGACATTATTACGGTCACCCAGCGTGTTCAGAGCACACACACAATCCCATACTATCTTAGAGTTGACCTATACAGAATCGAGTGCATTTAGTGCTACTTGGCTGTCTGTGAAGATAGCAATTGAACGATATTTTCTTTCCTGTCTTTAGAATTCTTCCACACAGTAGTGGATCGCCGTCATTTCCGCCTGGCGTCCTTAGTTAGGCTTACTGGGAATGTCATCCCTTGTTTTAACTCCACTACTCCTGCTCCTACGCCTTCCAACGTCTTTGAGTCGTCCGTGTACCATATGTTGCTTCCGCCTATATGGGTACACCCCCTTCCAGTCTACTCTACCTGGTATATTTATTTTGAATTTGTTATTAAAAATATGTCTTGTGATGCTTGGGTTGCTCCATTACATTACATTGTTCGCTTTCAGCTCCGCGATTAACTTCCGATGTTCCGCACTATGCGTCTGGCTTATTTGATGTTGATTATGTATTAATCTGTACATTACATATCTGGCCTCGCCTTGTGTGAAATTGTGTAGAGGCGGTAGACTCAATAAGACTTCCATATCAGCTGTGCGAGTAGTTGTTATGGCCCCCGGGACACACAGGAAAGCTATCCTTTGTGTGTTACTTAATATCCCTATGCTGCGTTTTTGCCCAGCACGCCCCCGACCCATAGGTTACCATTTGCCTAACCGCGCTTGTGTATAACCATAGGGAATTTTCAGGATTGAGTCCTCAGTTCTTACCACACATTCTTCTGTATCTGCTCAACGACATGGCAGCTTTTTGCGGGGTTTTCAATATATGAGTGTTCCATGTAAGCCTATGATCAAAATATAGCCCAAGTACTTTATTTCTTTAGCAAATGAAATCTTCGTTCTGCCTAGCGCTGGTAGTTTTAGACCAGGCAGTGCCGTTTTTACTGAAGTTGACCATATGTGTTTTTTTGAGCATTGACTGTAAGTCCCTCTTGTTGTCACGTTGTCAATAATATTTAGGGCTGCCTGCATTCTTACAGACACCACCCCTGCAAATCTCCTCTTACAACAATTACTATATCGTCTGCGTATCGTAGGTAGTAAAAATCTGCCCTGGATAATAATAGGATTGTGGACAATTTTTTTTAAAATGTCCTAAAATTTCTAATAGATCACAAAAAAAATTAAACTTTTTATGACCATTCAAAATCGCTCTCCGGCTTTGTCGTGACGTCACATAACTATTACACAAACCTCTGACATGTCAGTAAAACAAACACGTGAAAAATATCCCCCGATTTTTTAATACATAACTACGACTTCTAATATATTAGAGAAAAATATAGTAATTGTCATTACTGTATAGTAACAGAATATTAAAATACATCTATCAAGACTCCAGAAAGAAAAGTTGTGGCTTAAAGTAACCAGCGAAGTAAATTTGCGAAGCACCTGGTTAAAGCTTGCTGAAAAGGTTCCTTTATTTTTATCTCGAAAATCTCCAATATATTTTTGTGAAGATCATTTCAATATAAATGGGTACTTACTGAATTATTAACTCATTTATAATAATAATGATTTCTTCATTTTTAGAATGTTTTACAGTAGCACAGGCACACATATTGGTTAGAATAATCTAAACACCAAAAATGATATTGACATACGAATATTGACGGGATACTCGAATACAAAGAGTCGGAAAATAATCGATTCCAATCTGTGTTCGAATATCCTCCGTAGTCACTTCTTACGTTCTCAGCGCCTATTTGCCCCACAACAATACAATTAAGATTATTGGAAATTCAAGAATAAAAATAGTACACATTTCATTCATATTTTGTGATATACTGTTTAGAAAGTATTTAATTCTTGTGCTATTCGACATTCGAGTAATTGATTCTCCATATCATTCACTTCTGTCAATACAACATACGAATGACGTTTATTTGTTTACGCTTTTCGTGTCGTCACGATCATAGCAAATATCGTTTCCGGCGATTGATTAAAAATGATATTTTCAAATTAAATTTTTAGAGCCGTTACCCACTTTTATAAATTTAAATCGATATATTTGGGTTCCTTTGGACAAATAATTTATGAAATAAAAATGTTTTCAATACATTTTTGTATTAGTCAAATAGCTCATTCTGCGAGGAGATCATCAACTAATGTTGACCAAAGTAACGGTGACAGAACTCCTTCCCGTGGGCATCCTCAACCAGCTCTTGCTTTGATAGTGACGTGATCCATGGTGGATTCTACTATCCGAATATATCTATCAAAAAGCTTTTCTAGTGTTTTAAGTAGAAAAGAAAGGTAGGCTTATTGGTCTATATGACGTAAGTGCTATGTCTGATACTTTGCCTACATTGGGCCTTGACATTTTACCATATTTCTTGTGTGATCCCCTATGCCAAACAAGCACACCTATGCAAAGACCTTGCATAGGGTGGTAGTAAAACTTCAATCCCCCATCTGCAGTGTGGGATAGATACCATCTGTCCTAGGGGACTTATATGGCTCAAATTTATTTATAGCCCATCTAATCTAAAGTCTTGTCTAGTCACCTCAGTTGCTATCTGCCAATCCAGAACGCTTTGCTTATTCCGCCTTCGGTCTCGATTGGTGTGCCTACCTGTGTCGTCTAGAATTGACGAGGCCGTAAAGTGACTGTTTATTAGTTCTCTCAGACTTTTCTGTTCAGTTTCCGTCTAAGTATGATCTGCTTTCTAACGGAACCTACCTCTGAACAGATTGTTTGCATAAATTGGTTCGGAGGCTGTTTTCTATTTACTGTGAGAAAATATTTTCGAAAATGAACATCACAGATAATGCTTACAGATCTAAGATTAATTCCAGCAGTTTGGTTTATAATTAATTTTGTTTATAATGCCATTTTGAAGTTATTTATAACAAGCTTGTTAGCAAACTTTTCTAGTCAGATTTTAATATTTTAATATTTTTATTTCAGATTCAAAGCTTGAATTGAGCTCAAAATGCCCAATGCTCACAGAATGCCCATTTAAAGCTGAAACTTGTGTCGATGACGATGATTGTTCCCTTGATGCAGTTTGCTGTAAAAGTCCTTGCGGAAAAGTGTGCACCAAGCAGTTGTTCACAGGTATCTAATTATTGTTCAGAATAAATATATTGTTTGCAGCTTATTTTAAATTTAGTGGAAAAAAGTAACCTAGGCTCATGAAAACTAATATATCCCAAGCTTACGTTAAATTGCATAATCTGGATTGCAGCTGAATGATCATCTCTCTAAAAAGTAGAGCACACCTTTGCTGTAGCAATTCCAATAACAATAATTTCCATTCATTAAACCGTCGTCCCAAATTTTCAACCACATCTAATTCATTTAGTAAATTATTCATCCATTTTCCTTATGAATTTGATTTTCTACAGAGAGTCACGATAGAAAAATTCCAATTTGCTAACCAAATTTCGCGAAGGTGGTCCAAGCTGGATGTTGTACCTGAAAACATATTGTCCCGTGACTCACGGTGATACATTAAATTAATATTGATATCAATATTGGTACACTAAATTAACACATTGTTTTAAATAGTGTTCATTATATGAGTACAAATCCTAAATGGGTTCGAAGGTTTACCAAATATGCCCCAAGCTGGCAGTCCCTCAAAACGGTCAATTTCTGATAGTATGCTACTATATCAAACGATTTTGGTGTAAGATTTATTGTTTACCATGACAATGCAAATTCTCACACATTAAACCAGTTTACCTTGTACCACACATCCCTTGCAACTTCGTGTTATTCTCCTAGATCAGGAATAAGCTGCTTGATTAACACCGGATCCATGTTTTGCAGTTAATTGAATCGGCGTGAAAAATGCTTCCAACATCGCTTCGAGAGCAGCAGTGTATTTTCTTCTTGCTTCTCAAAATCAAGTTATTGTTGAGAATAAATCGTTAAATGGAAATTCTTTATAATTTTGTTACTTTGTATCGATTCCTGATTCAAGAATCGGATTAACAGTCCTACTAGACACATTCAAATACCTGTATCTTGAAAGCAGTTTTACAAGTTTGTCTAATTTATTCTACATCTACATGGTGTCCCAACGAAAACTACCAACCCTAAATAACTGCGGAGATAATAAATTTCTAAAAAAGTGGTGTAATACATCGACCTTGATTTCAAGGGGGACACATTTTACCATAATACTTGTATACGTAACGTCACCTCTCTACCCTACACAGTCACCCCCATAATAAATTTAAATTGCAAGGGGGTCGAATGATACCTCTTTAAAAGATCTTTGAATTCTCTTTACATTCATCTATATTTTTTCATAAAATTTATTATTGGGTTTGTGAAAAGAAGTGTTTTAATATCTTTGGATTTTGAAAATAAAAACACGAAGGATCGAATTTAAATTATCATATGTATTGTTCAGAATTATCTCCGTTGACTTCCATACAATGGTATAATATATTTTCAAATCCTTAGCGGACATTTCTGAGCACAGCTGGAGTCAATAAACGGCATTATCAAACGATTATTTGTCTTGAATATTTTAGATATTCAGGTTGTGTTGCAAATACCTTAGATTTCAAATGATCCCTAAGAGAGAAATCTAAAGAGTTTAAATCGAGTGACCGGGCTGGCCACTCCACAGGTCCCCTTCTTCCAGTTGTGTGGAGTTAGAAGCTTGGCTCTACATGAGATCTGACAACTTTTTGGCAGTAGCCATAGGGTCTCGTCTTAGCAACATTTTACATGAAAATCTTTTTGGTGGGATAATAATTAGTTGGTGTGCTATCCAGTATCATGTATTTGGATAATTCCAACAATCATTTCTTAAAGAAATATGCGATCACATTTTAATTTCGTGTTTTGGTTTCCAAATTCCAAAATTATTAAAACAGTTATTTCCCGAAACCCACTGATACATTTTATAAAAAATTATAGACGATTTTAAGGAGAATTCAAAGATCTTCTAAAAGAGTTATCACTCGACACTTGAACCCCCTTGCAGTTTAAATTTTTTAAGCGGATGCCTGTGTAGGGTACAGTGACGTTATGTATACAAATATTTCTTCCCCGAACGGCGACACAGTGTTTATTGGCTTCATTAATTCTATTACTGTTCATATTACCAAAATAGCGGAAAACAAATTTACTACTTATGCGAAAATATTGTAAAAAAATTCAAATAACTACTTAATTTTTTTATTTTCCGGTTAATTTCCTCATATCACAATAATGTCACTTGAAGTATATAGGGTGGTCGGACGAAAACTAACCAGAGCCATTTTCAGGAACTGCGTCAACGTTTTAAGAAACGCAGCAGAGACCCGTCGATTTTTGATGAAAGACATTTTTTTCCAGTATTTTTGACATCGCTACTTTCAACCCCCTAGCGGGGATAAGCATCACCTCAAAATATTTATATGGCATTAGAGGTCGAGTAAAGTATTATTTTAAAGCCCTTTCAATTCTCTTTACAACAGTATTTAGATTTTAAAATTTAGCCTAATACTTTTTAATAAATTATATTTTAAAGTTTAAATTATGTTTAATTGTTTACTTACTTCTCAGTTAAATTAAATGTTCAAATTGATGACCACCCGCATCCATACAATAATAAAGATTTTATTCGAAACGTTCTCGCACATTTTGTGTTTTGTTGATTTTACTTTTGCGGTATTCCCACTAAATCAAGGGGCGACAAATCTGGTGACCGTGGAGGCCATTCAATGCTACCTCTTCTCCCAATCCAATGCTGTGGAAAATGTTAGTCTAAATACTGACGAACCATCAAAGCGTAATGCGGAGGAGCACCGTCCTCTTGAAACATTAAATGATATTCACTATACTGTTGGTCATTTTCAATATCAGTCAAGGTGGGGTCAAAAGTATCTTGCAGTAATTGCAAATACAATTGTCCAGTCAAATTACCAAGTAAAAAATATGGACTCACCAGCCTTTACCGAAACTGACATACATTTAATTTTTGCGATTGCTGTGTATGCACGCCTGGAAATGTATTTTATACGGATGGAATTTGTTCTTCTTTATAATGGTTTGAATGCTAGTTCGATTGATCATCCCAGACATATATGCTAATTGCCTTGTACTTAACGTAGGATCTAGAATCTAGATTATAATGTCCCAAAACTGCAACTTCACTAGCTTCATTAATTACAGGCCGTCTATTTTCTCGTTTTATTAGCTATATTTCCAGTCTCTAGAAATTTTTTCACTAACTCTAGAACATACTTTATCTGGATATTTTTCATTAAATAACTGAGCTGTTATATTTGCACACTTATGGTTCATAAAATAAAGCGAAATTATATCTACCCTATCCGCAAAGGAATAAACCATGGTATGTCGTGTGTCCGTATCGTATCCATTTGTCTTTTACAAATGTGATAAAAAAATTAAAAGAAACAATACAAAGCAATAAAATCAACATTTAAACCATTATCGTACTCAACGACCCCTGTGTCGTGTTCACTATTTTGACAAAAATGAAAAAGAATCCAATTTAAAAAAATCTTACTAAAAACTAAACAAGTACATAATTTAAATTTTAAAATGTATTTTATTGAAAAGTATTGGGCCGAAATTTGAAATTTAAAGATGGTTGTAAAGAGAGTTAAAAGGACTTTAAAATGATTCCTTACTCGACCCCTTAATGCCATTAAAATATTTTCAGTTGATGCTTACCCCCGCTAGGGGGTGAAAGAAACGTAATAAAAATAAAAAATACTGGAAAAAAGTGCTCCTCTTTGATCAAAAATCGATGGGTGTCTGTGTTTTTTTCTAAAACGTTGACGCAGTTCCTGATAATGGCTTTGTTTCGTTTTCGTCCGGCCACCCTGTAGTATGATAAATTGTATTGTTGATCGTTATCTATTTTATTTCATCAACTTCCATGGAGCTTTATCCGTATCCATGTGTAGTACATACTTATATTTTGGAATTCTTGTTTATTAAAAAAAGTTTAGGATTTTTTTATATAAACCCTACCTCACATAACTAATATATATATATATATATGTATATATATATATATATATATATATATATATATATATATATATATTTCTGTAGTTATCTAATAAATAATAATGTATAATAGGGATGTTGACTAATTTGTGGATTTGCCTTTATTTTAAAGATAACCCCTACATAAACACGAAAATAATAATTTTATAAAAAAATATACAAATTTCAATAAACAAATACAAAAATAAAAATAGGCTTCAAAATTTCCGCTAAAGCGCTCCATACCGTTTCGTGACGTCGTCAAACTATAAACGAATATCGCATTCTGTCAAAGTTAACTTATCTTAGTGTTTTTAAATGAAACTCAAGGTCTCTAGTTAATTCCACAATATAATACAAGTTATTGAAAATTCTAAAAAATTGACAATTGTTTCGATAAATCAATATCATCGTCAGAATGACAGAAGTTACATTTCATTTTATGCCTACCTGATGTTTAGTAGTTATTTTTGGCTAGACCAAGAAGTAACCTAACTTGTGATTGGCTTAATATATGTTTATAGAAAAAAGAAGATGTGATATTACAAATATTGAAGCTTAGATATTATTAGCCCTATGGTGATATCCTGGATATCATTTTTCCAATTAAGATCAGTATAACTGTGCAATGATATAGAAAACCAGGAAAACTATATCTGCTGATCTTTACAATTATCACTTAAGAAGACAGTTTATTAGTGAAGAATTCCCTAGATTTAACTGTTCATTGACAACTTCATATTGTGGGTTTCTTAAATGTCTTCTAATTTCCAGTTCTTCAAGGAAATCCAGTTCTTGTTTCTTTTCACAAATATGCAGTACTTCTAGTTCTGTGTTAGGTGTCAATGAATGATTGGTGTCAAGTAGATGTTTTGCGTAGTGGGATTTATCTGGTTGTTTTAATCTGTATGCTCGTAAGTGCTCACTGTATCGTATTTCAAAATTCCTAAGGGTCTGACCCAAATAGACAGCATTACATTCTGGACATTTGAGTTTATATATACCTGACTTCTTTATTAGTGGTATTTTTGTTTTTACATTTACCAATTTTGTACTAACGTTACTTTCTGTTTTAAAAGAAATTGTTGTATTTGTCATTAGCTTGTTTAGGATATATTAGTTGTAATGCCACTTTTTCCTCTTTTTTACTAATTAGCTTATTCATCATATATAATGGATAACCGTTAGATGTTGCTATTTGTCCAATTGTATTAATCTCTCTATCAAAATTACATTTGTTCATAGGAACTGAAAAAGCTCTATGTATCATTGAATTATATGCTGCTAGTCTGTGTGACACAGGGTGGTTAGAATTGAATGGAATTGTTACATCAGTTTGTGTTGGTTTTCGGTAAATTGAATAATCAATAATAATTTTTAAATCAAGAAAATTGATTGAGCTATTTTCTTCTATTTCTAATGTAAATTTAATTTTCGGGTGTAAATTAGTGATGTGGTTGAAAAATACATCTAATTGTCGTTCACTACCCATAAAACAAGCTAATATGTCATCTACATATCTATACCAAAATAAAATATTTTTCGAAATATTACTTTCAAAGATCTTTCTTTCTAAATTGTCCATAAAAATGTTTGCTAAAATAGGTGATATAGGAGTTCCCATTGGTAAACCTTCATTTTGAATATATATTTTATTGTCAAAAGTGAAATAATTCTGATTAATGCATACATCAAATAAATTAAGTATATCTGATATTATTACTTGATTTAAAAATTCAAAGAGTTAATAATGTACTTGATTATTCAATTTACCGAAAACCAACACAAACTGATGTAACAATTCCATTCAATTCTAACCACCCTGTGTCACACAGACTAGCAGCATATAATTCAATGATACATAGAGCTTTTTCAGTTCCTATGAACAAATGTAATTTTGATAGAGAGATTAATACAATTAGACAAATAGCAACATCTAACGGTTATCCATTATATATGATAAATAAGCTAATTAGTAAAAAAGAGGAAAAAGTGGCATTACAACTAATATATCCTAAACAAGCTAATGAAATTAAAACTTATAAAACCAGGAAATATTTCTAATAATATTTCAAAGATAATATCTTTAGCAACAAATACAACAATTTCTTTTAAAACAGAAAGTAACGTTAGTACAAAATTGGTAAATGTAAAAACAAAAATACCACTATTAAAGAAGTCAGGTATATATAAACTCAAATGTCCAGAATGTAATGCTGTCTATTTGGGTCAGACCCTTAGGAATTTTGAAATACGATATAGTGAGCACTTACGAGCATACATATTAAAACAACCAGATAAATCCCACTACGCAAAACATCTATTTGACACCACTCATTCATTGACACCTAACACAGAACTAGAAGTACTGCATATTTGTGAAAAGAAACAAGAACTGGATTTCCTTGAAGAACTGCAAATTAGAAGACATTTAAGAAACCCACAATATGAAGTTGTCAATGAACAGTTAAATCTAGTGAATTCTTCACCAATAAACTGTCTTCTTAAGTGATAATTGTATAGATCAGCTGATATAGTTTTCCTGGTTTTCTATATCATTGCACAGTTATACTGATCTTAATTGGAAAAATGATATCCAGGATATCACCATAGGGCTAATAATATCTAAGCTTCAATATTTGTAATATCACATCTTCTTCTTTTTTCTATAAACATATATTAAGCCAATCACAAGTTAGGTTACTTCTTGGTCTAGCCAAAAATAACTACTAAACATCAGGTAGGCATAAAATGAAATGTAACTTCTGTCATTCTGACGATGATATTGATTTATCGAAACAATTGTCAATTTTTTAGAATTTTCAATAACTTGTATTATATTGTGGAATTAACTAGAGACCTTGAGTTTCATTTAAAAACACTAAAATGAGCATATTCCACGAAGTAAGGGTCGAGACAGTCAATTTCATTAACTTATCTTGACCGAGTTCTTACGAATAAATTGAATAAAAACTATAGAAATGAATAGGTCGTCTTACAAATGCTGTGCAGTGCCGATGCGCAAAAGTACATCAGCACACCACAAAAACTTTTCATAAACGTTCAAAAAAGTGCTTAAATGAGGAGAAAAAAATATGACATATGTGTTAATGTTTGTAATTTGTTGTTTGTTTACAATTTTAATACGTCTCTGGAACGATTGACGAAAGCCCTGATGATGACGTAATGTCGAAAGCGCTTGGCTGAATTTAATAATAGTTATTTGTAAAACAAGTGTCACAATGACTCGTTGTGTAGTACGAGTGAAGTTTGCACAACGAACCGCGAAGCGGAAAGTTGTGCAAATCACGAGTACTACAGAAAGTTATTGTGGCACAAGTTTTACACAATATTTTTTATAATTCGCATTCATTTATTTATTTAAATGAAATAGAATTCCATATAATTCCTGTTTTTAAACTAGGAGGAGTGGTTTGAATTTAAGTTGGCAATTCTGTAGATTCCTAATTGGTCAGATCACAGATGGTTTTATTCAGAACTTCAGACTTTTGACATATTATAACCGAATAATTGTGTAAATTGGAAACAAACTTTCATTTAAGCAAAAAGAGGATGATTTTTTGTTTAAAGAGGAGCTTCTTCGTAAATGCTCTTGCGATCTATTCATATTATATCATGAACAGAATTATTTCTGTAATATATCTTCACATAGATATCTGGTAATTTATCCCAAAAATCGAACGTTTTGTATGCCTATATATGGATCCTATACAATATAAAAATAAACAATTGACAAATCATTGATAAATAAACGTTAGCGTACTCTATTCATCAATATTTTCAATCTATAAATCATTCTAATTTACTTTTAATATCATAATTTGCTAACTAGAACAGCGCCAGACTATTTTATTTATAATTTGTGTCAAGGTTAAAGTCAAATGTCAAATAAAAGTATAACTAAATACAATATCCAACTGTACACTAAAAATTACTATAACAGTGTTCAAAGAGCTTCATTGTGACACTGTAAACAATGTTATAATGAAGTCTCTTTTATACGCGAATTATAAAAAAAATATTACACACGTCTGTACAAATTCATCTATCCTTGTTTAAATTAGGAGAAAGACTTAATGGACAAGATCCAGTTTCATTAACAACAACAAGCACCAGTTATTTTTGTGAACATCACAAAATTATTTTAGATATTTTTGGTTAAGTGAGAAAAACAAGAAGTCAATTATTCATTAGTAGTTTGTTTACAGAGCTAATTCCAAGTGTTATTTCGTTGATATAGATGATAAGTAGTTCTAAATACGATAAAAGCGTATATAAAATGAGTAAGGTGTCTCTCTCATTTGTAATAAAGTATATAAATGTAAAATTATAGGTACTCACAAAGACATTTTCACGTTTTTCTCCGCTGCACAAAAATCCATGTTTCTATAAAAGAAACTCGCACCATATTCGGTAAGTTACAACTATTTCTTTTGATGGATCATTATCCATACTTTTACCTTAGTTATGCGAAATAAGTCAACTTGTTCGGGCAGTGACGTCATCGCGCTCTGATTGGTGTTCGCAATGACGTGATCATTGGTAATGCAGTTTAAATTGCTGTTATTTAATTTAAGACGAATAACTAAAACATAAGTTCACATGAATTTGTAACAACTGCCAACATCCCTATTATTTGGATATTCATACATCAATAGATTTAAGACTACTTAGGTACACATACAATTCGTAATAATTTCTACGTTAAAAATAATAAGGAATTGGACCTTCAAATATATTTTCTTTATTGTTCTAACTTCATTTCAAGTTTTTACACAACAATACAATTTATAATCATGTCAATTTATTTTTTCCATTTAATTATAGAACACAACTCAGGTTCACATTAATGATTCACTCATGAATAATTTAGAGAGTTCAATAAGTAATTTACATATTTGCAATACACAATTACAAGTTTGTAATTATTATGCAAATAGACAGTTGTAGACATTATATGAAGTGGTTTCTACTTATAGTATGTTACTATGAATCAGTTATTCTCCATTAACATTGTTATAAGGTGTTGCATTAACTCTCTTGCTTAACTTTATTCGATAGATTATTAATTTTTGATACAATTGGTTGATACTTTACTTAATCCAATTCCCATATTTTTAACTACCATATTCCATTTTATTTGATTTTAGTCTTATTTTTACGTTCCTTTGCCATAACCCCTTCTCAACATTTCCGATCATATATGTACCTACCTAAAATACTTTTTTTTTCTTAATATACAACTTTCTGAATGAATATCAGTAGTTTTGTTATAATTGAATAATCTGTTACTATTCACTATTGTTATAATTTGGAATCTGGCCTGATACAATTTTACAGATTCCATATGATCTACGATTCTCCTGAGACTCCAAAAAAACTCTATCGATCGATTGTGCATTACATAAACAGTCTAGCCTTATTCACCCACAGAAAATGTGGAACTAGTTGTTAATATAGGGTATTCGATAATTTTGCAAAGTATAGTATAATGTGAAGGAATTGCTCAGCAGTGACTATGCTCTGCGGTTTTCATCATCATTCTGAATCGCAAAATCGTTTTTTCCTCAAATAACGTTTCTGGTTCACATTTGAATAATCATAGCAGTTTAGTTCAACGATTTTTAGTGCAAATACAAATTGTCAGGTCGTAAGTAAAATTGGTCGTATGAATTTTAATTCGGATATCTATAAGTAACTTCTTAAAAACTTTATTTTTACAATTTAAATAATATTATAACAATTATGAAAAATATATGTTTGTAGTTTGAAATCTAGTCTATAACTAACTAAAAAATGAGCGCATCGTCCACAAGACACCTTCGCAATCTTGCTGAATTGCCACAAAAGTCGGATTCGGGGAAACTAAACTCCGGACTGTGGGATACGCAGCGTCAGCATCTTCTTATGAGAAACAAGCGAGGTGACGACATAATTCCTCCCCCCATAGTCTCGGCTTCCGAGGGTTAAAGAGGAAGGCGAACATCGTGGTGGTCCATCTGTGGGGGTGTTGAAGTCCGAAATCTGTTGGTGAGCTTCTTGTAGATAAGTAGCAACTTGTAGCAATCAGAAGTCCATAAATGAGGATCGTCCAGGCACGGGGGACGTAGATAGGACTCTCGAAATGAAGATTGGGCTGATTTTCGATCACTTGACTGCGGATTTCTTGAAGTTCGTTTAATCGGAGGTTTTCTAAATCGATGCTAATATTAATCTTTGAGGGCGTCGGAATGGCAGCGTCTATATCGAGGAACAGGATCGGCTGCTTCGGGTTCGTGTATTGCTGTTCATTGATTATAGTCAATTGATCAGTGGTGAATTGGCAACCAGTAGGGATTTCGATGAGGAATGTGCCCATTAATTTTCGGATTTCTTCTTGTCTGAAGCATTTCAATTTTATTATTGACTCGTATGGAAATGATCCGATCCATTGATTGGATGCGTCGAGCTGATTTAGCAGTGGTTGGGTCAAATGGACTTGAGTCTGGCGGCATTTCGAGATGTTTCTGGCCTCGAGGAGCTGAATTTCACAGGGACCATCTTCGATTTCTTTTAGCTCTTGTTTGTCGCAAATATACCATTGAGGAAGAATTTCTTTGCAAGAGTTACTCATAAATGTAAAATACATTTGGTTTTTTATCAAGAATTTATTTTTTGGAATAATTGTCTTAAACTCATTCTCAAAATATATTGGTACTGAATAAAAATGATATAATTCAAAATCAAAAGGAAAAGTAATTGGAATATGTAGAGTATATGTGATTTTATTATTTAGTATGTAGCTATCGATTTTAATGAGTTTCTCGTAAGGTTCAGTGTTATTGACATTCACTGGAAATGGTAGTTGTTTCGATTCGGTTTGATTGCTTAATTTTTTAAGTTCGATGTATAGGTCATTTATTGAAATAATGCTCGGGTGCATAATTTGTAATTTTGAAAAAGTAATAGAATTCTCGATGTCTTGTAGAATTGAATTAATTATTTCGTACATATTTATTATTTGATTGAGAACATCTTTAATTAACATTGCATTTTCTCTATATGTATTGCTTTCAACTATCAAACTAATTTGGTTTATTTTTGAAGTAATCAATTGTTCGTTATGATTAATTTTTTGAATTGTTTTATTGAATTGATCTATGACATTCAGAGATAGCGAATATTGTTTTCCCATATTTGACACTATTTGCTTTTGGTTTGACTCTAACTGAGAAATCAATTTTTCGTAGCGTTGACCATCATAAGCGTCTAAATTTCCGGTAATGGATTTGAATATTGAGCCCAAGCCATCGATTAATCCTCGTTTACGGATAATATGATGCGGGAGAATGTTTTTCATTTTTGATTCAACTTTGTCTTCAGTGAATTGTAAGATTTTTAGATAGTTTGATGTATCAAAAGAATAATCTTTATTTGTGAGTATTAGCCTGGTTATATTATGAGATTTCAATCTTAATTTGTAGATTTCTGTAATGATTGGATTCATATCGTAATAGTGAATAAGTGTATGTGTGTATTGTTCGACTTTGGCAGTTCCTAATTTAACTGGAACAAGGCCGGGATTGTTTTCTAATTCTTGAAGTAGAATTTTTTCCTGGAGTCCGAGGATCCCCGGGAGTCTGAAATAAAAAATGAAATAGTTTATCTTTTGAAAGTATAAGTTTGTTTAAGTGGGCGTTTTATATTATCCATATGTATTTTTTCGTGTGTTGGGGTTGAAACTGTTTTCAAATCATTATTTACTGATGTTAGTTGAGTGGATTTGTCAAATTTATTTGCTTGTTTCTGCCTTATATGTTCTTTCACGAAAACCTTTTGTTCTGGTTGAAATATTTCAGGTTTGTCTCGGTTAACATTGAGTTTTTGTATAGTCTTTGATTTTAGAGCGATAAGATCTGAGTTAATTTTTGAATAAAGTAATTTTGATTTCTCACTATGATCATTTATATAATCATTTATTAATATTTTATCGATTTCCATTTTAAAAGGGTTATTATCTGTTATATGTCCGTTATAATATCGATAGGTTTGAATTTCGTTGAAGAATGTAGAGAATGTTTTTAGGCCAAAATTGCATAAGTGATTTTATTTTTGATTGGGGTTTTTAAGAATCCTTTTGTGTTCAATATTCTGACATGTTCGATTATTGTCGAGTGGAACCTCTCAACAATTCCGTTTGACTGAGGATGATTTGGACTGCAAAAGTGAGTATCAATTTTGTGAAGTTTCAGTAATTCTGTTACGACAGAATTTTTGAATTCAGTACCGTTGTCAACTACTATTTGTTTAGGTGTACCGTGATGTGAAAAGAATTTTATTAAATTATTAACGATTTCAGTTCCACAGGATGAGTTCAAATGATATGCCTGAGCATATTTGGAAAAGCTATCAACGATAGTTAGGAATTTTGATTGTTCGAGAGTAAAGGTATCTAAATGAATTATTTCAAACGGTTTTGATGCTGTTGGAGTAATATTCATTTCCATTCGTATGGGGTGTCGTTCGTATTTACTTTGCTGGCAAATTTCACAATTGTTGATGTAAGTTTGAACAGATTCTTTAATATTTGGCCAATAGTATTTTTCTTTAATTCTTTTTACTGTCTCGTCGATTCCGCGGTGATTTGTTTTACTTTCATGATAATTCGAAATTAATTCTTCAATGTCATTTTTGTTTGTCACGTCAATTAAAAATTTGTTACATCTTTTAAACTTAATAGAAGGCCATCTAAAAATTTTTTGTAAAACTACTGAAAATTTCTCATAGATATTTGGGTTTTGAAAATAAAGATAATAATGAATATTTGGTGCGATATATTCTCTGATAAAATTCGTAATATCATTTTCAAAATTATTTTCGGATATTTGGACTTTAATACGTTGTTTTCTTTCGAATAAAATTGTGATTTTTGGCTTTGCTGGGGAATGTAGTACTGTTGATATAATAATTTGATTTTGACGGAAGTTTACAGGTATGTCTGATATTGGAATACCTACAACAGGATCTTGATCGGCATTGGAATGTATAGTCTCGTCATTTTCTTCGTCTTGTTCTACGTTTTGAACAGATTCGTCTGCTTGTACTTGCATGGAGATGTTGTCCATGTCTCGTTGTTTATTTGCGTCCTGTGATTCAAATATTTCTCGAATTATTTGTTCATTTTCAAGATTATTAGGAAAATTCTTCATGTTCCTTACTAAATCTTCTATTTCGTCAGACACTGTTTTGGTATGGATTTCTACGCGCGAAAGTGCGTCGGCATTCGAATTTAGTTTACCTTTTTTGTATTTAATATTATAGTCGTACTCTTCTAATTTTATTCGCCATCTGGTTAATTTAGTGTT
This sequence comes from Galeruca laticollis, assembly GCA_963921935.1. Taxonomy (NCBI): domain Eukaryota; kingdom Metazoa; phylum Arthropoda; class Insecta; order Coleoptera; family Chrysomelidae; genus Galeruca; species Galeruca laticollis. Next base: position 2,464,140 of record OY998185.1, read on the forward strand.
GGGTTCCTTAATAGAAAAAAGCCCTTCTAGGGGTTTATGATCAGTTACAATATCGAAGTTTCTACCAAACAAATACGGTCGAAAATATTTCGTAGCCCAAACTATTGCGAGTAGCTCTTTCTCGATAGTTGAGTAGTTCTGTTCCGAATCATTCAACGTTCGAGAAGCATAAGCAATAGGTCGATCGCTACCAATCGGACCTTGGGATAAGACGGCGCCCAAGGCAACGTTACTAGCGTCTGTCGTTAAAACAAAAGGTTTAGAGAAATCCGGATACTGTAGTATCGGCTCGTTAATTAAAAGATTTTTACAAGTATTTAAACAGTCTAAAAATTCTTGATTATGTTCAATCTTCGCTCCTTTTTTTAAACACTTTGTGAGAGGTTTGGTGATTTTTGCAAAGTTATTTATAAATCTACGATAATAGTAAACCTAAGAAACCTTTCATCTGTTTAGTACTATTTGGTATAGGAAATTGCTTGATTGCTTTTATTTTGTCAGGGTTGGGTTTAACACCCTCAGGAGTTACAACGTGACCCAACTATGCGACCTCTTTCCGCAAAAACTCGGATTTATCAAGTTGTATCTTGAAATTAGAATCACGAAGTCTTTGGAAAACGCATCTAAGCCTTTCTATGTGTTCTTGTAACGATGTAGAGAAAATTATTATATCGTCCAAGTACACTAAACATTTCTCATTTTGAATTCCACGTAATATGTTATCCATAATTCGCTGAAAAGTTGCGGGAGCATTTTTTAACCCAAATGGCATACGCAAATATTCTTAATGCCCATTTTTCGTATTGAAAGCTGTTTTTTCTATGTCTCTTTCGTCCATCTCGATCTGGTGAAAGCCACTAGCCAGGTCGAGAGTGGTAAAGTATTGACATCTTCCGAGTTTATCGAGTAGGTCGGTTATATTAGGAAGTGGGTACCTATCTCCAATCGTCTTTTCGTTCAGCTAATCTACCACAACTCTCCATTTTTGTTTTCCGGAAGCGTCGGATTTCTTTGGAACATCCCAAATTGGAGAACGCCATGGAGAGCTACTAGCTCTTATGATATTTTGATCTAACATTTCCTTAATTTGCTTTTCTACTTCTTGTTTGTGAATAAATGGATAACGATAGGATTTTGTGTAGACTGGTAATTCATCTACTTTTTTTATTTGATGTTTAATGCGTTTAGTAAAAGTTGAACGATCCTCTTCGTTATAAAATATGTCCAAAAATTCTTTACACAATTTAAGTACTTCATTACGTTCCTCATTATTTAAGTGATTTACTCTAATTTTTGTTGTATCTAAATTTTTGTTAGGAAACTTGTCAAAATTATTTAGTTCGATTTCTTGTACATGTTTACGGTCAAACTTTTATACAGTTAAAGGTTCAGAAAAATCTAATGTTACATTATTTTGTGTATTATTTAAAATAGTTGTCAAGGCTTGGCCGTTCTTTGCAATTGTAAGACATTCCGGTATTTCACAGTTATGAAATTTGTGATGCGGAATAATTATTTCGCCATTGTTTATGGACGTTTTTACTTTAATAACTTGTTCTGATCTGGCATTCACATTTATTAGGTTTAAATCCGTTTGTGTTTTTTGGAATAGTAGTTTAATTTTTGTGTGTGGTGTAATTAAATATCCCTTATCAAAATCAATAGTAGCTTGTAATGATTTCAAACTATCGAGTCCAATCAATCCTCTGAAGACATTATGGAACTTAAATAAATAGAATTTCAATGTTTTATTTTTTTACAATTTAAATAACTTTGAAGCTGGAATACATGCACTAAATTTATGTGCTGATTTTTGAAACACTGTGGATACAACAAATGGGTCATGCCTGATCAAATTAGGGAAAAACTTATTAGCTATATCTGGGTCAATAAACGATTTTGTGGAACCAGAATCAAGTAAAACTTTTATATTATATTCAGGTAAAATAACATATGGTAATTCACTTGCATCTGTAGTATTAAATGGAATGATATTTGATACTAAATCGGGTTCCTGTTGCAAAACGTTTTCTGAAAATTTTGATTCGTACCGGCAACGTTCTCACTATCGAATGCTTGTTCTTGCAAGTCATCAGTTTCTACAATATCGTACTGTTCCTCGAAATTATCGTAATTTTCATTGAATTCTGTATTATACAATTCTTCTGAAACAAAAGTTCGTCTGGGTTGCACTGATTGATCAAATGATCGCGAATTTGAATAATTTTGGTTATTTTGGAAGTTCGTTGGTGGAGGTCTCGGAGTGTTTCTTGTATTCACACTCATTGGTGTGGGCCTAAATGTATTTCTAGTGCTTACGCTAATTGGCGTAGGCCTATCGAAACTATTATTAGCATAATTTGGTTTGAAAACATTTCTATTTTGTTGATTGTTTGTACCAAATACTTGAGCATTTGTAAAAAAAATTTGTGGGCGATTATTCGGTTTTGGTTGTATATAATAGGTTGAGAAGGAAACGACACTTGTGTATTTTGATTCCTATATTGATTAAATGAATTACTAAAATTATCGTTTGAATAGTTATTTGAAAATCTTTGTTGTGGCTGTTGCCTTGTGGAAAAATGATTTTGTCGGGCTATTTGTCTATTTTGGTTTGAATTTCGAAAATAATGTGTGTTATCTTCTTGGGTAACGAGTTGTAAGGCCTCACTCAGTGTTTGTGGTCTCATACAACGTATCGTAGTACCAAGAGGATCTTTGAGACCTGACAAGAATGTTTTTAATGTTAATTCATTGTACAAATTGCGTTTCAGAACTTTTGCTTCTTGGCTTGTTTCATGCATATCTACATAGCTACAAATTAGATTCAAAATTTTAAGGCATCGATCGTAGAACTGTTGCGGTCTTTCGTTTTGATTTTGTCTTAACATTACTAAATCTCTGTTGAGGCAAGCTTCGTCTCTTTGGTCAGAAAAGTTTCTCTGTAGCGTTTCTTTTAGTTCTTTCCAGTTAGTTGCTAATTGAATATTTACAACTAGTCTAGCGTTGCCCGTGAGTTTAGAAATAAGCGAATTTAATAAGTAAACATTATGAAAATTAGCTGGATTTGCAAAATCGTAAAAATTTTGAATAATTTGGTCACAAATCGAAATATACCGATTTAATTCATTTGGATTCCCATTGAATTCGGGAATACAATTTAAATATTCTGATTTAAATTGAGCCATTATAGATTGATTTTTTGAGTAATCAGGTTTTCTACTATTAATTTGAGAGTCTCCCAAATTTAAATTTTCAAGTATATCAGATAAATTCTCGATAGACATTCAAATGTACTTACAGAAATAATAGAGTTACTTCAAGCATATCATTCCTAACAGCTATAAGGAAGAGCCCTGGATTTGCGATTTATGTCTCCTCCAGAAGTATCGATCCTTGCAGAAATGGACAATGTAAATTCCAATTCTCGATGTTCCGGTGACGAAGGGCTTCAGACGGGTCACTGGTAGACGGTCCTCTTCAACACTTCACAACGAATCAACTATGTTCGGTATCCAGTTAATCGTTAAAACGAAATCACCACGTTCGATACGCGATAACCCGGATATCCTACTGACTGCGCCAATTTTAATTCGGATATCTATAAGTAACTTTTTAAAAACTTTATTTTTACAATTTAAATAATATTATATTAATTATGAAAAATATATGTTTGTAGTTTGAAATCTTGAAAAAATGAGCGCATCGTCCACAAGACACCACCTTCGCAATCTTGCTGAATTCCCACAATAGTCGGATTCGGGGAAACTAAACTCCGGACTGTGGGATACGCAGCGTCAGCATCTTCTTATGGGAAACAAGCGAGGTGACGACATAATTTATGAGAATTGTGGGTCTAATATCAGCTAACATGCTTATAATCTTCAGTTTCATGAACGGTAGGAGGTGTGTTAATAATCAACGAAAAAGCCACTTTGCCATCGGAATAAACATTTACCATTGATACCAGCCCTCTAAAGAAATACGAAACATACATTGACGTTTTTACATCACAGATAGTAGCGATGTTTGAGTGTTATTTACCACATACTGCCCGACTATAAGATCAGCAAAAAATCCGATGACTACATTTGTCTTAACAGGACGTAGCTTTGACCAAACAGTTTAGGAATATCATGTTTTTTCGATGCGTCAGTAATTTATCTAGTACATGTTTGTTGTGTGCCGGCAGCCAAAAAGACCTTGCTTGGTTGAAGCACTTTCTCAGGGCCAATTTTAAGAGGAAAATGTTATGTTTTAAATGATATTATCAGTAGTCACTGCCCACAGTTGATCCATGCTGTTGACAGACACATCAATGATATTTTATTTCTACACGTAAAGTTATAGTAAACAGCTATTCTGACAATGCTCGATCTGAAAGCATTTGCACTTATTAGCTCCACTTCCGGGCATGCCTGCTAAAGCAGCGAGAGTAAACGTCACCAAAATTATTGTTTTAAATGAACCTTACCGTTGCTAAAAAATTCCACTATTAAATAAAAACGTCATAAAATTGTAAAGAAGTTGACAATTGTTTTCATATAATAAAATATCATCGTCAGAATGACAGAAGTTACATTTGAAGTGACGCATACCTGATGTTTAATAATTATGAGAAATGGGGTGGTATGACAAATCGACTGGTGTTGTTCATTTGTTGATAAAATGAATGTTCCAAATTTTAGCACAGGATTTAAATTAAAAAACATGCCTTCATTTAAAACATCGCACAGACCAAAATAATGAAAATATTCATTTAACTTTCTAGAAAAGTTCTGTCAAAGGTCCAGTCTATGAAGAAAAAAATTGGGAGTGTACAACAATTATGCGTTTCTGAAGTATGGTCCGTCAAAGTTAGAGTATCGAAAAAAAGAGGGGTAAAATCAAATATCGATCGTAACTCAAAAATTAATAGAGTTAGGACAGTAACAATGTCACCCATCAATTAGTGACAAAATTTTATCTGCTAGAACATGTTTCGAGAGAATATTTTTATGAAAGTTAGGCCAAAAATATGTTTTAAGAGAAATGCGAAAAATGCAATTTTTTCCATTTATTCAGGATTATATTTGTCGGAAAATATTTTTCACTCAAAAATAATGAAATTTTGAGAAAAGGGTTTTTTGGTACGACAAATCGACTGGTGTTGTCCATTTTGCGATAAAATAAATGTTTCAAATTTTAGCTCAAGATTTAAATTTAAAAAAAACGTGCCCTTATTTAAAAAATCGCACAGACCAAAATAATGAAAATATTCGTTTAATTTTCTAGGAAAGTACTGTCAAAGTTCCAATATATGAAGACAAAAATCAGGAGTGCACAAGAATGATGAGTTTCTGAAGTATAGTGCCTCAAAGTTAGAATATCCTGATCTTGTGATTGACTTAATATATGAAAAAAAAGAATATTATGATATTACAAATATAAAAACTTAGATATTATTAGCCCTATGTGGATATCCTGGATATCTTTTTCCCCATTTAAGATCTGTAGTCAGTATAACTGTAATGAGATTGGAAACCAAGGAAAACTATTATCTGCTGATATTTACCATTATTACCTAGGTGCCGAACTCGCTACATATATATGTTCATCGATGACTTAATATTGTGAGTCTCTTAAGTATCTATTAGATGTTAATGAATGTTTGTTGTCAAGTAGATACTTTGCATAATGGCTGTTTTAATCGGTATGCTCGTAAGTGTTCATTTCAAAATTTCGAATTGTTTGACCTATACAGACAGCATTGTATTCTGGACATTTAAGTTTATATAAGTACCAGACTTTTTTAATAGGGAAATTTTTGTTTTTACATTCAACAATTTTGTACTTACTTTCCGTTTTGAAAGAAGCTGAATTTGTTACTATCTTTGAAATATTATTAGAAATATTACCAACATATGTGATGGTTTTGTAATTTTGAATGTCTTTACTTTATTTAGGAAATTTAGCTGTTCACTTTTTTCCCGTTTTAATTAAGCAATTGATAACGGCTGGATGTATTAATTGTTTTAATTTCTCTATCAAAATTATATTTGTTCATAGGACCTAAAAATGCTCTCAGTATCATTGAATTGTATGCTGCAAATTTATGTGACATGGCATGATTGGAACAATATGGTTTATTCACTTCAGTGTATGTTGGTTTTCTGTAAATTGAATAATCAAGTACATCATGAACGCTTTGTTTTTAAATCAAGAAAATGAATTCATCAACTTCCAATGTAAATTTAATTTTTGGGTGCAAATTATGAATACGATTGAAAAATACACTACCTACAAAAATATACTTAAGAGACTCACAGTATGAAGTCGTCAATGAACAGATAAATCTAGGAAGTTCTGCACTATTGAACTGTCTTCGTAAGTAATAATTGTAAAGATCAGCAGATATAAGTTTTGCTTGGTATCCTATATCATTGCACAATTATACTGATCTTAAATGGGAAGAAATATATCTAGGATATGCCCATAGGGTTAATAGTATCTAAGCTTTAGTATTTTTTTGTATTATCATATCTTCTTTTTTCTATTCATATATACTAACTATATCACAAGATAAGTCACTTCTTGGTCTTACCAAAAAAATTTATTAAACATCAGGTTTCTTGTTAAACAGTGGAATTATTTAGAAACAGTTTTATTTAAAACAATAACATGAATAGGTTCCACAAAGTAAAAGTCTAAACAGTAAATTTAATTATCAAAAATTGTTGGAAATATGCATTATTGGTGGTTGATGTATTCCTTTAAAAAATTATTTTTTTATGAATTATAAAACTGAATTATAAAAGATGTTGACAAATATAGATGTTGAACTTGTAATTGATTAACTGATTTATCTCTAGTCAATTCTAGAGGAAAAATATACATTTTGAGGTTTATAATGATGTATTCAATACGTTTTTGGAAAGCTGGTCAACAATTATTCCAATTTGCCAATGAACTTGTTGACCACTTTAGCTCTTGATATTTTTGCTACCCACATTACGTAGTAAAAGTGGAGTCACGCATTGACCCCAAATTGACCCCCCCCTTTTTTTGCGGAAATACGCATTTTGAAATATTACAACTCGAAATCATGTATTATCTCGATGATGTCTGTCTGTCTGTCTGTATATGCGCTCATTTCCGGCCAAACCGCTGAACCGATTGGCGCCAAATTTTGTAAATATATTCTTAGGCATAAAAGAAAGAGTTGAGAAGCTTTTGGTAAAAATTTATCAACCCCTCTACAGGGGGTGAGTGAAAGAATATTCAAAATGCTAATATCTCTGTTGGTGGTTGTTTTTCGCATAAAGTGTACATAAATAAAGTTATTCAGCGTGCCAACGTGCAAAATTTTGTTTGAACCTTTTTTCCATAAAATGATGTATTTATGTTTTTACTTTAGGGCTGGTTTTAATAGTGGGAATATGTGAAAATTTCGGTTGGGGGTCAATTTTTGGAAAAAACGTTTGTAAATAAAATTATTTAGCGGGCCAAATTATACGACATTCCTTTTAGATGTTTTTGTCTAAAATGACCCGTTTACAATTTTGATCCTCATTTAATTTACGTTTGCCTCCAAATTGGTTCGCACTGGTTTTGTTTTCCATTCATGTTTGTGCTGCTAGTTACCGCAGGTCACGCGGTTCTAACTTAAAAATGCCTCTTTTCAGTGCTTCGACTTGAAATTATTTTGCACAGATGTACTAAATTGCGGGTGGTCTCTGTGTTGGCCACATAAATTTTTTTAATAAAAATTTGTTCTTTCGAAGTACTCAAGTAAATTATTATAAAGCTACCTGGCTGGTTAAATTCCAATACTCGAGCGGAAAAAAAACTTTCGTGAAACAGTGTAGACAAACATCTATGTCACACATCTCAACTAAAAATATTTATAAATGGAAAATATCACGATTTCTAAAACCCAAGCTATATCACCGCACGGGTCCTCAAATCATGCAAATAGAATGGTGGTTATGATGAAGTGACCTATTCAAACCTATGTATTGATCACCAACTCGATTAGAAGAATGTTTTGATATTTTTATGATTTGCTAAATATGTCGCTGCATCGTGGAAAACTATTCTACTTTTCTCAATTGAATTCGAATGAATATTAAAATAACCATAAAAACATGTTCCATCAGTTTGTGTCCTAGACCCTATTTCACGTGTATCTTTGGAAAAGTTTATTCATATTTTATTCTCGGATAATCCAATTCACAACCTGGTTATTTCATATTTTCCCACTTAAAATATTATTTGACACTTACTTACGCTGGTGCGTCATAGAAAGTGGCTCTACACCTCCAAAGCAACCCCCAGAAAAACGAAAATCACCATAAAAACTTTCACGAGTACATATAATTCAGGATATAAGAATAATAGTTGAAAAGCAGCAGACAGGTATAGGTAACTTAGTACGTGAATCTAAGAGATACCTTAGGTTTTGTTTAGAAAAAGGTGGACAAAGTGATTTTTTAACGTCAACATATTCATAGTTACAATTAGACCTTAATTTTCCAATACTCGACTAAAATTAAAATGGCAGTATATGTAATTATGGTAGTCTAACTAATTTGGGTTTTTTAGATCAATATATCAGGTATATTTTATTATCGTGTCTGCTATTTTGTTTAGGATTAACGAATATTTTGATAATAGGTAGAATTACTGCTGATTACTATTATACTTCAGAATCTCTCTGTATGTATGTACTTTCTTTTCATCTTCACAGGCTTGAAACAGACCTTTGTCGATTGTAATCTTTCACAATTTTACATTTCAAATAAAATTCCAAGGGCGATTTGAAAAGTAGGAGTTCCAAAATGAGATGCTCAACTAAGAAGGCGAGTGAATACAAAATATAGAATTATGAATATAAATAGTGATGTTTGGTATGACATGAATTTTAAGAGAGTGCATGTCACGATAGTTCCTTTTCTTAATATAATAGACGCTGCTTGATATTCATTATATCTAAATATCAAATTTTATCAAGAACATGAACTCATACCAACCCTAGAATGCGCTTGTTGCTTAAGTTTTCATAAGATCACACTCGGCTTGACAAATCTTATTAGTATTAGCACTTTTTTTATAAATGAATATGTTTTGGAAAATTCTCAGAGGATATCGATTTGAAATCTTGGATATGTTTTAAATACATTCACCACATGGATGATGTAGTTATAAAAACTTGGAAAAATAATGTATTATCGATTTTTTCGAGATAAAACAGTTGATCGAGTGGTAAGTTACTCATATATTTGATATATGAAATATTCTTTAATCTCCATATATTATGCAAATAATGAGGCATCCAGAAATTAATTTCACATTAGTAGTTGACGAAACAGTTATTAGTGTAGTGCAGAGGTTTGGCACGCGGGCCAAACCCGACAGATAATCTTATCTGGCCTGCGGATGTTTTTGATTCTACAGTTAAAATATTTCCAATTATTAATGAAACAACCTGTATAGGCGGAACCATTTAAAAAAATTATTTACAAGTTTACTTTTTGATTCACCCTATATACAGATGTACATCGATGATTTCTGTTACAATTAGTTTGAAAACTAGACAATATTCGTCAACTTACTATGAAAAATAAATATTTATTTACTAGGTTTGCATAATATACATAACGTTTGTTTTGTAGAGATTTCGATATAAAAATGGTCAATCTTCTTCTGTAAATATTGGCATACAATTTTTGCAGAACACTTTTTTGGACAATTTCCATAATAACGGAATTATCGACCGTTGTCATATTAAAAATTCACCTTGTATATATATTTATATATATATATATATATATATTGTTGTAAATAGAACATATACATAACCTATATAGAATCCTGATAAAGGATATAAAATTAAAATTTGTCAATAAAAATAATTTTTCAAAGATAATGTATCAAAATAATAAAATACCTTGTATAACAATATAACCAAGTACGATCAATGGGTATAATCAAAAAGAAAGTAAATAAATATAAAAAGAAATCATAAACAACCATCAGAAAAACAGTTGTGAAATTAATTCTTCAACATTAATAAAAACAACCTTAGACAGAACCTCACAAGTAAACGCAGATCAAGAAATAATATAACGCTGCATGGAATCTTAGACACCCAGAGCATCTGTTTATATTTTTAAAATAAATAGAATCTCCTAACAAAATCAACAAAAACTATAATGATTAAACAATAAAAAGACATTTAGAAGTAATAAAATATATAGAATAAGGTATTTAGGTAATTAATCATAAAAGTAGATATAGGAAATATTATAATAAGTAGGAATCTGTAATATAGGCAAGGTCAAATTTATACCAAATGAAACAGTTGAGACAAATTATACCAACATAAATAATTTTGAATATAAAATACAATAATGAAATAAATGATTACCGACATAGTTTATGTGTATAGATGTAATAGCATCAAACATAATGAGAAATAAATTGTATACATGTATAATAGGTAAATATGTAGGTTGTAGAAAACGTAAAATTAATGAAATTGCATTGACCAATCAAAACATCGGAAATAAACAGTAATATGGAAAAAGACAATAATAATAAGGTGTGAGTGAATAAGTCAATGACAATAAGTGTATTATGAATAAAAAACAATAGTTTGCAATAAGTTTAAGTTAGAAAACAATAAAAAACAAGAATAAACAAAGTGACAGGTGAATTTTTCAATCGAACTTTCGAGAACAAAATCCACTTCCGGTGACAAACCATAAAAAGGGTTTTATGTTCGATGTAAAATGCGGGAAAAATTGAGGAGTTGAGCGTCAGTGATCATATAAGAAACACGAATATAAAGTTATCCAATTTTTTTCAATGTAACAATTTTTATAATTAATTAAGGCAAAGGTATATAAATCCATATAAATTTAATCAGTTATAAATAAATCAAGTGTAACAAAGTTTTGTGAGACTACGAATAGCAGAGGAAACAATTATCACCCAGATAATTACGAGCAAGATATTCATCCATCGAAGGCAGGAAAATCTATTGGAAGCGTCTCCCTGGTGTGGCATCATTTCAAGAAGAAGGAACAAAAGGTCGGTTGTGTGTTAATTAAATATATTTGGTACCAAATAAATAATAACTTTCAAATAAGAAAGTATGAATAATAATTTTAAAATAATAATTTCGAATGATATAAGAAAATTGAAGAGCTCATATACCTGGTAGTAAAGTTCTTTTATCTTTACATGCATATAATATACCAGAGAAAAGTAATATTAAAACTTACCATTGTAAAGTGTAGATAAATGTATAATTTCTTTCATGTCGAACTTCACCAAAAATATATATAAAAATTTCCACTAGTAACAGACCACAACTAATTCCAGTTTATATCAATACACAATTATTACCATACGGTAAAATAATATTTAAAACGTAAATTTTGAGTCGATAAAAATATCAAATGTGTTTCCAATTTCACGTCCCGAATAAAACTAAAAATTAGCATTTAAAATCATTTCATAATCCTCCTAGCTAGAAAGAAACATTTTAAAAGGTTTTTTGTTTAAAGTAGAAGCAAATTTAGAAATGCAGGTGCTTGTAAATTTCTAAGAATTTCAACGCTCACAAGATTTCGACCAAGTTATGCAAATGAGCCAGAAAAAGTCGTTTTAAAAAGAAAGGTATAATTTTTTTGTAATATAAAGAAAGTCATATTCAAAGTGGAAATTTGGATATATATAAAATAACTCATTATTTATGTATAACGTAAGAATTGGTAGAACAAAAGGTTAATAATTTATTTTATTAATAAGTAGTTTCATCAGTCTAACTGTGTAATAAGACGTAACAAATAGTTTATATATGAATCATTGTTTTTTTTTATGTTTTTAAAAGTTTTCAAACATTTTTTATCAGTCACATAAATATATGACATTAATAAGTAAGGTTGATTTTATTATAATAATATGCCCAGAACCCTACTGATTTTAAGAGTCGTAAACGAATAAGAGCAGCCGAGGTAAGAAAACATAAGAATTAAATAAACTACATGTTTATAAATAGCATACTAAATAAAAGGAATCATTATTAAAATATATGTGTAATTTGGCGAACCCAATAAGAATTCTAATTATTACTATAATAATTATAACATTATTATATACACACACATATATAATATATATATATATATACGTATATATATATATATATATATATATATATATATATAACAACAAAGAGATACATGGGTAATTCACGCAAAAAAAAGGGCTACTGAAACAGAGTGGTAACCGCGGACATGCATGTTTCTGGCTTTTTTTGCGCGAATTACCCATGAATCTCTTCGTTATTATTGTTAACATATCACGCGATACTCCCACATTTTCTTTATATATATATATATATATATATATATATATATATATATATATATATATACAATGTGACACACTTAAGATCGCAACACCCAGTTATAGCGTTTAATTGACATTTGACTAACTTAAAATTTTAGTGGTTTAAAAATGTCGGCAAGAGGACTATTTTTACTTATTAACATTTTATTAATGTAAGTAGCGTACATTTTTAGGGAGCTGCAAAAAAAGTTATTAGCGTTTTTTTTTATTGGATTTTCGGTTACCACACTGTAAATAGTATCCTTTGAAGCTCCTAAATCCAAATTTTAAGTAATGTCACTTCACCGGTGTCTGAGATGTGAGTCGTCAGAAATTGTTTTTTTGATTGACATTATCTTATATAATAATAATAATAAGTTTATTCATCATCATAAACAATTACAAAATAATTATAGAAACAGGATTACAAAGACAAAATAAAATAATTTTATGAAAATATATCTGGCTGACAAACAAACCGATTTACCCACTAAGGCAATGCCTGAGTGTGGGGAAACTAAGGCATGGTTAGCTCGGTGTTCGTAACAGTAAGTACATACAATGAGTAAAACAAACAGTGTCAAATAAAAAACAAAACAGACAAGAAAAGTGACAGATACAATTTGAAAATGTAAAAATCCCAGAGATTATGATTTGAAAACATTGAACAAAAAGACTAAAACTAAAATATGACGAAAATAAATACATTTAATAATTTTACATTACAATATTTTCAACTCATATTAGGTTCAATTAAATCTTTAATTGCAGATCTTTCTTTTAACCAAAGGTAATTTTTAACTTTCTTTTTAAAAGAAAAAACACTTTTTACATCCTTTATTTCTTTTGGGAGGTAGTTGTAGACTCTATTGGCCAAGTATTCAAGAGATCTCATTGTAGCAGTTTTTAGAGTAAATACTGTTTCTAGGGGTGTCTCTTTTTTGTATCTGGTATTATGTGCATGATCTACATAAACCAGAAATCCCCTTCTCTTGAACTGCTGTACTGCAATGTTAAAAAAATATAGCTGCCGCATATCCATTACTTTATTATAGTGGAAGTCAATTTCGATATATACATACAGGGTGTGCCATCCCTGCAAAAGTTTTGGATCACTAGCCATT